>OZ024817.1:2819571-4023238 GCA_964017055.1 Chloromyia formosa
TTTTATTTTTGGCACAAGCGGCAAATATCAAGTTGGGAGATCAGCTCATCCTTTTTTTTGCCAAGGATAATTGTTACGTGGATCTACCATGATCATGATTCAAGCGACGATTGCACTTCTTGCTGGAAACACTGGAAGCGAATGGACGAATATTCGAGTGGATATCGATTTCTCATGATGATAGAACAAAAAAGATTTATCGAAAAATTAATTTTCCTATGTTTGTCGGTAGAGAAAAGCAATTTTTCAGGACGATTGATTTTGTTCAAGCCGGATATGGGTATTTTTGCTTTGTCATTTCGTCCTGGCCGATTTATGTTTTTGGCGATTTTCAGGAAGTCAAATAATGGAGGAATGTGTTGCATTTGATTGGATTTGTTGTTTTTTTTATATAATCGGTGGTCGGTGTGAATAAATAAGTAAAAAAATGCTAGTTTCCAGGGCGGCGTTTTAAAGGTTTGGCAACCTTCTGTAAATCGATGTGTTGATGTGATATAACTTTTGTTACTCGAAAGAAACCCCAACACTCTCCTAATTTGATGTTTTGAAAAAAAAAAAAAAAATTCATTTTGAAAACCCCTTGTCCAATTTTCCTTACTTATCTTGTTGTTCACCGACAATTATCTGTTTATTCACTGAAGTTATCAATAATTCACGGCGTTTAAATATTACACACCAGGAAACACGAATATTCAGAATTAAAAAAAAGAAGTTGATTATTTTTATACAAATTCAGTATTTTTTTTGCAAATTTACTTTTGTTTTATTTTTTTTATTTTTGAAATAAAGATTTGTGTAAAAATAATCAACTACCTTTTTTTTAATTCTGAATATTCGTGTTTCCTGGTGTGTAATATTTAAACGCCGTGAATTATTGATAACTTCAGTGAATAAACAGATAATTGTCGGTGAACAACAAGATAAGTAGTAGTGTAATAGTTAAACGCCGTGAATTATTGAGTAACTTCAGTGAATAAATAGATAATTGTTGGTGAACAACAAGATAAGGAAAATTGGATAAGGGGTTTTCAAAATGAAATATTTTTTTTTTTGTTCAAAACATCAATTTAGGAGAGTGTTGGGGTTTCTTTCGAGTATTTTATTCACACCGACCACCGTATATTTAACATTAATTTTCAAGGTTTACGCGAAAATGTCCCAATCGATTTTCTAGTAGTCTTATTTCTAAGACACCGAAACACTGCGAAATTTATTGACATGCTCTCTTGTAGCGGTGGAAAACTTGGTGTGGTGTTAGAGTTTCCTAGTCTTTTCAGGGCCGGTAGACGGTTAAAGAAGGCCGAAAACTTAATACTAACAATGAAGAAGAAAATGACAAAACGGAACAACCCAAGTGTCGGTAGGAGGCAAGGCTGCGCCTACCGGCGAGGGCTCGGGAGGTTCTCGCACCTCCTTAGTCGCCAGCGGCCTTTCAAAAACAGTCGAGTCAGCGTGGAAACCAGGCGGCTCAGACGGTCATGCTACGGGTTCAAAACCCAAGTTCGGGCTACAAACAACAATTGCAGTCAATCCCCTCGTTGCTGAGCTTGACCAGGATCGCTCGAAACAGGGGCTCGACATCACACCAGCAGAAGAGGAGCTCCTGTTTAATTCTCCTCAGTCAAGCAAGGGTGCTGCACGGCGTACGACCGTAAGTCCCAAGCAGACCAAGGAGGAACTCAGGCCCCTCAAGCAATATAAAACAGCCATTAGGCTGAAGCGGAACCTCGGCACCAGAGTAGATTTTACCCCGAAAGAGTTGGAAAGGCTAGCATGATTCGAAGAAACTATTGAGAATACCAGAAAGCGCTTCTCGACAAGAAGCGGATTTGCCAGCGGTGATCTGAAATTCTTCAACAGTATTGCGGAAAGTTAAAACAGAAAACTAGCTTTCAAGAGACAACGGTGGGATGAGGATCCACAATTCTCAACCAGTAAACAGCAATGTCCATCACACAGGCAACCTGCGAAAGGGAGATCAACTACAGCGGAAGAGCCCACTCGTGCCAAAAATACGAAGAAGAAAGACCGTTGCGAGCCTCTCGGCAAGTTAAGCCGGGGGACGTGGGAGCTGGTCAAGACGTTGCTCTTCGACAAACTGACCGAACATGCCATCCTTCGATGACGCAGGTTGGTTTAACGACGCAAAAATCAACAACTGTGACAATGAAGCGATGCTTGAATGGTGCAAGAGCATCATTGCAACGCTTGACGGTCTTTGGGAAGGAGCACAATTGGAAATAGTCGCAAAAGACCAAATTCCAACTGTGGCCAAGGCGAAAGTCCTATTACCGAGAAACAAGGAGATGGCGCTAAAGCTATTCCAGCGAGAAAATCTGGACATTTCCACTGCGGACTGGGTAGTCCTACGTGTCAACGAGCACCTCGCAGAGACAAAAGCAGACACTGATTCTTCAAATTAGCAAAGAGGCAGAGGACATACTATACCCAATAATTGGGAATTGAAGCTGAAAAAGCGAAGCCCCATGGACGACAACAAGAACACGCTTGAGGCCAACGAAGTGGAGAAGGATCTAGGCATAGAACATTTAACCAAGGTGGCTGATGGCATAACGCTGAGCGAGGAGGATAGCGAATCTGGGACTGAAGACCCAATCGCTACAATACTTTCTACGGGTGAGAAACAGTATCCCTTGTAGCATGCTAAGGGTGTTGCAAATAAATCTGCACCACAGTAGTTCCGCGTCAGCAGAGCTACTACAGATGCTGCTTGATGACCCCTAAGGTGTTGTGCTCATCCAAAAACCATGCATTTCGGGGTAGGGACACATCAAAGGACCCTCAACTAGCATCTACAACGTATGGAATACTTCCAACATTTGCTTTGTACTCGCTGTTCCTTGCCTTACGGCATGGGTTCCTCCGTAAATATTTTAAATAAAGAGCTGCTTCTTTTGCCATTGTGCCACCCGTGCCATCACCAATCAGTAAGCGACTGCTCGTAAAATAAATTTCGGGAGATTGATTTCGGAGACTCCCAAACAAAATTTTCATCGGACATGAAAGAGCAAGCTCGTTATGGATTCTCGAATAAAAGGACCGCTATGTCAGCAATTATGTTATAGACAACAATGGCAGTTAAATAATTCAAAATAAATAAATAAAATAAAAATAAATAAAATAAATAAGTCGACATACCTCAATATTCACGATGGAGATTTTCTTTCCAAAACTGAGTAATTGCACTTATCCAAGTACGCACATTATTTTTCGAGATGTCTAAAAATGCACATTCCTATAACTAACAAAGTATTGGATTTTAGAGTTACCCACTACTCTACATTGCGTAGAGCACTTGTAGGAGTAATTTAATGCACTTAACTCATTTTCGGTATAAATTGACTTATCTACTTATTCTCCGAGACCACACATATATAGTAAAATTGCAAATAATGGCAGTATTCTCTCTATCGCATTCAGGAAAATTCTCCGCACACTCAAGGAATATCCGCTTAAGGACCGACAAATTCCCCGTATGTTGGTTCTGGGCTCATACCACCCAAAGCGGAAAGAACTTTGAAACTGTACTCAAGGAATTTTGAAAATTCTCTTTAAATACAATTGAGAGAATTCTCTTTTATTATTCGCGAAACTGGAATGCTCCAAATGCTGGAAAGCTAACGCATTGGAGTAAATTTTGTCAAATTTGCAGATTTGTCAGTTTAAAGTATCGTTGTAAAAATACCATTTGAATTTTCAATGAAAAATTGATTTTGATAGTTTGAACAGTTGTATCTTTGTATTTTAGTAAAGAGCTCTTTAGACTTCATCGTGAACGTGAAAATGAAAATAAATATTTTTCACGACGAACAGCTACGTGAAAAGTTATTCTGACAACGCAAGGTGAAAATACATTCCCCGTTCACAGTCCCGTCTATAGTTTTCCGTCAACAAACGACATTTCTAATCAGTTTGCACTGAAACGTCACTTTTCACAGTGATCTGATTTTCAGAATGCAAATACAATTCGAACGCGAACAGCATCGTGGAAAAAAAAATATTGTGGTGAATTTGGCATTTCCTTGTTCACTTTCATGTTCATTCGTTTACACTTGCTGTGAAACGAGGTGAATTCCATTCCACGATGAAATGTTTTTTTTTCACGATGCATTGAATGGAGAATTCAGCAAAAATATACGGAATCTCAAAACAAGACTGTGAAAATAGTTTCAAACTGTAGTTTATTGCATTCTTCATTGTTTCAAATATTTTACATTCCCCGGACGTAGAAATTCATTTTAATACCTATTTTTCGGAAAAACTCTTTTTCATTTTCACGTTCACGGTGAAGCGTACAGAGCTCTTAACGGTGAATTCCGAAACCGGGAAATTTTATATGTTTTATTGGGAGTACAAATTAATTCGGTCCGTTTTTTTGTGGTCAAAAATACATTTATTTCAAAATAAAAAGAATCAAAAGATTAATCATAGTATCGTCCAAAGCTAGCTACTACTTTTTCCCACCTCTCAGGCAGTTTTCGAATTCCATCTCGAAAAAGTGTTTCGTCTTTTGAGGTGATCCAAGTTAGGAGCCATTTTTCGATTTCTGCGAAAGAAGTGTTGCATCTGTCGGAACAACCAGAAATCAGAAGGAGCAATGTCCGGAGAATACGGTGGGTGCGGCAAAATATCCCACTTGAGCGTTTCCAGATATTTTTTCACGACTTTTGCGACATGAGGCCGAGCGTTGTCATGCAGAAAAATAACTTTGTCATGTCTTTGCTTGTATTCCGGTCGTTTTTCTCGCAATGCACGGCTCAAACGAATCAAATGCAGTCTACACCGATCGCCCGTTATGGTATCGCCAGATTGTAGCAGCTCATAGTACACAACACCCTTTTAGATAGATAGATAGATATAAAGATTCGAGCTACTTTCCCAGCAGGAAGGCACTGCGACCATAAAGATCTATTGTGCCGTAGCTCATTAATCCAAAAGACCGTCCACCCTTCTAATAAAGGGCAGTAAGTCTTTAGCAGGAATCAACCTGAATTCTGCAGTGCTGATAGTAGCTTGCCCGAGGAGTAACATCCTAAAACGCGCGATGGCGGGACATTCGCACAAAATGTGCTTGGTCGTTTCCACGTCCTCCAGACAAAGACGGCATTCAGTCTCGCTTGACAGACCCATCTTGTTCAGGTGATATCTGACCAAGTGATGGCCAGATAAGTACCCCACTAGGAGTCTTAGGTGGGTTCTACTCATTTGAGTAGTACCCTTGTGACTGAAGGGCATTATCAGCTCCTTTGATTGACGAAGCCCTGGAAGGTTATTCCAGTACTGTTGACGCAATCGTGCAAACCAATCTGTGATCCGCAGTTTGGCCGAGGCCAGTCCAAAGCCACAGTAAGGCTCAGTTCCATGAAAACTTCTGGATGATCCTTGTCTAGCAAGTTCATCCGCAGCCTCGTTCCCCTCAATGCCCTGGTGGCCAGGCACCAAACACAAGAAGACTCGGTTATTGGTTGACAACAGTTGAAGGAGATTGTAACACCCTTTTGGTCCTAGCAGATACACAACATGACCTTCGAACCATGAATATTCGGCTTTGGTGTTGATGTTGAAGTCGATGGCAAAGATCGACCGGGCATAGCGTAGTATTTTTTCTTCTTAGGGTTGTCATAGAATATCCATTTTTCATCCCCAGTAACAATTCTATGCAAAAAACCGTTTCTTTGTTGCCTTTGAATCAACTGCTCGCAAGTGAAAAATCGCCTTTCAATGTCTCTCGGTTTCAGTTCATAAGGCACCCAAATGCCTTGCTTTTGAATCATTCCCATGAATTTTAGTCGTACAGAAACTGCTTGTTGAGTTACTCCCAGTGATTCTGCGAGCTTCTCTTGCATTTGACTCGGATCTTCATCGAGTAATGCCTCCCAGTGTCTTCGAATTTTTTTGGCTGTCCAAAGCGAGGCTTGTCTTCAACGCTGAAATCTCCATTCTTGAAACGTCGAAACCATTCCCGACATGATTTATCAGTTGGAGCATTGTCAGCATAAACTTCCACAACAGCATTCGATGCGCTTCAGCTGCACTTTTCTTTCAAGTAAAACAAAAAACTAAAACCTAGCGCAAATCCTGCTTAGTTAACACAAAATTGGACATATTTAACACAGTGAAAAACAAGGTTTTTTTTATGAAACTCGAAGCGATATGAACTGAATATTATTGACAGATGTCTAACCTCTCTAAAACTACCGACATCAGCTGTTACTATTAAATATTCGTAACAGCCGGAGCCACCTTTTGAAACGGACCGAACTAATTTGTACTCCCAATATATGAAATTTTATGTAGTTTCAGAAAGTGAAGTCAAATAGAAAAGATTTTGACGCTTCTGACGTTTGACGCTAACACCAAACACCACTTGTGAGCAGTTGGTCACGGCTTAGATTGCCGACGTATTTTGCACCTTTTTCCTAAATCAGCCTTGCCGAGACAGTCGGCAATCAGATGAGAGATATGACATTTCGTTCCACATTAAGAGCGAACGTGGAGCGAGTCTATACCTATACATCACGTAATGTGTGCGTTGTGCTAAGAAAAGCTCAATGGCTGATCAGTTGGACTATGAAACTTCCGCACGGGGGTCCCAGGTTCAGGTTTCGGGTTCGAACCCCGTGCACGACGATGTTTGTGGCCATGGATGTGCAGGAGGTGCATGCTGGCAATTGCATTCTCCGAAACCAGTTTATGCCAACGAAACGTCAACTGGGCCACATGGAACAGTTGACGCGATATGCCCCACAAGGAGTTAGGGCAATTGAGTAGTAGTAGTATTCGTACTTTTCTACTTGAATTTTTTTTTCAAGGGGATTCTGTTTGTGTTTTTTTTTCTAGTAATTTTTTTTGCGTTTTGAATTTAAAGTGGTATGAATTTCCTTATTGTCGCCAAAAAAATTTTTATTTAATTTTTCACCGATAGCAATCTGTGGAATCCGTACACAAACCGATATCCTGTCGAAAAAGAAAACAGCAAAAGAAGACATACTCGTATTCTCGTACATACGGTGTATGAGAAGAATTGTACGCATATTCGGATCAACAGTGGATATTTCGAAAGAAAAACGTTTAAATGTGCTATTGCAATAATTGAAAAGGAAAGGCAGGCACAAGTCGGAAATTAAAGACGCGCCATGTATAGGTAAATATCGAAGGCGAACGACAATTTTTCATTGATATGTATGTTAGTATAGCATGGCGTTAACCTATTGTTCGCCAATTCTTAGTATTCACTCACGGTGAATTCATATTCCTGCTACGATGTGTACAATTTAATTAAGGCGGCTGAATTTTCCACATGTTTATAACCATGCAAAATAAAAGAAAAGCCGCAAGTGAAAATATTCACTTGAATTTGATACTTTCTTACGTAGGTTAGGAATATATGTAGGTGTTTGAAATGGTATCTCATTTCCGTAATGTTGTAGTATTTGGCGATTTTTAAATGTCAACCGATAATGATCTGATCTGATTAAAGTCGTTTTTGCATGCCCAGCCAGCTATGCGACCATTTGTGCGACACAGCTGTTCAACCACCTATGCGATCAGCTCTGAATCATGCAAACAACCACGGCTCCATATCTAGTCGGGTGTGCCTGATCGCACAACTGGTACCATAGGTGGTTGCCTAGCTGATTGAACTGCTTGTATTACAACTGATCGTATATGTGGTCGAACGGGTAGTCGCACAGTTGGTAGCACAGCATGTCTCTCGGCTGGTCGCATAGTTGGTCACGGGCGAGACGTATCAAACAATTAACAGAGTGGAAAAACTATTTGACGTCTATTCATTCCGAAAATGAAAAATCGTCCAAAAGATGACCCTTAATCATAAAGACATCAGTCCGGCGGAACAGGTAAAACTCGTGTGTTGGATTTTGGGGTTTCGAATTAACATTCAAACGACGAACTCGACCCCCCCCTCCCTCGCCACTCTAATTGAATCTAATGATAGCAAGTGAAAACACAAATAAATAATATTTAGAATGCAACAAATTTTCAGTTATTACACAAAGCAAAAACCGCTGTTCGTGTTGTATTTTTCATTATAAACTCATTTAATAGTTCATCCATGTTTAACTTTTTAGCCAACTCTGAATAGATGTGTATAATCGCAATATCGTTTAAACATGATTTCCCGGGTATGGTCATAAGTAACTTAACAAATCGAACGTACTCTGGGGCAATTCCAAAACACCAATTGTTGTCGCGCAAAAAGTTAATCACATTCATAAATTTTCTTAATTCTACGTTTTTATTCTTCGCAATTTTCAAAAATACTTCGCAGTGATCTTGTAATTTCTTTTTTTCGAAATTTCCTTTATAGAAGGCACAAATTCCCTCTAAATCCAGTAATTTTCCGACTGCAAAAGCTTCCAATGATTTAAAAAACTGAGCGGACTCAGTTTGAAAACGACTTTTCCGTGATATGAAAATTTGGTCGAAAATTTAATAATAAAATTTGCGGTATCATATCTTCTGGAGTCGAATAATCATGATTTTCTGACTGGGATGACTCGAGACGAAGAGGTAATTTTTTACGTCGTGGTAGTTACGCAATTATAAATTTTTCCTTCCCGACAATTTTCATCAATCCAACAATTATTAACCCATGCTAAAAGCTGTCGGCCGGCCAGTCCAACACACGGAATTTTCATTAAAATTCTGGACCTCGACATTCGCGCCAATTTGTATCAACACAGCAACGATTTGCTTTTCTAAATAAAATGTTCTTGAAAAGTGAAAGCATATAAACGGTGGCTTTTTTTTATTTACAAATGAAAACAAATTTACAGTAATACTTACTCAGTATTTCAATATTAAATGACATGAGGAGAAAATCTCGTGTGTTGGATTTATCAATACAACCGTGATTTGCATTTCTGCATTTACCAACACAATGTTCTTAAATAGTAGAAGAATATAAACAATGGTTTGATTTGTTACTTTTTAATTTAAAAAAAAAAAAGTAATTTTACTCTAACAGTCTTTAAATATTTCAATAATCGATTTATTAATAATGTGAAGGGAACATTTCGTCTGTTGGATTCAACACAGGAAAAATTTCGTGTGTTGAGGTCCCAATAGATCCAACACACCTTTCGCCGGCCCTGCATCTGTGGTTTTCTGACTGGACACACATTCCGGAAACCCCACCAAAGAATCATGAGTGTTGTATCGGAATCGAGCTGTCTTTTTTGCGGAAAGGATGACTAGACGTTGAACCGTATTTTTTGTAATTACGACGCCTTGACTCGGCGCCGTTGATACTGCTTCGGAGTTGCTTACCTGGATGCTGATAATAGCCGCATTCGATTCATTCACTTTCAGTCACAGACCGAAAAGAACGCCACAGCTCTGCGCGAACCGAACAGCCACCATACAGATACTACACCGTCGTGGGTGGGAATCGCGGACTCAGTTTGCACTTAGATGAAGGCGAAAGAAGTTGATGTTCAACCAATTTGCTTTGCTCCGATGAGATCCCATATACGAGACCTGGATTAAACCGGTCAGTAGTTCTGTATAAAAATGTTGTGAGATCCGGTTGAATAGAAAGCGGATAATATCACTTCAGTTTCACCGAATCTTCAGGCTTAAGCCTGCTAATGGACTCAGGGCTACAGTACAATGGGCCATCTGGCGTCTGTGCTCTGGACGCTACGGGGATAATACCCATCTTCCATATAATTTAAATCTAATCTAGTCGCGTGTTTGTGGCTGCTCGCGCAGTACTTCTCGTCCTGGTTGATCTCATATGTAAAAACCACTTACTAATTGGCTATGGAAGAGATTTGATTTGATTCGGAGTTGCATGCTAGTGCACCGTCCAAAAAATACATGCTATCGAAACGTTAACAAGGCACAGTAATGCGAGAGATGTTGACGCACCCATTGCCACTAGAGACATCAACGCAATTAACAAAATAGATTTGATGCCTTTAAAGTATTTGAAATTTATCTTTGGCTGACCGATGTCAACTCAGGCGGATTCAGTTACTTATATTGCTCAAACTTAGAACAAATCAAAATGCCTCGTATTGTATCTAGGTCAAACCTGAATTCCCACACCCACTATACTTAATTTTTCCTCTACTCCTCTTCGTACATTTAAAATTCGACTAACAGTTCAAATATCAGTTTCTATCCTAGGACTCTTCCAAAGATTGCAGAATAAACAAACTCAACATTCATATGCCACGACTCATATGCCACACTCCGCACTCAAGTAAAAAAGAGAAGAAAAAATAACTACCCTCAAACTGAGCGTACGTAGATTAAAAGCAAATAATTAAAGGAAAACTTGAAACCTATTCAAATATGAAAACTTTATGTGAAACACAGAATAATTTTCAGAAATAATAAACATCTGGCAATTACTCGTGTGTTCATAGTGAACTGACTCACAAAAGATATTTTTAGCATTCGAAAGTGCAATAAAGAAAGTTTGTTTTTTTTTTTTTCGTAGTGGAAGTTTCTTCCCTGATGTAATTGTAATGAAGGATATTTTTTCTTTGCATTTTTTTTGTTCCTTCTTAATGCATAAATAATGAGCGAATAATCTATGCTGTTTGTGTTTAGACTGCGAAAGGTAATACGAAAATTGTGAATGCTTCCGTGAACTGTATTTTATTTTTTATTAAAAACATGCGGAAAACTGCTTTTTCTCTGATTCTGATTCTGTTAAGAGGTATCGATTTTTAACAAGGACGACTTTTAGGTGCGGCCGTTTAGACTGTCTCTCTGCCTTCGACCTTAATTAAGGTGTTTCCTCATTAAAAATGGCGCCCAACGTGGGGCCATATAATTTACCGGTATGGTTGATTTCGACCACCGAAGGACTTAATTCCATCTTGAAGTCGCCCTAGGACTTCATTGGCTGACAGGTGGTAAAAATTTCTGGGTTTCTGTTTTTTTTCAGGATCTGGAGTAGGTACCTTTAGGATGTGGCGAATAGCGGGTGAGCTGTAATGCACATTGCAGGTCACCCACAATATCGCCAGTACAGACTGCTTTGAGACCTAGATTTAATGAGATGATTTAGATGGTATCACAAAGGTGAACCATTATAATCAGAGGGGAATTTGACACGACTGTCATCGAAGTGATGGAGGCTGCGCTTGGCATAGTGCTACACTGGTGTGCGGAAGTAGGTCTGAGCGTCAACCCCGAAAAAACTGTCCTGGTCCCAATCACACGAAGAAGAAACCTGAACTTGGGTCCAGTTTCCATGAGCGGGACGGCTATGGCGTTCTAGACCGAATAACGACGAATTTATTACAAAATCATCGTCGTCGTAAGGATCTCCAAATTGCTTTCTTAAGGTGTGTTTTGCTAGTGATCAACCCATAGAATAAATAAAAAGATACAAAGTATCTACACTGCATGCAGATACATCGGAACATGGATATGTCTATGACTACCGACTGCGTGGAACCTGTTGTGTTGAAGATATCGACTTAAGTTTTATAAAGATCCCAGTATAGTTATACTGGATGAAATCATTCGAAAAAACACGTCCCACGCTTTCGGTAGGCATAAGACATATCCATGTACCCATATGTGTCTGGTGGCAGTGTAGATACTCGTCATAAATTCTGCTTTGCTTTGTCCTGTCTGCTTGGGCTCCTTTCTCTCGCGGGATCGTTTCGTTTTCGTTTGTATCGTGTGTGTGCAATATTCACCTCCTCTCGTGCACCCTGTTCCATCTACCTGTTCCATCTACCCGTTCGGTACAGTTTGCAGACTGCAGCCTATCGACATTTCTGCTAATCGCAATCACGCTTCCCACCATCTTTTCCCAATCGGACGTGTATTGTGTTTGTGTATCTATTGCAAAATCGCTCCCACACTATTCGCCTCATCCCGCCCCTTTAACCAACAGTCCGGGTCCGGCACACACAATCCGTTTCTCAAGTAACGCGTGCGACTCTATGCGATTGTGTCCGGCAAACAGAAAGGGAAACTAACAAAAGTAAGCAAAACATTCCAACACACGCACAAAGAGAATGCACAAGAAAAATTTTGGAATTTTTGCAGAAGGGGGGGGGGGGGGCATTTGATCTTCTGCAGACCTCTGAATGTCACGATGAGCTGCCCGGAACTATAACATCCTGCGACGAATATTTCTCTATTTCGGGGCTTGGGAGATTTTAACTCGCGCAGTACGAATCCGCCATTTGGTTTTATGATATGTTTATTGCATGTGTGGTGGGGGCCCACATTGTGGGCCAGTCAGACCTCAAATCGCCGCCATTGCAAATGCACAACCATTTGGATAGAATGAACTTCATCCGCGATGGCTCTCGCTCTCTATCTTCGGGGCGCGGGAACTATGTAATGTACACACTCTCAAATTGCGTCTGCGCATGTCCAAATGTTAGTCGAACTGACTACTTGCTACTTTTTCTGGGACCCTATTGATTCAGATATGTAGACCAACGCGCGCTATTTTATTTGTTTGGATTCCAGCCATTTTGAACATTTTGGAATTTTTGCGGAAGGGGGGCATTTAATCTTCTGCAGACCTCTGAATGTACATCATAACATATAACATCCTGCGACGAATATTTCTTTATTTCGGGAATTGAGAGATTCTAACTCGCCTAGTATAAATCCGCCATTTTGTTCTATTTGTTTATTGCACGTGTGGTGGGGGCCCACATTGTGGACCAGTCAGACCTCAAATCGCCGCCATTGCAAATGCACAATCGCAGTCGCTGGATCACCCGATTTGGCTCGAATGAATTTCATTCGCACTCGCTCATCTTCGGGGGGCGGGAACTATGTACACTCTCTCAAATTGCGTCTGCGCATGTCCAAATGTTAGTCGAACTGACTACTTGCTACCTTTTCTAGGACCCTAGTGATTCAGATAGTACAACACGGGCTATTTTATTAAATGATGAATGGGAATTGGCGGAAATTGAAGGTCATTGAAAGTCCGCCCGTTCACCCGTACACTATGTTATTTCTTGCCGTCCACAACGTCAACCTTTATCGCTATCAAATCAACATCCCAACATGTACACACAGGATCCCCGCGAGCACACCGCCCGCGCGGATCTACAAGCAACAGCCGTGCACAATGACCACTTCACTCAAACGACATGCACAACCAGAAAAGAAAAATTTTCAATGGGCTTGTTTCCTCTTCTGACCCCCAAGTAGAAAAACAGACATTTCGTGTGACGGACAGATTTTTAGGATGACCCCCAGCTATAAGACATATCCATGTCAAAAAAAAATCACATTCATTAGGGTTTTTTGCCACTTTTCGCTCGCGGCACACGCTATTTTTTTTATGATTTATACGAAATGTTTGGCATATTGAAAGCTGGCTAAAATGCTGTTTCACGCAGAGCGAGTGAAGCGAGCGTTCATGTTTGTGCGATACTGAGGGCTTTGATCCCTCAACCTTCATAAGCCCGACTTCAAAAACTTACATTAAAGTCCAAGTGGAGTGCGAATGCACCCCAACAATTTTTGTGTATATAAAGGACATAAAATGTTAAATTATTCTCGATGGCGTATGCAGATGACGATCTTTGGTATAACCTGATTGTCCCGAATGAAATTTTTTTTTCCAACTCCTCTCCACCATACATATCCACCCCATAAAATATATAGGTACTAACATTGCAAAATTCATTGCTAAGACAATTTTCTATAATTTACCCGTGTGTATATTAAGTGCACCGACATTGTCCATATTTCTTTTGGGCATGTCATGTGTAGTAAAGTACTAGTATCTTTCTCGACTACAAGACTTAGTCCAAGTGCAAAAGTTTGGAGTCATAAATAAGGCGAACAAAAAAAAAAGAAAAAGTTTCACGGAACGAGACGATCAGTTGGGAACGATAAAAATGTAATGGCTGTAATGATGGTACTTGCAGTGGGTGTTCGCCCAAGATAGAAGCGAATAAATTACGCTCAGGTGCAGTGAAATGCATATAATAGTTCCATATAATGGTTTCGATTAACTTTCAAGAATATTGTAACAAAAAAAATGTTGCTGTCAGAGAAACGGAAAAAATTAACGAAAGTTCTCATCATTTCCACGTCATACGGAAAAGGACTTCATTCTGAATCATATTCAATGCAGACATTCAAATAGTCTGGTGCATAATACCAATCGATAAAGAGTTAAATTGAATAAAATTGCGGATACACGCCTCCACATCTCTTCAAATCTTATACAAATTCCAACGGCATGAATTTTATGGCCGGTGGCCAATTATATTTGGAAGGCCAAATTCCACGCATATGTAGAATCAAAACCATATGTAATGCAGAGAGGCTCCTTATTGGAAAAGCATCCGCAATCCTTAAATATATATGTATGCTTATCGGGTGAGCGGAGCCGTAAAATTGTCATAAATTTAATGTGCCGGAACAAAATCATATACTAGTGGAGCGAAAGTGAGCATAAATTCATATCTTAATGTGGATAGATTGACGCGAATTTATTGAAGCAGATTTCGAAAATATGGAGCAATAAAAAAGATGTAGATACATGGGGTTGACGGTGGACTTTTTGTCGCCCTAGTTGGACCGGTCAAAGTGAGGAGTGAAATTTGCCACTTTCGTCATAGAATGGTGAGAACATTTTTCCATTCGGGATGTTGCACAAGGTTCCTTACCATATGCACTAGTAAGCGTTGCATTTGTTCAATCAAATTTTGAAATTTTCAGCCTAATTTGGAACAGTATGGCGCAGAAACAGCAGCCGAAAGCGAAGCCTTGCTTTTTCTGGGTCACTAGAACCATTATTATGAATAAATTTGCTAAATTTAAGTCCACTCTTTTCCAACACTTCAAAGTTTGATAATTTAAAAATCAAGTGCACTACATTTTGTGGATATGCTGGACCACCGGGAAATTGAACATCATATTCTGTGACTGAAAAATCGTTCGCGTCCCCAAATTTTTCAGAAAAAATTTTTCCAGCAGTCATGGGTTGTTGTAATACGAAATTAGGTAAATTTCGAAGCCCCAAGTTACCAATGCACGCTATGCACTAGCTGACAGGAACGACAAGAATTTCGCCTCATTTTAGCTTTTAGAGTATTCAGTTGAATCTCGGCTATTGATGATAATGAGTTTTCACCTGTGTTGTAATATTTTGAAACGTGTAAAATTCAAAGTTAATCTTCTCCAGTTAAAGGGAATCTATTGCATAAGTGAATTATCAAACTGCCTACGGTTGACCGTTTTCACGGGGTTAAATCAAATATTAAAAGAGGGTGTCATTAAGGATTTACAAATCATTTGGACTGACGCATTCATAGTGAACGTTCAACTTGAAAATGTTCGTTTATTCCTGCGTATTTGAAAAGGAATAGTCTCAAGGTAAGGGATTCGTATCCCTTACCGCTTCTGGATTAAATTTCCAGTCGGATACCAAATCCAAACTTATTTGAAGCCTTCACTTGAGAGACACAGAAGAAATTTTGAGCACCGATTCAGACGAAAAAAAAACGTCTTAAGATTTATACTGATTTCACGCTGCTGCCACGGCGTGGTTGTTCGCTTTTTAAGGTAGTGTAATGGGCAGGTGTTGAGGACACTTGAAGCATAGATAAACAGACTACATAGATGTCTATTCTGGAACAAAATATCGCGTCTATGAAATGATATCTACGAAAATTTCGAGTTAACCACGCAGATATGTGTGTGTGAGAGCGAATGAAGCGTGAGCGTCACTAGTTGCAATTGAAGAGCAATGGCACGTACGTACTCGTAGTTAGACTCTTTGAGTCGACAATTTGCATTTTTATGCATCTCGTGTTTGCTGCGGTTTGCGTCTCTCCTGTGGTGTACCGATCTTAGGCCGGCTGCATCTTGGACGTGGGCAGGGCAGCGCAGCGCAGCGCGCACAAGGCATTGTTGTTGTAACAATAGTTAAAATCTGATTTTACAACAACAATGCCATGTGCTCGCTGTGCGAGCTGCCCTGCCTACGTTCGCAAGATGCGGCCGGCCTTTGGAACAGACCGAGGAGTGTGAAGTTTATGTCCTATTCACAGACTCATTAATTACTGTTCGCGTGGACTCCCGATCGAGGTATGCACTTATGTGGATTGCATTGCTCGCGTACCTCATTTGCCGATTACAACAATCGAAAACGTTATTTAAAAGTTTCAACAATTTTATTGTTGGATAATGGATACACATTATCCGCAACGCGTTCACTAAACTTCCCCAGTTCATTCATGGTCCTCATACCTGCAGCAGGACTACCACTTAACATTTGCACAGCATATTTCACCTTCATTTTCTCAAAGGAATTGGGGGAAATAAGAATGTTTCGGACATACTCTTGTTGATGACTTTTCATCTAGATTAAAAGTTCTTGCAAAACAATCCATTTAGCTACTCCTTCACTTTCGATGTTCAAATCGTATTTCAGAAAATTATTTCGAAATGTTTTGCGAAACGTCAAAAATACAAAAAAAAAATGTTACTATTTCTATCAAAATATGGTTTATCTAGGGAGACATTCAAATTTCTATATAGTTTCTGATTGACAGTCACTTGATCACACGATATTACTTTTACATTCAAGACCAAATCTTCGCAGAGTCTTAAATTTTCATCAACAAGATTATGTAAAACTTCTACTGGCTCACCATTCTCTGAAGCGGAATACGTTAGAACTTGCATCTAGGAGCCACAAAGACTTCTTGCCATAAAAACCATAGCATAATTCGCGAGTTTGGGCAACCGTTGAACCTCTCCAAACCCATAGTCTACATAAGCGTCAATTTTGTCATGCTGGACATTGTATCTTTAATCTTTTTTAATTTTAATTTCATCAAACATTAAACAAACGCTTTTCGATCTTCCATCTAATTTTTCAAGTGATCATTCATATTCATATTCAATGTATCTACTTAATATTAGGCGCATTTTTTTGCGTATCTATGTGGTGTACTGTACGATACCAAACACGCATTAAACAAACGATAAGCGACTTGTTGTTTGTGTAATGCATGTTCGTTTCCCTACCCTATACGCGATAGATACGCAAAAGAACGCGCCTATTGATACCCTCTTAAGAACAAAATTAAGAAATGCGAATGATACACGGTACACCTTCTGTGGTGGAATGAATGCACATCTCAAAGCAAGAGCATTTCAGGTCTCTTAGAATGCGTTGCGACAGAGCCATCTCTTATGCGGTTATCGGTGTGTCCTTCCTTTTGTATTGGTGACATCAGGTGAACATTAGGCGACAGCGTCTGAAATAAGTGGCCCCGATTTTGGCCGTAGAATGGACATCTATGTAGTCTGTTTATCTATGCTTGAAGTATCCATGGGGATGGAATGAAGTTTTGCCGAACTGAGTATGAAGTTCCGGCAACGTCATCTGGCGAAAACTCCTCAGCGGGATAGGCGGCAGCACAAGCTTGCCCGGCCAGCTCAGTCGGTAGAGCATGAGACTCTTAATCTCAGAGTCGTGGGTTCGGGCCCCACGTTGAGCGCCAAAAAAGTAATGGACAGGTGTTAGGGACACGAAAGTGTCCATGGGAACGGAGCGAAAACTTGCCGAACTGACTGTGAAGGTCCGGCAACGCCATCTGGCGAAAACTCCTCAACGGGATAGGCAGCGGCACGAGCTTGTTGTAGCTCAGTGACGGGAGACGTGGGCGGGGCTTTCGCCCTCTCGCTGCCCTATACCATTAGCATTCTAAAAATGCTCGTGCCTAAGGATAAACAGTACACACATAAAAATACTTGCAAACAATGGCCGTCAACCGGCTCATGTACCTCGACACGACTTCTGCTCCAGCTGAAGCGGACCTCTAAATCCACCCTACCAATGAGGTACCTTGGCCAATTTGTTGGTACCTCACCATCGCTGGCCTGAAAAGGGGTGGTTGGGAAATTCCACAAAGGAAAGCCCAAGTTTCGAAGGCTTCGAGTTTAATTTAAAGATTAATAATAAAAATTCATCTCTTGACAGTCCTAAACCTCGACTCTTTTTTGTAAAGTGCCGAAACCTGACCTGGCTTTCAAATGCATGCTACACTCTAGCGAACATGAACCGCAATATCAAAACATACTGGATGCAAATATTTAAGCTTTAAATGCTCTTAGACGAATCTCGACTTCCGATAAAATAATTGTGAATTTTCACCTGTATTGTAATGTTTTGATACGTTCTTTTTTGGCATAAAAAAGTGGATTGTCTAACAGAAATTTTACAACGCTATTGTATCCGCGAACCGATTTACCGCGGGGTTGTATTTGCTTCTGCAAATTTCATATAAAATTTGAACATTATTTTTTCATGTTAATTTAATATCCAAGCCCTTTTTCGATCCGGTCGCCTTATAAAGCGCATAGAATTCATCTGTTGCCAAGTTTTTCATAAATCATTATCTCTATTTTAGTCGGTTCAGAGTAACGAACACTGCAACAAAGCTCTCTATCCGAAAAAGAGAGTTTTCCGACATTACTGCCGCCCCAGTAACGTTAATAAGCTACAGATTGGGGCGCAAAACTTGCCAACGAAAAAGGAGACTTGTGAGGTCTAGGAAGCGTCGAACCATGTCCATAATTGGTTGTATCGTAGTGTTTCCATGCTGCCACTAATTACATCTCGAATCAGTGTGCTATTAACCCACTTGCCATTCAAGATATAAATTAAAGCAAGCATTTCCAATTAAAAGCATCAATTTATAACTTTTTATTTTCTTCGGCGTTTTCACTCTACCACTTTTCCGTGTTTGTTTTATTTCGAAATTGCAAATTGAATCTTTTTCAATTAAATCTCCACCTTCCTCGTGCGCGTGCAAATGCCTCATCTCATTTCCGAATTCGATTATCTTCAACAGCTCTCGGATGAAAATCGATGAAAATTATTTTAAAAGGCAGTGTGGTCGGCCGGTCGAGAAAAGTTTGCACAACAAAATGCCATTTTCTTCCGCGCGGCTCTGCCAGTCCAAATCGAATTATCATTAAAGTCATAACCAGAGAAGACCGACAGCGTACGTAGAGACAAAACCTAGTTCCTATTTCACAAAGGCGATCCTTTCCAAGAACAATGGTTGAATCGTACAAACTGCTTGGCACAAACGACAGATCATAGCCGCTAGTCACTTTGCGCCCTAGTTCAAATGAATTCTCTCCATTTCACTGAACTGAAATGAACATTCACGCCCGATTATCTCACTGTAGTATATTCTGACGAAATTTATTTTGAATTTTATTCAGAATATAGTTCCATTCCGGGCGAAGGGTAGCAGTAGTGTGGGGTGGAGGCGAAAATGAAATGGCCGGACAGAGTTCCGACCAAATGGATTTCTGAATAAAGCCAGAAAGTTAAGTACTACATAATAATTAACAATTTCATATAAAATTTCAGTTTTTGATTTTATTATTAAGGTGAATAATTTGAGGAGGAATGGCTGCGTGCGATCTATGAATTTAAATAAGGCTGGGGAGTGCGCCTGCATAGCTGCAAATAGCCAAATATAAATTTACCATATTATTGGATTCAATTTTGGCAGAAAGGATAGCTCTGGCTCTGGCATAATCGATTCAATTTACTAACAGATACTTTGTGCAACTGAATTAGTTCGCTTCAAAACAGTGGAAAAGCGCAGTAATTTGTTTTGTTTAATTAAAATCAGTGGTGTGGATTTCAAAACCTTGCACTGCTATGGAATGTTAATGATTCGATTTGAAATACGATAATGACTGAAATTTTCAAATGCTTAATTGAAAGCTCATCTATAGATTCCGCTAATAGTAATCGCCGTTGAATGGATATGCTAAAAAATAGCGCTAGAATTTATTGAAGATTGTAAAGGGTGTTTTTTCTAAGCCCGATAGAACTTGAAATTGTAAAAAATAACACAAAAAATGAAATTTTAATAAATCTATTTTTTTTATTCGAAAGAGAAATACGTGGCATTAACTAACATTTGAAAATGATTTCGGGCATATGGCCACCGCGGCTGTTCTTGACGAAGCGCATTCTGGACGTCCAAATGTGGGCCACTTTTTCGAGCACTGCTGGCGGTATGTCACGAATAACACGAACAATGTTGGCCTCCAAGGTGTCAATTGTTGCTGGTTTATCAGCATAAACCAGTGACTTCACGTAGCCCCACAGGAAATAATCGAGAGGTGTCAAATCGCACGACCTTGCAGGCCAATTGACAGGTCCATTTCTCGAAATCAACTTATCGCCAAATTTTGATTTCAATAAGTCGATGGTTTCGGTCGCCGTATGGCACGTAGCGCCATCCTGCTGAAACCACATCTCGTCTGGATCAATGTCATCCATATTTTCAAACAGAAAATCATTGATCATGGTGCGGTAACGATCTCCATTGACCGTAACGCGAGCTCCGGCCTCATTTTTGAAGAAATAAGGTCCGATGATGCCACCAGCGTGTAAACCGCAGCAAACGGTGCATTTTTCTGGATGTAATGGAGTCTGGAGGGTCTGTTGTGGATTGATCTCACTCCATATGCGGCAATTTTGCTTATTAACAAACCCGTTAAGCCAAAAATGAGCCTTATCGCTGAACACATTTTGGCGAAAAAACAACGGGTCAGTTTCCAACTGCTCTAGAGCCCAATCGGCGAAAGAACGACGTGTATCATGGTCTCGTGGCTTTAATTCCTGCACCAGCTGGATCTTATACGCGTGAAGGCCAAGATCTTTGCGCAAAATTTTCCACGTAGTGGACGGGCAGAGCCCCAATTCCTGCGACCGACGACGAAGCGATAAATTTGGATCTTCTTCCACACTTTCGTTTACAGCGGCGATATTCTCTTGAGTACGCACATTCCTTCGACGTGTTGGTCTTACTGCATCATGTAGAGAGTATGTGGTACGAAATCTGTCCACAGTTCGACGGATGGCTTGCTCAGATGGACGATTATGTGCGCCATAAAAATCACGAAGTCGTCTATAAGTTGCGCGAATCGACGACTGATTTTCGAAGTAAATTTGGATAATTTGGTAGCGTTGTTCAAACGTCAGTCTATTCATGATGATTTGCCAGAGTATACTGAAACAAATAATAAAAATTTTTTTATTAAAACTTAATTTTTGTGTTATTTTTTACAATTTCAAGTTCTATCGGGCTTAAAAAAACACCCTTTATTAGGTCGAGTTTAGAAGAAGGTTTACAAATTTACATTGAATTTAAATGGAACAAACCGCTCAACAAATCGCGCCTGCCACCGTGGGAGCCGCCGCGGCTTGTTAAGCGGCGAGATTGCATTTAAATTCAATGTATTTTACATAATTCTGTGAACGGAGAGAGGACACGAGCGAAACGTCCAGGCTTCGTAAAGTCCTATCCAGTAGCTCCTCCACACCAAGCTATATTCTGAAGCAGGACGGATCATGGACTTCTTCTAGTGAGGAGACCCCAGATGCCTTGCTGGATACACACTTCCCCGAAAGCTCAAGGTTAATAATGAATCCATGCAGACGGACCTCCTCCTGTGAGGACATCCCTGATATTTCATTGGATGCGCGTTTCCACGAGAGCTCCGCTAGCACAATGAGTCCTGACGAGCAAGATATTGTCACGGGCCCTTGGGAATCCGCTAAGATACTATCCGTGGAGGAGGTTCTCTGGGCTGTGTCTAGTTTTGAGGCCTTCAAATCTGCGGGGCCGGATGCCATCATTTCGGCTGATCTCCAACACTCTACGGATTTAATCATACCTTAGATTGTACTCCTTTTCAAGGCCTGCTTAGATTTGATCTATGTTTCCCTCGCGTGGAGAGAGATTAAAGTAGTTTTCATCCCAAAAACGGGAGGGACCTCAGATATTCTCTCTCAAATTGCCTTGACCCCTCTAGGGGCAGGGGCGCGTAAACATTTCTAGCATTTCTATGCCTTGTTGACGTTTCGATAGCATATCTACTTTTCGGAAGTGCAGTGCAGCATGCACCATCTATCCGCGCCGTTTTTATACTGACAAGCTCGGAGCACTGTGAGAGTTCTATTAGTACTCACAGGCAGTTTTTGATCGCGCCGAGATTTGATCTCCGAGCTCTAGATTAGTATCGTAGAGCGGTGACCGAACGATCACGGTCACTGAGCGCGACAGTCAGATATTGGAAAGATTAATTGATCTTCACCTACGAAACAGCATTCCACCGCATCTGCTGTCAGCCTCTCAACATACTTACTTTCAGGGAAGGTCCGTCGACACTGCTCTACATTCTATCACTAGCTTTACTGAGAGCACATTGAACATCAAGGAGAAGGATTGGAGGATATGATTGTTTTCCTGGATATGGATGGAATAATGTTAAGCTGGAGGCAATCGTGGTAGCTCTCCCTGCCTTGGGAGTGAATTTACCGCTCACCACTCTTATTAATCTACTATTGACAAATAGAATCGTCTCTTCTAAACTGGTCGCGTGCACCGTTCGTAGGAAGGTTTCCAGAGGTACACCACAGGGAGGTGTGCTCTCACCTCTATTGATAACGTTGATCCATAACGTTATCAATAGCTTGCTTATTGACCTGGAGAGGATAGGTTTCAAGGTCACTGCTTACGCAGATGATGTGAGTCTCCTGATTAGAGGAAGTCCAAGTCCCGTCTTCTTTCACCAAATAAGTGTGCATTGATGGGGCCGGGGACAAAGTAACTGCTTGCAATGCAGGGATTTTTCTATGTGACTCGCAACTGAGTGTAGAGCTGTATCGACCAACCTGGCATTGTAATTGTATTGTATTGCAAATCGCGGCTTTTATACCAAACTATTTACTCTAGTGAAAGCGTCAAAAAATGCAGGTTCGCGATATCCTCTCAGCTCAAGCATCCCAATTAAAGAGAAATCAGCTAAGTACGTTGCAGACTCTCCTTGCAGTACATTCCGTGATGCTGGTAATTTTCGCCCTCCTTCAGATGAGTGCAGTCTACTGCATTCAGGAGGAATTGAACCGGGGCCTAGTACATAGAAGGTGAATACGCTACCCGTCGCGCCATCCGTACAACTAGAAGCATATAGTCCTAGAGAAAATAAAATTTTCGGTAAATTCCTTCGAATTTTATATCCAATCTTAATTTGGTTTTTTTTATAACAACCATCCCACGACACAATAAAATTCCATTGAAAAGTACATTCAATCTTCGGCCCAACAGAACCTAATTCGGTTTGCCCCACAACAAGAAAATAAATTGTTTGATACGATTATTTTTAATTGACTTTTTAATACACACTCCTGAATGTCAGGAAGGCCAAACGCACGTTCCTTAAAATTCCATCATCATTCTCCTGAAGTATTTGAAATTTAAAATTTTCCTATCTTAATCCGATTCACGAAACAGCGAGTAGGAGTTTGGCACGTTCAAGGCAGCCCATAAAGATAATCTCCTTCCGAAGGGAAAAGTCGGGAAATGGAGAGGGAGGGTGAACCTTAAATGAGATTATAATGACGGATTCTGCTAACAATCATTCAAAGTATATGCTCAGATAGGCCGTTAAGTCATTTATAGGCGCTCTGTGCCAGAATATACTCATGGGTCGTATTGTCTGAAAATAGATTTGTCCTATCGCCTCGTTAAATCGAAATAGTTAAATGCTCAGCTTAGAATCAACTTAACGGCAAGCCTTGTGTTAATTGAGTGTAATTATCTCATCATTTCGATTAAGAGATTGTCTAATTTGCGGTTGAATACCCAATTGACCTGAAAAATTCATTATCCTGAGCATAATGATTGAATATGTTAGCTAACGACTTCATGTTGGACGGGATCAATTGAAAGCAAAGCTGCGGTTTTGCTAAGGGCTTTGTTTGGCTATTACAGTTGGGTGCGGTCCATATGCATGCCAGCAACTTGACGCGATCGGTAGCCGTGAGGTCTCGGTCGCCTCTCTATGATGCTTGAATCTATAATAGAATTTAAAGGATCCTTTCTCCGGCGCGTTAAAAAAAAGAAAATACCTGTGTATACTATTAGAACTACCACATTTATATACATTTAGGAAGTGTATGCTAGCAGCTGGACCATCTGGATTTATATGCTAACGAAATGTCAAAAAGGCGGCGCTAAAGATGTTGGCGCGACTATGCGCCGCTGGCGGAGTTAAGGCAATTTATAATATAGTCTGATCAAAAAAAAAAACCCTTAAACCACACGTCGATGGTTCGCTGCCGATTGGCAGCACTGCAACTGTCACAAGTCATAACCTTCCGTATAAATGACTGTTTACAAATTTCTATAAGCTCGTTTAGTTTCCGAGTTATTGTCATTTAAGCGCGACTTATTCAAGGTCCGTGGCAAATTTGCTTTAATGCTATTAACGGCGCCCTTTCAGCTCAAAATTTATTTTTGAAAATAGGAGAAAAGAGAGCAAGGTTTGAGGAGTAGGGAGATCGAGAAAAGGCAGTCATCAGTCAGTTGGCACAAAACTGCCGAATTCGCTTGTCTATACTATACTACATAGCATGCACAATGAACATCTATCGTTAGAAGCTGCGTGGCTAAGTCGGTAGCGCGCTGGACTAGTAACCATACGGTCCCGGTTCAAGTTCTTCTCGTGCCGAATTCGGTTTTTTTTTTTACAATTTTGTAGCTTTTGCATAAATGGTAACGCAATTTTAATTATGTTTAAGTTAAATTGAATTTGTCGCTATCTGTTGTCAATCTTGGGTTCTTGTATATTCACTTTTCGCATATTGGGAGGGTTCAGAAGATACCGAGCAACTTCTGCTCAAATGATCATAATCAAATGATCACCGAGCAAGAAATATTTCCCTCACTATCATATAAAGTGTGTGTGACAACAAGAGTGGCGTTCAACAACCGCAGACTGCATAACCTACTAGTTGAGGAACTGCTCGCGAGCGGTTTGGATTGCTCAGTATTCAATAATCCCGCATCTGAGCCGCTTATCACATTCCTAATAGACTCATTTAACCTTGAGATGAATTCTGACAGGACAGTCTCAACGACTCAAGCCGGCACGACTATTGACGCTGTATTTCAGCGGCCCCTAAACACATTGCACTCACAAATAAAATACATGTATCGTATTTAAGTTAACACAAACAGATTGTATCGACCTATTATGGTCTGGTAGTGCTGCTCGCACCTGCAGTTCGAAGCAGAACCTGATGAGTAGCGATCTGTTGGTGGTACGAAACCAGAGGCCTAGGGTCCCATTACACCCGGACCCAGGTATGACAGCGTGGGCGTCTGATCCGTCTGCCAACCATTCCATCCTTATCGACTATTTTCTTTTATTCCCCATTTTTACCTCCCCTGTTTGTGAACTGAGCTACAGCAAGCATAGGCTGCTGCTTAGCTCGTTGAGGAGCCTTTTTCTTCGCCAGATGACACGGCCCGACCTTCACAGTGATTATGCTACCTAAGGCTCCGTCCCCACAGGCATCTCAGGATGTCCACCAGACCGTCCGTTATACTTGGCTCCCAACGGGGGGCCCATTTCTGGTACAGCACAGGACTAAGAAGGACCTCTTTGGGTTTGTTTTTTTCTTCTTTTTAATAAAGACAATTTTACGGGTTTTGCATAATTGAAAACGAATAATGCAATTTTAATTATGGCCAAGAAAAATTTAATTTGTTAATGTAAATTTTGAGTTCTTGCATATTTTTTTCCATTACAAATGGACACCGTATAGATTTGATTTCTCTCATGTGCTACATATAAATATCTTCAAAAATAAGGCCACAGGAACGTTTTAAAGTTGTACAAAAAATATATTGACAGATTTGCCAAAAAGCTGACATTTCACAAAAATCGTCATATCTCAGAAACTGCGGCAGCGGCACACGGTATTTTCAATTTGGCGTCGTTTCATAACGCAGCGGGATGTTTATACATAGAATTCGAGTTCAGAAAGACTAGTTCGGGTTTCATTTTTCTCTAATTGACTCTATTTTTTAATTTCTCCAAGCTTAATGGATTCGTACTCTTCTTACGAAACAAAAGGTCTCACTATGAGAGTCAATAATTAGACATTTGATTTGATGTTGACACAAATGCCTTCGATAGCCATTTTTCACGCAATGGCGAAGTGCGTCTGTCAATTGAAAATCAGCTCTTCATAAGATTTTTTTTTGCGTAAACACTTACTAGGCTCTCATTGTAAGAATCTAACTCTTATGATTCTTATAATAATCTTTTGTAGGAATATTTTTATGTGAGTGTAACTCTTCAAGAGTTGAACTCTCATGAAAAGGGTTTTTAACAGTACCTACTTGATGCAAGATATGATCTTGCAACAAGAGTAAAACTCGACCAGAGTAATACTCTCGTAATACTAGTGCTATGAGAGCTAATTTAAATCTTATTGCAAGAGTTGCATTATGATAGTGGCGGAGAGTCTTATTAGGGTCTTTTGAGAGCTTTTCTCAATCCACAAGATCCAAAAATCTGCTATCGAAGCGTCAACAAGGCACAGTAATGCAAGAAGTATTGATGCGCCTATGCCCCTGTCGGGGTCAAGTCAATTACCAACTAAAGTCAACCTAGTCATTAGCAGTAGTTGACATTCTTTACGCCATGAGGAAGCAGAGCAAATGGTAGTCTCAATTCGATGAACACAAATCATATGTCGTGTCCTGCCTATAAAAGCACACATATATAGCAATCAATTGAAATTCAACACACTCGATAAAAGTCAAACTTTCAATCATTTTTACATGGTTGTTTGTCAGCACCCTGAACGATTTCAATTTCAACCATATCCTCTTGCAAACTGCCGAACTTTTCAGAACTCAGGGAAGAATTTTTATTGCCACATGAACATTCGTAACGACCAAGAAGTTTTGATACCACAAACAGCTTAAATCAAAGTACATATTTGATATTTGTGGTGGCTGGAATAGAAGGTGTGTAACATTTTGGATTTAATGTTAAATTTTATTACGATATTTGGTTTAATGAGTCTAGAATACGATACCGTGATTACGAGATGAAACATAATATGTGTGTGTCGTCTCTAGTTTAAAACCGCGCTTTGGCTTAGGGGATCTTCACAGGAACAGTCATATACATACGTTTATAGCCCAAAAGAAAAAGGTTTTTCATTCTTCTAGAGTCAAATTTACTGGCGATTTTTGAGACATATTGGAAAGAGCTGATTGACGTTCCGCTTAATCTGACACTTTCTTTTCTGGATCTAGTCTTGATATTTTTCTGCTACTTCGGTCGGTCCGACTTACAAGGAACACTAGGGAGGTGTCCGCCTCCGATTTCGATGAAACTCATATATGTTGTAGAGGACTCGAAACTAAGCGACACGTATTTTTTTTTATCGGCGGATACGCAGTTTTAAGGGGGGAAACCATGGTCAGAAAGTGACCACTTTTGGGGGTGATTTTTCAATTCCACCTATAAGAAGGGAATTTTCGTAAATGTTCATTGTGGGAATAAATAGCTCATGAGGAATTATGAAAATCACAATTGATAGTTCCTTCGGGGGTTGAAATTTGGAGGGTAAACTACCCCTGTAAATACTTCATTTTTCAAAAAAAAAAAAAGAAAACTATGAGTCAGAATTTTATGAAACCAACTGCGTTGGATGGAACATGGAAAAATGCGGAATACCTGTTTTTGGTTTTTCCCCAAAACTGGAGTTATCTAGGGTGAAAAAAATAATTTCCCGGCAACATCATCCACCAAGGTGGCCGGGTTATTTATGCAATTTATCCAACTGATGAATAGCTGGGGAGGAATTATGGAAATCATAATCAATACTCACTCTGAGGTTTCAAATTTAGGGGTTAACTACTCTCATGAAAATTGTGTCTTTCAGAAAAAAAAAAAAATATTGTTCAAATTTGCATAAAACCAATAGTATTCGAAAAAACATGAGAGAATGCAGCTAGGGGCCGGATAGCCCAGTAGGAAGAGCACCCGATGCAAAAAAAATTCGGGAACTGGTTTTCCATTTTTTTGCTCGAAACTGGAATTTTCGGAGGCGCAAGTTTGATTTTGTAGAAAACTATGAATTATTCAAAATATATATATGGATTAGTGATGTGTAACATAGTAACGAGTCGCTCTTTTTGAACGACTCATCAGGATGAGCGAAAGATTCGGCACAACGACATAACCCTTCGAGTCGTTCAATTTAAAAATGACTCACTGTAAAATTTATTCCCAAACTAGCCCATCGCATAAATATTACCCAACGCATAACCAATACACGGTCATTTCTCATTACATACGAGTATAATGTAGGTACTACAATACATTCATTCACTCACATCCCATTATCTATCTAATAGCCCCCATATACGATGCAATCCGTCGTCAGATCGATCTGACGATATTGCGATCGTCAGATCGATCGCCCAGTGTATGTGACTATCGTTGACGATTTTTTTTACATTTCCATACAATTTCGATCGTCAGATATTTTGTGGCGATCCATCGTCAGATCGATCTGACGACGGATCGCACCATCTATGGGGGGCCTCAACCAAAACCACCATCATTTATCTACCAAAGCAATCCCATCTAAATTCATTCATTTTCATCTCTATGCAGTATGCAATGCATGCATTTTGTATACTTCTAAATGTATGTATACGCAACAACCCATGCTGACTGCAAATGCAAACATATCAAAAATCATTTACTTACGTCGCTTCGCATCGCACAGCCAAGTTTCACCAAATACCGAAAACAATCCCAACATTCTAAAACAAAAGTATTCGTCTTATCATCTTATCATCATCTCAAGCTCAACTTTAGATGAAACCAAACAAAAACCCATAGCTTATTAGATGATCTATCTATTCCGACCAATCCAGGCTTGGCCTGTCTTCCCAAGTAACGGTACCTCAGCCCTTCTTAAACTAGGTGGAAGAAAACAAACAGATCTCTACCTAAATCCCCTGTTTTATTTCACTAATGTGAAATTGCATAATTGAATCACATACATATACGAGTATATATGTGTATACACATACATGTGATCAAATTAGGGGATTATGATTGTATCCAAGGGTAAAAACTGCAGAATAGTATCATTACACAATTCTCAATCTTGGACAACAGTATCAAATTCAGCCGCTATAGCTCATAGTCGAGTCAAACATTTTGGGGCTGAAGTCCCTAATCTATAGTTGACTACTTTATAATCTTCCTTACTTCACATATCGTTCCTATTGTTAATTATCCCTACTAACTCATTTTACTAAATATTCTTTCTATTCAGCTTCATCTACTGAACGATATCCTAATCCTACTTCACCCAGTTAAACCCTAAAATTCACTCTATTCGATTATCTCCTTTCATCATCTAAACTTATAAGACATTAAACTTCACTTATTTTTATCAACTGATCTCTCTATCCTATCTCATACAGCTTTTATACTTTAAAATTAAGAATTAAATTTGGCCTAATGGGAAAATTTTAATGGAGTGTTATTGTTAATTTAATTAATTACATAAATAAGTTTTTTTTATTAATTTCGAGTGTATGGGCGACCAGACGCGTTTCGTCTCCACCCACGAGGACTCATCAGTGGTCTTTGGAATTTTATTATTATTGTTTTATTATTTTATAATATGTTTTTAATTATATTGCCAATTAATTAGAAAAAGGTACCTATCGAATGATATCTCAATCCTACTTCACTCTAAATTCACTTTACATCATTATCTTTCTTCATTATGCAGACCTTTGTTTAAGCTTATAGCACTGAACTTCACCTACAATCATCAAATCCTTCTACAAAAACATCCAATCTACCTACTACCCAAGTCTACCTTACCGAACAATCCCTCAATTTAAAAATCACTCAATCTCACTTCTTCCTAAAACTGACCATATCCTACCATCCAGCGAATGTAAAGATCTCTTTATTTCTGCTGCTAATTGCAAACGAAACATCTACGTGCAGATACAAACAGCCACCAACAAATGCCAACTGCTGTTTTTATCAACCGTACCATTCAACTGCTGTTTTTATCAACCGTACTATTCAACTGCTGTTTTTATCAGCCGTACCATTCAACTGCTTATGTACTAGCAGATTTTGCAAAACTAGCGAGTAGCGAAAAAGCAGCTGGTAGCGGAAAAGTACCTCGTTTCGAAATTCAATGAATATCGCTAGTATCAGCTGAAACTCTATCTAGCAGCTAGTGGACTGTTACTTGAATTTCAAATTCGGTTCCACTTTTCGTTACAGCTGCTATTTTTTAACTTTTGCTATTTTTGATACTTTTACTACTGATGCTACTGTGCTGCTGATTCATATGAGAATTCGAATTTAACCGTGAACGATGGACGTGGAGCAGAGTATTCGTTTCATCTAAACTTAAGCTTGAGTTGAGATGTATATAGAGTATGTATAGACGAATACGATCTTTGTTGTGTACATACATATTCTTGTCTATTGTAAAATCTGTGACGAGTTTGAGTGAACTGCCTTGCGTGATTGATAGTAATGATAAGATTATGAATAGGTTTAGTATTGTGGGATAAGTGAGATGTGGGTGAATGAATGAATACACATGTCACATATACATGTAATGCGTTGTGCGTAGTGTTTCTGCTTTCTTTATGCAATTTCGGAGCATTTGCAGATACACAGAAATTTTTTATGAATGAGGGGATGATTTTTGTTTGGGGTTTTAGAAGTTGAGTTTTATCTGTTATTTTTTGGTGTTAGCAGTTACCTGCTAATGTTAAAAGTGAGAAGCTGCTAAAAAATAGCAGATAGGTTAATAGCAACCCATTTCTAATAGGTTCCACTTCCACTACAGCTACAGTGTAAAGCGGCGTTCTGACGGGGCAAATACATGACATCGTGGCACGCTTTCGATCTCATGCTTGTATCGAGCGTGGACTGGAAAGTGAACTGCCTTGGGTTGTGGACCGTTCACACGACCACGATTCAGTTTATCCCATAAATCATTCTGTTTCAAGCAGTTACACCACTACTATACCCTAGTTTTAAATAAACTGTTTTGTGGCATTAACTTCTAAAATATAAGGAATTTCGCATTTTTGACACCATTTTGACCCCCCTTAAGATCCCCCATGCGAGCTGAGGAGCATCCCCGATGCTCCTCAGCCCGGATGGGGATGCCCCGTCAGAACGCTGCTTTACACTGTAGCTGTAGTGCAAGTGGAAGCTATGGGTTTTTGTTTGATTTCATCTACAGTTGAGCTTGAGATGATGATACGTAAGACGAATACTTTTGTTTTAGAATGTTGGGATTGTTTTCTGTATTTGGAGAAACTTGGCTGTATGGTGGGACGCGACGTAAGTAAATTATTTTTAATATGTTTGCATTTGCAGTCAGCATGGGTTGTTGCGTATATATTTAGAAGTATGTATACACAATGTGTGCATTGCATACTGCATAGAGATGAATATGAATGGATTTAGATGGGATTGCTTTGGTAGATAAATGATGGTCGTTTTGCTTTTAGATAGATAATGGGATGGGATGTGAGTGAATGAATGTATTGTAGTACATTATATGTATTGAGAAATGAGCGTGGATTGGTTATGCGTTGGGTAATATTTATGCGATGGGCTAGTTTGGGAATAAATTTTACAGTGAGTCATTTTTAAATTGAACGACTCGATGGCTATATCGTTGTGCCGAATTTTTCGCTCATCCTGATGAGTCGTTCAAAAAGAGCGACTCGTTACTGTGTTACACATCACTAATCCATATATATATTTTGAATCATTCATAGTTTTCTACAAAATTAAACTTGCGCCTCCGAAAATTCAAGTTTCGAGCAAAAAAACGAAAAACTAGTTCCCGACTTTTTTTTTTGCATCGGGTTCTCTTCCTACTGGGCTATCCGGCCCCTAGCTGCATTCTTTCATGTTTTTTCGAGTACTATTTATATTATGCAAATTTGAACAATATTTATTTTTTTTTCTGAAAGACAAAATTTTCATGAGAGTAGTTAACCCCTAAATTTGAAACCTCAGAGTGAGTATTGATTATGATTTCCATAATTCCTCTCCAGCTATTCATCAGTTGGATAAATTGCATAAATAATCCGGCCACCTTGGTGGATGATGTTGCCGGGAAATTATTTTTTTCACCCTAGATAACTCCAGTTTTGGGGAAAAACCAAAAACAGGTATTCCGCATTTTTCCATGTTCCATCCAACGCAGTTGGTTTCATAAAATTCTGACTCATAGTTTTTCTTTTTTTGAAAAAATAAAGTTTTTACAGGGGTAGTTTACCCTCCAAATTTCAACCCCCGAAGGAACTATCAATTGTGATTTTCATAATTTCTCATGAGCTTTTTATTCCCATAATGAACATTTACGAAAATTCCCTACTTATAGGTGGAATTGAAAAATCACCCCCAAAAGTGGTCACCTTCTGACCATGGTTTCCCTCCTTAAAACTGCGTATCCGCCGATAAAAAAAAAATACGTGTCGCTTAGTTTCGAGTCCTCTACAACATATATGAGTTTCATCGAAATCGGAGGCGGACACCTCCCTAGTGTTCCTTGTTAGATGAACTAATACAAATGGGCGTCCCTAATTTCGGATTCTTTATCTACGAACGTGTTGCGAAGCACATCTAACAATTTTTATTCAATTCCTATTATTTTCGAATGAGAAGTTGTTTGCAAGTCGATAGGATGTAACTTCTCCTGTTACTCCTGCCGCTCCTTAAGCCAATACCCTAGAGAAGGTTTAATGTCTGCTCAATATCACAACGATAGTGTTGAAGAATCTTGAAGATTTAAGGTTGTTTCCCTTTACCCAACTGAATAAAAGAAACAGCTATAGGTTCCATCGGATGTGAACCCAAGAATATCGGATTAAAACCACAAAAAACGAAAATCAGCTCCGGGAGTAAAATTATCTACTTTGATTGCCATCTACTCGTTTCATAACCCAAAACGTAAGGACTCCAAGACTAAATGTTAATCAAGCAGCTAAGCAATTTAATTGTAAGTTTTCCCCCAGATATAATCACAGTATTCTATAGTAACTCTCAAGCAGAAGGAAGTTCTCCTTGTGAAGTAAACAAGTCCTATTTTTGATTGACGAATGAACGAATTACAATGACTCCAGTAAATAGCAATTACGGAATTTGATATTGCTTAAGCCCTCGAATGAATTAGAATTCCAAAACAAATTTGTCTACAAGTATCGTATTGAGTTTCATGCTTTTGCCACAAGCTAAGAACAAGATTTATTCCTTCGTGCTTTGGATGAGCTCAACTACCACTAATTTAGTGGCCCACTCCATTCGACCCGTAACAGGTAGAATATTAGTATCAGAAATTGTTCATTTAAAAATAATGCGCATCGCTGGCGTAAAATGTGCTTTATATAAATCGAAACATTCAACCCGGAAACCCAAACCCAAAAAACCCAGGCAACTGCACATCCAACAAAAGAGGATCGCCTGTAACGGGGCCCTCCATTCCCTTTACCCCATCATAAACTCGGAAAAACTGAGCACGAAAAACCGACTTTTACTGTACAAAATGACAATTCTACCATCAATACTGTACGGCAGCTTGGCTTTTAGTCAAGCTAGCAAGTCCCAAATCAAGCAGCTCCAGATATGCCAAAATTTAGTCCTAAGAAGAATATTCAAAATTCCATGGTATGTACGGAACGTTGACATACATAGGGACTTTAACATCGACACAATTGACAAAATAATACGGGACAAAGCACTGAAACTGTTTGACAAGATTGACGAACATGACAATACAACCTTGGATATTTTGAAATTCTCCACCGGAGGTAGAGAGACCTATCCTCACCTTAGGAGTGTCATAAACTGAGAGCCGCAACCGGGGTTGTACGAAAAACATAAAAAAGCTATGATTGCGATGGGCTCATAGAGCCCACTAACAAAATGGAGTAAGAGTGTTTATGACACTAACTCCACGTACAGCACAGTTCAGGCCGGAAACCCATTCCGATTAAAGTGGTCGGAATGAAAGGAACCTGGACTTTTTAATTGCCCGATGAATCACAGGCAGCACCTCTCATGAGTATGATACATCGGGGCACGTAACCAGGGGACCAATGATGTTGGGATGACGTAGTGCTGACAAAAGTAATGGTTGTGCAGCTTGGATTAGTAGTGGTCCACTCCGCTCAACTCAATTCTCAATGCCTCGAACCGGATCCGAGATAAGTAACAGAAATTCTTTATTTGAATTTTATCTTTAGTCTTCGTCGACTATGTCGCCAGGCAACTCTGTTCCGTTGCGCAATGCTGTGTCATCTGGCTCTACTATGTCACCGGATAACACTAATACTTCGGAGACGACGGAACGGGACAAGTAAAGGGTCAGTACTCCATTGCCTGCTCTGCTGTCTTAACTGAGAGTTTTTTTTCCTGGTATCTATTACAGCGAGAAAATATTTTCGATCCGCTCTAGTTTTCCGCACCAAACAAAACCATCTTCCCCATTACCATATCATTCATTATCCTTATCAGGTCCCTTTCATAGCTCAACCACACTCATATCTATTAGTTGCTAACGTTATTCCGACCAATAATTTACAGATAACCATCAACGTAGATACGACACACTGAAAACGTCTCCAGGTTCTCCATACGAACATCCCGAAGGACCAATTATGGAGAGAGGACTAATTAATCGACAGATACTTGTTTAGTTCAATAATGACAATGATGTTATCAACACTGATGACATTTTCCACTTGCGGGTCTCAAAAGGACTAAAAAGCACATACACGAACGTACAACGGATACAACATAGTCAATTTGAATATACAATATTAACGTCCACAATTTTGGGAAGGCTCCGTCCTACACAAAAGAGTGAACGACATTAATATTGACGTGTGTTGTGTTAAAGCTATTGTGTCCTTGGATAATTCTGTCAAAAGTGATGGGAATTGAGATATGAAGAAGTGAGCGGTGAACAAAAGAGGCGATGAGAAAAGGTGATAATATTGTGTAAAACTTTACAGATAAGGGTAGGGTTGATTCTTCCTTGTATCATGGGGTTGCTCCTGTTGAAGAAAAGCTTGGTGTGACTCTATATTACATGACAACTTTCGAAACACTCGTGTTTCTTTTTTTTTCAGCAAACATATTCGTACTTTCAGCTTGAGCATATTTGCCTGTGACTGAAACTCAAGTACACATCAGACGAGCCACATCTATTATATTAACATGACTTGCGAAATCCTTTTAAAATCCATCCAAGCGAGAGTGCATTGAGGGATATTGAACTTATAAGAGTAATAAGTTTTGTTGAAAAGGTATGAATTATGTGAAAAACGCCGCCATATGCTCTTACACTGGGATAATTCACCAAGGTGACACAACTCTGGGACGGGCTTACTGCGGAGCAGGACATGCTTAATATTTTCCCTGCCGAGTGGGTAACCAAAGATTTCCTCGTCGAGCGCGAATACAAGGACGCGGTTCCACTCTCTGAATCCCAAGGCCCTATTCTCAAGAATGTACGAGTACGTTGACGTTTATTCTTATTAACTGAAATTCACTTTCTTAAATCTCTTTCTTCTCTAATAGCCTTCAACGAAAATGAAAAATATCTGAAATAATACTTAACACTATACTACTACTAAACAAAATCTACCTTACTATAAATACCTGTAATGAACGGTTTGGTGGGCATCTGAAGATGCCCGTCGGGACGGAGCCTAATGTAGCGTAGTGACCGTGAAGCCATTTGGCAAAGAAAAAGGCCTCTCAACGAGTTGAACAGCGGCCTATGGTTGCTGTAGCTCAATTCATGAGACATTTGAGGGATTTCGCCGCTCGTTGCGCCTGTCCTTTACGTATTGATAAAAATTGATAGGCCTGGGGAAGCCAATACAAACATGGGAGGTAAAAATGGGGAACGATAATAAAAATAGGACGATAAGGATGGAATGGTTGGCGGATGGCTCGCTTGCCCTCGCGCTCGCATTGGGGTCGAAGTGTATAGTAGTGGAACCCTCGGCCTCTGGTTTCCTTCCTGCGACAGATCTTTACTCATTGGATTCTGCCATAGATCTGCCGGTGGAAGCAGCACAACCAGACCAGAATATGGTTCACTACATACCTGATTATTTAATAATAAAGGCCAACTGGGGCGGCAAACCTGCTATCTAAACCTCCCAATCCTTTTCGAACTACGCCTTCGCTGTCGTAATCGCTTTCTTCGATCCGTACGCAAATACCCTTAAGTAAACCGATGCAATACTGTCTTCAATTTAACCGGGTTCCGATCCTTGAAGGGTACCCAATAAAAATATGGAGAGCCACTTAACAATGGGGCGACCGGTAGCGCAGTGTGTTGAGGCATCAGTCTCATGTTTGACTACCGGCGTTTCGGGTTCGAATCCCGTCCACGACGACGTTCGCGGCCATGGATGTACAGGAGGTGCATGCTGGCAACTGCATTCTCTGGAACCAATTTATGCAAACGAAACGTCAGCTGGGCCACATGGAACAGTTGACGTGCTATGCCCCACAAGGGGTTAGGGCAAATGAGTATATAATTTTAGTTCCGCCATTACTTCCATATTCTTGTATTAATATATACATGTTCATGGGCAATTGTCGTATGTATGTCAGAATGCATAAAATCGTATCCAATAAACATTCTCTGCTGGTAAAGAATGAGAGAGGACGTTACATTCAGATGCAGCCACTTGCTTGAATTGAGTTTCCTCCGCTTGCGGCCAAGACGCCGAAGACCCCCGAATCTGGTTTCGTACATTGATAAATCACTCGTCAGGTGCTGCCTTCGATTTGCCGGTGTAAGCAGCCCGATCATACAGTAACTCGCCAACCAACTTACTTGGACTTGGAACCTGGTGCCAGGTGGACATGGCTTTTTTGCACCACACTGTGGGACGAGGGAACGAATCATGTTGAAGACAAAAACGATTACCTTTAAGGTTCTAATACACGGGAAGCGTATATGCGATCGCGTGAGTTTCACCCGTGTTGTGTAAACGCGACTATTATTTACACGTAAGTCGGGCTTACACGCTGACATCTGCCACCGTCTGTGCATTTTGCGGACTGTCTACTTCACGTATCATAGAGCACTGCTCAAGCCTACAAAGGCTGCATTCATGTGAAAAATTTTCGCTACGGAACGCTACATCCCCTCCACTACACATTTGAGGAGACGCTACCTGTCAACATTTCTTTCGTGATTGAACCGCTACATATGAAATGTCTGACAAACAGGTGACACCGCAAATATTTGACAATTGCCAATTTTCCATCGCAAAACATTTCTTTGGCACATCACGAAACATGGGAATATCAAATCAAAGACGAGAAGACAGTGAATTTACATAGACGGGGATTCTATTTGCGTTTTTGATGTACACAAACGTCACAACGCACATACCAGCTGCGAATTGTCAAATGTAGCGCTACATGCCCAGAGAGCGTAAAAAATTTCTGCTACCAAGGCGAAGTAACCGCTCCGGAGCGGATGGAAGGAGCGGTTGCAATCACGACCGGGAGGGGTTGTAGCGCTACGGAGCGCTCCGTAGCGATCCGGATAAAACGAGCGTCGTGAATGCACTCAAACGCTTTCACAGTTTTTCCCGCCATGTCCGCATCTTTGTGATGTACATTAATTCACTTTCAACACGATTTACCCGCGCACGATTGAGCATCATGCCCTGTCTTTCCGCATTGACCGCACCGTGGTTTTCTTCGTGGATTGGGACACTTTACCGAGAGATGTCCTTTTTCACAGCAATTATAACAAATACGATCGTCTGAACTGAGTGAGACAGGCTTTTCTACTGCTGCCTTCCCGTCAATAGTTTCTCGACAATTAACAGGCACTTTACGAGGCACGTTCTTGAGAAACCTTCGAATTGTCGCTAACGACGACTCGTTTAGTTAACGAATTTCGAGCACTGCGATGGCGGTTTGCAGTTTTGTATCGTTGAGACCATTTCGTATGTAATGGATTACCGTAGGGTCATCTAAATTTGCCCGGAGACCCATGGCGCACATTCGATAGAAGTATTCTTCGACGGATCAAATGACGGAAGAATTTCCATGACTTCCCGTGGCTGGAAATATCACCCAAACATTCCGCGACTACCACCTTCACTATTTCACTGCGATAGTAAGTCACCTAGCTTCATTCTATCGAAAGTTGTCATGCTAACGGACAGACTGACAGACAGACAGACGAGCAGACGGACAGATGGACAGACGGACAGACGGACAGACTGACAGACTGACAGACTGACAGACTGACAGACTGACAGACTGACAGACTGACAGACTGACAGACTGACAGACTGACAGACTGACAGACTGACAGACTGACAGACTGACAGACTGACAGACTGACAGACTGACAGACTGACAGACTGACAGACTGACAGACTGACAGACTGACAGACTGACAGACTGACAGACTGACAGACTGACAGACTGACAGACTGACAGACTGACAGACTGACAGACTGACAGACTGACAGACTGACAGACTGACAGACTGACAGACTGACAGACTGACAGACTGACAGACTGACAGACTGACAGACTGACAGACTGACAGACTGACAGACTGACAGACTGACAGACTGACAGACTGACAGACTGACAGACTGACAGACTGACAGACTGACAGACTGACAGACTGACAGACTGACAGACTGACAGACTGACAGACTGACAGACTGACAGACTGACAGACTGACAGACTGACAGACTGACAGACTGACAGACTGACAGACTGACAGACTGACAGACTGACAGACTGACAGACTGACAGACTGACAGACTGACAGACTGACAGACTGACAGACTGACAGACTGACAGACTGACAGACTGACAGACTGACAGACTGACAGACTGACAGACTGACAGACTGACAGACTGACAGACTGACAGACTGACAGACTGACAGACTGACAGACTGACAGACTGACAGACTGACAGACTGACAGACTGACAGACTGACAGACTGACAGACTGACAGACTGACAGACTGACAGACTGACAGACTGACAGACTGACAGACTGACAGACTGACAGACTGACAGACTGACAGACTGACAGACTGACAGACTGACAGACTGACAGACTGACAGACTGACAGACTGACAGACTGACAGACTGACAGACTGACAGACTGACAGACTGACAGACTGACAGACTGACAGACTGACAGACTGACAGACTGACAGACTGACAGACTGACAGACTGACAGACTGACAGACTGACAGACTGACAGACTGACAGACTGACAGACTGACAGACTGACAGACTGACAGACTGACAGACGGACAGATGAACAGACGGACAGACAAACAGACATGGCTAAATCAAATCATTAATCAATTATATATTATATATTGCTATACTTCCGGAGCCTCCTTCAAGGTGTGACATATTTTCGTCCTGACAAAACAATATACCCTATACTATAAGTCTAGGGTATAATGAAATATATCCAGCAAGCGATAGTATGCCTGGGTATAGCATTGTTTGTCAGTATCCATAATACTCGTAATTATCCATTCATTCTCCAAAATGAAGTCCATTAACCATTTTCCCCAGTGATTACCTCAACATAATATTTTCATGTTTCCGAAAATCCTTTCAGGAAATCTGACGATGCAATCAAGATATTGTGCACTCCCAACTCAATTGCCATGCTTCGTTCTTTGTTCCGTAGAATCCTGTGGATGTGCTCTTTCCAAGCACCAGAGTCTTGCTCTCAGCTGCATCTACCATGCTCTACTTCATTCATCCCCGTTCAAATACCAAGTGCACCCTTGCGATTTCTTGGAGATGTATAGGTATACTATACTTTGTGTATTTTTGAGATGAACTAAACGGCAGCTTCCATAACCCCCTCCCTTAAAATCTCATTGAATAATTAAGATTACGCTCTTATGCTTTTCATAATTACTTTCAGAATAATATGAGAACATGATTCGTATCGATTGGGTATAATCATGTTTTGCAATCCATCCTTGCCCTAACTACGTGTGTTATCATATTTTCCAATCACCCTGTGTGTACGTATGTATATACTATAAGTATAAGACACTAATAAAATGCATACGCACCGCGCTAAGATATACACAGATACATACGATCTGAGATAGAGCTGAGAATCATGCTAAATGAGACTCTTGATCTTGTTTTTGAGCTGAAGAGGACGTGCGAGGAACGTGCAAGGAAGGAGCCATACGATTCAGGCGGTATATTGTTTGCTATTAAAAGACAACCACTTGAAACTTTAGCAATTTCTAAAATGAGAACTTACGAGTATGTATATCTTCTCAATGATGTTTCGATATGTTCCGATACTTGTATCCGGGTAGAGCCTCAAACATGGTTTTGAAGATATGCGAAAGGATAGAGTAGGACTCGTATCAAGAGGCTGAATAAAATCAACCGCATTCAGTGTCTCTACATGCTTGACAATGATGTCTTCTAAAATTATAAGGATAAGCACGAAACGTGTTTTACATAGAAATTTTCAGATATCCGAAGGATACTTTGTAATATTGGTAGAGTCTATGATACTATAGGTATACACTTGATTGGGGAATAATCATTGGCTTCCAGTCGGCGTACGTATATACATGAATTTTGGGAATACATTGATTTTCCGATAATGTGGAAATGATGTTAAGGCCACTGTTTGAAGTGAAAATATTTGCAGGATACTTTAGTATAGAGCCGAATCTGCTTGTTGGAAAGATACAGGAGTCATCTGCACGTAATTGGTACGACGCAATAGGCTCACGTTAGTATGAAAATTTGTGTGGTAGATATTCAGTGTTTTCTTTAAGATTCAATTCAAAGATTTCTTGAATTTTAGATTTGAGCTATTACGCACGTTCGACAGGTACTTACTTACTTGTTAGCCATGTCGTCCGCGCTAGGATACGGCTTCCGAAAGTCGTCACCTCCAATCGTCTCGGTTTTCACATCGTTGTTTCTAATCCCGCACCGCGCCCGCCCGAGCAATTTCCTATTCTCTTCTCGCACTGAGTCCTCCCAGCGCTTCTTAGGTCTTTCGAGCTCTCTCACACCTTTACCGGTGCCAGCAAAGGCTTTTTTTGGGGATTCGGTGTTCGTCCATTCTTTGCAAATGATCAACCCAATGCAGTTTACGAATTTGCACAAATATAGAGGCCTCTGGTTCCTCAAATAACTCGTACAGCTCGTTGTTGAATCCTCCTGAGTGCCAGGACTTTTTTTCTCTTGAAAATGCAAATTTTCTATACTTATGTGACATTTAATTAACTGAAACAAATCTGAAAATTAACTTATATCACACGTAAAATATGCAAATGAATATAAACTTCAAATAAGAATGAAATATCAAACAAAACAATTCAAATGTGAGATTATAACATCGTTATTATGATATGTATGTACTATATATTTTATTCACGATGAAACTTAAGATGACAATTTCGTTTTTTTGTACTGCATAAAAAAATGTTGCACACTGAGAGAAATTCGCGCGATTGAAAAGAACGCGTCGCGCGTTTAAAACCACGTTTAAAAAATTCCCGTTCAATTTAAATATTTCTTGTTGAAATAAACAGAAAAGCGGTCAAAATAACAATATTTTAACAACATGCAACCGCGACCATGTTTAAAAAATACGTTTAATTTAAACGTGGCACATTTAAATGCATAAGTGGTGTATTTAAACAATGTTATGTTTAATTTAAATACATGCACATTCGAGAGAAGCATTTAAATTCTCGCGCGTTTCAATCAAACGGTTTCATGTTCTATCAAAATGAATAGTCGATTGTGCACGCATTTATTTTAAACGCATTCATGTTCAATTTCGAGACTTTAAGCAGTTCAAACGCAGATGCGTTTCATTTAAATGGTATTTACTTTGCTTTGAATGCATGCATATTCACATATACGTACTCATGCCTAACTGGATATTTGGACTTTTTTAGTTTATACTTGGCGTTTGCCCATAATCACGTCGATATTAGTTGTTCGTGTTTTCCGAAAAGTGCAGTGCGGAAAGTGAAACTTGGTGAAATTGCCGTTAAGAAATATTTTGTTCGGAAGGTTAAATAGAAATTTCGATTTGTCATATCGGTTATTTGTGTTGAATAAAACTGTCTGCAAAACAATTGCTCTAAACCATCTGAATAACCTGTTAGAGTGCAGAGTTTCAAGATCCACTCTACGCAGCCATGTGTGAAAAATCTCAAAGCAATATCGAAATAGTGTTAGTTGAAAAACAATTGAACAATGAAAAGGAACTCGAACTTTTTAAACTTTTAGAATCATGGGGACTTGAAGGATATTACACTCATCTTAGAGGTAACTACACAAACATATAATTTTAAGGTTACTTTATATAAAATAAAACTGATTCGAAATTAAAAACCTTGCGACTTTAATCCTTTTCCTTTTCCTTTGAAATAAGAAAATATTGCGTTTATTTGTTATGAGTGTTTGTCGGTTTTAGCGTTATATATTTTAGGAAAAAGATAGCTTCGTTTTTTTTTCCTTTTGACGCCAATATTTACTGTATTTTGCTATATCGATATTTCGGAGGTTATATTCTCCCTTCCTCAGTACTTTACAATCTAAATTTACAAAATCGTTCTTCTATTTATACTTATTTTTTAAAAAGTTATTTTGAGCTCTATGCATTCAAGTTTAATTTTAGTTTACCATTTTTCTTCAAAGAAAATTACAAAAGTAAAATAAGCTTTAATTTAAAGTGACAATTTAAAAAGTAAGTATCGTTTTTTAAATTTAAATTGTAAACTACTGAGGAACGGGGAATATAGCCCCCGAATTATCAGCTTATTTATTTAATTCTACAACAATAATTATTGTTATTTTAGAATGCTAGCTTTTACTTGAAATTTAAGGTAGTGACTCTCTTATTCACTAATGAAGTAAATTTTCTCTTAGCGAATAAAAGCTAACAAGCCGAATATTTCAATCACAAATTCAAATCAAGCATATTCTTTTATTAATTTTTCCTACAAGATGCTGGTGTTGGATTTGATGAGCTCCCATACCTGAATAATGACGATATCCAACAATTGTTTCCTACGTTTCAATTGATTGGAGTAAAAGCTAAATTTCGAGAGAAACTGAAATACTGGAAATCTGAAAAGGTACCCAGTTCCGTATTTTAGTGAATCACTCTTCCAAATATCGAAATGTGTTTTTTTTTTATTTATAGTGTGGTATTGAGGCGGATACTGCTTCCGTGGCGTCTGATCTGATCAAATGGGTTGATGAAAGTCGGAAGCAAATTAACAGCCCATGTTCATCGTCTAATACAGGAACCTCAAGCTATTCAATTGATAATGTAAGCCAATTTCATATATACGTATCTGTGCTAATTATATATTAAAGCAACATAATCTTTCAAATCCAGATTGACATCACAGGAGTACTGCAGCAAAGTGTGAAAGGTCAAGCTGTACTGGACTACTTCCAGAAAAATTCCAAATTATCTCCGACTTACCAGCAATTTCTATCAAATTGCATAATAGATACCGTTGCATCGAAGCACAGGAATCTACGAAATTTTGATTTCAAACTTTTAACTGAAAAGATTGTTAAAACTTTTCCGAGCGAGAATCCGGTATGTTATTTTCTAGTAATTATGATAATTAAATTTTAAAAGTTTTGTCTTAGGACACTTACTATGTTGAAAGAAGTGCACTGAGGAAGCACCCCAAGGGCAAACTTCATGACCGTTACTTCAACGTGAGGTCCAAACTTAGACATGCGAAACCGTTAGAAACTGCTCCTCCACCAAGGTTAACTTCAGAAGAACCTTTACCTGAAGTGGATAAAAACTTGTTGTCCAGCGTAAAATTGTGGTTAAAATATAATAGCCACCCACGTGAAGAAGTTACCGATAAATGGAGTAGAACTTTCCAAATACGCCGTAATCATATCTTAACACCAAACGAAAACTTGCAAAATATTTTGAAGGAGTGGCCCTTGTTCAAAGATGGAGAACTTGGCAGTTCGCTTGTAAGTTTGATTTTTGTGTATATATTAAGTGGTAATATTGATATTTCATGCAATATACAGGTCAATGTCGACTTCAGTTTAATATACCCTAATAAATCTGGACTTTTGTTCGAAAAGTGGAATGACTTCATAGAAAAAATATTGCCATTCTTCAAAAACAACATAAAAGACGTGGAATCAAAAATTTATTTCAACCAAATTGAAAAGGAAAATCCCAACGAAGGTAAAAAATCTAGTTTTGTTCAAAATATCATCCCTGATGTACATTTTATGTGCATATAGATTCTCGAGACTGCGCTGTTACGATTCTCCTGAACGCAGTCCTTCCACCTTCAACGCGCTTGATCAGTGAAAGTGGATGCAACAAAAAAAAGAGGAAGGTAACAATAAAAGAGGGGAAGGACTCCCTTGTAATTCATTTAAAATATATTAGTGAATTTCAACGAGCTTTAGAGGACCTAACAGAACGATTTTATTCTTCGAGGGAAAAAATTCAACCATTAATTATCGTCGTAGGACCGGCAGTTACATCCTTACAGGAGTTTTACATTTACTTTGATGGAGTAAAATTTAAATTTCCAACATTTGTTTCTTGCTTGGATACATGTTTTAAGGTATTCCATGTTTTGAATCTTGAATATCCGCCACATTCCTTAAATGTTTGGCAGTTTTTGCAGAAATATTTTTATGAAATTTCCATTGGAAATGATAAAATTACACCTAAAGTCTCAGGATTAGTCTCGTTTTTGATGAATCCTAAATAATTCAAATTCCAGTTTTTAGCTGCTTTGTGATATTACTACGTTCTCATAAGAATTATTAATCATGTACTTCTGCTCTATATGTAAGTTAGGGTACTCAAATGCTTCTGATCTTATAAATCACTTAAAAAGTAAGCATGAAATACCTGCATATGGTACTTACAAATGTGCTCAACCAAAATGCTTCCAAACATTCTCGAATAGGAAAGCCTTTAAAAAACATTTGGTTAAGACCCATAAGGTATTTGTAGACTCCACAATTGCTAACAGATCAGTCAATGTAAATACCCTTAACAAAAACGACGAAAATTGTCATTCGCAAACTTGTCCTAACTTTTCAATGTTGGAAAACTCACCCCAGGAGCTTTCAGTAGAAGCCAACGTGGATATAAAAAAATATTTTGAAGATCTTTCTCATACAGTCCTTCGTTTCTCATTAGAACTCTTTTCAAAACCTAATTTAAGCAGAAAAGATTCGATTAAAATCCAACAGGGGGTATCACAGATTACGGACGGTATTGTTAGTGTTTTTAAAACCATAATCCATGCAAAACAGTCCGCTGATGCAACTGCCTGTAATTTTGAGAAAGCATTCAGTGAATGTTCTGACCCTTTTCAGTATTTCAAGACTGAGTATAAATTTATGCAATATTTGTTTAAAAGAGATCTACTTAAATTTCCATTTTGCCACACAATGAACAATGAAGTACGTGAGGTTAACGTAAATGGACAACCAACACTTGATACAGTGAGTGCAAAAGCTTATTTTTTACCAATAAGATTTCATATCAAAATGTTTTTTGAAATGCCTGGTGTTTTAAGAGCGACTTTAGATAATATGCGCTCTTTGGAATGCCGCACTCATTATCATAATTTTGTTAATGGAGAATTATTCAAAAATAAGTTGAAATCCACTGCTGTCGAAATCGTTATACCTTACTTTATATATATGGACGATTTTGAGGTAAATAATGCTCTCGGTAGCCACTCATCTCAGGATACCCTTTGCGGAGTTTATTACAATTTTCCTACTATACCTACCTTCATGTTATCAAGCCTAAATTACATATTTGTTGCAGGCTTTGTAAAAACTAAACATATTAAAGAATTTGGAGTAGATTCTTCACTTTATTTTCTTAAAAACGAACTCAATTGTTTAGCGCAAGAAGGGTTAGATATTCATACAGAAGAAGGTCACTTCAAAGTACATTTCGTTCTTGGCTTAGTATTAGGCGACAACTTAGGTTTGAAATCGATGCTCGGCTTTACAAAGTCCTTCAATTGTGATAAATTTTGTAGGCTGTGTAATAGGTCCAAGAAACATATGCAAGTAGATTGCAAAGAAGCAAAGGATACTATTAGGAGTGTTGATGGATATAATAATGACCTGAAAATAGATGATCCCAAAAAAACTGGCATTCATGAACCTAGTATACTCAATGAAATCTGCTTCTTTCATATAACTGATAATTTCACTGCTGATATTATGCATGACGTTTTTGAGGGAATATGCCACTATGAAATTTGCCAAGTCTTACTAGCCTTAATTACTAATAATGTACTGTCTCTTGAAACTATCAACTATCGAAAAAAAATGTTTCCATACGGAAGTTGTGAAATTGGAAATATTTCGGTGCCAATTCAACGGCATCATTTAAAAACTCATAGGTTAAAAATGTCCGCTCGGGAAATGTGGCATTTTGCACACTTTCTACCACTATTGATTGGCGATCTGATCCCGCAACATAATAAATTTTGGCATCTTTTTTGCTATTTGCTCAAAATTATTGATTCCGTATTATTGAGTGAATTCACTGTAGACGATATTAGAAATTTAAGACGTATAATATATGACCATCACAAACTTTACATTAACTTGTGTGGTCCACTGAAGCCAAAACACCATTTTTTGGTACACTATCCTACGATAATAGAAAAAAGTGGACCCTTAAAATATTTATGGTGTTTTCGCTTTGAAAGCAAACACAAAGATTTTAAAAAATACGCAAATGTTATCACTTCAAGGAAAAATATTGCATTTTCTTTATCAATAAAATATTGTTATTACTTTTCCCAGTTTATTCTTTCGAAAAATGGACTTCCGGCTCTTGTTGAATTTTCAACTTGCAAACCTATATCTTTGACTCAGATGTCTCAATATTCGGAAGTGGCCTTCGCGAATAACTTCGACACTTCTTTAGTATATATGCCGGAAATGGTAATTTACAAAGGCACAGAATATAAAAAAATGATGTATTTAATCAAAAGGTATACGGATAATAGACTTATTCGACTTTTTAAAATTCTTGAATTTGTTATAACTGAAACAAAAAGTTTATTTATATTATGCACTGAAATTACTGTCACAAAATTCAGTGAACATTTTCAGAGCTATGAAGTTGGGATGAATACTGAAAAATTAGTTATACACGAAATTGATTTTTACACTAGTGGTCCATTACATATATACCCATTGACCAATGGAAAACATTATGTTCGAAATAAGAGCATTTAAAATTTTGAATTATGTTTAATTTTTAAGAAGAAATCATCTCTGCTAGGGTTATACGTCATTTCAGAAACTCTTCCTATTGTTCACCAATAATTTGTCCCTTTTATTACCATTTATACCAGCTAATTGCACATAATACTACATTAAAAAACTGAAGAAATTACTTGATTTTGTCTTTTGTTTCAATAAAACTTTGCCGTTATTACCCATGCCTAAATCAAACAATAGCATAAGTAAAAAATGTCAAAAGTTTAAATGTTCTAATATTTCAATTATTGAATAAATGTTTGTTCATTAAAAGCTATAAAGTTATGGCGTATTTTTATGTACGAGCATGTGTATGTAGACAACACCTTAAAAGGTTTTCGCATAGGATCACAAAAGGTTTGTAGCAGTACTAAATATAAGAACTAAAAAATATCCACTGAAACATGCACTACTGTCAAATTAACAGCGAAGAATATTCAAATTGACAGCTTGATAATTGCGAATCCTTGTCAATTTAAACATAATTGGATTTGTTTTTCTAATGGTAATTACGGTTAAGGTAAATGTCCACGGTTTGAAATAATAATAGGCGTACGTTTCAGTTGAATGAGATAAATATTTAAAATGAAAGCTGCCACATTTAACTAATCAATAGCCTAGTATTTACGAAAAACGCGAAGACTATTGGTATGACAACATACCTATTTAAAATATCCATATTTAAAACAACCATGCGCATGTTTATTAATTAAACGTAAACGCTGTTGGCGCCTTTTTAAACGCGAAAATGGTTGATTTATACTAGTTTTGCGTTTGTTTGGACAACTTTTTTCTCTCAGTGCACTTGGTACAGAATGCGGTTGTAGTGCTAGAGCAGCCCGGATACCTGCATCGCTGCTGCTTGTCAGCATAATCGACAAGATGTTCAGCTTTGTGATGACGAGCTGCTTCCGATGGAATCGGTGCAATGTTGACCTTCCTCTTTTTGTGCTGGTTGGCTAGTTCTCCCACTTCGTCACACCTTTCAGAATCGGATTGCAAATAATTATTCGAAATCAATTTTTCACCCAACTCTAATTTGAAACTCCTCAACTGAGGGATTTTCGATGAGAGGACTCCGTTTTCGTTTTGCTGTTTTCTGAATTGTAACCACGAATTTGTTACACTCAGGTCAAGCATGTGGGAGAAGAATCGTATAGTCCATTTTCTGGTTCGCGATCTTGAAGGGCAGACTGCTAACATACGATCCGCCAAGTCCACTCCTCCCATGTTGTGGTTATACTCCTTGATAACTTCGGGACGGTTCACCATTTCGTAGCATTTTTTTATTTTTTGACCATCTTTTGCATGTGTCTGAATTTGTGTTAGATAAATTTGTAGACAAAAGCGAAACTATTTTATTATCCAGCCAGCATGTGACCGACACAATTCCGTCCCCACGAGTCTTCACTTCCCAAGATCCTCTCTGCAACTTTCGAAATTGTCGTTCAGGAGTGAAGGAACAATTTTTGGGAATCCTGTTCTTCGAAATTGTACCTGTAGTGTGATATTTTTTTTCTAGTAATGTATCAGCTAGATGCACTGTTGTAAAATAGCGATCAAAAAATAAGTGATGTCCAAATTCAAGAGTTTCACAAAGAGTGAGGACAGCGGATTCGCCTAGCGTATATCCTTGATCGACATATTTTGCAGCCGTTGTCCGCCCTTGATATACAACCATATCCAAAACAATTCCGCTAGGAGATGCCAACACAAACACCTTTATACCAACTGGGTTGGGTTTCCCAGGACAGTATTGACGAATGCCGCATTTTCCAGTGAATGGGATAATCATTTCGTCAATGCTCAAGTTTTGAGGTCGTTCTTGGGAACGGCAACCTGCTAAGACAGCGTCGAATATTGGCGCAACTTTCCAAATTTTATTTTGTCTTGACTGCTCGTCAACATCATCGTCAAAAACTACCTTCAGGGAAGTCCTTATTACAAAAAATCTGTTCCTAGCCATGGCTTTCTTGATGATGTCTATGCCGTATTTGCGCGACCAGAACAATTCTATTTTCGGAAGTTCTATGCAGCTCATGACCATTTGGATACCAATAAAAATCTTTAACTCCTTTAGAAATAATCCAAGGCTTCTTCCTTTTTTTAAAACATATGTTCTATTCGTGGCGTCTACAATTTTCTCCAAAAAAGATTCGGATATATATTGCCTGAAGAAATCTTCCGGTATCCAAGAGTTACAATCTATTGTTTGATAACTTGGTTCAAATGGTATCTCAATAGGTTCGAAATTGCCATTCCATCCATCAATGGAGCAACTGGCTGCAGTGACCTGTCGTCCTCTTTGCCTTCTTGCCCTAGTTGGCGGTCGTCCACGATTTCCACGAGACTTATGGCTACTACGAGCACCCCGTCTGTTCGAAGAAAGAATAGAAGAAGACAAAGAGTCCACATTGGATGATTCATCGTCATCAGTGGAAGTATCGGAACAGCTTGTTGTATCACTTTCTTCTTCAGTCAGAGCAGTAAACGAAGGATCCGCTTCATCGTCTGATAAATCAACGTCAGATCCATCTAACAGATTCACAATTTCTTCTGGTCGAAGACCTGAAATTTAAATAAATATTGGCTTATAACGGAATCTATCATTCGAAAAGACGCACTACACTCAGAACCAGTGTAATATCTGCATTACATTGAAATATTTATTGACTCGTGCAATTAAGTGAATAACTAACGGAAAGAAATAACGGCATGGTTTCAAACACTGGACCTTAGAAATGATGGCTTACCAAGAAAATCGCGGAGAGTGGAAAGGATTGATTAAATATTTAGGGATTACTAACCTCGTTCCATGCGTTGAGCCATGATCTTCTGGATCTCACTGACAAAAACAACTGACTGGCAAAAAATACCGCACAACTTCCAACTTTTTAACTTCGTCTAGTATTGCCAACGCTACAACTAAACGGAGTCCGAAATAAACACATTGTCAAAATTCAAGAGTAAGGCGCCAGAATTTTTTGAATTCGATGTCATATATATATGACGCGGGAACCCAGGAGGGTATAGTACTTTCTTCGGTATTGGTCTCCATTGCCCGGCGCTCCAAAGATTCGTCGAAGGGCCTGTAATGAACCACCTGTAATGAACCATATCCTGGTAGTGCTGCTTCCACCGACAGATCGAAGGCAGCATCTGATAAGTAGTGATCTGTCATTGGTATGAAACAAAGGGCCGAATCAAAAATTAAAATGTCAAAATATTTAAATACCTGACGCGGACTCCAAAACTTCGTATCCGTATTCAATTTGTGGTTCCCTTTATAATGCTGTTCACGCCTGTAACGTAATTTCCATGTCATTTCCAGAAATAAAAGTGATGAAGCATGAGACCACGGAAAATAATTAACAGTGTTCAAATTAAATAATAAAAAACCGTGGAAATCATTAAATTCCCATGTCACGCGTAAAACACGATACGATTTATGGAATGTGTGTGTCCGTCGTTGTCACATTTTATGGTGTAATTTGTGTTATTCATTTTTTAACAGTTCCCACTCATATTGTTGTTAATTGCGTGGTTAACAGGAATGCCACACAATTTAAACGGATTTTTTTCGGTGGTTTTTTTATTGTGGAAAAGAAGGGTTTGTTGTTAAAATTAAATGAAAAGTTTTTCATAGGACTTCTTCTTAAGTGATCTTTACTAACAGTCAGGTGTCCACTATGGCGACAACTAAGTGTTCAGTTACAGCCAAGCTAGTGCGTGACTATTACAACATGTTACAGTAAGTGGGGTGTATCTGACTGAGGCATAATTTCGTAACTGCTAGATCAATTTCCGGATCATTTACGATTAGATGCTGAGTCTGTTGTTTCGAACTCGAAGATTGTTGCCGAATATCGGACCTACCTCTTGGAGATGGGGAAATTTTCTGACATCTCCCTATGTTGAATCCCGGCCCATAGTGGCTTTGGTGGTATCTGCAAAGCGAATGAACTAGCGAGAGTAAGCACTACGAGTTGGATCAGACTAAGTCATCACCAATTTGGGTTATCATTGGGTGCGTTCCTAAAAGTATCGGAAATGCGCTACTTATCCATTGTCCCTTCACCGATACGAGATTTTTCCGGTGAACGACACGATTCCCTTGCCGCCATGAATATATTTCACACAAACATATGCCACTTAATAAGGGATATTTCCACTTTCAAACACAATTTTCGAGTAAAATTACGAGCGAGGACAGACTTTCCGGCCACTATACGCACTTTGAGGCCAACAAACAGTTATTTACAAATGGAGTGACAGAACTTGTCAAAGGCGAACTGTCAAAGCCCTTAGTAATCATGAAAGGGAAAATTTGATCGGAAAAAAATCGAGATACATTTCCCCTCCTCAAAAATTATAGTATCGGTGTCTGAAATCGTACCGTTCTCGCAAAGGATCTATGAAACCGTGTCGACGCGCTTCCAACACGGTCCAAAATAGGAACGCAGTCATTATCAGCATTCAAAACAATGAGTGCGTTCAGAAGGTGGCAAAAGAGCAGAAACCGCTCGCGAGCGGCTCCGCAACTGCTCGCGAGCAGCTCCGGAGCTGCTCGGTTTGGAGTCTGCACCTGCTGAACGCTACTTCACCAGCTGACAAATCGACCAGCTGAAAGCTGACGATGACAATTTTAGACGTCAAGTGCCGAAAAGTGGAAAATACATGAATCCCACGCTGTCCATTACAAAAATCACGAACAACGAGAAAACAAATTTAAAAGCACCCGAAAACCAAAGAACTAGAAGCCGAAAACGGCGGAAACACAAGAACCAATTTGATAACTGTCAAAACTCGGAAACTCGCAACATGAGCGTGAGGTTGAAAAGGAAGAAGAAGAACCTGAGCACTGAGCATGAGCACTGATCGGTGAGCAGAAATATTTCTTGCTCGGTGAAATTTGATCATGCTCACCCGAGCAGAAGTTGCTCGGTCACTTCTGAACCCGCTCGTTCTGAACATGTTCGCTGAGCGGAAGTTGCTCAGTTCCTTCTGAACGCACACAATGCTAAATGCTGACGCGTTCAGAACTGTCAACGCCAGGTGGAGTCATGGTAGCACTTTTAATGTTGGCAGGCAACTTTGGCCTAGGCCTGATCCTAAACGGTCTGCGGCGTTGCTGTTGCTGGCATTAAATAGAATGAATTTAAGAACTTTCATTGGGGTGATCACAGGGCATTGCCTAATCGGAGAGTATGCTAGTAAAGTAAGGCTTCCAAACAATGGCCTCTGACGGAGCTATGGGGATGAGGATGAGCGTCAGGGCCTATCAAAGGCTAATTCGAAACAGGCGGTCACCTGGGGCGCAGCCTCTGGAAGGGCGCTGAAGAGGACGTCAAAAGGAAAGCCAAGTTTGCGAGTGAATTTTGTAATTTTAAAGCTGAATGTAATATAATTCTATTTGCCTATAAATATTTTTCGAATTTATCCGATCGATAATGATGCTCAGTTCAAATTCACGCGTGTGAACGAACCAATTTCGAAGGTACGATTCGATACGGTTACATTCTCCACTGAGAGTGACTTCAGGCTTGGCACACACGTTGTTGGTGCTGTAGTAGCCACGTCATCGAATTGTGTATGTGTGAGTTATAAGTCAGCAGTGGCTTCCTTTCCTACGGTGTCGAGGCCAAGGAAAATGAGCGCTTTAGTCAGTTCGGTCATGACGTTAAAGACGTGTGGTGTAATTGAAAATGTGATTAACATTATGAGGTGTATCGTTACAAGCTGGTCATATATTCAGAATATGAAGATCGATGCGGGACTAGTACGAATTAACACGGGAGCACCAATCGAAGCCGTGCATGCGTAGTTCTGGTGGACCTAGGTAGACTATTCTCAGCAGTAGAAATGACCCAACAGCGTTGGAATTGAGTCCTGCAATCGACTTTTGTACTTTCTCTCTATGTATAGTAGCAATAGCAGCCCTTAGGTGACATCGTCGAGATAAGATAAAATAAGATAAATTAGTCGAGCTACTGTCCCAGCAGGAAAGCACTGCGACCATAAAGGGTCTATTGTACCGTAGCTCATGAATCCAAAAGACCGTCCCTCTTTCTAATAAAGGGCAGTAAGTCTTTAGCAGGAATCAACCTAAAGTCTGCAGTGCTGATAGTAGCTTGCCCGAGGAGTGACATCCTAAAACGCGCGATGGCGGGACATTTGCACAAGATGTGTTTGATCGTTTCCACGTCCTCCAGAGACGGCATTAAGTCTCGCTGAACAGACCCATCTTGTTCAGGTAATATCTGAATAGGTGATGGCCAAATGAGTACCCCACTAGGAATCTTAGGTGGGTTCTACTCATTTGAGTAGTACCCTTGTAACTAAAGGGCATTATCAGCTCCTTTGATTGACGTAGCCCTGGAAGGTTATTCCAGTAGTGATGACGTAATCGTCAAGATTCTGTCTTTCATATCTTTGAACTTATTTCACAAGGTACTTTAGGCTATGTGTGATGTTTCGTGGGGCGGTGTTTTGTCGGGTGTTCATTGCGGTAGCAGCCCACTAAGTACTGCTTCGAGATGAGAGTGTTGTAGCATCTAATATGCAGTATGCTGGTCTCTTTGTTTGTATCTTCTTCTTTTTTTGAGGTGCATGCTAACAACTGCACCTCCGAAAAGTAGATATGCTGTTGAAACGTCAACAAGGCATATAAATGCTAGAGATGTTGACACGCCTACGCCCCAGGAGGAGGGCTCAAGGCAATTAACATGGTCTCTTTTTGCAAATGATCCTGAGATGACATCAAGTGACAGCTTGTGACTGTGCGTAGTTCAGCGTTTTGAAAAGACTGTATGTTCTTCCCGTGAGTGTCACACAGTTTGCCACCGATTTTGCTATAGTTTTACATGTTACCAGCATGGTCTCCTTGTACATTCCACATGAACTTTCAGTGAGTGCTTTGAGAACTTTATTGCGAGCTCTGATTTTATTGCGGATCGTGAAAGAATGGGTGATCATGATGTTGCCATACTACCCAGGGTGACACCCAGGCTTTTTGGAAATGGGTTAGTTGTCTGCTGATATATCTCTAATTGCCTTGACCCCTCCAGGGGCATGGGCGCGTCAACATCTTTAGCATTTCTATGCCTTGTTGACGTTTCAATAGCATATCTACTTTTCGGAAGTGCAGTTGCTAGCATGCACCTCCTATCCGCGCCGTCTTTATACTGACAAACTCGGAGCACTGTGAGAGTTCTATTAGTACTCACAGGCAGTTTTTTATCGCGCCGAGATTTGATCTCCGAGCTCTAGATTAGTATCGTAGAGCGGTGACCGAACGATCACGGCCACCGAGCGCGACAATTTCGTGCTGATATCAGTAAATTTTTGTTGACGAAGAAGATGTTGAGCTCGTCTCGTGTTGATTAACGCACACATAGACAAAATTTCATTGCCGGTAGTTAGAATCGAACAATCATCGACGTAGGTTATGAGTCGGAGTCCTTCTGGCGGAATTGGTAGTCCTAATAGATAGATGTTGAACAGGGTAGGTTGTAGGACTCCTCCTTGCGGGACACCCCGTTTAATTCTCCTAGTTTAGATCGGAGCTAATAATTGTCGACCAGCCAGATAGGTTGCTATCAATTTTTTGTCGACAAACACATCCAATCAAATAGTTCGCAAAACGCGGTCGAAATGCAGAGATTTTATTTCGTACGTTCTTTGAAGTTGACTTGGTTGCGTCGTGGTCGCGAACCGTTTGATTCGATCGTCTCTTGCGACCATCAACTATAATTAATATCAAGCAAAATCGCCCGGACGCTCCGAAGAACGTCGATATTAGTATGAAGCGAAACCGCTTGGGCAAAAATGACGCTTAAAAAGAACTATGCAACAATGATTCCTAATATGTACATAAAAAATATTTGCAAACATTATTTGAAGCGATGCTTCATTCTAGTTTATATGCAAAACTGTTTTGAACAAATGAGGAGGGAGGGCGGGAGTGTTCTTTGCCTGTTCCTTAAGTTAGACTTTGACCGGCTCGACCACTCATCCACTGTGTAAATGTCATGCTCTAACTGCAAGAAGCTGGGATACCCTGTGGTCCTTCCACTTTGGCGACCTGGATGACCGTAAAGACATTAGGACCGGCCAACTTCAGCATTTTATCAACCACTCTGGCTGGTTACATTAATAGATAGGACTCAGATTGTGTGCTGTGTCTCTCAGGGCAGCCTCTTTAACCTAACCTAATCCTTCATGGTCACAACTATGTTATATCAGTCTAATCAAGGGAGCAATTATCAATGTCATTGAATTCATGGAACTTGACGAAATAGAACCCGAATGCAAAGTCAATCTACTCCAAAACCCCACAAACTCACATTTTTATAGTCGTCTCTCATACGATGTAGTCCAGTCATGAGCAATTCTAAAACAAACCAAATCAAATCATGAATACTGAGAATAGCTTCGTCCATGTGACTTTCACACCCATGCTACGAACCATTCAACGTCCGTTGTATTGGATATATTGGATAGATTATGTCCTGAGTAGGGCAGGACACATCAGAACGGTGGACGAGATTTCATGCAAACAGCACATAAAATGCTTTTCGCTAGATAGAAATCTAATAACTTTTTTAGCAATGTAGGTAAACACGTTCCCTATTATTCTCTGGGGTACACACAAGATGAATTATCAGCTGAAAGGATGAGGACCCTCTGCGGTTGCTGAAAGTGTCATTAAAAAATCGATTGGAACGACTTTAAGACAAATTAATGTTTGTGTACACGGTATAACTCGTACATTTGAATGGGCACGAATACACTCGTAATGCATGGCTTTCCCAAGAAAATATGCTTTATACCCATATATCTGCAATAATTTCAAATAATGTACCACCAAAGATATTTTCATTTTGAAACTTCTCCGTATGTTTATTTGTTTGGCAACAAACAAACATATGTAACAATATTCTGTATTATAAATTCAGCATACATAATAAAATGTAATTGTTTGGAATATGCTACAAAATATCTGCATACAAATTGGAAATTGCTATCTCAACTCGTATTTGTTTGCCAGTACTCTCTCCCTGTGATGTACGAGTATGTGGCATATGTTACACGAATTCGAAAAATCTGAAATAGCAGCTGCTGGCTGCTGACTAATTGACCTTTTTTCCACCCAAATGCATTTATGGATTTGTGGCGGGAGGGTACCATCGAAATTGCACTTTTCAGACACATATACCTATAGTACATGTATGCGGGAGGACAGTGTCGTATCCGGGCACATACTAGTATAGGACGCATACAATTTTGCAGAATAGTTGATAATAGTGGAGTGATAGGAAATGTATTAACCAAGCATGTCAGTTTCATTGAAGTTTATACATAATACCTATTTTGTGGATATCTGATAATACTCGTACAGTCCATTCTTTGTTTTGACATGGATATGTCTTATAGCTGGGGGTCATCCTAAAAATCTGTCCGTCACACGAAATGTCTGTTTTTCTACTCGGGGGTCAGAAGAGGAAACAAGCCCATTGAAAATTTTTCTTTTCTGGTTGTGCATGTCGTTTGAGTGAAGTGGTCATTGTGCATGGCTGTTGCTTGTAGATCCGCGGGGGCGGCGCGCTTGCGGGGAACCTGTGTGTACATGTTGGGATGTTGATTTGATAGCGATAAAGGTTGACGTTGTGGACGGCAAGAAATAACATAGTGTACGGGTGAACGAGCGGACTTTCAATGACCTTCAATTTCCGCCAATTCCCATTCATCATTTTATAAAATAAATAGCCCGTGTTGTACTATCTGAATCACTAGGGTCCCAGAAAAGGTAGCAAGTAGTCAGTTCGACTAACGTTTGGACATGCGCAGACGCAATTTGAGAGAGTGTACATAGTTCCCGCCCCCCGATGATGAGCGAGAGCGGATGAAGTTCATTCGAGCCAAATCGGGTGATCCAGCGACTGCGTTTGTGCATTTGCAATGGCGGCGATTTGAGGTCTGACTGGTCCACAATGTGGGCCCCCACCACACGTGCAATAAACATATAGAACAAAGTGGCGGATTTACACTAGGCGAGTTAGAATCTCTCAAGTCCCGAAATAAAGAAATATTCGTCGCAGGATGTTATAGTTCCGGGCAGCTCATCGTGACATGATGTACATTCAGAGGTCTGCAGAAGATCAAATGCCCCCCTTCCGCAAAAATTCCAAAATGTTCAAAATGGCTGGAATTCAAACAAATAAAATAGCGCGCGTTGTACTACATATCTGAATCAATAGGGTCCCAGAAAAAGTAGCAAGTAGTCAGTTCGACATTTGGACATGCGCAGACTCAATTTGAGAGTGTGTAACATTACATAGTTCCCGCCCCCGAAGATAGAGAGCGAGAGCCATCGCGGATGAAGTTCATTCTATCCAAATGGTTGTGCATTTGCAATGGCGGCGATTTGAGGTCTGACTGGCCCACAATATGGGCCCCCACCACACATGCAATAAACGTATCATAAAACAAAATGGTGGATTCGTACTGCGCGAGTTAAAATCTCCCAAGCCCCGAAATAGAGAAATATTCGTCGCAGGATGTTATAGTTCCGGGCAGCTCATCGTGACATTCAGAGGTCTGCAGAAGATCAAATGCCCCCCCCCCTTCTGCAAAAATTCCAAAATTTTTCTTGTGCATTCTCTTTGTGCGTGTGTTGGAATGTTTTGTTTACTTTTGTTAGTTTCCCTTTCTGTTTGCCGGACACAATCGCATAGAGTCGCACGCGTTACTTGAGAAACGGATTGTGTGTGCCGGACCCGGACTGTTGATTACGAGTAAAGGGGCGGGATGAGACGGATAGTGTGGGAGCGATTTTGCAATAGATACACAAACACAATACACGTCCGATTGGAAAAAGATGGTGGGAAGCGTGATTGCGATTAGCAGAAACGTACTCAGAGAAATGTCGATAGGCTGCAGTCTGCAAACTTTACCGAACAGGTAGATGAAACAGGGTGCACGAGAGGAGGTGAATATTGCACACACGCGATGCGAACGAAAACGAAACGATCCCGCGAGAGAAAGGAGCCCAAGTGGACAGGACAAAGCAAAGCAGAATTTATGACGAGTATCTACACTGGCACCAGATACATGGGTACATGGATATGTCTTATGCCTACCGAAAGTGTGGGACGTGTTTTTTCGAATAATTTCATCCAGTATAACTATACTGGGATCTTTACAAAACTTACGTCGATATCTTCAACACAACAGGTTCCACGCAGTCGGTAGTCATAGACATATCCATGTTCCGATGTATCTGCATGCAGTGTAGATACTTTGTATCTTTTTATTTTAAGTTTTAGCTAATTTAAAATAAATTTTGCATTGTCATGTGCCCGAAAGCGAGAATATGGGCACTATTAAAATGATATTATCCTTTTGGATGTAGCACGTTTTGTCGGTATTAATATTTGTATGACATGACACTTATTCCTCATGGGGTGGCAATTCAAATGACAATTTTTCATGGCTAATTTTCGTTGAATTATTATTGTGTCTACAATGTTCATGAAAGGATAATTACCTATAATCACCCAAAGTGCGCATCCGATCTACATTTTGTCCTACGATGGATGGTGGGTTGAAATAGTCAATTGCCTTCCAAGCCTTTCTAATTACTTTAGGCTGTTTTTAGAAGCTACACCAATTGCCCGCATTAGACCACACATTAGACTGCCTATTAGACCACGCATTAAACCACCCATTGTACCACCCATTGGACCACCCATTAGACCACGCATTAGACCACCCATTAGATCACGCATTAAATCGCCTATTAGACCACGCATCAGACCACCCATTAGAGCGCCCATTAGACCGCCCATTAGACCACGCATCAGATCAGCCATTAGACCACGCATTAGACCGCCTATTAGACCACGCATCAGACAAGCGATTAGACCACGTATCCGACCAGCTATTTGTTTTTCATAATAATATCCTAGACCCTAATGGTTGGTCTGATGTGTGGTCTAATGAGCGTTCTAATGCGCCGTCTAATGGGTGGTCTAATGGTTGGTCTAATGGGCGTCCTAATGAGTGGTATGATGCGTGGTGTAATATGTGATCTAGTGCGTGGTCTAATGGATGATCTAATGCGTGGTCTAACGGCTAGTCGGTCGAACATTTAAAAATACCTTACATCTCCAGCGGGGCATGGGCGCGTCACCATCTCTGGCAGTGCCTTGTTGACGTTTATCAGAATGCAGATTTCAGATAGTTCTAACGCTAGCATACACCTGCAGTCCGCATAGCCGGAGCGGTGCAGAGTAAGAACATTGCCCTTCCAAAAATTATTGTCCCCACGAATATATATTATCATACGAGTATCTACCTATAGGTTAGGTTAAAGGGCTGCCATGATTATCCACAGCACACTTAGACCACATCTGGGTCCGTTGTGTTACCACATGGGATACAGAAATCCCTGACCATCCTATACCTCGAACCAACCTGAGCACACAAAAAAACCTTGTAACTGACCAACGTCAATGTTTACCAAGTCCGCCAACTCGTTAAAATAGTAAGAGCCAATAATTAACCTCCTCAGACTCGCCAAGCCTGAGCATCCACAAAGAAAATGGAAGGTACTCTCCTCTTCCTCCTCATCACCGCAACTTCTACAAATATCGTTATACGGCAGCCTTAGCCTCCTGGCGTGCTCTCCGATTGGACAATGCCCAGTGATGACTCCAATGACAGCACCGATGTATTGTCTCCTCAACGACAGCAACTTAGCAGAGCGACCCACGTTCAACATGGGCCACATCTGTTTAGTTAAATTACATGTGCCGCTGCTCAGCCATCTCGAGTTAGTCCTGCTGACCGCAGCCTGCATAATGGCGAAGTTGCATGAGTCGAAAGGCATTTCAACCGTGCAGCGAGTACTTTCAGCTTCAGGCGTTGTACCCCGACAAGCCAGTTCGTCAGCTCTAGAATTGCCAACTAATCCATTGTGACCTGGAATCCAGCACACAGCAATATCGAAGAAGCTACACAACTCCGTTAGCGATATACGGCACTCCAACACTATCCTCGAGATAGTAAGTACGGATTCTAGCGATCTAATCGCAGCTTGGCTGTCTGTTAGAATCACAATGTTCTTCACAGATAGGACATGGCGCCCCAGCCAGGCCAAAGCTTCCCAAATTCCTACCAATTCCGCCTGAAGAACACTACAGTATTCCGGCAGTCGTACCGATAGGTTTAAATTCAGTGTGTCGGAGTGAACGCCCGCGCCAACTCCATGATCGGTCTTAGAGCCATCGGTGTAGATGTATATCGTGTCTGATCTTGTAAGCCAGTCTTCAGCCCATTGAGCTCGTGTTGGAATAAGGCATTTGAAGTTCTTGTCAAACAACGGCTTTGCCAAAGCATAGTCCGTAGATGCCGGAATATCACGATTTCTTAAAATTATCGAGTGCCCGCTATTTAAAGTCAACCATTGACCTGTCTCACGAATCCGTATGGCCGTACAAGCCGCCATCTGTTCACCTAGAATATCCAAGGGGAGCAAGTTGAGCATCATGTTCATAGCATCAGAAGGAGTCGTTCTAAGAGCCCCACTGATCGCCACACTAGCTGTCCTTTGCACCTTCCCCACTAAATTACGGTTAATCGTTGTACTAAGTGCATTCCACCAGACAACTATACCGTGTAAGAGGATGGGTCGTATAACCGCCACATAGAGCCAGTGTAACACTTTCGGTTGCAGGCCCCACTTTTTACCGATAGCCCTCCTACAGGCGTAAAGTGCAATATTAGCCCTATTTACGCGTTCCTGAATATTTGGCCTCCATTTTAACTTCCTATCTAAAATCAGACCAAGGAAATTTGCCTTGTTAGTGAACGTCAATCTCGCTCTCAACATTTGGAATTGTATGTTTCCTTGTAAATAAGACAAGCTCCGTCTTGCTGGGATTTACCCGAAGTCCGCACTCCGCAGCCCAGTCCACTAATAGGGAGAGGGCATTTTGCAGTACTTCACTTAAAGTGGTAGGAAACTTACCCGAGATAGCGATAGCAACGTCATCCGCGTAAGCAATCACTTTGCAACCAAGCGCCTCCAATTTGAGTAGAAGACCATTGATAGCGGTGTTCCATAAGAGGGGGGAAAGGACTCCACCCTGCGGAGTACCTCTATACACACGCCTTCGTTCAGTTGAAGCGCCTAATTTGGTACAAATAATCCTGGATGTTAACATCTGATTGATTAGTTTACAGAGCGAATCGTTTACGCCCAAACCTGATAGCGCATCGGTAATTGCCTGAGGTCTAACTACCTATAACAATTATTTCCATTATCAGTTGTAACGGACGGTTTGGTGGGCATCCGAAGATTCCCGTGAGAACGGAGCCTAGGTAGCATAGTGACCGTGAAGGTCGGGCCGTGTCATCTGGCGAAGAGAAAGGCCCCTCAACGAGCTAAGCAGCGGGCCTATGCTTGCTGTAGCTCAGTTTGGGAGATGTGGGCGAGGTTTTCGCCGGTCGTTGCCCCTTTACGTATTAACAAAAATTCATAGGCCTGGGGAAGACAACACAAACAGGGGAGGTAAAAATGGGGAATGAAAAAAACCGTCGATAAGGATGGAATGGTTGGCAAACGGATCAGACGCCGAAGCGGTCGAATCTGGGTCCGAGTGTAATGGGACCCTCGGCCTCTGATTTCGCATCACCAACAGATCACTACTCATCAGGTGCCGCTTCGATCTCCCGGTGGGAGCAGCACTACCAGACCATAATATGGTTCATTACAACGTTCACAGACGTCCAAATTCACTTTGTGACAGTTTTCAGCTACGTATTTTGACCAGTCCTCACCGATGCAGCCGTCTGACGGAAAACGGCGAAAGCAAAGTTGTACACCTAATAACTTCATTTCAGCTTTAGAACATAACTTCATCAGTCAAAATTTCACTAAATGAACCCCATCCCAAACACCTTTTAAGGATATGTATTTTCAATATCAGCAATTCTGAGTATACTATTTCAGAAAACACCCCAGACATTACATATGAAAAGGTAGGTCAATTTACGCCACAACTCTAAACCCTTTACTGACCCGTACAATTTTCCGGTCACGACTTAACAAAGTCCACATGAAACTTATACTAAAGTATGAAAATAAGAGGATTTTAATTACTATTTTGGAAAAATGTAAGGCTAACAAAACTGTAAAGGCAATTTGAATTTGTATAGGATAAGCAGCGTTTCTAAATGGAATAAATTACTAAACTTTGTGGAAACGACTCCAGGACACGTATATGAAAGTTTCTCCTACATACTATGATATTTTAGTATACATGTTATGTACATGTTTTTATTTCGGATGGTAGCCCAATGCTTTAGTCAGGATAGGCTTAACTAAGTGAGATTAGTAAAATCCCGAATAAATAGAAGTATGCATATCATTTACAACTAAAATGGACAAGAAAACTAAATATTTAATTGAAATATTGTCGAGATACAACAGATCACAATTAAAAGATGGAGGCTTGTAACAAACTCGACCCTTTGAAGAAAATAGTTCCCCAAGAGCTCGTTGGAAAACCCCCCATTTTCAATCAACTCTTGAAACACTGTTTTTTCTAATTGGTCCATACCTGTGGAATTTTTACAAAGATTTCTTTGTGACTTTCCCCTGAAATGAATAAGATTTTCCATTTAACCAACATTGATACAGACATTAGGGTGGTTTGTCGTTGAAAAAAAAATGATACAAAGTATCTACACTGCATGCAGATACATCGGAATATGGATATGTCTTATGCCTACCGAAAGCGTGGGACGTGTTTTGTCGAATGATTTCATCCAGTATAACTATACTGGGATCTTTATAAAACTTACGTCGATATCTTCAACACAACAGGTTCCATGCAGTCGGTAGCCAAATACATATCCATGTTCCGATGTATCTGCATGCAGTGCAGATACTTTGTATTATTTTAAATTCGGTTTTTTGGCCATAACTTCTAAACTATAAGGAATTTCAGATGTTTGACCCCCCCCCCCCCCCCGCCAACACTCCCCACCCCCATGCCAGTGGGCCTCGGAGCATCGATCCCCACTATTTTTATGCTCCTCAGTCTACTTTTTTTTGTTCTTATACCCTAGTCTTTTATTTAAATTCGGTTTTTTGGCAATAACTTCTGAACTATAAGGAATTTCGGATTTTTGACGAAATTCGGTGACCGAAACCACACGGCAACCGAGTACGTTGTAATGAACCACCTGTAATGAACTATATTATGGTCGGGTAGTGCTGCTTCCACCGGCAGATCGAAGCAGCACCTGATGAGTAGTGATCTGTGGGTGGTACGAAACCAGAGGCCGAGGGTCCCATACACCCGGACCCAAATGCGACCGCGTAGGCGTCTGACCCGTCCGCCAACCATTCCATCCTTATCGACTATTTTTTTTTTATTCCCCATTTTTACCTTCCCTGTTTGTGTCGCCTTCCCAAGGCCTATGAATTTTTGTTAATACGTAAAGGACAGGAGCAACGAGCGGCAAAAACCCCGCCATCATCTCCCGAATTGAGCTACAGCAAGCATAGGCTACTGCTTAGCTCATTGAGGGGCCTTTTTCTTCGCCAGATGGCACGACTCGACCTTCACGGTCATTATGCTACCTAAGGCTCGCACAGGCATCTCCGGATGCCAACCAATCCGTCCGTTACAACGTCAATCACATTTTATACTATGTGAAAATTGTGAAAAGCCGCTAAACGAAGTGAAAATGGCAGCGATTCGTATTTCAGTGCAACGGTTTTATCACCATGATCCATGTCCAGGAAAGTTTTGTGATCCTGTCCATGCCTTCAAAAGTACTTCAGAGCTTTGATCTCATAATCCCGATTCCGAAAATACCCATATTTGCAAAGTTTGCTTTCTTTTGTATTTGAAAATCAGGAGGGTTCCTTTAACCTGCCACGCACCTGCAGCACCATAAACACGTCACTGAGATCCAAATTTGATTGAAATTAAACCAGGTGAAATCCCTAGACTTTCTTAAGGCCGTTATAGACGATCCGGAATTACTTTTCGGAAAAACTGATCAGGTCTGAGCTTCAGAAATTCCGGCTGGTATGTGTCGAAATTTGGCCGGTTGAGTCATGGTCGCTACAGTACTCCCCCGGAGTAAGATAGTGGAGAGGTTGAATTCCGAATTAGGGGCTAGCGCTCGAGTTGGTCGATGACTTGAGGATGACATTGTCCATGGCGGCTTGTCGTGTAGTGCTTCGAGCGATAATAGCTCGGCGTAGTTCGACGACGTACTTTGTTGATTAAGTACAAACTTACGTTAATTTAGGAAATCAACAACGACGATCCATCAACAAACATACCTAAAAAAGTTGCATTATTTTCTGAACAGTCTTCGTATATGGTGCGGGCAAAAAACGTAATTACCTTAAAAACTAATCCAGTTGAGCTCTAAAGCAAATTAAATCATGCAATAAAAGCCATTTAATCTTTTTGTTCAGACACAAATTCCAGTTCGTACAACTCTTTCATATCCTCCATAAATACAAATCCCAAATAGGATTTCCCTGAAAACATTCCCGAGCATCACACACTAAAATCCAGTCCAACTGTTATTCAACTATTCTTTTATTATCCTAATTCCGTCTATAAAACAAACGAATCGCTCCATTTACAAAACTCGGACTGACATGCTTTGAGAGCATATTATTTGTGAATTTTCGAGAAATTTGATAAATTCCCCATCAGCACTACTAACTCTACTTGAAACTTCGCCCCGAGTCCTGCAAGCCAAAAATCCAGCAGGAAAAACAATGGGTCATTGTTTCATAAATATAAAAGACACAGAAGATGACGTGATAAATCATTTTTGAATAATTTGCTTGACGCGTACTGTTGCCGGTACGACTAGAGCTTCGCGTCAGGCGACAAAATTCATAACAAGGATTTTCGCTCGACGACATCCTGCCACGGTGTCACTTTGGCTGCCTGACTCGCTGTTTTGCTCGCAGCCACTTAAAAGTGTAGCGCCCGAATAATGGCTGCTACTTGTCACCGAACGTATAATAGGCGTGCGAAAACCTATAACAGCCCAACACAGGCAAACGATGAAAATATTATTTACAACAATATTGGAGATTTGTAGATTTTCGTGGACGAATTTTGTGATTTTTCCGGTTTCTGGTATGCGAAGGACGACTGAAGAGAGAACGAGCGCTCTGTGGGCCAGCTTAAAGTTTTGTTTTCATAAATTTATGATCCAATTTTCCAGAAGAGACTATGGAAAATATTTTCTTATTGTTTGCATAATACAAGCGCTTCAACAACTCGCACTCTTCCGCTACTTGGTATTCCGGGCAGAATGGCACGAAATGGGCGGAACATGATTCTCCGGTTTCGTCCTGAATTGAATTTCGTGAGCCTTTCCATGGAAGATATTGTGTGGAAGTGTTCTGCATTTCGGCTAAGGTGAATGAGAATGTATTGTACGAGTATATATTTTCGGTTGATTTTTTGGCTGTCTAATGATGTGTGGATATTCAAGTGCTTTCCTGTTTTCTTTCTTTTTTTTTTTTTGTATCCGGAATGACGACGAAAGGATAAAACTGAAGGAACCCCAGTGCTTTAGGAAAATTTATTGAAATTGATTGTACAATGTGGTGATGTGGTGTAGCAATGACCTGAAATGTTATTGTTATGTTTGGAAATAAGGTATTAGGGAAATTGCAAGTATGTACATATTTGTTACGGTTAATTGAGCTAATGTTTGTAAAAGGAAATTTTTATTTTCGGGTAGCTGGAGAAATATTTTTAAAAATATGATCATAAAGTTTTTTTTACGAAAACCCGCAAATATTTTTTGGCGCCCAATGTGGGCTCATCTACAATATGTGTGTACTGCGTTTCTTAATTACGATTTTTCAGATTTCTTAACCGTTAGGCTGCTACAGGCGTTTACTCAGTTACTTATCAGTCTGCGTATCCTCTGCGAGATTTCACTTCTGATAATCATCGCCTCCAGTCTTCTCTGTCTCGGAAAGCTACTAAGTTGGCTGACGGGAGCTTCTTTTTCCATTCGGTAGCAAGAAGGTTGGGGGAGCGGGGCGTTGAGCCATCAGCCTGGACGTCTCATGCTACCGGTTAGCCACGGGTTTGAATCCCGTCGTCGCCATGGATGTTTGTGTTGTCTTGCCTCTGTGGGGTGAGGCGTCTTGTCGCATGTATACGGCTAAATGGACCGGAGGTGCATGCTAGCAATATGCATCGTCCGAAACTAGGTTATTGCTAACGAAACGCCCCACCAGAAGCTAGGGCTAATAGCAGTAGGATGAAGGAGTTTTCTAAGCACAACACATGAATATATTTTGGTTGGTTAAGTATGGTTTCAGACGATCAACTCGCCTGGTTGGTTGATTAGAGTGGATGATTTGTACCCAGTAGAAAAATACAAGTAGCGCTAAGTGTGCGCCGTTTTGATGTTACGCGCCTCATAAGAGAAATAAACCGTTGTTTTCGAAATCGTCCAGAATTATTCATCCTCAGATCCATTCCGTGTAGTCGTATTATCTCCACGACACCCTTCGAAGAGATATCGGATATATCTCGGAAGAAAGCATTACTGAATTCTTAATGCCAGATTCAGTGCGGGGTATTTGCACAGGAAATGGATCAGCGTTTTATTCTCCCCTTATTCCTGCAACTCCAGCAGAATATGTTGTAAAATAAACCCAATCTGGTCGCACGCACTCCCACTGACCAATGCCCCGTCATAAGCGCTGTAGCTCTAGCGACATCTGCCCGGGTTCTCTTCAGAAAGACATTTGTTTTGCGTGGCGTCGTATGATGGCCATTGTTTCCTAGACGTGACACACGTTGTAAGTGCGCTATCTAACCTCTGCAACATTTTTGTCACAACAAATAGACAAGAGTAGGTACTTGATATCTTTCTCGTTTCTGAAGACATTCATTATTTGGTGAGGAACTGGGGGGTGTCGAGAGATCCCTCTCTTCCCGACCTGGATGACACTGCAGAAAGAAAACCTGTCTTCCTTAATCGTAAAAGGACAAACTGGACTAAACACCTGGAAACCCTTCTTGAAGTTTTGCCTTCTCTTCCAGATCGGCCGGCAGCGTGACAGATTGGAGAAGGATGCCTTCCTGCGTACACTAAGGGACGTACTCAACAAAGAATCGACTAGATCGTGTCCTGTCATAAGACAAAAAGTTAAGAAAATACCTGTTTGGTGGAATTCTTTGAAAGTAGAACACAGGGTCTCAAGCAGAAAGTTCTTCAACAAGACCAAATCCTCCAAGCTCATAGACATTCATCTGCGTTTTTCTTGATATCGAAGGCGCCTCCAACAATGTTAAACACAGAGCTATCAGGGGTGCACTCTCTAGTCTGGAAGGTGTCGATTCCCGCTGCAGGCTCATTAGCCTGATGTTACCATCTAGGGTATGCTTTGGAGCGTCGTCCGAACGTAGACTAGTACTCGATAATGGCGAGCGCTCTTTCCCCTTCTCTGGAACTTAGCTGTCAAAAGATTCCTTTTAGACCTGGAAGGGCTGGTCTGCATGGTGTGTACTTATGCGGATGACATTGCCATCACCATATCGGGCAGATTTCCTGGTGTTCTTAGTGAGGTACTGCAGAAAGCCCTCTCTCACTTGAACTGAAAATTGTGGGGTAAATATTAATCCGAACAAAACTGAGGCTATCCTCTTCATAAGGAAGTGTAGAAAACTTCGGTTTGAGCCTCCAGTGTTGCAGAGGATGAGAGTCTAGTTCTTACTGATAAGGCAAAAATTTTCAGGACTCATACTGGACAAAAAATTATCATGGTGGCCGAATATACAGGAGACAAGACTACTGTTGCACCCTCCTCCTGTAAGAGGGCTATCAGTAAAAGCTGAGGCCTGCAACCTAAAATACTGCACTGTCTCTATGTAGCTGTTTTACTCTCCATACTTACGTTTGGGGTTGTTGTTTGGTGGACTGCTCTGAATACAGAGGCTAATCGCAGCTTGCTTGGAAAGGTGCAAGGATTGGCCAGCATCGTTTTTAGTGGGGCTCTTAGGGCTACGCCTTCTGCGGACTTGAACATGCTACATAACCTGCTCCCTCTTGACGTCTTTTGGCGACAGATGGCCGCAAGTACGGCCATTCGGCTACGAGATAGCGGCTATTTGAGCTCTGAGCACGCTGCTATTTTCAATAGCCCAAATATTCCGTCCACGACGACTAAACGGCTCTAAAATATGTGCTTGACAAGAACTTTATCAACTGGATACCATCACGCAGTCAATGGGGAGGAAACGTGCATGTTGACTGTATCAGCCGTTATGGCAGGTAGAACTAGCGAAGTTCGTAAACGAAAGGTCTGAATCGTTTTTTTTTAGATACTTTATTAGTAGGGCTGGGGAGGTCTGGCCAGGAGCTAGGCTGAAAGTAGTGGCGAAGGACGCATTGCATCCTAAGGCCCGTACGTGGCTGCCGCATTTTATCTCCGATAAGGCCAGTGACTATCGAAGGACTTGGGAGGACGTGGATGAGGAAAGCGTTTTCCATCTTCTTTATCAGTGTCCGACTTGACTGAAAGGCGGAAGAGGTTTCTGGGTTCCTGTTTTTTCGGGATCTGGAAGATCCCAAGGATGCGAGCGTAACACAGCTCAACTGCTGTATAGCCACCACAGGCTAGCCTAGAAACTAGGTTCAATTAGGTAACTTTGGTGGTATCACAATGCACCCAGGGGTGGTCTATGTTTGCTGGGTGGTGTTATGACTGCACCTTTACCTAATCTAACCTATAGAAACTAGATAGCAATTTTGTTTTGAGGTTCTTTTGTTCTATTTTTTTTTTATAAAGGTATCACTCAAAATATACTTAAGCTGCTTTAATCGAGAGTTTTCTGAACAATTTGATTGCAAAAAATAAAAAATGAAAACACTGTACTCACAAGTTCAAAAACATTTTGCATGTAAATAAGTCCAGCCTCAGGTAAGGATGTACACAACTACCCCAGAAGAAAACTAGTCACATTACAACGAAAGTCTCACACAAAAAGGAAAACTGCCTGCCTGCCAATTATATGTTTGCTAGACAAATATTTCCCAAAGAAATATCCATGCTGGTGCATTTCAACATTTCACTATGAGTCTTCTCAGTCCTTGTACTAACCCTACAAATTAGTTGTTCTTCGCGGCCGGATTCCAACACAAAGCCCATGCCGCACAACAACGGGCGAAAAGAACTTTCTTTTATTCTAGGCCAACAATTATCAACATTTGTACACAGACTGTAAACAGATGTATGTACAGATACTCGTATATATGTATTCAAATGACAGTGTACAATTGGATCATTTAGCTTGACACAGAGCCACAGAATACACCACGTTGGATGCATCTGCATACTTTGAGTATTACGGGTATGAGTATGAGACCGAGTTTCTTTTTCCATCACATCCGTATTCATGCCTTCCCAATGCCATGACAGTAGGATTTTTTTTTAGGTTTTTTGTTTTGTGTAATTTCAGCTGTTCGGGCTTTGCTTAGATACATTCCATAGAGGCACTACCAGATAAAGATGAGATCCATTAAAAAAAAATCGAAAGACCATACAGTCAAAGGCTCTGCTAATTTAAAAGCAGTATCATGACCTACATTTTCCTGACGAAAGGGGTTCTGTTGGTGGGTTCACCCTGGGGGAAAGAGCACCTACTGGCAATGGGACATGGCAATTATGTCTCGAAGAGATTATGACCTGGTAGCAGGAAATGAGCTTGTTACTATTGTCTAAAAGTCGGAATGAATGTCAAGGTTTTTTGATAAGGATTAAAGGGACTTTTTCTCTGTTGTATATCAAGTTAGATTAGATTAGATTGTGAAATGGGCGTTGAACCCCGCAGGGTACAGAGCACTGAGGCTGGAGGGCCGATTGTGCTATAGTCCAGAGTCTGTTATCAGGACTAAACCTGTCGATCGAGCTAATAAAATTTGACCAGGAGGTGCGGTGACAATGAAGAGATACCATCAGCCTCTGAGTAGGCGGCTTCAAAGCAGTCTCTGCGTCGCCGGGCCAAGACGTCGCAATCGCATAAGATATGGGTCGATGTGTCGTTGTCCTCGCCGCAGAAACGACAGCTTGAGTCCGAAAAAATCCCATGACTTTTATACCTTAGACTTTTAGTATAGGGTATATTGTTTTTGTCACGACGGAAATATGTAACACCTTAAAGGAGCCTCCGGAGGTATAGCAATGTATATATATAAATGCTCAGTGACACCTCCTGATTCGATTTAGCCATGTCTGTCTGTCTGTCTGTCCGTCTGTCCGTCTGTCTGTCTGCCTGTCCGTTCGCACGATAACTTTCGATAGAATGAAGCTAGAGCCTTGAAATTTTGGTCAGATGTTGGAAGTATGATCTAGTTGGTTGGTATTGAAAATGGGCATGATCAAGCCAAGAGAACGCCTACCTTCCCTACATATGTACAATAGTTAAATGTATTAATAACTCCCGATTAAACAAGCATGAAAAGCTCTAACTTCGACAGATTGCTCGCGAGGAAATTCTTTTACTCTCCTGAAAAAATCAAGTCGATCAGCTGAAAACTAACGGTAATTTTCTTGCAAAGAGCCCCGTACTACCCTACTTTTCGGCTTTTTTGTCTATAACTCTTGAACCAATTGACGTAGACACCTGATTTTTGGCATGTAACCCTGAGGTGGGAAGCTGCTTGAGTTCTAGTAAGTTGGGCGTAATCAGATCAAAGGAACGGCTACCTCCCCTACAAAATTTCAAAAAATTAAATATTCTTTTAATTACGATAACTTTCGATAAAATGACACTAGCGAGTTGAAAATTTGGAAAAATGTTGTTAGTAAGATCTACTTAGTTGGTATTGAAAATGGGCAAGATCCAACCCAAGCAAGCCCTACCTCCCCTACAAATGCAACTTCAAATAAGCGATAACTTTTGACAGAATCAAGCCAGCGACTTGAAGTTTTGGTCAAATGTTTGAAATGAGATTGGGTTAGTTGGTATTCAAGATGGGTTAGATCCTACCTAAGGAACCCCTACCTCCCCTAGAAATGAAACTTAAAATAAGCGACAACTTATGATAAAATAATGCTATCGACTTAAAATTTTGGTCAAATGTTTGTAATAAAATCCAGTTGGCTAATATTGAAAATACGTAAAATCCGACCTGCGAAACCCCTACTTCCCCTACAAATGAAGCTTCAAATAAGCGATAACTTTCGATAGAGTGAAGCTAGAGACATGAAATTTTGTTTAAATGTTTGTAGCAAGATCTTATTTGTTGGTGGCAATAATGAGCAAGATCCGACCCAAGGAACCCCTACCTCCCCTATAAGTGAAACTTCAAATAAGCAATAACTTTCGATAGAATGAAGCTAGCGACTTGAAAAATTCGACAAATATTTGTAGAATGGGTTAGTTAATTGATTTTAGTAATGGTCGAGACCCTCCTGAATGATTGCCAACCTCCACTATAAACTGGCCATTTGAAAACTCACTTTTCATGCATATGGTCGTTACCAATTAGTACTTTTGGTATCACCACTAGGTCTGTACAAGTCTAGGGTATATATACTTCGCTTCGGCCTGGTTAATTGATCTCTTAGGTATGAATATACAGTTAGGAGAACACAGATGGTTCTAACCTTGTACCGGTTTAACTTTAGCAGGTCTATCGATCTGTCAATAACCTGAGATGAAAAGGTTAGCCTGCCTCAGTCCTGCTGTTCTGCTCAAGCTATCTGATCTGTGCGCTTTCCAGCCAAGACACGATGCAGTCTGGCAGCTTTGTTCGTGTTGTCAACACCTTCGCAAAACCTGCTCCACGTGCTTTCTTTTGGCAGACCTGATCTTCTTGTAGTATTCTAAAGGCGAGTTACAGTAATCCTCCCACCCGCCAGTTCTTTTGGCTTTGTTGAAGAGTTTCCTGGTATCAAGTTGAGGTTCAGGTGAGTAGAATGAAGTTTCTGATTATTCTGCTCAAACGTTTTTTTTTTTTTTGTTGAATTTATAACACTGGAGTCTGCAAACACTAGGTAGATTAGTTTAGGTAAATTTAGCGTAAGCAGCACAAATAAACCATCACTGGATACAATACAATACCAATTCTGATTCACAAACCCGAAAACTACGAATGCTGAGCGTGAGCTAAATGTCCTTTTTGATTTCCTTTAAATCTGTATAGGAAAATTACCTAATAATATGTCTCCCAATTCTAGCTAGACTACGGGAGGTACAGGCTTAACTATCGTCTTCCCCAAGAAGCTTTTAGGTTTTTCTCTTATATTCCAAGGATTTTTCTTTAAATATTTTAGCTTACATTGCAATTGTTGTTTGTGAACGTTCCTACTTTTCCAGTGCTAACTTTCTAATCGTCGAACCAACAACCTAATGATTATTGTTGATTCCTAATTCGCCCTTCTTCCCACGAACAGGTTCCATATAATTATTATTTTTAACTTATGCCTTGACTGATAACCACGAACTGTAAATGCTTCACCAGGAATTCTCCAGAAATAGTTTCGCTTCAAATTGAATTAAAATCAACTTGTTTCCCGGGACACAATATACACCTTGTTCCCACTGTATTCTACCTAAAGGACACCTTCTTCTTCCTGTATCTTAAACATTCTACTTCCCTGCCAACCGCAAGGTGTAACTTTGAGATACTTGTTGTTTCAGAATTCATTAGTCTTCTCTGGCTTTGGATAGAATGCGTGTTATTTAATTTGACATGTTTTTCCAGATAACTATTTATAGCAGACGGTTTTATGTTAAACGTCCTCAACAAATACTCGTACATGTATAGTACAAGGAGAACAAGAACTTTACAATTGCTGCCGACAAAGTTTGTAACGAAATATTAATTATTAGTTTTGCTAACTACTTAGCATAAATAATTTACGAAACTTACTTTGTAATTATGGATATTTACATTTTAGCGGTGTTTATATTTGAATGGGTGTCGGTATCGGAAAACCACACACGGTTTACCTGACTCAAGACAGAGGATGCTTTGAGAAGTTTGAGGTTTGTTTTGAAAGCAATTAATTCATGTAATAGTGCTACATGGCAAGTCTAGCTATCATTTAGCCCGCTATTTCAGGTGTAGTTTAATCTACCGTAAGATTAACGTTTTTCTGCTGAGTATTCCTCCTCCACAACTATGCTTCCGGTAGCGCAAAAAAAACACATAATCAATAATTTTCCACTTACATATATCCGTAAGAACTCCACCAAAATCTTATGGCAGTTAACGCGGAGTGATTATAATGGCTAGAATGCCTACAAGCAAGCTACTAATCAGACAGTGATGATGCAATAGATGGTAAGTTTACGAATAACAATAAAGGGGTGCGATTTTTTTGTCCTCCGGATGACGACGGCACCGATGAAGAGGATCCCATTCTAGGAAAAATTGATTAGAATAGAAGTGGGTCCTGCTAGTGTGATGGTTTGAATGAAGTTAGGGATTTTGACACCACTGTTAATGAAATCCCGTTTGACACCCCTCATCGATCGAGGAGAAGGTTTGCCGACCCTGACACCTGGAAAAAGAATTTAAAGTAGAAGTCGAATGGGGCAAATAGTTACGTCGACGTAAGCCACCAAATTAAACCACCAAAAGAATTAAAGCAACTGCAACTGCAGATACAACCTAACCCAGAAAGTTCAACAGGAGATCAAATTGTATAGACTTCACAAGAAAGCTGACTCCGCCTCCGCCGGTAGATTTGTGTGTATTGATTCTCTTGTGTATCTATGGCCTTGTTTATGCCGCGGAACTATCTTCGAGGATTAACTAATTAGAGCTAACTCACGACGACATAAATATGTCGCACTAGCTAGTTTTGGTATCAATTTTAGCTCAACTTGCTATGCAGAACTGGACTGAAAAATTGGGACTAGGTGGTGTTGCTGTCTTCGCTAATGGTGTTGTTGTTGAAAATTATATTTTATTTGTTAAATAAATACCTCATCCTTTCCTGAAACTCTGCTTTCGTTTCATCCTTTGATTGTAGCGGTAGAAATGCGTTTTTATTAGGAGGCTACTGCTCCTTGACACTTTCTTAACCAATGGGCGCGGTCCTGGAAGCCTTCTGATATGGATCTGACTTTTCTGTTTTCTCCTCTATGTGCTTCCCCCTCCAGTAAATTTAGTACAGACAACTGTCAATTTTTGGATCTGAGAAATATTCCCACAGACGGCATACACGGCCGTCTTGTCAAAAAAGATCTGTCAAGTTTTTAGTTTCAAAATGGAAAATTTAATTATTGCGGAGTTATCGGATGATTTCGGTGATATCCAAATTGTAAATAGTGTGCAAAGCATGCTAAATATAGTGCGCGTTGTCATGGATAACAACATGACAAACGATTGGAGTTTGTTGGACGGGATTGAGCGCGAAAACCGACCCAGAAATGCAAATTATTTCGAACAAACAGCTCCCCGATACGACGAGTTCCTATTCAAGGAGCAGGTTTGTAGGCTAAAGGCGCAGCAAACTACCACTAAACACTTCGCAACACGTCCTGCACGCTGGCTAACGGATGACTGGCTATGTTACTTTGGTGACCGAGGCGCCGGTGACATCTGAGAACTGTCAAAATTTCTGATTTTAGAAATTGACCGGAAAAATATTCAGATCCAGAGGGGGAATTGTCAGATCCAAAAGTGACAGTTGTCTGTACTAAATCTACCGGAGGGGAAAGCAAATGGAGGTGAATTTGAGAAATGTCAAACCCTGATCCGCTCGCAGGAACGCAGCCAATGTCACCGCAGTCACAAACCAACAGCTGACATCTTTCATGTTTAGTACCTCTTCGTATGGTCGGTATAAACACACCACGAACAAGTACTAGCACTAAAACGATTTAGTTAAATCTCCTTTTAGTTCCACGGCATAAATGTGGCCTATACTGTTTAGTTTATACTATGTTTATACAATTTGTCAATACATACAAATCTCCTGGCAGAGGCGAAGCTTCTATGGAGTGATAACTCTTGTGGAATCTCTACTATTTGTTCATACGCCCCGCGCCACACAAACAACACAAACATCAATGGCTACGAACGTCATCGTGGACGGGATTCGTACCCGAAACGCCGATAGTCAAGCATGAGTTACCGGTCACCCCAAATAATAATAGCTCTGAAGCATTTGTTTTTGTTGACCGAAGAACCTTATCGATTCAGCAGCGAAAGCATGTGACTTGAAGTGCTAGCCATTAGGCCGCGCATAGAAACTGCGGGAGCGCCTGTGGTTTACAAATTTACATTCAATTCAAAAGGAACAAACCGCTCAATAAACCGGGGCGGCAGCCGCCGCCGGTAACTTCGCGATTTGTTGAGCGGCAAGATTGCATTTAAATTCAATGTGAGCTTGCAAACCGCGGTGTGTTCAAACCCGAACGGAGCTGCCCCTGTCCGTTGACTGTGCAGTGTTCCTTAGGGCCGTTTTCTCAATGTCTGGTTAAATCTTATCCTGTAGATAAACACTAACCGGCCCTCATCTTCCGGTTAAGAATTTCTCGGACAATAATTACAAACAGCTGATACGTACTGCTGAGATTTTGACAGCTAGAACTATTTATTTTACGTTCACACATTCAAATCAGACCATAAAACTGGTCACAAGGAACAGAGTTCTGGATACTAATTCGAAGGAAACGGATCTGAAACCAACTCAGCCGCAAAATAATGCTGTGAGGTGGCACAGGCGTAGAATAAAATTGAACAGGTGGCAGAATTCCGCCAAGAAAATCAGCTGAGTTTCTATTGCATTAGCTGCGCTTTGGACTGCATTATCATATGAGCGTTGCATGCGCTAAGGTTAAATTTAGTGTCCCGGATAGCTAACTGGCAGTTTAACCGGACATTGAGAAAACGGGCCTTAATCCTGTTGGTGGTTTCATTACAATGTGCCTGGTGTGGAGTTTAAACCAGACACCTCTCGCTTGATAAACTGACGCTCTACCTTGTTACAAGCGAAACCGAATGGAGGTCGGCTTGCCGCGGAGCAAGGCCGTGGGGCGCCATGCACTTTCAATTTATCCAACCGTGTGGTGACCAAGAGACTCTAGGCAAGTGCGAGCACTAGAGTTGCGGTTTCACCCTCCAAATTCGACAATCACCCTTATACAACTCAGATAGAGACGTTTTCCAATCCAAGGCGTCGTCGTCGTCCACTTTCCACAATTTCTTCGCCTCGCACACTTTCACCATCTCTCACGCAAATTCCCAGATACTCGTTTTCGAGGTTTTCCACCACGGCGTCGTCGTCTCCACAACTTCCTTATAATTTCGGGTCTCCGCTAAATCGCCTCTCTCTCCTCTTCAAAGGGTAGAGATCTCGGATCTTGCTGAACGTCTCCTTATTCCATGGAAATATCAGAACAAAAGAGAGGGTGCGTCTCAGATATAAAACTGTTTTCCAACTCCAAATTTCCTATGTGGAACTTAGTCGGAATATTTGGTTTTACAGGCGGGATACCTACCTTATTCCATGGAAAGGTCAGAACAAAAGAGGGTATCCCGCTCGGATCATCGCCCTTTTATTAAATCGGTACGGGTACGGTATTAACCCGCTACCAATTTATCCGATCATCGATGACGACAATCGCACAAATGCAAAGCTTCGCCCAATATTTATCCTGGACATGCACCGGATAAATACTTGAACTGCATTACCGACATATGATCCACACTGTTACGTCGGGTTTGACAGATGTTTGGAGATCTCAACAATTTGTTTTGTTTAGTGTTTGTATTCCGATGGATTGTCACAAGTCTTCAGGTAAGTATTTTTTTAAACGTGTTTTTAGAATTAATTCTTTGTTACATAATATTTCTGTTTCAGGGAGCTCCTCTGCGATGCGATGGACGAGCAAACCGTTGATGTTTCGGTGCAGGAAATGAATGATAAGATAAGATTTGGTACGTATTTTTTTTAACATGTCGCCCCTCCTACCTACTATAGCCGCCCAATTACATTACAAAATATATCTAACTAGCTAATTCCACTCTTTCAGATTTGCTCCGGGTCGTGTCTTACCGTAACAGCCTATCGGGCTACCACGACAACTTGAGTAGCAGCCCAACAAACCACACCGAGGGAATTCTTTCGGAAAATGGAACCATTTTCCGTAGATCCGAGTTGGAATCCAAGCCTTAACATCTCGGAATACTGACAGTTCGTCATATGAAAAGTGTCCCAGCAATTCCGAGAGCACTGTATAGAATACATGACACATACAATGACAAATTTGGAAAATGCAGAGACATTTCCGAGACTTTTCTGCACAGTTATTGTTACAGACTTCGGTTTGGTCATTTCGGAATTTTATACGGATTTTGAAGAGAATTCGGATCGGAATCGAGTATCGCTTTTGGAACATAACAAGTGGGAATATGCAGAGCAGTGATCTCAATTCGAGGGTTTTGTATTGTTATTATTTTTTTTTCTATTTCAAAAAAGGAAAAATTCGGTCGAATTTTAATTTATTGTGGAGGTTTCCGAAGTTTTGTGGTGCAGGAAACCCGTGGCAGGGAGCGTATGTAAAGCACCCGGGACGCACAACTATCTGGGGTCCTCCACCATCGCCGACCAACACCTAAAGTTGATGGTAAGCCAAAATCCTGAGAGGAAAAAGGATCTGCCCGAATTGGACGGTCATCTCGTCCCTATAATGGACGAGGGTACATGCATACTGCACAACTCTTAGGGCATGGGTAAATATAATAAAATAAATAGAGTACAAAAATTCAAGAACAATTTTTTAATAATATTTCATTTCAATGTGAAAACGAATATTTTTCTTTAAAAAAAAAAATTTACAGTCAAATAATACATATGAAAATAATTATTTCAATTTTCTTTGGCGGTCCTTGGCTTGATTGAAAAATTTTTTAATCGTAGCTTCAATGCCGGCATCGTTTGCATTTTCAAACCTTTGTTTTGTTGCATCTAAAATGAAACCGGAATATAGAGGGCTACGCCCGCAATTCGAGGGTTTTGTAGCAAGCGCTTATTTTGGTATATAAATATCGGCTCCTTGCTCTTCTTGATATCACTCAGATGGATAGAAAGAACGTAATTAAAATGTGTTACCCACTTACATTTTACATGCTAATTCATATTACGTGATTGTAACGAAACTTAGAACATATTATTGCTTAAGTTGTTGGTTATCGTTGGCCATCAGTACTTTTGACCTCGAACGTGTTTAAGGCGTGCAAGGGTGTGCTAACTGTAACTATACAAATAAACTAAAATATTATTGACCTATTCTGAGAAGATATACAAATTCCACTATTTTCAATTTTATATGTTTTTCGAAACCCACTTCCTGTAAGTTTTCATAATTCTAAGTATAACGGTCTCAAAATGCAGGCAAGGGGGGGGTCAAATTACGAACTAATATTTTCTCCTCCCCCACTGTTCCCCTTTCTATAAATTTCGAGAAAATGCGAAAAAATGGAATGTACTCATCATTACCTTTCTCACGACACCTCATTTGCTTATATCAGTCGATAAAAAAATTTGACCTTAATTTCGCCTCTATGTGGACTCCCCCCCCTTCCTTCCACCCGGTAAAGTTGGCCAATTAAGACACAGCGCCCCCAACCAATCTTTACCCTATAAAAAATGATTAATTAAATAACTGCAATTCGCACTACGAAAAGCAACATGAAAGTATAGTAGTACTCACACCTATGAGGCCGGTAGGTGTATTTTTTGTGTGGATAGTGTCAAAATGCCGAACTTTAAATGAATGTAATATTATTAAATATTATGTGATTATAATGAAACTTAGAGATATTATTGCCTATGATGTTGGTTATCATTGGCCATCAATATTTTTGACCTCGGGTACGCGTAAGGGGTGCAGTGTTGTGCTAACTGAAACTATAGAAATGTACTATTATTAACCTTTTTTGATGAAATTTCAAAATTCTAGAAATCTAGGTTTTCTACACTAGTAAAATGGCGCTTTTCTGTAAATTTTCATATTTCTAAGTATAACGGTCTCGAAATGCAAGGGGGGGGGGGGGACAAACTCGGATGACATATTTTCCCCTCTCCCTCTTTTCCGGTTTCTTCAAATTTGAAAAAAATTTCAAAAATGGAATGTACTCGACGGTACCTTTCTTATGATACCCCACTTGCCTGTACCAAACGAAAAAAAAATTTCGACCTTCATTTCCCCTCTATGGGGACCTCCCCTTAAAGTTGACCTATTACGACGATTCGCTTTCTCCGGTGAATTATAGTAATTCTACACATTCCTACAAAATTTCATGTATGTAGCTTCAGCCGTTCCTGAGATATTCCATGGACAGACGGACAGACGGACAGACGGACAGACGGACAGACGGACAGACGGACAGACGGACAGACAGACATTTGACCGATTTCATAAGGGTTTTGTTTTACTACAAAACCCTAAAAATGAGCTATAGATTCCAAATTTGTGTTTATTAATGAGTAGAATTACCTTTCAAAATTTTGAAAATTAAAAAGTCTTTGACTTTTTTATTTCCGTGTAGTCCGAACCACGAACATTTGCTGGCCAGACTAGCAGTCATTAATCTGGATAGATTCATTTTCAAAAATTTTGTTGTGTCCATATCATGAACTTCTAAGAATTCGGCTTCCTGTTTGATTCAAATAATAATATTGAATATATTTATCATTCATTTTATACTTGCATTACACTTACTAACATATGATGTTTTTCGTGATCCCGTCTCATTAAATTTTCGAACTCTTCGAACTTCAATATATCATTGAAGGGTTCATCGAACATTTTATTTTTTATTTTATTTTTTTGGTCATGATCTTTTAGCGATCGGACTTCACTTCTTAAAGCGACAACCTCACGAACAAGAAGGCTAACTAGTCTAGTGAGCTTGTCAATTTTTAAACTTACAGAACTTTCACCTGGAAAAAATAAAGATTTTTTTTATTAATATATACTTTAACACGTATAATTCAGTTCAAACTAAAGTATGTACCTGTCATAGTGTCAGTCTGGGGCGGAATGTTCTCCTTGTCTTCCTCCCCCATTTCCCGTGTCGACGTTATTGGTACACGCTCTCCTAATTTGTTAAAAAAAATAGATATGTATTAAATAAAAATAAAACGTATTTATGAAAACTCCAAAATTACCTCCTTGAATATGTAAGAATTCTGTATATGGCTGTGGGTCATTGATAACATTTTGGTGGACTGTAATATCTCCTGTTGATGGAGGTGGACTTCCATTATTTACACTTGTTGATACGGCTTCAAATAATATTGAAACTTAGTAAGAGGATTTTTACTAATTCAATTAATTTTCGTACTTACTAGGTTTTAAATATTGAAAAATTGATTCACTGTAATCGCTCATGATATTATAATATACTGCTACTGCTACGATTTGATGGTGGTCTATAGTAATGGAATGAATGTGGACATAATTTTCATGACTTTGAATTGGATTTTTGTAACTGGGTAGGTTAAAATATTTTCTGTATATATTTCTTTTTCGCTGCATACAATATTCATGTCGAGTGATGAAATAGGCCTAGTAAACAATTCATGTCTCTCCTTAAGAATAATAACTGAAACTGTAGTTACTTCTTCTTGTTCATGTATATTTAATATTTTACAAATCTGGCCGTCGATCAAGCATAAATTGTTGGGAGGATGCTTCCCCAATTTCCAAGTTTTATAAAATACATAAAGGATGATATGTTATCATCTATGTCCCTTTTGATATCAACTGACGATGTGTTCTCTTTACTAAAAAAGCTTCCAGTGGCACATAGCTCATGCAATCGGTTATTTAGTTGTTGTAAGGGTCGGTTTCCTTGACGAATTTTTTTTTTAAAAACTGCATAAAATTTTCGAACTTGAACGCGCTATAATTATCTACAGGCCCAAACATTTTTACGTCAGCGGGAATGTGTACAAGATTGTGTACATTGTATGACACATTTTGTTCTCCATAAAGCAAAGGAAAATCGGAAACAAAAGATTTTAATAGTTGTTCAGCGCAGGTAATATTTCGGAGGCAGTCTAAATTACTAACAAGAATTCGGAATGAGCAAGATAGTTTCAAAAAATGGTCGTAATACTCTGATTTAATGTGTTCACGGAGAAATATCGGTCCAGTGTACAATAAAAATAGCCTTAGTTCGGTAGCTTTCCATCTTTCAAAATCTTTCATGGACCTTGGTTTCCTTGCAAATTCTGGAACTACTTTAATTTCACCATACTTTTCAGCCATATCTTTTCGTTTTTCATCAATCCAGGTTCTTTTCTCCCGTAAAAAATATTTTATCAACTGACGGGTAACTCCCAAAAGAGTGCAATGCATATAGTCAATCGGAAATTGAGAAACACATCCAATTCCAATTTTTTCAAAACACGTTTCTTCCTGCTGATGATGATGGTATTTTTGATATCTCTCTGTAAAGTTTGTGTCATTTCTCAATTCTGCACTACTTCCTGGATAGGTAACTCGTCCTTCAATGTAAACACCCTTATCCATACATTTTGTGCAGGCGTAGTAACCACTATGGCTTTTGACTTTTAAAATAAAAGCTCTAGCTGGGGAATATCATATCACCGCACTTAAACGTAATGTATACTTTTCATTCTCAAAATCTATTCCATTTGATAGTGAATCCTTCAATTCTTCGGCAAATGGTGTGAGAAATTCGTTAGAATCGACAGGTTTCCGATCGCCATGAAATACACCGATTAAGAATACGCAATTGGTATTTATAATATTACCCAAAATAGGCCATATTTGACTCTTTGAGCTTTTTGAAAGTGGTAGACCATCAATTCCAATATCAATTTCCAAATTTAAATTTTTTTCTGGAAATGACCTTGTTTTAAGGAAATCAATCAACGCTGTTTTTAGTCCATAGTGGTAATATTCGCCGCCCCTTATAGTGTTTAATATGACTTTTCGTGGAGTTTGTAATAAACTTCTCGAATCCTTCGGTAATGATGGAAAAAAGTCACTTAAAATACACAGTAAACTGTTTGATGCGGTAAGAGTAATATTATTTTCTACTATCCACTTGGCGAGTTTTTCGTGTATGGAAATATTGTTTCCTGCGTTAATTGCAGAAAAATCATCATCTTCGGATAATTCACCAATATTTGGAGGAGTTTTAAGGCCAGAAAGAGATTCGGGATCAGGGGATTGGAAATCAGAAGGGGACTTTGGAAATGGACTGTGAATGGGAGGTGCCATGCGGTGAGAACTAGGCTCTAACGATGAATATCCGAGGAACTACTTTGCAGCTTTTGAAACATCTCTGTTGAATTTTCGGGACATTATCTCTAATACTATAATAGATCCAAATTTGTCACAACTATTACAGAATAGATTAAAAAAATAGAAAATACGAACCAAACTGCTATTGTTTGAAATTTAACTTCGGTTAATGTTATTTTTTCAAAAATTACAACAGGCACAACACAGAACTCACTTAAGTCTTCCACATTTAAACTGATGCACTACGATCGAAAAATAACATCAATTAACGGTGAATGCATTTAGTTTGTGTGCTCCCGGACTTTTCTCGGAAAAGTTTGATACTTTTCCGAAACAATTCAGAGACCGTCTCCACTTTTTGGGAAAAGTATTTTACAAACTCGAACAAAAAATTTTACAACAGTTTGCATGTGTTAGTGCGGTCTCGGAATTGTTCACGGAAAAGTGTTGTGAAATCCGAAATGAATTCCGTCGCTCGGAAAAAATGTTTGTTGGGAGAGTACAAAGAGCCTAAAGACTACAGACCGTAGACTTGACAACATATCCCTTGTATTGTACGTTTAATGCAAATTTCCCGACCAGCCTCAGCTCAATCATAGTGCCTAGTCATTCGGATTCCAACACCGCAGTGTGCCTACTATTGTCGACAATCAATTTTATTTAATTTTTTTTTTTCGTTAATGAAATCCAATCTAAAAACTCAACTGCCTGCGTCCTTTCAAATTAACTCATCCTGATGAACTCAACATTACAATAAGTGTGTTTTTTTTCTTCTTTTCTTTTTTACAAAAAGCGTGTGTAATTTTCGCACAATCATTGCCTTTCCACCCACATACTGAAAGACGTGAGTATATATATCACGTCAACCGGCACAAGAGAGAGCAAAGACCAAAAAAGGGCCGAGCAAAAAAGGAAGCAGCACGGAGAAAGCCAGAATCAACTCACATGACAGCGAAATCATTAATTTAATCATTTCCCTGGGGAACAACGGACGAGCGTTACTTGCGTAGCGTAACGTAACGACACGTTAAAATACTCAGCAGACCGTAATCATGATTCTGAAAAGACGGATTTTCCCGACGCTGTTTTTTTTTCTCTTGTTTTCATTCTCTCTGTCAAGCTTCAATTCCCTACGCTTTTGTATAAGTACAATTTCACCGCGTTACGTAATTCGACATGGCAAGATAAAGGATTTCAACGTATTCGCTGTGCTGAGCGAAATATGTAAAAGGATTTGCCCTAAGCTCAATTTCGCGTACTGTTGCATAATCATGGGAACTTCCTTGCTTGTGTTTCTTGCTTTTATTTGGTCGTGGGTATGCGCGTACGTCACACAAAAACGGCAAAACTGAAAAGATACTAGCGCGAACGTCATTTCATGTTGGGCCCGATAAAAAAAGGATTGAGGGAGGGGAAAATGTTAAAATAAATCTACTTTTGCGCTAGCTCAATTGTTTGGATTACACGAGCGCCGTGACAGCCGTATGGTGTCGCCTATTTGTGGAACCTCCTGGCAGTTGGTTTCGGGCTAAAGGGCAAAGCATGATACGTACGAGTATTCAATTCCCTCCGACACGTTTTTGCGAGTAGAGAGTCACTGCTATTGTAATGTTTTTTCTCCTTTATTTCTATTTTCTGGGGAAGAATAAGAAATTGAAATTTCACGGAGTCAATCAGTCGACATATTCACTTATGGAAATGGAAGTTCAACAATTGAAAATCTAAAAATATCAAACTTTTTTCTTTTTAATATGGAAATGGAATTATTTTTCCCACGGAATTTGTTTTGGCTTTCTTCAAGTTGAAACATTGAATACATTTGCAGCCCTCATAGTCTCATGCACGGTTGAATTAATTTAAGTACCATTGAATAGCAGGAAACACACGCCCGTCTTTATGCCCAACATGCTCGTTTACAGGCAAAATTTTGGACCCATGCGAGTATGTTCTCTTCCTCACTTTACCCTTAAGCTGCTTATATATAGATTTCACGATTACATTTACATTTTTATTCTGTTTCATCACGAACAGGTACAGGCACGGAGTCGTTGATAACAACAAATGATCCATCGACCATTTGGGATTCGCCGAATATTCAACCGTTCTTTGAAAATAGCACCAGTCGGGACATTATTGAAGCAGTCGGAAGGACAGCACAGCTTCGTTGTAAGGTGCGGAATTTAGGAGATCGTGCGGTAAGTTTAATATTAATTAGATTTTCAATAGAAAACCCAGAATCATAGTTATAATGATCATATGTGGGATATCTATTTTGTACTTGTACGTAAAATGGGGAGACGGGGTGCAAAGGAATTTGGTCTTGTTAGTGTTAATCTGTAACGTCTGCCTTATTCATGTAGTCGGTTGCGTCGGAGGTTGCATTCAGTTGCAGAGTGCATCGGGCGAAGATTTTCGCCCGGTACGCTTTGCAACTTTATGTAACAATCCGAACCAGCCAACTACAATACCCCCTTAAAAGTTCGCCTGAGCGACATCTGTGGAGGAGCATCTGCGACCACGGCGAAAGTTGATAGCTGACTGAGATTCAATCTTCCAAGTTCCAGCCTGGAACACGGAAGAGAGAATCTAATTGGAATCCCATCTTACAGGTTCCAGGCTGGAACTTGAAAGATGATTCGTGACAGACGAGGCCATTTTGATCTCAAACTCGACTGGGAGCAGGCAGGAAAAACTGACTTAGCGGCTGACCGGGATAATTAGGTAAGTCAGGCGAAATTGTTAGTTCGGGGAGGGAATATTAATCCCCTTTTTTGTGTCTACCACACCGCTGGACGCAATTTGGAACATAATCCTCGCTATTTCGGCCAACAGCAACGACGACCACTCCGGCGAGAGGGACCACGAGACAAAGTAAATAACCTCCAAAGTGGGCGCCGTGGTTGTTGGCCGGAACAGCAAGTAGAGGACGCGAAAAGAGAAAACAAAAGGGAGAGTGTGTGCTGACATTCTTGGGATCATCGCCGACCGCATAATTTGACTTTGCGATATGGAAAATTCGTGGCGCTTGGCGCAAAACTTCGGCAGACCGTCTGCACAGTAAAGAGCAGACTTTTCGCCATTCCTGGACACGGCCGGGCGCGCTCCGTGGCCCAGACTGTCCGTGGGTGCAACCAGCGTCACCTTCGCGGAAGTCAAAGGCGGGCTCAAACCACAAGCGGCTGTATCTTCTGGGCGAAGAGAGCAGGAACGTGTTTCAGCTGTTCTTCAAGGAGTCCGGTGGGGGTGGCTCTGTATGCGTTTGGCGGTCAAGAATCACCGTATCGGGCGGCGCTGCTCTGAAGCACCACAACAATATTCTAACCTCAGCAGACCAAGGATACGGTCGCCACACGACGCTGTCAGCACCAATCACTAGTTCAGGCGAGAAGGGGGCCAACCAAGTGAGAATCATTGCGGTCGAGTGCAAGGTAATGCGCAGCAACATCTTCAGGAATAATGACAACCGTAAGTAGGATCATTTCGAAGGCGGGCAACCAGCACTCTGGTGCCTGGTAACTCTGACGCGTTGGCGTCGCGGCCCAGGGCATTTGTTTTTATCGTTTTTGAAGAGGATTGCGATTACGCGGCACGCGGACTCGGTCCTATTAAGAATACTAAGATTTGCGTACACGAAACGAACAATAAGAAATTCTGATGAAAGTGTTCTAAAGCCGGGCAATAATATTTAGTTTACACGTAATTTCGCGCGTGAATTCACTCTAAAGATAACAAAATTGTGTAAAAGAATTCGTTCAAAGAAGAAAAAGGAACATATAGCGCTCACATTGAAGTCACACGCACAAGTTACATGAAAATAACGGCTAATTTTTACCGCAAAATTCTCTTTTATATTATTTAGAAATGCTAATTCGGAATATTTGTGTTATAAAAGTTCTCGCGGCAAAAGTAGAGATAAGTTTGTTTTTTTTTTTGGTTGGTACTAGCGTGTGGTTAGAAGCTATCCGTTTTTGTGATAAGAGCTCTTAATTAGCTAGTTCTTTCTTTTCATTTTTCTTATGAGGAATATTAATGATAGCTAAGACATAAACTGGTCAAGAAATGTCACCCTATGACACTAAAAAGAAAGGAAGAGAATGTTTAAATAAGAAATGAGATGAAAAATCGACGGAGTTAAGCAAGACTAGACCTTAGGTCCGAGATTAATTTGTAAAGATTATTTTTTTTTATAATTAAATGATTATACACACTATGAATTGCGAGTAAACAATTTCTTTTGCTTCCTGGATTCCCTAGAGCCCTCATATTTTCCTCTATCGTCGCGGTAGTTAATCAATTCGTCATGGGGGTTAGGCCATTTGCGCAGCCTAGCCCAAGGTCGGGGAGGGAGCGCGGAGCCCCATCGCCATCAGGGGGCTCCCGTGCTAATTGCAGGGCGGTTTGGGGGCATCGTCGGCCATTCACTTTCTTCAGCATATGTTGTTAGGGACATCCCGTTTTGTTTCGGCACTCGGGCCGACGCGCGATTTTTGTTTTGTGACGATGAAGAGGCCGTTGTGACCACATAACAACCCACCCAACCCTACCGATAGCCGAGCTAGCTATCAAGCGCGCGTCATCTTAGGTCACAGCTGAGGAGGTTCTACACTTAGGTGTTACATACGGTCTGAACGACCACCCTTTGACCTCCGTCCTCAGTTGAGGGCAACCTCAACCACGCACATTCGTTACAAATCTTTGGCAAAACCTTGCTCGCCTCCCTCTCGACATCTAACGCCATTCCGCATAGATTCATTGTGGGAGAGTAGGCATATGCCGTCAGCGTAGTCAAGATGTGAAGATACATAGGATTCCTCTGTGTGTTTCGAATAGGGCTGCATGCAACACTTCGTTGACCACTATAAAGGAAAAGAACCAGTGAAAGGATACGGAACGGGACATTTCGTGCCATCGTAGGTTGTCTTAATAATAGCCACAAACTTTCCAGAGATGCCTCTCCTGCGCAAAGCCGCTCATATAGATTCACAGTTTAAACTTTCGAAAGCCTTCTTAAAATCAATGAAAAGCAACTGAAGCGGAGAATCATACTCAGCGCATTGCTCGATGATGATTCACAAGGTGTTAATGTGATCGACACAGGAGAATCTGGATCGAAAGCCAGCTTGCTCATCATAAATTGTGTTTTCGAAGTCTTTAGTCTTTCCAGGACAATTTTTATTTTAGCTATTACTTTGGCAACGGTAGGAAGCAAACGCAAACATCTCTCTAATTACTGCAGTCTGGAAGTGGGAAGTTTGATGATAAATCCTTCCTTCCACTCAGTGGGAAAGGTCTCTGTGTTCCACGCTTTATCAACAATTGTGGTGCAGCAGCTCAGATAAAGTTCCGCAAGTAATACATCGAATACGGCCGCCGTTTCTAGTTTCACCGCAGTAATGTCACCGACCACTGCCTCTTTACCTCGGGGCAGTTCGCCGTATATGCACATTCTGATGGTCAGCTAAATGAGGGCGAACCTCACCAGATGTTACACAGTTCAAGCTCGTGGCGAAATGTTCTTTCAACCGCCTCTTTTTATCTTCCTCCAAGGTAAGTAGCTTTGCATCACTATCCTTCACTGAATGTTGGCGGGAGTTACGACCACTTCTGAACTCTTTGGTAAAACCGTATGCGGCGTTTAAGTTGATGCTTCTTGCGGCTTGTTCTGTCGAGGCTGAACAGTGTAGTTCATACTACGCTGAACTTTATAACGGACGGTTTGGTCGGCATCCGAAGATACCCGTGGGGACGGGGCCTAATGGAGCATAATGACCTTGATGGTCGGACGTGCCATTTGGCGAAGAAAAAGGCCCCTCAACAAGCTAAGCAGCGACCTATGCTTGCTGTAGCTCAGTTCGGGAGACGTGGGTGGGGTTTTTGCCGCTCGTTGCCCCGTATTAATAAAATTTATAGGCCTGGGGAAGACAACACAAACAGGGGAGGTAAAAATGGGGAATAATAAAAAAAAGAGGCGGAATGGCTGGCGAATGGCTAGGATGCCCTCGCGCTCGCATTGGGGTCTGGATGTAATGGGACCCTAGGCCTCTGGTTTCGTACCCACCAACAGATCATTACTCATCAGGTGCGGCCATCGATCTGCTCGTGGAAGCAGCACAACTAGACCAGGATATGGTTCATTACAACTTCTCGAGCTTTCTGACGGTAAGGCAGCTCGATACTGCTTCAATTGTCGTTAATGCTGCTGCCAAACGTGCTTTCAGCTCTTTTCTTCCAACAATCCCCTACCATGATGCGTTGGACATCCAAGGCTTATGTCGGCAATCTGGACTTGTGCCAAGAAAGGTATATCCGCTGTCAATGCAAGCACTTTTAATGGCATCTTGGTATTCGTTTGCGTCACTTGACAAAAACAATATACCCTATACTATAAGTCTAGGGTATAAAAATGTTAAAAAATAAAAGAATACAGCTCTGCGCAAAAACAGGTCGATTAGAGAATTCAAACTTTTTTTCCCTGCAGTGACCAAGTTGGTATTTTTTTACTGAACTTCCACAGCTATGCAAATGTAGAGCGTTGCGAAAATGCAGCGCCAGGACCATATGGCTTAAAAGTCAGCATGTACTCGTATGTGGAATATTATACAGGGTGGCGCAAAACTACCGTTATGGTTTGAATGTTTAATAACTTTTTTATTTAATGGTTAATTATTATAATTTTTTTTTGTTATAGAGTATATTAATGGGGAATAATTTTTGCTTAAGTATGAAAAATTATATCCCGCAAGTGGTGGCCATTTTCGGCTTCGCACATTCGTGCTCTTTCCAGTACATTTTCCATAACTTTTTGTAAAATTTCGGGTGTTATGGCTCGAATTTCATTGCGAATGTTTTGTTTTAGCTCTGGTATGGTCACTGGCTTATTTACGTATACCCTTTCTTTCAAATAACCCCAAAGAAAACAGTCTGGCGCTGTTAAATCCGGTGAACATGGGGGACAATTGAAATCGCTTCTGCGCGAAATAATGCGTTCGCCAAAGAGGTCCCGTAACAGAGCCATTGTATCCCTTGCAGTATGAGCTGTGGCTCCATCTTGTTGGAACCACAACTGTGGATGGTTTTCTACAGCTGGCCTCAAAAAATTGTCCAGCATCGTTCGATATTCAGCACCATTAACCGTAATTGCGGCGCCATGTGCATTTTCAAAGAAATATGGACCAATGATCCTTTCAGACGATACGCCGCACCAAACAGTACACTTAAGTGGGTGTAATTGTTGCTGATTAACTGTTCTTGGATTTTCCGTAGCCCATATCCTGCAATTTTGCTTGTTTACAAAACCATTCAATTGGAAATGGGCTTCATCGCTCATTATCAAATTGTGAATGAAATAGCGATTTTCTTCTGCTTTTTGTCGGAACGAAATGGCATAATCAAGCCGTTGTTGGTAGTCTATCGGCTTCAATTCTTGCACAAGCTGAACCTTATACGGGAACATGTGCAATGTAGCCAAAATCCTCTGTAGGGACTTCCGCGATAGCCCCAGTTGTGCCGAACGTCTTCTTGTCGATGTTTCTCCACTGTCCTGCACACTATCCACAACACGTTGGATATTTTCTTCCGTGTGGGCCATACGAGGTCTTCCGGTACATGGAATGTGTCCTACTGTACCATATTGTTGAAAATTTGCAACCAGGCGGTTTATTGTTGGTGCTGAAGGTCCAGTACGCACATTAAAAAAACGACGATAAGCACGCTGCGTCAAAACAATTGACCGTTGATTTTCAAAATAAAATTCAACAATTTTTGATCGCTGCTGTGTTGTGTACTGTTCCATTTCAAATTCCCGAAGTTTTCTTCACAAAATTCTGAAATAAAAATAAAAAATAAAAATTAAATTAAAAAGTTATTAAGCATTTGAACCATAACGGTAGTTTTGCGCCACCCTGTATGACTAGAAAAATAAATTGCTCAAAGGAAAAACGCAACTTAGAGGGCTTCTCTCGCTTTTATTAAAGATTTGTTTTATCAGGTAATTTACACTGATCCACAATAATTGAACTAATAACATGCGATCCTGCCTATCGATACAAATGGTTCTTTCCGCAAATGTAGTATGCAAATTCTTCAACATCAACTTTTTCCATATTCATTGCCAATATCTCATAGTCAAACGCACTTAAAAACAACCTCCAAAAATAAACTACTTTATGCACTCCATTTGAAAAATTATTAAACTTAATCAAAACAAAGTCAAACTTTCCCGAGTAGCTCTCAAGACAAAACTGTCTTTCTTCTTCCGTCTACTATCTACATTTCATTCTTCTCGTTCTTGTTGAATCTAATAAAGTAACAAAAGGCGAATAAATTTTCGAGATTTATGCACCCTTAAGTGGCTCGATTATACAATATATAGATTGGTTGTGAATGAAGAACGGCGAAAAAAAAACTCACGAGAACTCGGTCATGACAATGGGAGTGGAGAGTCTAGAAAAACTTTTTGAATACTTTACTCACTTAATCATAATTCATTTAAAGTTTCATATAAAGTTCGAAAGAAGGATAACAAAAAAATAAAAAATAAAATGGGAACAAGGATACCGGCATCTGACGAAAGCATCAATTCTCAGGCACCGGAAACTTGGCAAGGTCGCCACTTAAAATATTGCTTTGTGGCTTGTGATGAATAGGACCAAGTCTACCGGGGATATCTTGGATATGAAAGGAGTTCCTCTTTTGTACGAGTATCATGCTGGAAAGTCGGCCATAAAGGGTAATGCGACTCTTTGTAGTCGTCTTTAGTGTAGAAAAGTGCTACAGATGGATGTCGATTTTTAGTTAATAACCATGTTGCGGGATAGATTGTAGGTATAGTGACAGAAGTAAGAGAAAAGACTCATTTTTAAAAGAGAGTCCAACAAGGATTCGTTTCAATGCGACTGATGGGTAAATCATTGCCGTATAATAACTAACAACTATACTATTACGAATAATATTTTATGTGAGGCTGCGTTTCTACCGTACCTGCGATAAATGATTAGAGCGTCGCCATCTACGGAAGAAGCCCTTATCTTCGGTCACTGCCTATATGGGTAGCTCCATTATAATCGCGCCCTAACACACCATTTTGAAAATTTTTTATTTATTTTTGTCCAGATTTATATGGAAGCCTTTTACGCCCAATATATAAATCTCAATAATATCCATAATTTTTTGTAATTTTTTTATCGTCATCTCCATTGCAGGTATCCTGGATACGTAAACGTGATCTCCATATTCTCACAATTGGTATTATGACATATACAAATGATCAACGTTTCATGGCAATGCATATGGAGGACACTGACGAATGGATACTGAAAATTGTTTCAGTGCAGACACGCGACTCGGGAATTTATGAATGTCAGGTTTCAACCGAACCGAAAATTAGCCAAGCATATCGGCTTACAGTTGTAGGTAAGTACCAATCATTTTAACGGCCATTTCCGAAAATGGTGTACTTCTCACAGGGAAAATCTCTTTCCATATTCCACCGAATGAAATATCATTCGTTGTATACGTACATTACTCACATCGCTGGGGGTGATATGAGAGAGAGAGAGAGCGAGAAATTTGGAATTATGACGAATTGGAGACGGTGAAATGATGAAAACAAATCACAGCAAGTTGTGGTATTTATTAAGGTCACGCTAGATTGCGTCTGAACCAACATTTGACAAATTATTTTCAACGGAGTGTCCCGCTTCAGATGACAAATACTTTAATGGTAGACTGTACTGACGCGCTCGGTAACCGTGAGTTCTCGGTTGCCACTCTTCGATTCCAATTCTACAGAAACATAGGTTCAATCCTCGACGCGTCAATAAAAACTACCTGGGGGTACTACTCGAATTCCCACTGCGTTCCTAACGCAACTGTCACCATAACCTCAACAACAAAACTATCGTCTGGGTGGAATTCTTGGCTGCCAAGCAGAATTCACAATCGGGCGAGTGTCAGGCAGAGCACACAGCCGGCCAGCGAGTCGCCACGATTCGGGCTTCATTCCCCTCGCCCACACGATACCCTCACCTCATTAATTTGTTAATTGCACCCGATTGCGAGGGAGGCTGTGAAATTCGCTCGCAAACAACAAGGAGGAGTTGTATTTCCCTCCTTGTTCAACGTTTACCTATTGATCTGCCGACACCATCCGAAGGAATCGAAATTATTTCCTATGCCGATGACTGCTCCATTCTGGTAGCAGGGAAGAATATCACGGAAATTTGCGAACGTATAATCAGTAACTTGACGTATTCTTCACAAGCAAGAATTTAACCGTTTCAGCGCTTAAACCCCGCGGCAACCTTATTTACCACCTGGACGAAGGACGTCATGATGCAACTTGGGATCTCAATTGGCAGTCAACCTATTCTTACTGCGAACCATCGTAAAATCCCTGGAGTCACTCTGGACAGCATGACCACGTTATCCCCCATGCCTCAAACGTGTGCGAAACGATGCGCGGTAGAAATAAAATTCTCAAAGCCTTGGCCCATTAGAACCAAGGACAAAGTCAATGAAACTCACTGGTCACATACAAAGAAGTCGGAATATAAGTTGCAAACTATGCGGCTCTTTTGTGGTCACATAATGGAAAAATACTTAGGCTTGTCAAAATGCCGCTCTCCATACTGTAACTGGCTGTCTCATTATGTCATCCGTGGACCATCTGCATGAGGAAACCAAGATGAGGCCACTAAGAGACCACAACAAGCTTGTTGCCAAACAATATCTGGTGGATTGTTATCGGAGGGAACACTTCAACCTAACCTCATGTGCAAGATGCCGCCACCAAGACATGTAGGTGTGATCTGAGGGACCTCCAATAAGATGTTCAGAGGTACAAAAAGGTACATATGCGTCGTTTTATACAGATCAGTCATCGCAGCAATTCATTACGTGAAGGTCCCATCATTAGTTGCAGGACTAGGTCCAAATGTAGTTCGGCACAACCATCAGCCATTTCTCAGAGAGAAGACTTCCGAGAGAGAGAGGCTGGTGTTCGCGTCTTAGCTCCCACCTGTCGCGTATTGACCGGGACGTCACAAGCACCTGTCCCGCCTGCAATGGTACGTCTCATGATGTGGATCACGTCTTCAATTGCCCAGCTGCACCCACACACCTGACCTCCAGATCGCTGAGGGAGAACCCCGAAGAAACAACCATTTTCCTATCACTGAACACCGCGAAAAATGACGAATCCTACGGCAGCCGGTTTTCGCACCGGAACGACCCGTTTCAACATGGCCAAGAGCTGCCGCAACGCCTTCAATGGAAGAAGGAAGATATATGTGTGCGTCATATTTTCACTATCCATTTTTTTTTAGGAAATTGGGAGCAACACATCACGGCGCAACTGCTGTCACTTCTCCTTTACCGCGCCGGAATTGAGCTCAATCCTGGTTTCAGGATCTGGATCTGTTGCGTATGCAGTAAAACACTGCACCCCAATGCCACTTCAGTGAGATGCACATGTTGAAACAATTGGCGCCATTTAATGAACTGCTCTGGGCTAAATTGTCATAGACAGTGGAATCCCTCATTCACAGTGAGCCAATGCAGACTTAGAGGACAACAAGCAACAACATCATCACAAACACCCAACGTACTACCAGTTAGTGTGCAAACAAGTTCCCAGTTGTCGCCTATGACTCCAGTGAACAGCACTTCCACCTCTAGGATTCCTCTGCAACATAATCTTACACCTGCACCACCTGTCGCCAATTATAACACACACATTTCTGTAACTCAACTGTAACGGACTGCAGCGTAAAGTCCAACTCGTCCCTCGCTCCTATGGCGGCTATAACATTGTTAGAAAGGACAGAGTGTCCAACGATGGTGGTGGATTAGCTTTTCTAGTTCATCACTCAGTGTCATACCATGAAATTGACATCACGGCCACCGATAACATCCTGGCGGTTCAGGCCATTGCCATTCAGTCGGATAACGCTGATATTGAAATTTTCAACATCTACATTCAACCAGTATCCAGTTGTCCCCCAGGATACAACGTCAATATCAGTTCGCTGCTCACTGGACAACATCGACTCTTCCTCGGTAACTTCAATGCTCATCATGAGTTGTGGCACTCCAACCTGGACAACGATGCTAGAGGGGTTGCTATAGCAGAGCAGCTTGATACATCGCACTTCGGCCCACTAAATAACAACACTCGACAGCCGACGCGTCAACATCGCTAGCTTACTCTCCCTAACAGATTTTGTGCGATCTTCTAACTTCTGCATTAAGTAAATCTAGTCAGTGGAGAAAGACTGTGATCCATAAAAAGAATTATTTTTATAAGTGTGACAGTGATCCCTAAAAAGAATTATCTTTAAAAAAATTTAATGTATTTTAGTTCGGTGGGAAAGAAAGTGTTGTGCGATATCACACTGCCGTTACCGAGTAGCAAATCTCAGCTCTGTTTCAGCGGCGGAGTTTGCTGGGTGTGTGTGTGGTATATCTACCGTGCTTCACTTCACTATAAAGATCTCGAGTGAATCGGATCAGCGGGGAAATCCCAGTAATCTTCCGTAGTTTGAGTTGTGCGGTAAACATTTCGTCCCGTATTTTTTCCCTGCCGTTACAGTAATATTTGTGCGTGAGTGTGTGGTGAGAAAAAGCATTTCAATCCCGTATTCAACAAGAATTACTTTCGTATCTGTTGGTAAGTACAATTGTACAGCTCGGTAACAGAGATTCCGCCTCGTCCCTTAGAAAGTGTTTGTGTATTTCAATCGAGAGTGGAGGTGTACTAAAATACATGAGAGGGATTTCGTGCTACACGACACGTACTTCTAGGTGTGTTGCATGAGAGGGATCTCGTGCTACACGTTACATATCGCAAGTTAAACGTCACTTGCATTTAATTTATTGATTTTCTCACTCAAGCACATACCATTACGAGTGATCAACACGATCGAGGGCTTGGATGAATTTTTGTTACACTCACGTTACACGTATCCACTCCGTGCCGGGCTGTCTACTATGAGTGCGTAAACAACAAATGAATTTAGCATTCCTTAGCAATTCGAGGAAACACCATGGATCAGCAAGGGAGTCCAACTAAGAAGGCACCCAACAAGGAGGCGGAAGATTCTGCCATCTCCGAAACTCCAGCTAGGGAACAGGAGGAGAGTGTGGCTGCTGCTATACCCCTCACTACCGTTGCTGACGAGTTGTATCTGTCTGACATAGACGGACCCGGTCCGAGGGGCAATGGCCGCTCTGCACCAGGTTCGAAAGACAAGCCGGATAAAACAGGTAAGAACAGAAGGAAGCAGCGTAGAGCACAACTGCCGCATACCGACTCTCGAGGTGGCGCACACGACCCTCTCAGAAGAGGGCTATGTGGTGCGGCGACAAGAAGATACGTACGGTATCTCCAGCTGGGGCACGTGCCGGAAGAGGCCAGGGAGCTTGCGCTTAAGCCTCTTCCGGAATCAATGATCCAGCGGGACCCTCCCAAAAGACAAAGGTCTGTGGAGGACAACAATGAAGCCGGTTCAAAAATGCACAAGACGGCGCAGCACTCGCCAGACCCGGCCCCAGTGGAGAAATTTGCGCCGTATCCCCACAAGATATTGGACCCTCACACATTGAGACAACGAGCTTTCCACGACAACTCTGTCCCTAACTCTCACACTCGACCTGAGACTCATGGACACAGGACCTCCACGACCAAATTGAACAACTTAAAAGGCGCGTCAGGAGGAAGTAGCTCATTGCCCAGACAGTCGGGCAAGGGCAATGCTACCAGTTCTCATAGAGTAGCGGGCAGGGAGGCAGGGGCTTCCTACTCGAAGATAGCGTCAATGGAGAGGGTGGCCACTCTACCCTCCGATTTCCCCATCACCGCTCTTTCGACAGACCAGCAAACTCTGGTTCAGGATGCCATCCTGGAAGAGGTACTGGCCGAGCAGACTGCTAACCCTGAGTTTGGGAATATAAGGTTCAAACCAGGGTACATTATAATAGAATGCGACAACCAAAGGTCCATGGACTGGCTTACTTCCATTGTATCCGCATTAAAACCCTGGGATGGTGCCTCATTGCGTGTGGCCAAAGGGGATGAGATCCCCCGTCACAGGGTAGTGAGCATCTTCTTCCCGAAGAGTGCACAGTCTTCCACAGAAAGAGCTCTACACTTTTTGAGCAGGCAAACAACTGGAAGATTATCAAAGAGACGAAGGAAGGAGAAGGTCTCTCGATGATCGCCTCAGTGGACCCGAGATCGATCGATATAATCAGGCAGCGTAATTTCTGCTTATCATATCGCTTCGGCACAGTGAAGGTGCACTTGAGGAGCTGGAGAGTTTCTAAGCGCCAGGTGGCTGTTGCTACCTCCTCTGACTCCCGTCCTAGCAAAAGCAAAGATTGTGGCCACACGGAAATCGCGCCTACTGCTCCTCATACCAATAAAAGACTACCAACTACTGGTCCCGCAGAACCACAGCCTGGTACCAGCAGGGAATGTAGGTTAAATAATGCCGCGCTGAGTACTGAATCCTCATCTTCCAAAGAGTTTCCCATGGAAACGCAGCCTGTTTGTTTTAGCTTCAACAGGGAAATCGAATCCAGCTTAGACTCTGATGATGAGACAGTTCTCTAATCCGTGTACGGGCGTGGTGCAAATCAACCTCCACCACGCCAAAAACGCCTCGGATATCTTGACCTCAAGATTTATTAAAGAAAACCTGGGGGTGGCCCTCGTGCAAGAACCATGGCAGGTCCATGGAGTAATAAAAGGCCTCAACGTAAGTAACTCCACCTTAGTATACGACTCTAGATCCACACGTCCAAGAGCCTGTATCATCTTAAGGAACAACATTAAATACATTTGCCTTTCAGACTTCACCAACCTAGACCTAGTGGCAGTAGCTACTAACTCGACCAATGGTAATAACGAACCATGTTACCATCTATTGGGTCCCTGGACATGTTGGTATTGCGGGTAACGAAACCGCTGATGAGCTAGCCAGGACGGCTTCTGCAAGTCCGTTTACAGGGCCTGAACCCTTCTGTGGTATCCCTCTATGTAGGGTAAAATCACACATAAGAGAGCAGGAACAGTTAGAAACCACTGCACATTGGGAAAACCTCCCTGGCCTGAGACAATCGAAATTGTTTATTTCAGCTCACTCACCCAAGCGCTCCCTAGAATTGGTGTGCCTTGGCAGAAGCAGACTGAGAATCATTTGCGGTCTCCTTTCAGGGCATTTCACTCTCAGGGGTCACTTATACAGAATATGGATTGTCTCTAACCCCAACTGTCGTTTTTGCGAAAGCGATGATGAGACCCGTCGCCGCTTAGAGAGTCTCGGTGAGGCATTCCCTGAAGCGGAAACGATCGCCTCTTTCAAACTTGGGCAGCTGAGCAGATTTGTGGGATCGATCAAACTCGATCGCCCACTCTAGATTTACAGGGCTATAGCACAATAGACCCTATGGTTGCTGTGCTCGTGGGCCCTTTGGGCCCACTGCCCACAAACTAATCTTAATCTTAACACTCGCATTGCTGGAACCTGTTCCAGTTCACAGAGTCTGAATCTTATGACACACACATGTAGCAGAATTCTGAAATTGCTACTACAACAACGAATCATACATAGCATATGTAACACACTCACACACTGAACATCCGGTCAACCAATCGTTGACTGAATCTCACTTACTATACTACTATTAGGAGACACCTTAATTTTCAAGATCGATCTCCAGGAAGTCTCTGACGCCATACCGTCACCGGAATAAATAAAAAATGTGCAAACATCTTTAAAGTTAATGTCATAAATGTATTATTCAGAAAGAAGGATATATCATACTTCGAATATTGCGCTACCATTCAACAATAATTCCATTTTCCCACGCTCCTTCTCAAATCAAACCGCAAGAAACAAAAAAATAGACGAAGCTTTATGAAACATCCACGAATAAAAGTGATGTCGCCATTAAAGATTCAGTACGTAGTCATTAAGTATATTTTGCACAAATTTCCGAAAGACTGTCGTAATTCACATCCCTTTCCGTTCTACCCCAGAATTTTGAATAATTCCTTTTAAAACTTTTCTCTCTCGCCGAGATCTTATCTGTGTGTCGAAAGTTAAGTACGCCTGGAAGGAGTTTCGAAATTTTAGAACGGAGATTTGTCTATCTATTGCTGAGTTTATCAAAGAGATTTCTAAAAATATTTTCTAATATATTTTTCGTGGAAAAGATGCATTAAATTAGAGTTTTTAGAATATTTATTTTAATGGATTTTTTTTTTAAATATTGTATTTTATTTTAGATCGTCTACTGTCTCCTTCAAGTTTTCTCTACAACTGATTTTCAGTTTCCAGTTCATTAATTTCGCAATATTGTTGAGTTTGGATTGTCATTGTACCTTCTCGTCGTGCAAGCCTGTTAAACGAACTTCCTCCTGAAATTTCCATGTGACAACTTCATTACCACAATGTTTGATTAAGCAAGGCAAAGAGGACCTACTTCAGTTGCCATTTCATCCCCAGTCCAATGAACAATCGCTTCAATCAAGTATTCGTCTACGTATCAGCAATTACCATTAGAGCAATACTCGCTCTATCCTTACACTCATTTCCCGCCGTAATTAATCATTTAGCAATGAATAAAGGAAACGTCTCCGACAGGCATCGGGTCGTGCTGTTCAAACCATTTACAGGATTTTCAGATTAAGAGACTGCGCTGTAATTTTCCTGGGGGTGAAAAATATGCATCGAAATAGCGTCACAAGTTTGCGATCAATATCGCCATCTCGTCTCGAATCTAGATGAAGCTCCAGCTCCTAGTTATAGTCGTAGACCAGACTTCGATTCTGTAGAGCGGCAACTGGAACAAGGACTCGTTAGGGGAAAGTTTATGTGCTGTAACGTTGCTGCGTTTCAAGGGTCGTAGCCGCGTAAATTACTTGTTTGTGCATTAAACCTTGCATAAGTTCCTAATTCCTAATATGCACTCTTATGAGTAGAATATTTTGTTGGTGGGTTTCTCCACCGTGGTAGATACCGATATTAAAGGCTGTTGTGTGTACGAGGAGGAATATTGGCTTTGGGCTTTCCAGGTGCTCTCATCGAGACACCTGAAGAGAGAAGAGGGAGAAAAACAAACGCAGCGTTGTTTGCCTTTGGCCGGAATGTTTGGAATGTTCGATATTGTTGTTGACATAGGTGAAAGGGTTAAGCGATTTAATTTACGTACAAGGTGCCAAGTTGAGACAAAGTTCAGCGTTTCAGATCACGTAGAATGAGAGCTCACGAGGTGCTATATTCTCAATATTATCTTGGGGCACATATAGTTAAGAGTTGGTGTCAAAAGTTATTCGGGACACCGAGTCACTTTCAAACCTATCCGTTTATACATATCGACGTCTCAGTGCAAATTATGTGATAGTACACAGCGTTAGTCTATATTATATTAGCCTGGCTAGACACTGTCGGACACGAATTTGAACTTTGTGCGAAGTGTCTTGGGCCATTCGGAGGAAATCTTAATACGTCGCTTGAGGAAAAGTCATTCTCAAGCGAACGGATCAAGAAAACAAACAAATCTGAAGAAAATTGACCACTGTGACAGTGACCATGTTCGTATTCGAGTTGGCCGGTCTTACCATTCGAGTTGGCCGGTCTTACCCTCGAGTCGGTAAGACAAAATTTTTTGTAAAATATTACGCAAAGAATCATTAAATGGTAGAATATTTCTTAATTTATACAAATCTCCTTTATATTTACAGTACTTATTTATTTTAATTTGGAAGTCTACCACTTCCTTAAAGGACTCAAAGTCCATATTAATGTCCCTCAAAAATTCTTTCGTAGCATCCAATTTACACATGCCTATAACCGCGTCATACAATGGGATGCTCTCATGTATGTCATTTACGATGACTATGCAGGTTTGGTTCAACTTTTCCGGTTTCTTTTTATAAAAGATTTTTTTTTGAAATTTCTTTGAGTATATCTAGGAGTTTTTTATCAAATTTAGAGTTGATTTTATATTCTGTAATCAAACATTCGTAAGGGTATTCAATTCCCCACTGCGGTCTTATATTATAAATATTAAAAGTCGGAAATTCATCAATATTCAATATTTTGTAATGATACAAAAGTTTTTCAATTATCTTCGATTTATCAAAAAATGTATCTTTAATCAACAAACCCTTCCTGAATCTCTCTTCCATGATTCTTTCGTTGTTTTTGTTGATAAAACTGATTCCATTAATCCTCATTGACTCTATTTTTAGATCAATTAAAGACTTCAACATTTTGACACTCAAAAATTTTAATTCACCATTATATCTTATTTTATTATTTTTCTTAAATTATAAATTGAACTTACAATTCACTTCAATTACAGACGAAATAATTTTATTGGAACCAGTCAACGAATTAAAACAAACTTATTAACAGACTACACATATCCAGCTGTTCCACTGAAGACACACTAACAAATAATGAATCAACCTCTCACATGCTCATTGCACACACCCATCCCCGCACACAGACAAAGGTTTCTTCCCTTTTTTTTCCTTTCTTTTCCCTCCTCCTTTATGTTCCTCCTTTTTTTCCTCCTTTTTTTTTCTCCCCCCCCCCTTTTTTTTCTTTTCCTTCTTTTTTTCCACCCCTTCTCTTCCCTTTTCCTTTTTTTTCTTTTTTTTCCTTCCTTTCTTTTTTTTCCCTTTTCCTTCCTTTCTTTTTTTTTCCCCTTTTCCTCCCCTCCCCATCCTTTTTTCTTTTTTTCTCCCCCTTTTTTTTTCCTTTCCCCCCTTCTTCCTTTTTCCCTTCCTTCCCCTTTTTTTCATTCTCCCTCCTTTTCATTTCTTCCCTTTTTATACTCTAGATGAAATCTGAGAGTATTATAAGTTTGCCACAAAGTTTGTAACGCTAAGAAATAAGGCTCGCAGAAAAAAATGAATGATACAGAAGTTCATATTATCACTCGAATATCTCAAAACCGGATGTCCGTCTGTCCGTCTGTCCGTCCGTCCGTCCGTGACCTCTCTAGCTCGAGAACGCGTTGAGCTATGAAGTTCAAATTTTGCACACGTTATTTTTGACAAAAAATGAAGGCTAAGTTCGTGAACGGGCTAAATCGCTCCACCCCTTCTACCCCCTCCCACACAAAATGACTCATTTTTGAAAATTTACAATAATCAGATTTTCTCAGAAACTATAAAACATATTGCTTTGAAATTCTTAATATATCACTTTTATGATAATTGTAACCTACATTATAAAATTTATTGTAATCCTCACCCTCCTTCTACCCCTTCCCATACAAACTGCACTATTTCATGAAATACGTTAAGCCAATTTACTCATTACCTTTACAATTTATCGGGCTGAAATTTTGTACTTAACACTTAATTAACAATATCAGTTAGATTCAAAAAAAATAGTCGATTACCCTTACTCCGTCTACCCCCTCCTATACAATATCCGAGATTGCAACCAAAATTATTTATTGGCTTTAACCAGGTTCAAATTCATCTAGAGTATTGCATGATTGGGGTTTACCCCAATCGTAGTTCTTTTATGTTTTTTTAATTTTTTTAATCCTCCCCTTCCTTTTTCCTTCCTTTTTTTCTTTCCTTTTTTCTCTTTTTTTCTTTTTTCCTTTCCTTTTTTTTTATAATTAAAAACAACAACGAAATTTATCATTCTACTAACAATTCCTTCAGAATAAATTGATGATTCTATTAATATTATTTTTTTATTATTATTTTTTTTTCTTCCTTTCCCTCTTCTCTTTTTTTCCCCCTTTTTTTTCTCCTTTCTCTTCGTTTTTTTTTCCTTTTTTTTTTCTTTCTTTTTTCCTTCTTCTTCCTCTTCCTCTTTTTTTTTTCTTCCCTTTTTAAAGAAAATAAATTGATCATTCTGTTATTATTTCTTTACTTATTTTTTGTGATAATAATTTTATTTGATTTATGGGTGTTCTATAGGGAGAATTAAGATTGTAAATAGTAATAATTTCAGAATTAGGATTTTGTATTTTTGCTCTTATTGCTGCCAGTTGAACTCTGTGTATGTTAGTGATGTGTAACACAGTAACGAGTCGCTCTTTTTGAACGACTCATCAGGATGAGCGAAAGATTCGGCACAACGACATAGCCTTCGAGTCGTTCAATTTAAGAATGACTCACTGTAAAATTAATTCCCAAACTAGCCCATCGCATAAATATTACCCAACGCATAACCAATCCACGCTCATTTCTCAATACTATAATGTACTACAATACATTCATTCACTCATATCCCATCCCAGTATCTATCTTAAAGCAAAACCACCATCATTTATCTACCAAAGCAATCCCATCTAAATCCATTCATATTCATCTCTATGCAGTATGCAATGCACGCATTGTGTATACTTCTAAATATGTATATACGCAACAACCCATGCTGATTGCTGACTGCAAATGCAAACATATCAAAAATAATTTACTTACATCGCGTCCCACCGCACAGCCAAGTTTCTCCAAATACAGAAAACAATCCCAACATTCTAAAACAAAAGTATTCGTCTTACGTATCATCATCTCAAGCTCAACTTTAGACGAAACCAAACAAAAACCCATAGCTTCCACTTGCACTACAGCTACAGTGTAAAGCAGCGTTCTGACGGGGCTAATACATGACATCGTGGCACGCTTTCGATCTCATGCTTGTATCGAGCGTGGACTGGAAAGCGAACTGCTTTTGCCTTGGGTTGTGGACCGTTCACACGATCACTATTTAGTTTATCCCACAAATCATTCTGTTTCAAGCAATTACACCACTACTATACCCTAGTTTTAAATAAACTGTTTTGTGGCCATAACTTCTAAAATATAAGGAATTTCGCATTTTTGACACCATTTCGATCCCCCTTTAGGTCCCCCATCCGGGCTGAGGAGCATCCATCCCCACTATTTGGATGCTCCTCAGCCCTCTCCCTCCCTATCCCTCTCCTTTCTCTATGCAAAATTCGTTCAAAAAGAGCGATGCAAAATCGTACCGCACAATAAGATTCGTTCAAAAAGAGCGACACGTTCAAAAAAAGCGACACGTTCAAAAAGAGCGACACATTCAAAAAGAGTCAAAAGAGTCAATTGACTCTTTTTGAACGAATCTTTTTGTGCGAGTTGATTTTGTATGCCCGCCCGGATTGGCTGCCCCGTTTTCATGGGAAATAGTGGTCCTATCGGGCTTGCTCGAACTAAAGGGTATTGGGGGGTCGTTAAGTCCGAATCTGGGGTCAAAAAAGAGAAAAGAAATTGGGGTCGCCCATCCTAGGCTGGCAGCCCCCTTTTCATGGGAAATAGTGGTCCGATCGGCCTGGCTCGGACTAAAGGGTATTGGGGGGTCGCTAAGTCCGAATCTGGGGTCAAAAAAGAGAAAAAAAAATTGGGGTCGCCCATCCTAGGCTGGCAGCCCCCTTTTCATGGGAAATAGTGGTCCGATCGGGTTGGCTCGAACTAAAGGGCATTGGGGGGTCGCCAACTCCGAATATGGGGTCCAAAAAGAGAAAAAACCAAACGGAGTCCGAAGTGTATATACCCTAGACTTGTACAGACCTAGTGGTGATACCAAAAGTAATAATTGGCAACGACCATATGCATTAAAAGTGGGTCTCCTATATGGCCAGTTCATAGGAGAGGTTGGCACTCATTCAGTGGGATCTTGACCATTCTCAAAATCAATTAACTAACCCATTCTACAAATATTTGTCGAATTTTTCAAGTCGCTAGCTTCATTCTATCGAAAATTAACGCTTATTTGAAGTTTCACTTGTATAGAAGGTAGGGGTTCCTTGGGTCGGATCTTGCCCAGCATTTCCACCAACCAATTAGATCCCCCTACAAACATTTAAACAAAATTTCAAGTCTCCAGCTTCACTCTATCGAAAGTTATCGCTTATTTGAATTTTCTTTTGTAGGGGAAGTAGGGGTTTCGTTGGTCGGATTTTACGTATTTTCAACATTAGCCGACTGGATCCTACTACAAACATTTGACCAAAATTTCAAGTCGCTAGCTTTATTTTGTTGTAAGCTATCGCTTTTTTTAAGGTTCATTTGCAGGGGAGGTAGGGGTTTCTTGAATCGGATCTGGCCCATCTTTAATACGAACCAACCGAATTTCACTCCAAACACCAAAATTTCAACTTGCTGGCTTCGTTATATCAAAAGTTATCGCTTATTTGAAGTTTCATTTGTAGGGGAGGTGGAGGTTCCTTGAGTCGGATCTTGCCCATTTTCAATACCAACAAAGTAGGTCTTATTAGCAACATTCTTTAAAATTTTCAACTTGCTAGTATCATTTTTTCGGAAGTTATCGTAATTAAAGGAATATTTAATTTTTGGAAATTTGTAGGGGAGGTAGGCGTTCCTTTGATCTGATTATGCCCAACTCACATAATCTTAAGCAGCTTCTCACTTCAAGGTTACACGCCAAAAATCAGGTGTCTACGTCAATTGGTTCAGGAGTTATAGACAAAAAACCTGAAAAGTAGGGTAGTACGGGGTTCTTTGTAAGAAAATTACCGTTAGTTTTCAGCTTATCAGTTTTATTTTCCCAGGAGAGTATGAGATTACCCTCATGAGTAATCTACCTAAGCTAGAACTTTTCATGTTTCTTTAATCGGGAGTTTTAGATACATTTATGTATTTTACATATGTAGGGGAGGTAGGCGTTCCCTTGGCCTGATGATGCCCATTTTCAATACCATCCAACTAGATCACACTTCCAACATTTGACCAAAATTTCAAGGCTCTAGCTTCATTTTATCGAAAGTTATCGTGCGAACGGACAGACAGACGGACAGACAGACAGACAGACAGACAGACAGACAGACAGACAGACAGACAGACAGACAGACAGACGGACAGACAGACAGACAGACAGACAGACAGACAGACAGACAGACAGACATGGCTAAATCGAATCAGGAGGTGACCCTGATCATTTATATATATACATTGCTATACCTCCGAAGCCTCCTTTAAGGTGTTACATATTTCTGTCGTGACAAAAACAATATTCCCTATACTATAAGTCTAGGGTATAAATATACCCTATACTATAAGTCTAGGGTATAAAAATTGGGGTTGCCCATCTACGACTTTTATTGAATATGTTATTAACCAAGTTTCAGACTCTTCGCATGACTCTTTTTGAACGACTCTTTTTGAACGACTCATTGGAAAGAGTCAGAGCTTATGTGCTGGCACAGTGAAAAGAGTCATTATGCCCATCACTAGTGTATGTTGTCAATTCCCTTTTTGAATTTCAATTTTTTTGTTCTTTTTTTATTATTTATGCTATGACCTGTTACGTTCATGTGTTTTTTAATTGGATTTTCAGTTGTGTTTAATACAAATTTAAAAGGTTTTTGTCCTAATATTGCTGCTACGAAAATTAACTTACATAGTGGGTGTTGGCAAGGTATAATGAAAATTGAGTTCCATTTTTGAAATATATTTTCTTTATCTTTTGGAAAAGCATAAAATTTCCTGTTCGTATTTGGAAATTTATTTGTGATTGTCTTCTTTGTGGCTTGTTGTATAAGTGGTTTAATTTTATGATTCAAGTCTACATTGTATGTGATGGATATCCATTCAGTTTTCTCCTTGTTTCTTTCATTAATTTCATTTGTAGTATTTCTTGTTGGTTTCTTATATGGATTGTTAATTTCTTCTTTTATTATCATATCTCTCAATATACTTCTTTCATTATTCATGTTAATAAGTCCTTGTTTCCATTGTTAGTGTTGCGAGTAATGTTTAACGTTTTTACAACTACTTGGTTTCTTTCTTCTTTTTTTGCGATTGGAGCCTTGTGAAAGGACGTCCGTAGCTCCTCGATGTTAACTCGTGAAAAGTTTGAGCCCTGAAATATTGATGTGGAAACTTTTTTCTTGGAATGAAATATATTAGTAGGATATATTATATTATATAGTATATATTAGTAGGAGAGAAAAAATGTTTCGTACGAACCCAAATTTTTAGTTTTTGTATGCGATTTCGCACGAAAAACTGATCTTAGTGCCTAGCTTTATCTGTGACTTAGCTTAAGCTCTCCGCAAACCAGCGCGGTACGGTACAGCGGTACAAATTTACATGGCGTTATATGCGAGCTCTCACTGCATACACGGTAGACCGGGCGAATTTGGGGTATTGCAGCGATACACTTTAGTGTACCGCGGCAAAGCTGCGATACTGAGCTTTTGTATCGCAGCCAGCACTATACTTAACTTAATTGCCCTAACCCCTTGTGGGGCATAGCGCGTCAACTGTTCCATGTGGCCCAGTTGGCGTTTCGTTGACATAAACTGGTTTCGGAGAATGCAGTTGCCAGCATGCACCTCCTGCACATCCATGGCCACGTATGTCGTCGTGGACGGGATTCGAACCCGAAACGCCGGTAGTTAAACATGAGACTGATGCCTCAACACACTGCGCTACCGGTCGCCCCATCGCAATGTACCGCAGTCGATCGATGGTACCCTGATCGCAACGCGGTGGTTTCAATGGGCGCGCAGTATGCTGCTACGGCTGAGTACCGCATATCGCTACCGCGTACCGCGCTGGTTTGGGTCGACCTTCAATCGGGCCTAATGTGCGATAATAATTTTTCTACGTTGATGATGGAGGCCAACAGCCACCCCGCAACTCTCTGAGATGGTTTGCCAGCGCACATCATGTGTGGTGCCTCTGTTACCTCTCAGCCTTCACGGCCAAACAACACTCCTTGTCCTCCGGTTGTCATCACTACATACACTATACAATAAACGTTGAATAAATTTTTCTAGACAAATTGAAATAATTTACCTTGGTACGTTTTTAGCTTCTAGTGTTGCCAGCAGCCTAGTTCAATTGTAAGTATAACAATGACAAAATTCAAACAGGGAAGCTCTAACTTAACACTATTCTGCTGCTTAAATTCCCGTAAAGTCCCTCGTGAGATGAAAGGTGGACTCCAACAATGCATTTTACACAACAAGAGGTAACATTACATTCCGGAAATAAACATCCCTAGAAGTTCATGCTTGTTATATTCCTTTTGGCTATTGCCTATTCTATTCATTCCTTTTCAGACCGGTTAGCTCTCCGAGCCTGTATATTGCCACCAGGTGACATCAACTTTCTTCAAACAAAGTATCGAGGAACAAAACTCCATGACTTAACTTTAAATCGGGTACGAACCCACAATGTCTCTGAACTAAATAATTTTCTAATTGCACCGAAACCAGGTGGAGGATTCCACCACTGTATATTCTCCGTGCTTGTTGTGGTCGTCCGTCTAAACAATTGCGACCTTTTCACTCGGCACAAGAACAAGTTTCTCGGCGAATTGCATCGGGGCGAAGACAACGACAGACCATGTTGAAGTGTATGTGCGTCCGTTCGTTCGTTCGTGCTTATTGAGCTGGCAGAATTGGCTACACAGGATAACAAGGACATTCTTTAAACAATCTATGCGGGTTAGCTTTGCGACCACACCGACACGCAAAACCCCACAAAAATCCGTTGAGCTGTTCCGGAGGTTTGCTCGTGCCTGGTAGAATTAGAAAGGGGGACTTGGATTGTCCGAACCACGTCTATAAACAGCAAACTGCGGTTTTTCAGCTCATTGGACCGAAACGATGTAGTGGATGCAGGATGATGAACGGATAGTCCTGTCAGTTGACTATGACATATTCATGTGCGGTGCAGTATGGAAAATTTTAAAACAGTTTTATGAACAGAATGCCAGGGCTTGTTTCGTTGCACCTGAAGTTCAAGAATAGAAATTTGAGAAGATGAGGTCATTGGAAAATTTATGAAGGAGAAAGTTGGTTAACTGGCCATCAAATTGTATTGTGATGTGGCGAGAGAATCGCACCTAGTTGTTCATCAACAGTAAACTGATGACGAACATCTACACTGCATGCAGATACATGGATGTATCGTATGGCAACCGAATGCGTAGGCGGTGTTTTGTCGAAGTTATTGACGTAGGTTTTATCAAGATCCCAGTATGGTTAGTTATTTTGGATGAAATCAGTGGACAAAACACGCAGAGCCTTAGCAAGCTCTGGCGCCCGAGGTAAATTTGAAAATATGCACTGCTTCCCCTCTCCTTCGTGGAACGGCCGTCAAATCTAAAAATTAAAAACGCTGGATCATAACGGATATGCTTACAAAATTTGAATGGAAATTGATCTAGCCGAGCCCCTAATCTCATCTTGGTCATGTGGAATTTTTTTCATGGTCACTCAGTTCGGGGGGAGAGGGGTGGAGAAGTGGGTTTTAGGAGTGTCCCAATACATACTACTACTACTCCTCGATTGCCCTAACCCAAGTTGACGTTTCGTGGGCATAAACTAGTTTCGGAGAATGTAGTTGCCAGTGTGCACCTCCTGCACCTGCACACGGAGCAAATTAACGGAGTAGGGTTTTGTCTTTGTTAAGGGAGTGTGTCTTGGCTTAGTTAGAATTCAAATGTCAACTAGAATTTCAAGAGAAAACTTATATCCTTAGTACATATACAATCGGACAAATTTCCTTTAGGCAGCAAAATTATTTTGTATGTTTACTATTCCAAATAATTACACAAAACGGACAATTTATTGAGAGGAAATGAACTTTATGTGCTTCCCAAACTGTAAACTGTTCTAAAATTTCGACGGCCGCTCCCGCCTGCACTTCAAATATGAAACTATTTCATCATCATCGTGGCGCGACAGCCCGACGTCGGGCCTTGGCCGCCTGGATCATTGTCCTCCAATTATCTCGGTCACGTGACCAAGTCCTCCAATTTTGGGAGCCCAGCAGCCGCGCGGCGTCCACACCTACTGAGCTCTCCCAACGAGATCTCGGTCGTCCTCGCAGTCTCGCTCCGTCGACTCGTTCTGCATTCATTACTCTCTTAGGCATGCGATCATCGTCCATTCTTTGTACATGCCCTGCCCATTGAAGTCGTTGTAGTTTGACGATTTTCGAGACTTGCAGCTCATCGTACGTACAGTTCATACAACTCATGGTTGTACCGGATGCGCCATCCATCTCGATCACAAACAGCCCCGAAAATTCGCCGTAGAACCTTACGTTCGAAAGTGTCTAGCATGTTTTCGGAGGCTTGAGTTAGGGTCCATGCTTCGCAGCCATAGCATAGCACTGGTCATATAATGGTTTTGTACATGCGGAGCTTCGTGTTTCTGTGCACATGTTTCGATTTCATTATGGGGAGAACCGAGAAAAAAGTCTTATTAGCTAACTGTATCCGTCGCTTGATTCCGTCAGTTTCGTTGGCGTCCCTTGACAGGTTGCAACCCAGGTAGATGAAGTTGTTCACGAACTCGATGTTGAGGTCCCCCACGTTGATGCTCGGTTGTGCAGGTGTCCTTGTCACCGATTGCATCATTATTTTAGTTTTACCCTCGTTAATACGTAATCCAACTTCCTTTGCAGCGGTATCGAGCGTATGCAGAAGTTCTTCTGCGTCAGCCAATCTTCGGGACATGATGTTGATGTCGTCGGCGTACGCTGCTAATTGTGTCGACTTGATGAGTAGCGTCTTGCTGTTGACCATATTCATGGCCCGAATAACGTATTCCAGTGCTAGGTTGAAGAGCGTCGGTGCCAGTCCATCGCCCTGTTTCAAACCAGTGCGTGTTTCAAATAGATCAGTAAGTCTATTCTGGATCCTGACTTGTGAGACGGAGTTGGTCATCGTCATCTTTGTCAGTCGCACTAATTTGGCTGGTATATCAAATTGCAGCATGATGTTGTACAGTACTCCACGATCGATACTGTCGTATGCCTGCTTGAAGTCGACAAAGATTTGGTATACGTTTACGTTGTATTCCCAGCACCTCTGGAGTATCAGTTTAACTGAGAAGAGCTGATCGGTTGTGGAGCGGAGTAGAAATCCAGCACTAACGGTCTATCGAGAGCAACTCAGATCAAATTGTTAGTGTAATTGTGTGGTCTTAACCTGCTCTGCTCTATGGATCTTGAAAAAAACGCGCCTAATATCAAAAACACATTTCTTGAAGCAAGTACACCATCAACCCTACCGTTAACCATAAATGGTGCTGTAATGCAACTTTGTAGCCTTTGATTGCAACTGTATCGCAAAACTTCTGTTTCGACAGTTTGTGTTCTAGAGCACACTTGTTCATGCAGCGATACACCTCCATTCTAACCTCATCTCTTTGCGTTAGCTAAAAGATTGAATTGGTACCAGCATCAACCCCCTACTCTCTCTTTCAGGCCTTTTTTGTTCAAATGAAAGCGATACTTGTATGGATGGAAACATCCACTTCTCGTTTTACGTACATTTCACCTGAACGGTACAGATATTGTGTGTGTACGTTGGTTTGTTGCGTGGCTTTTACAGGATAATTTCAAAGGACACCCTTTTGCCTGCCAATATCAATTGCAATTCACTTTGCCTTGATATTCTGAAATTGCACGTTCGTGTGGTATTTGTATAGGATAAGGGAGCTTTGAAATTCGATTGAGGTCAGGGCTGCTACGAATAGAGCACGCCTGCTTCCGGCACACGTTCATGAAATGGACAAAAGCTCTTGTGTGGGGGAGTTTTAATTAATGAATATTGAAGTTGATTCGTCAGTTATTATTGTGGCTTTTTAACTGATTTTTGAAGAAAAAATCAGTTATTCGACCCTTCTTCAATAACGAGTTTCGACCCCGGTGTTGGTTTTCTTTACGTTTCATGACCCCAGGAATCGATTGGCATCATTAGATTTTTTTTAGTGTCCTTTATATATATATATAATATCCGCAAAATGTTGTAGACACGATAACAGTCGAACGGAAGTCATAAGCGAGGTGAAACTTTTCCAGTTGATAGATGTCAGTGGGGAGCCGGCTGCTATTGAAATCCAGCACTATCGATAAAGCGGTTAAAAAGTTACAGTTATATAACGGCAAAAGTATCTTAGCCTAATAACTTCATAATGGAAGATGCCAGCTAAACCAAACTTGCCCAGTACGTAGACGTCGATAAGGACTAGCCTATTATTGAGTTTTAGCAAAAATCCATCAAGCGGTTAAAAAGTTACAGCTATATAACGGCATACATAATTTTATAAACAAAATAACGACATAACGGAAGAAGCTAGCTTGGCGAAACCTACCCAGTTGGTGGATGCCTCCTTAACATCCACCAAAGAATGATATCCTTTGAAGAGAGAGAATCAGAGGAAATGAAAAAGAGCGAGAGAAACGAAGTAATTCGGCACAAGTGGGGAATTAGGAAAGGGGATGGAAATTTGACATCTCTTTTGCTTCTATATGGACCGGGCGGGTGTTCCGCGGCAGAGAGACAGACTGGAATGTTATTGTTCCAATAGGAGAAGTGGGAGAGGGGATGACATCTCAAGTGCTTCCTTCCTGTGCTTTTATATATAGGTAGACTGCGCGGGTGTTGCGCAGTGGAGGGCGTGTGACTCTCTCTCTACTTTTTACGACTGGAATTGCTTCAAGTAGTTTAGTGTTGAGTATATGCGGATTGCTCCTCCATAGTTTTTCTCTGTGGATGATATCTTATTATTGTATTATTTGGAATAACTAGATGGCGTTATCCCTTCTAATCGAGGGCGCGAACCATTTGGTTACTGTTCCAGTGCCGTATTAAGACCGCCATACATTGTACGATCTATCCGACGATCACGGTCTCTGCCTCCACCTTTAACAATCGGTGTGCAAGCACATGCGTCAACAGTCGTCGACTGTTTTCGGTAATTTTTGCCACTAATAGGCATCAAATCGAATAAAACTGTGCACCGACATTTCGGCCAAGTTATGGTTTTTCATTGCGGCTCGCATTCTTACTTGCGCCCGGTGATTGCCATTGTGGACGCTTTTGTTTTCATTTGTCGGGAATCAACGTTAAATCAACATATCGACGAAATTATATTATTATGTCGAGTTGTCAGTGACAGATTTCCGGGAGTCCCTATGCACGGCATATGTGTGTGGCACTAATGTAACTTTCTAAGTAAAGTGCAAAGACTTGCAGCGATTGCCACAATAGGGACCATTAGGACAACTCCATCAGCCAGCTTAGCCTTAGATACGCTGTTAAACTTGCTCCCACTTGAGATATTTGGCGAACAACTGGCAGGGAACACGGCCCTGCGCCTGCGCGAAACAGGCCAATGACGTGCGTCGAAAACTAGCCACTCAGCTATTCTGGGTAACCTGGATCTCCCTTCGGAAATTGATTACAATTGTACTAAACACGTTTTTGACAGGTATTACACCAGCCTGATTCCTTCGAGGAGCCTATGAGCTGATAACGCACCCTTTACCCCCAACTCCTTGGTCATCTACACGGACGGCTCTAATACCGATGACGGGGTTGAGGCTGGTATGTGTTCGGGAAGACTGGGAATTGACTTATCCCACCGTTTTCTCGATTTTTACAGTGTTCTGAAGGCATCTCGGAAGATCCGACCTGGTTAACGAGTCATGTCGTGACTGCGAGAGACACTTCTATCTATACAGACAGTCAGGCTGCGATTTGCTTACTTGACTCTGTTTTCACTACATCGAAAACTATTCAGTCGCTCGGCCCTAGCAGAGATAGCACACTAGCCAAACGACGATAATGATTTGACAAAAATTCGGTTCTAGTCGCTCTGCGTCTTTGATATCACTGAATAGGAAGCACATTAGCAGAGTGGTGGGGACTATCACAGGGCACTGCCCCATCAGTCTGCTTGCATGGAAGCTATGTCTATGTCACTGTCCAGCATTGCTCATCAGGAAGAAAAAATTCCTGGGCCGCCGATTTGACTGTGACTTCGAGGATCTCGAGGAAATGAGCGTGATACAGCCCATCCGATACATTGCCAGTGCAGGCTGATTCGGGACATAGGTTTCTTTTTAGTGTGGTATCACAATGAACCCTTAAGTGGTATTAGCGTGCTGTGTTGCATTATAGCAGCCCCTTAGCCTAACCTATGATTCGACCACGGCCCTTACACATAACTTCGAACATAGTTACAAGGAGCGTAGATTCCATTATTAATACACAACGACCCAAGAGGGAATAGTTCAAAGCGGTATGTACTGGTCATATTGTCTAGATGAGAACATGTTTTCTGAATAAAGGGCCGTAATGGTTTGGATCAAAATCTTTCATTAGTTTATTACCTGAATACTTCTCTTTCAGATGACTTAATATACATATTTCAAAATTACATAATTTAGGTTGATTTACAGAGAGTTGAATCTATTCAATGCCGTATCTATGTCATGGTGATGGGGTATCTAATATCCCAAACTAGCTTTCAATAAATTTGTATTAAAGCAATTTATTGAATTTGCTACGTATTTGGTTTCCAAATTAATTCTAACCATTGGAATATCCCAATACTATTGAAATGAAATCGAAATTCAAAACACCTGCTTCAATTCCGCCCCGAAGCATTTCGATTCAATAGAATAACCCATCCGTCAAGTCAAGTTGAGCCTACACAGAGAAATTCTCATTTTCAACATTCAAGGACGAGTACGTTCCACTTTGTCTGCAATCTCAATACAATCGGCCATATTGGCAATCTAATATTCGAAATTGATAGGTTTAAACAAAGCGCGGGAGCTTTGTCACATTCAATATCACGTTCTATGATTCTCCTTTTAACATGTTCCTTTGCAAAATAATTCTTTTTAATAAATTTTCCTTTTCGTTTCATGCTCAATGAATGAAAGTGAATGGATTTCATGCTTCCAGCTAACTTTCCTTGTACTATTCCGAATATCCTGGGATACAAACAGAATTTTTGTCCGTTCCGGCGCGTTTCGTTCAGATGGTTGAGTTCTCTCGGGATAGTGGGCCGTCATGTAGCTGGCAGCGATAGGAAGAGGACGAGAAATTTGTGCAGAATATTCATGCTTTACTTAGCATGATTTTCTGTGTCGAAAGACGACATGTTCCAGTTTTGACGCTTGCTATCCGTATTTCCACGGCCATCCTGATTTTTTAACCAACAAGGATAAAGCGTCGACCGACAATGACGACTAGGCAACTAGGTCGCATACTATTTTGTTGCGATGCGTGGCATGCATCGGTGGTGAAAATATGAAAATCCTTGTATTAGCAATGTAACAAGGCAGCTGACAGGATTACGAAGAGCATTCTTTTTACACCATGACTTTACCAGCAACCGTGCTGGGCTTGGAGCTCGACTGCGGTTATTTCAACAAGTAGAATTAAATTTCACGCAGAAAAAAACCCCTAAATATGAGTGGTTTCGAGTAGTACCAAGTAGAATAAATTACAGGAAAAAGTAGCTGGGTAGTTTTAACACTTCAGACATATCGTTGTTTAATGAAATGCATTAAATATGTGTGTACATGTTGCCGTAGTCAATTCATCATTTTATTTTGCCATAATTCTCGGAAATGGGGGAAAATATTAAACTCGAGTCCATTATCTCACCGGAAGGATTCACAGAGATATTCATGAAACATCAGACAAAATGAATTTTTCATGATTTCTGTCCGAATAATGTGATTGATTCGAGGTTTTGCTGTTTTTTCTTGTTTACTTGAAATGCAGGTTTTCATAGCATATGTGTACACGAATTCATTGTGGGAAATAATAAATATGTATTTGCGTCCTTATGCCATATTCACATACGCACCAGAAATCTAGATAGATTTGTAAATCCCAAAACCTGTTCACATAGCACCACCACTAGATTTCTTCAGCGGTGAAGTATAGTTTCAGCCGCCCCATTTCCGCTTGCAATTCTTTGTAGATGTGGGATTTTTTTCGTGCGCCTCTAAAATCCATAATTTTTTCTTCGCACAATGATATTATCGAGCTTTCCGCATGGTCCGACCACTTAACATTCTTTTCTTTTCTTTTTTGCGTCATGTCTAATAGCACATAGCACATAACCAAACGACTAAACGTCAAATTGTGGTACTCTTCTTCTTATTTATAATGAAAAGTCGTAACGCAAAGTGTGGTGAATATAAAATTAGGGTGTATGCATGCTGAAAATCACAGATTTGAGACGTGATTTTTTAAAAATCCTGCACCAAATCTAGATTTATAAATCTCGAAAATATATGAAAAATCTAGTGGATTTATTGATAGATTTGGTAAAATCCCGAGATTTGGCAAATCTAGTGCCTGTCTGAATATGGCATTACACTGAAATTTAATACATTACAATACATGTTTGCATTGGGATATTTCGTCGAATTGCCCAAAATGTAAGCCTTGTAAATTGAACTAATGGCTCCCTCAAGCTCAAGGGTTTCAACCTTGTGGGCGTAAGAATAATGCCGTGGCCTTTCCCGGAACGTCGTAGAATACGACTAAAAGAGGACAGGATAACTATGCAACTTGCAATATGCGAAATCTTCTATACGCTAACGAAACGTCGAGTATGCCTCGAATAAGGACTGACTTACCGGTTACAACTTTTGGCAATCGAACAATTGTAACGAATGATGTTGAGCTGGGCTAAACTGTTCCTTCAGACCATCCGTGATACCTAAGTGTCAAAATCTCCTCAGCAGTGACTTGATGTGACGAGCTCGGTTATTAATAATGTGAGTCGGGTATTCGGAAAATTTTTTAAATGTTTATGCTAAAGCTTAGGGGATACCCTTTGATGCACGAGCATCGAGCAGCCTGGCGGGATGGAAATTAGGGTAGTGGGACTGGGATGGGTTGTGTTTGAATGAGGTTCCGGTGTGCGTTTCGTTTGAATTTTTGCAGATCATAACTGCAGGTGAAAACAAAAGATGGTAGGTGTTTCCACATTCGTGTTGTTCTGGATACAAATGAATCACAGAATTTAACGGTACGACTACTACTGAGCGGAAGAAAATGAGGCTGAACACGGCAGGCTAGCCGCGTGTTACACAAAGAAAAAGCAAGCTCAGGAATAAGACTGGATATTTCGTCAGAGCAACGACGGTTGTAGTAGCGATAAAAAAGTGATAAGCAACCGACATATCGCCGGTGTTCAAGCGGCTCGATATGAGAAGTTATGGATTCATCGCCAATAAACTCGAAGGCTTTCCGTTGAACTTTGTCTAATGCGTTCGACCTGCTCCTGCCCATATGTGGGAATTATATTCGAGTCTCGGTCTTATAAATTTGCGCCAAATCAGATGGTGTAAAATATCTTTTACAGCGATTCATGAAACCCAGACACTTCATTGCTTTTTTGCAATGTAGAAGATGTGGTCAGACCAGTTTAGTTTACTAGAGATGTTTATACCTAATATTTTCAGTGTGGGCGACTCAGTAATGCTAACACCATCGACAAGAATGGGTTGGACGGTAGATGGGGCATGTCGTTTATTGGAAATAAGGCAACTTTGAATTTTGGGAGCATTAATCTCTACTCGATTCCGTTTCCCTGAGGCAATAATTTTTGAAATATCTCTACTTAGTGAGTCAGACATGCGATTTCGATTGACAAATGTAGCATTTTGGCAGGAGTCGGCTGCAGACTTAAAAGTATTAATAGAATCAATGGTACAGTCATCTGCAAAACTGAATTGAAACACCTAAAAGATCATTGATGAACAGAAGAAAAAGCGTTTACGATAGGACGGTACCTTGAGGGACTACTGCGTTGGTGGTATGTCAATTCAATTTAACTCCATCACGAACGACTCGAAGCGAACGGCCGTGGAGGAAACTTTCAATCCAGTCAACTAATTTTGGGTCCAGACCAAAAGCCTGGAGTTTAGCTAAAAGAGCCGGATGCCAAACTCTGTCAAAAGCTTTTGAAATGTCGAGGGCAATGACTTTAACTTCCCCAAATTGAGATGGCTCATAAGTTGGTTGTTAGCTAGGGTTTCAAAGACTTTTGACATGATCGAAGTCAATGCTTTTGGTCGATAGTTAGAGGGATCACATCTCTCTCTCTAATTGCCTTGACCCCTCTAGGGGCATGGGCGCGTCAACATCTCAAGCATTTATATGCCTTGTTGACGTTTCAATAGCATATCTACTTTTCGGAAGTGCAGTTGCTAGCATGCATGATCCAGGCGGCCAAAGCCCGACGTCGGTTTTCACTTTTCCAAGTTGTTGCAAGTGGCGGCAAACTGTCGGCTGGTGCACGCCCAATTTCTCCACAAGATCCCTTATGGTTTGGCGGGGGTCAGACTCCACTAATGCGCGCAGCTCGTCGTTATCGATCGATGGTCCTGGGAATCCATTTCGAAGGTTCATATCTCCGGATCGGAATTTTTCGAACCACCGCTGAATGGTTCGTTCGTTAACCGTATCAGATCCAAATGCCCTGTTGATATTCCTCATTGCTTCCGTTGCGTTGTGCTCTAGATTAAATTCGTAAAGGAAAAGTATCTGTTTTTGACTCGCTTCTTTTTCTTTCTCTTTTTACCGATCACCATGAAGTGCAAAACCGAAATTACTCCGTAAGCCAAGGTAGCAGCATTTATGCCTGGTGGCAGTTTGATACATAAAAATCGCAGCCAACTTCATGTCATTGCAAAATCCGACATTTCAGCTGCACCAACCTAATAGTTCTTATGAAAAATTTAGTACTCATTTCATGAGCTGATACATACTGAAACGTGCATAACGTATGCAGGTGCGGTACATGAATTTCATTTATAGTTTTCCTGAAACTTCAATTGATTATTTTTCACAGCACACACAATTGCGTGGCTCATTCCCACGAATAATAAATTCATCCACGTGTAAATAAGGTGACCGTTTGACCAAGGGTTTCTGTGCTCATCATACAAAAAAATAAAATAGAAATAAAAAAAGCTAAAAAATACTTTCCTCCAAAGGGTGTTTTTTTTTATCAACGTCATCTTCTGCCAGCTTTTTCCTTTTCATCATTGAACAACGACCCCAACTGATGAAGCACATGAATGTTCTATTTCAGTCCGCAATATATTGTATCTATGAGACCGAAAGCGCTATCCTTCGCATCGTACGTCTCATCACTTCGTCCTTAAAGTTCATCTCTGGCAAAATGATTCAAACCCATTGGTAAAAACCGAGGCAAAGAAAAACATAAGAATCCTTAATCCCCAAAAAGGACTATTATTGCTGGTGTGTTATGAGCATTATTGAGAATGGGGAATAAAAATGAACACTCTTTTTGCATTTATCGCCGCCTGAAGTAGCAATGAAAACAATGATCGAGTCCTTTAGTGGGCCCTTATTGTCAATGTCCTTATCTCTGTCCGCTGGACAGATGGACCCTTTTTGGCTATGAATGACCCAATCGGATTTCCCTTTTTCCATTGCCAGTTCAAGGATTAGAATGGGGTTTTTATTTTGGAGAGCGGATTTTGATGCGTAGCACAAGGACACCGCCGGAAAAGATGAAGTGTACTTGGTGATGACTATCGTAAACTTTAAAACGTCCGTCATAAAGTGTCACAATGAATTATGCTTCAGATGTAATAAACACATTTATCATTGAAAGATTTTCATGAAAGACCCGCCTCATTGTGTTCTGATGGAAGAGTCATTTGTTTAATTTATTTTGCTGAGATTAGAAGATTTCCTTACGTTTTTTTTAAAATCCTTTTTATTCTTTTGGTTTCTTTATCTTTTTGTATTTCATGGGAACTTGGTAACTTTGCAGTGATTTGATTAGGGGCTGCTTTTTTTCTGTACGGCGTTTATGGTAATATTTGGGTTTTGAGAGTATTATGAAAGATTAGTCATAAATTGGAATCAAATTCTATACATCAAAAGTAAAAATTTATCAGAAGTCCCAGAGAAAAAAAAACCCACATCTGTTCGGGTGCAGAAAGTTGATTCTGAAAACCATTTTAAGGGGTGGAAAGAGGTTGGACAGTACAATCATCACTCGTACCGTCTTCACACTTACGCTAAAATACATTGAAATACCATTTGGTCATGTGCAGATGACATGATTCCCTGAAAAGGGCATTTTGCTTAAGGCCTAGCTATATGTTCGTCGTACTATCTCACGCATGGAATCACACAGCAAGGAAGTGCGGAGCAGCAATATATAGTGTATGTCGACACTAAAGCCGACCGGAATTCCTGTCCGGAAAAACTGATCAGTTCCGGATCGTGTATGGCCGTTTCAGGCGGCCTTCAAAGAAAATCGTTCCCGTCAGGCCTTCACCAACCACGTTCCGGAATTTGTCTGCGGAAAAAAACTGATCTGGTCTGGCCTTGAGGAATTCCAGATCGTAAATGGTCGGTTCAGGCGGCCCTGATTCGAAGACTCAGTAGATGCTATGCCTGCATTCAGGAATCATCATCGCTCCCTGAGCGGTCCTTCCCCTCTTGAGCGCTGTGAAGTGCTACTGTCCCAATGTCTGGTGAATGCAATCGCTCCATGGAGCCGTTGCTGAGCGGCTACTTCTCCTTTTGAGCGAAAATTTTCCACGCTCCCTTGGCTTGGAGCGTGATACATTTTTGTTTTCACAATTCGCATCACAGATGGTGCGCGCGTCATATGTCATTTGATTGAGTGTGGAGTGTTTGAGTGTTTGACAACACAACGTCCTGCGTGTTATTTTACGGGAATTTTGCAGCAAAATTACAATTAAAAGGTGAGTGGTGTTTCAATTAATTGTATATTTGTATAACCCGGCCAAACCAAACAATTTAAACAGACAGCCGTTAGCCGTTTGTTAGACATTTGCCATGTCAGCTGATTGTCTCAAATTCGATATGTAGCCGGTGTATTCACAAAACAGGTGTGTGACGGTTGTGACAGGGAGCAGTCGCTCCGTGTGACATGGAGGGGAGATGTCGCTACGTAGTTGCTCAATGTTTTGTCAATGAGCCCTATGCTGATGGCGAACAACTGCTGGGTTTCCGAAATTGGATTACGTAAGCACTTAACCGAGATAATTGATGGACGGCTGAGGCCCGATGTCGGGCTGTAGCGTCGCAATGATTATGATTACTCCCAAATTCTGCTTAGGCAATCTTGACGACATCTTTTCAATTTAAAATTATAACAACACACGGTAACAATTTAAAATTTCTCATATCCGCTGATCCAGACGGCTAAGGCCCGAGGTCGAGCTGTAGCGCAACATTGATGATGATAATATGCGCTCATAAAACTGTTTCTCAGTGAAACGTCAAACTCTTCCAAACCTGATACACCATACTATCTGTTCTGAAAATTACAATAAAACTCACGTGATGACGACAGTGCAATGCACATCCTGCAATCGAAATCTCAATTTTCCGCCGTGAAATTGAAGCTGACGCAATATCCCTTTGTTGAGTGCCTAATCCAATGAAATTCAAATCAAAAATGGTAATTGTGCAATCACCGACATCCTTTGTGACTCATAATCATATAAAATTCATGCATTTTCTGTCGACGGATTTTATTCGTGTCGAAATTGATTGTCGACTTCTTGATCGCAATGACGGGATGTTGTTTCGCTCTAGGAATGGTTAAAACGGAACGTGATTAAATTTTTGGGAAATTTGAATATTGGAAGAGAAGAATTTGGAATAGTAACTGTAAAAATTATTTGACATAGTCATGAAGCTACATCACGGCTGCAATGAAGCGGGTTACCTATAGAAGGGGACAAAAATGTTTTCGAAAAATTTAAAAGAGACACTTCTTGTGTCATCGGCGGATATTAACTGCTCAGCAGTGTCGCATGACAATATTCTAATAAATACAACACAAACAAGCACTATCAACCCCCAAATATCCGTCAATTCATTTCAATACGCATTCACAACGAAATTTGTCGCAACATTGTATCAGGGGTTCCATTTCGATTAGGATTCGAGAATGTAGTCTAAATACGCGCCCTATATATTGTATTATAATATCACAAAACTATACTGACACTTGGGAACTGTGTTACGAATGGGATACTCGTACAACCCCGCCACATTCGCTTTACATTTTTTATACTACAGCGATGCGAGAAATTCAATAGAGCATAAACCTGGCGACAATTATTTCGACTGAAAGTGTAAACATTACGACACAGGTGAATCATCACTATCACTACCAGCCTTAAATATGCAAATAAATGGTCCATCGGTTGCAAAAAAACGAAACGATATGGCGTTGGAAGGTTTACAAACATTACAACACAGGTGAATCTCCATTACCACTATCATTGGTGAGGTTCCAGATAAATGGCTCATTGGATGCATTATGTGGCAATATAGGTAGAAGGCTTGCAGACATAAAACGCAATCTATGCAGGCATTCATTCTGATATCAGATTTATAGGGACTCATTCATATGCATGTGTTTTCATTGGTTGATTTTTTATTCTCTTTTTCGATGTTCAGCATCTATTTCACATTGAAACTCTATTTTGCAAGCGTTATACAATAATATGTGGTATTTCTGAAACCGAATGCTGCCACTTACAAACTCCTCGCCATTATTCATATTTCTAAAGATACCATTAAAAAGTTTCGAATTCGTAAAATGCAATGGAACTGAGAATTATTTCAGCCATTTTTCAGACTGCAAAAAAAATTTCAACGTTTTGGTTGTGTCCAATGAAGTACACGTGTATACCGGCCCGACTCCATTAAAAAAGTCAGCACGGTACAAAAGCGAAAACTTTGAAGTTTTACCTTGTCCGTGACACGTACACCAGGCCCAACAATTGAATGTGTTTTTTTTTTACTCCGGAGGAAGTTTTCCATTTCGTGCTCTTATTCTGCTGCTTCCTATCATTTGCATCTTTATGTAGTGGAAAGTTTAATATCGTGACTTCAAGATAGTACTTCACCGAGACAAATCACAAGAAACTACAAGAGTTGTATAGAGCTCTTGAAATTCAAAGAGCCACCCTTTCCGGAAGTCTGCACATATGATATTATATAAGTACATGTGCTGTGATAGGTCGAAATCAAATTGTTTTAAAATAAAAATTTTCTTTCAGAGCCGTAGTCTATACTCGTTCACTAACTGACAATGTTTTGCTCCTGTATTAAGTTCACGTTTCGGCTTTGACATTCTTCGAGCTCGGAGAAAAGAGGATTACGGAAGCTAAGATTCATTTTGTTTCTTGGAAAGGACGGCGACGGTATACCTATATACTTATATGCAGCTTACGGTGATTTCAAATTTTCAAAGGATGCTTCAAAACTCAGCAACCCTTGAAAGACTGACGATACTTGAAACCTGTAATATGATAGTAAATAGCTAGAGTCCTGGCAGTATTATTCTCCTTGGTTACACTAACTTAACGATTTTTTTTTTATTTAAGTCTTTTAACCAGCCCGGTGACCGCGTTCGTTCGGTCACCGCTCTACGATTTAGAGAATGAAGGTTCGATCCTCGGCGCGAGCAGAAAAGTGCCTGTGGGTACTACGAGTACATAGGTTAGGTTGGGTTAAAGGGCTTGTGTGCCTAACACAGCACACATGGACCGCAGCAGGGTCCATTGTGTTACCACCGGGGATTCAACACCCGACCATCCTAATCATTAAGCCAGCCAGAACTGTAAATGAAACGATGGAGCTTGCCAATATCAACATAAGCCAAGTCGTCCAATTCAGCGAAGAAGTAGGTTCCCAGAAAAGTCCTTCTCCTTATTGACAAAGCAGGGCAGGTGCATAGAAAATGAAAGACGCACTCCTCCTCCTCCTCCTCCTCGTCACCGCAGCTCCTACAGAAGTCATTGTAGGAAAGGCGAAGCCTCCTGGCGTGCTCACCAATCACACAATGCCCAGTGATGACTCCCACCGCCGCTCTGATATGCTGCCTTCCGGGTGACAGCAATTTAGCTGATCGGCTAGAATCCAATCTGGGCCACAGCGACTTTGTTGAGAGACAAGTGCTTCCATTTAACCATATAGAGTTGGTCTTGATAATTGCTTCGGTTTTAATTGCTAGTTTGCAGGCAGCGATAGGCATGTAGATATTTCGACGAATTTCACCAGCTAAGTAGGTTGTACCCTGCCTGGCAAGTTCGTCTGCTTTGCAATTACCAGCGAAACCACTGTGGCCCGGAATCCAGCATAAGAAAATGGTAAAAAACTCACTCATCTCCGTAAGCAGAGATCGACATTCCGCGATAGTCCTTGACGTAATCAAACCCCATTCGAGAGATTTAATTACAGCTTGGCTATCAGTAAAAATTGTTATATCTCTAACTGATATTACATGACGCTCCAACCAGTACAGGGCTTCTGTAATCGCCGTAATCTCTGCCTGAAAAACACTAGAGTAATTGGGGAGATTGAAAGAGAAGCATAAGTTCAGCCCATCACAAAAAAATCCAGCGCCTACTCCCTCGTCCGTTTTAGATCCATCTGTGTACCTATAGGTATATATTTCTAGTGACTTATGTATTGAAAGCACGTTCCCTTCCCATTGACTGCGTGATGGTATCAGACTATATACGAGTATATAACAAGTGCCCGTTGTGAGATCGCCGACCGCTTCGGTTTGGGAAGTTTAAGCAACGACCGAATCGGGCGAGCCATCGCAAATTTCGTTCGCTCCGCCATACTTTCCAACCTGGACCGGCCGTGTCGGTCTCTCAACTTACTTGTAAAAGCAACCAACGATTCCACATTCCCACGACTCCAGGACCACGTATAAAGATACCACCCACATGAGTAGAGCCGAGCTTAGGTCACTTACAGGCTACCTTACGGGCCATCACTGGGTGAGATTTCATCTGAACAAGATGGGTTTGTCTAACAAAATGGAGTGTCGTCTTTGCTTGGAGGACGTTGAGTGCACATGCCACATTTTATGTGTATGCCCGGCGATTGAGCAGGTGAAGTATACTTTCCTCGGACAGTTCACCGCGTGTCCTGCCGTTATCAGGAAAACTCCTGCAAAAAACATACTAGCCTTCGTACGAGTGGTGGAACGTCTTTTGTTTGAATAATAAAAATAGGCTATGGCACAATAGACCTTCTTTGGTCGCAGTGCTAACCTTTAGGGTGAGTAGTCGGTACCTTATTATTATTATTACAGTGAGAGACAGATAGTAACGTATTCATACCCAGCCCGCACTACCGATAGCCGAGCTAGTTATCCAGCGCGCGTCACCTCTGGTCACAACTGAGGAAGTTTTTACACCTAGGTGTTACGGAAGGTCTGAACGACCATACCGCGACCTCCGCCCTCATTTGAGCATTGCTGTACTAGGACACTATAAAGAGCAAGTCAAATGACAAGCACCGGTCACAAAAAAAATTAACAACACCTCACGCCTCACTGACAGCATTTTCAATAATTTCTAAATCAAATAGACTGCCTCCTTCTAAAATTCTCTCTTGAAAGTCCTCTCAAGGAACTCATGTTTACGTCATTTTCCACTGTAACTTATTCTCTTCCTTTCTCAATGCAAAAATTTATTTTTCATTTTTATTTATTGTTTTTTTTTTCAATTCCGAAAAATTCAATGGTAATAGCGTTGTCAACAATGCAGTCATTCGGAAAAAATACATTATATACTTTCTTTTTATTCTCTAGCAAAAGTTTATACATTTGAATTGCTATTGGGAAAATCTTAAATTTTTCCATTCTAAACTTTCCACCTACGCACGCACAGAACCATGTCGTTGCTGTCTATCTCGGAAAAAATCGAAATAGGAGAAAAAACCGGCAAGATGGAAAGAAAGAAAAGTCATCTGGAAGATTGATTGAATTTGGAAGTTACTTAACAGAATTTATGGAATTTATGTAAGAGGAAGTTTTCGTTCCTAGCTAGCGAGTAATGCGAGTAATGTCTCCGGAAATATACTCGAGTGGATATGTATTGTATATGTATGTATTGTTCCTGACGAAGTTTATAATCATGACAAATGAGCGCATAAATTTTTTGATATTCGTATATCTATAATTCTCTAAAGTACGCTTTTGACTATACGTACGTACGGGTTCAATGAATTATTAAAATTGACGTCATATACATACGAGTATCGGCCTGGAAATCAGACACGTGTGTGGCAATTTTAAGTCCTTTCCGAACTAAACTGTGTACTCAATAAATATTCTGCAGTATTGATTATACTATTACGCACTTTGAATTTGGAACAAATGTGGTGTATGAAAAGAAATAATAACAAACTCAAAAATGTAGAAAAATTCCCCAAACATCAAACATCAAATTCCCATACATTAAATCCCCAAATAGGCCAGTAAAATTAAATTTTATTTAAAATAATTAGGGAAAGATCTGAAAATAATTTTAATCCCTCCTATAGATACTGAATACATGGAAACACACGGTCGTAGAAGGTGAGCTTAACTTTTGGAGGACGAAAATCCGAGAAATTTGAGCCCTTTTTTCTAATATTATTCTTATAGCTCCTAAACGGTTCCTCGGATCGAAAAAACTTGATGAGTAAATTAAAGTCCGTTGAATTTTGCGTACAATGCACTGCTCCAAGTTGAAATTCGGTCCAGTAGCGTAGTCAAAATTGATAGTAAAAAATGACAATTTTCGAGGCTTCAGAAAAAAATCACACTTTATCACTTTTCAAGCTCACAGATCTTTGCAAAGGATGTTCCAAATGGAAAAACTTTTCTGTAAAACTTGGGGATAATTTGATTGTAAGCCTAACGTGGACAATATTTTTCAATTCGGGCCATTTTTAGAATAGTTATGAGCAAAAATTCAAAAATGCCTGCTCATCGATTTATGCCTTAAAAGCTCTATCTCGGTAAGTATAACAGGTAGAAGGTTTATTTTAGTCTGAAATTGTAAATAAATTCATCATCATCATCGTGGCGCGACAGCCCGACGTCGGGCCTTGGCCGCCTGGATCATTGTCCTCCAATTATCTCGGTCACGTGACCGCGTCCTCCAATCTTGGGAGCCCAGCAGCTGCGCGGCGTCCACACCTACTGAGCTCTCCCAACGAGATCTCGGTCGTCCTCGCAGTCTCGCTCCGTCGACTCGTTCTGCATTCATTACTCTCTTAGGCATGCAATCATCGTTCATTCTTTGTACATGCCCTGCCCATTGAAGTCGTTGTAGTTTGACGATTTTCGAGACTTGCAGCTCATCGTACATTTCATACAACTCATGGTTGTACCGGATGCGCCATCCATCTCGATTGCAAACAGCCCCGAAAATTCGCCGTAGAACCTTACGTTCGAAAATGTCTAGCATGTTTTCGGAGGCTTGAGTTAGTGTCCATGCTTCGCAGCCATAGCATAGCACTGGTCGTATAATGGTTTTGTACACGCGGAGCTTCGTGTTTCTGTGCACATGTTTCGATTTAATTATGGGGAGAACCGAGAAAAAAGTCTTATTAGCTAACTGTATCCGTCGCTTGATTTCGTCAGTTTCGTTGGCGTCCCTTGACAAGTTGCAACCCAGGTAAATGAAGTTGTTCACGAACTCGATGTTGAGGTCCCCCACATTGATGCTTGGTTGTGCAGGTGTCCTTGTCACCGATTGCATCATTATTTTAGTTTTACCCTCGCTAATACGTAATCCAACTTCCTTTGCAGCGGTATCGAGCTTATGCAGAAGTTCTTCTGCGTCAGCCAATCTTCGGGACATGATGTTGATGTCGTCGGCGTACGCTGCTAATTGTGTCGACTTGATGAGTAGCGTCTTGCTGTTGTCCATATTCATGGCCCGAACAACGTATTCCAGTGCTAGGTTGAAGAGCGTTGGTGCCAGTCCATCGCCCTGTTTCACCAGTGCGTGTTTCAAATATTGTAGATCAGTAAGTCTATTCTGGATCCTGACTTGTGAGACGGAGTTGGTCATCGTCATCTTTGTCAGTCGCACTAATTTTGCCGGTATACCAAATTGCAGCATGATGTTGTACAGTACTCCACGATCGATACTGTCGTATGCCTGCTTGAAGTCGACAAAGATTTGGTATACGTTTACGTTGTATTCCCAGCACCTCTGGAGTATCAGTTTGACTGAGAAGAGCTGATCGGTTGTGGAGCACCCAGGTCTGAAACCGCTTTGATATTCGCCAATGAATCGTTCTGCGTTCGGTTTTATTCTATTTTCCAGAATTTTCGTCAAAATTTTATAGGACGTACAAACTAGTGAGATGCCCCTGTAGTTCTCACACCGCAGTTTATCTCCCTTTTTATGAATTGGACAGATGATGCTTCTGCGCCAATCGTCTGGAATCTCCTCGTTCTCCCATACTCGCAGGAGTAATTGATGTATGGCATTAACTAGACTCATTCCACCGAATTTTAGCAGTTCAGCTGGAATCTCGTCAGCACCCGGCGCTTTATTTCGTTTCAGTGACCGCAAGGCGAGATCAACTTCCTCTACTGTCGGGGGTTGAATGGGTGGGCCTAGATCAACAATATCGTCGAGAGCTTCCTGTGTGGGGATGTTAGATGGTCGGTTTAGAAGCTCTTCAAAATAAGAGGCCCATCGCTTGTTAATACCATCGGTGTCGCTGATGATGTTTCCATCCTTGTCCTTACAAAGGCTAGTCCTGGGTTGGTAGCCGTTCTTAATTGTATTTACTAGTTTGTACGCTTGTCTGGTGTTCCTATTAGCTAAGTTTTCCTTTATGTTCAGCAACTGCTCGTCAAAGTATTTACGTTTCTTACGTCTAATTATTCTATTCGATATTCGCCGTAGCTCGTCATATTTTTCTCTTCTGGCTCTGGTTCCTCGTTGAATCCATTGTCTGTAGGCCTCGTTTTTCGCGTCAAGTGAATTTTTGCATTCTTCGTCGAACCAGTCATTTCCCGCTCGCCGGGCTTTATATCCCACGACCTTCTCTGCGACATCCTTGATGGTACCCTTGAGTTCTTCCCAGAACCCATGGACGCCTGTGTTGCTGATGTTGTGTAGCATAAGTGATAGTTTTTCCTCAAGGGCGGTAGTATACGCCACCGCTGTAGCATCACTCAAAAGCTTATCAACCGCAAAGATTTTGGGAGGGCTGATTCTTGCTTGGTGCACTGAGGAGATTCTACATCTGTAGGTTGTCTTCACCAAGTGATGATCTGAGTCGCAGTTTGCTCCTCGATAGGAGCTCTAGTTTAATAGAGTTTTACAAGATTTCCTGTAAAATCAATTTAGGAGATACTAAAAAGAAATATCACTCACTTTCATTCGCCTATCGTCCGGTGTGGTTACAGTTTTTGGCCATCCTTCACGTGGGTCGCCTTCGAGAACGTGCGACCACGTTTAAATACAGCTACCCATTTCTTAACAGTTGACATCGAAGGGGCTGAGTCCCAGTATTTTTTTATTAGCTTCGGACGAATTTCCTTAGGGGTTAATCAATCCAAAATCAAAAATTTGATGACAGCACGATATTCAATTTTCTCCAATTTAACGAAAAACACGTAAGACGTCTACTGCAAATATTCGTGTAAACAAACTACTTGAGAGAACAAGTTGAAATTTATCATACGAATTAATGACAAGTGCATCCAGGCAGGAAAGATAAATTTTTGCTGATTGTAACGGTACTTCTGTGTCAGGCCGAGAACTTTTCACCGTACCGTCGTATATTTACTATTAAATAGCATAATGCAGTAGCAGTGCTTACGATCCCCATTTATTCAGGGCGATTGACGAGTTAAAGAGATTTTCATAATTTTTATATCATCAGCGAGAAACATCCTAACAGGCTCACAGTTCAGTTTAGTACGTATACGCATGTATATTTCAAAAGGTCAGAACTTTCAACTTAATTAGGAAGCAACTTAGTAAATTGTTTCTGTTATTTTCATGACTGTTTGTCTGTTGCCCTTTCGGTAATTAAGTTTGAAAACTTGTTACGAGTCCAGTCAGACAGAAAACGCAGACAAGCACAACACGATTCTATTTCCGTACTGCATTCAAATACTTGCAACTAAGAATTCGCTCTTCGCTTTTTTTTTAGTGACTTCCAATATATCCTCCTCTCTCTTCCCGTAAATAGTTTCGCCAGCAAAAGGACAATTTTCCAGAAATATGGCACCAAACAACGGTTGATTACATCCTCATCTAATTGCGACATTACATCTTTCGGATAATTTAATTCGTCCATTTGTCAACGGATATAATGAAAGTCGTTTATCTGCAGACATATCTTGAAGCGTATATCGTACCCTGTCATTATATACATAATAGGATGCATATATATATATATATTTCTAGATAATTTTTGTCTTTCGTCTTTTTCAGTATTAATTATTTACACTTGATTAACTCTTGTCCTACTTGTTTTCTGTCTTTTCATATAACCTCGTATCCGGCATCAACTAACATCGATACATCGTCGTCCGTACATCGAAAATATCCACACACAACAGTGTCACAAGCCAAAATCTTAGCAAATTCAGAGTTGTTTTTCAAAAGTGGTAGTGACATCAATTTGACATGTGTGACCCAGGAGGCGACAAGTCAACCGTCGTATATTTATTGGTATAAGGATGGCGATTTAATTAATTATTCACAACGTGGCGGTATTAATGTATTAACCGAACGTCATACGAAGACAAGTAAACTAGTGATAGCACGAGTAGTTCCGTCCGATTCGGGAAATTATACATGCTTGCCGAGCAATTCAAGTAAGTATAGATGTTCTTTTTTCTTTCCGTTTCTAGGTATTAAAAGCATCTTAAATTAAGCCTTCTTGCATGAGCCCCGATAAGGCAATAGCTAGTAATGATTCCAACCAACTCGCCAACGTTTTGTCTATCTAGCGATATAAGCCTGCCGTACGTGTCGGGTCTAACCTAGGCTGCCGTGCAGGGTACAGTCTGAGCTGCAGTGATATAACAGTGCCACAAGTATTACCTTCCCACCTAGCTTTAGTTCTTCGCTCCACCTAGAGTTTGAGTAAAATTTTACAGATGCTCAAGGGCATTCCAATATTATAATGATCATGAAGGATTACACTAGTTGCTCTCTGTCAAGCCAACTTGTCTGCTTTCAGGTTCCCCTGAAAGTTTCTTTGACCCAGAATCCAGCACAGAGTGATATTAATGTAATCCCCCATCTCCAGTATGGCCGAACCAACGTGCATGAACATACTACCAACATTTGACCAAAATTTCAAGGCTCTAGCTTCATTCTATCGAAAGCTATCGTGCGAACGGACAGACAGACAGACAGACAGACAGATAGACAGACAGAAAGACAGACGAACGGACGGACGGACAGACAGACAGACAGTCACCTCGTGATTCGATTTAGCCATTCGAATCACGAGGTGACCCTGATCATTTATATATATAAATTCCTATACCTCCGGAGCCTCTTTTAAGGTGTTACATATTTTCGTCGTGACAAAAACAATATACCCTTCACTAGAGATCTAGGGTATAATTAGCTGAATCACTGCGAGTGACTCAGCAAGCCAATTCGTACCGCCTCAAACAGTGGCGGTCCAAGCTAATTTGCCGCCCGGCGCAATCTCTCGATACCGCGCCCTTACAGAAAACTTTTAATTAACCATTGCATTGACCCATTGATTTCTCAAGCCTACATTTAGATAAATGCAAAAGAAGACCACGTGGAATAAGGGAGAAATATCAATTTTTTTAGAATTCACTTGAAATGTGTATATGTGTAGCTAATCCCTTCGCAGTTATACTTATTTGCTTAAATATTTTGAAAAAACTTCTAAACATTTCAAAGTTAAAGAATAATTTTTTTAGTGGGTTTTTTTAAAATATTCTTTGAAATAGAAAAACGTTAAAAAATTGCACAAATTAAAAAAAAACTCATGATTTTTTACGTTTTTCCCACAAATAAAACGGAACAATATGAAAAACACTCAAACTCAGTAATAAAATTAAATCATATTGGTATAGACGTTTGCGTTCGAAGGATGTACCTCCTCAAAGTTTGTGTTCATTACAATGGACCAATATCAAAATGTTAAACTATTTTCAATTATGTATTTAATTAATATACCATATTACACCCTCCCAATAACACTGTCGTAACGTCCATAGCATTTCAGACATTACGATTTGAACATGTTCAACAAAATTCAAGTGAATACTGCACTCAGTACACGAAAACATTACAATGATCGAAATGTGGCTACTTAAGTTACGACAGTGCTGTTGAAAAGGTATGAAATAATTATATTAACATTTTCATTTATTAATATTCTCGACAGACAATATTTAATGCGGTCTGCATACTATCAAAAACGGAGGCCAATGGGTTTTTCATTATCTGTGGAGCGTATTATACTATACCTATAAATTATATAGGTTGACTACAACTAATTTAGTAGATTCACCTTTCTAGCCTTTTCCTTGGCAAAATTAAGTATTAAATCATCATATTCCAAGTCCTCAACTATTTTTTTTTCAATGGACATCATTGCTAAGCCAACTAACCGCTCTTGACTCATTGTAGTTCTCAAATAATTTTTTATTAACTTCAACTTCGAAAAACTTCGTTCACCGGAAGCAACAGTTACTGGCAATGTTAACGAAATTCGCAAAGCAATAACTGTGTTTGGGAAAGCAGTTTCCAAATTTTTTGAAAAAATAAAATTCAAAGCTTCCAAGCTAGCAGTACCTTGTTTGAGAATTGTAGAAACCATTAACAACTCATTATATAAATCTAAACCATTTATATCTGCAGAACCGTCTGTACCTGTTAAACTTTTTTGTAAAAGTTCACAACTTGTTTTCAGAATATTAATCGGTTTTTGCTTTATTGCATACAGATCGTATAAGAACTCAAATAATTCATTATGTGCATTTAATTGCTCAAACCTCTCATCAATAGAACATATTGCTTGATCTAAAATTCTATAATAAAAATCGATCTTAAATTTTTCTTTTGGATTCAAAATTGGTTCATCACTTCCCTCATAATCAAATATTTTTTTCTTTCTACGGGATCGTAATGTGGATGGGGGTGGAAAATCGGTTGCAACACCTAGCTCAGTTGCTAATTTTGTGCCAGATTCAATGTAAAAACCAAATTTTTCTTCATTTCTCATATCTTCGATAGATTTTTTTGTTGTTTTCAACATAGCGACACCAGCAGCAATGCTTATTTTAGGATTTTGTAAATATTTACTTGTGATATTTATTTGTATTAATATGTCATACCATATAAGCAAGGAACATATGAATTTGAAATCCATTATTTTATTACCTAGGGATTCAGCAATGCATTTACTCTCCATATCAGCCTTTTCCGTTAACTCAATCAAGGCCTCATAAATATCTCCCAACTGAGTCTTAAGTGGTCTTACGGCGTCTATTCGACTAGACCATCTTGTAGCACTAAGAGGTTTCACAGATAAGTTTTGCACATTTGCCTTTAAAATGTCCCATCTCTTAGTGGAACCCGCAAACAAAACGTATATATTTTGAATAGTGTCAAAAAAAGAAGTCGCTTCAATTGTAGAAGAAGCTGCATCGTTGACAACTAAATTGGTTGAATGCGATGCACATGGAACAAAAAATGCTCTTGGTTCTAATTCCCTAATGCGGATTTGCATTCCAGAGTGCTTTCCCTTCATATTTGCACCGTTGTCATAACCTTGCCCTCTACAATTATTAATAGAAAGACCCAAATCATCTAAAATAACTCCCGTAAAACTAAATCTTTTAGCCCTAACCCAGTAGTGTCTTTGCCTATAAGGAATCCTAAAAAGTGTTTGCGAATTTCAAAAGACTTCTCATTTTGATGGACAAATCTGATAGCAAGTGTAACTTGTTCCGTGCGACTTCTATCCGGAGTGGTGTCAACTATAATAGAATAGTACTTTGCAATCTTTACCATATTTTTAATTTTGTCCTTAACTGACTCTGAAATTATCATTATAAGTTCATTTTGAATATTTTTGCTTAAGTACCTATTATGAGTTTCATGGCATGTTATTCGACGTAGGTGTTCTGCCAATACCAAATCAAACTTGCTTACACACTCCACAAGTTTTAAAAAAATTCCATTATTGTGATCATATAAAACTTCAGATGCACCACGAAAAGCCAGAGATTGAGTTCCCAAAAATTGTACAAAAATTAGAAGCCTTCGTAAAACTTCCCTCCAATGTTGAACCTCTTTGCTATAATTTTTACTTAAAACTGAATCTGTTGTATTGTTTTTATTCATGCCATGCTCCAACGATTTCCATGATTGAAAAGCTTCGATGTGACTCGGGCTAATTTCATGCGCTTTGAGCAACCTGGTTAAATGGCTCCAATCACCAAAGCCATTTTGTGACAAATAGTCGTTCTTATTCTTTGAGAAAATTTTACAACAAAAACAAAAAACTGCATCATTTGAAATTGAATATACCAACCAAATCCTATACATCGCCATTTGGCATAATTCTGTCATAATGGATAGTTTTAAATTTTCTGTTATTGCGCGGTGGAAAATATGTGAACTTATCTGTATCGGTCCTTTTTCGACAATTTTCTTAATTATTGATTGACTTAAGGATGGCCACTTACCGGGGTCATCGAAACATTCGATAATGATATTATCTGACCTTACTCCTGGATCATCTGAAACACTTGGTGTCGGTCTGTCGATCAGGTCAGCATTTATTTCAATTCTTTGCGTATCAGAAATTTGTGATTCGATTGCAGAAGCTGGCACAGAATGGACTTCTCTTGGCAAATTGAATAAATTACTGGTACTTGGACTTACCGATATTGAGCTGGTTACTTTATCATCCAGAAACATTCGTAAAGTACCTACTTGATTTCGAGTTGCCTGTTCTTTTACTTTCCTCAACTTGCGATACTGGCTTCCCGATAACTTTTTTCTTTTTAAATTTTCGGACATTATAAAATATGCTTACACTATAATCACTACAGCATTTATTTATTATATAAATATTTAGCATAAAATAAATGAAAATAAATTTTATTTTTATTTTTCGCTCCGAACTTAAACTCAACTTTAGAATGCATAAGAAACACATCTACATTAAAAAAAATCGTCACACTGAAATTACATCATATTTATTGCAAATATACACGATCGTTTAATTGTGGGAGTTTTCGCGCCATACACATTTGTGTTGGTTAATTTTCCCTTGTTCTTCGTAGCTGACCTAACCCAACGCGGTCTTCATGCGCTCGCATCGCCTCATCGCCTGCCGGAGCAGAGCGCCCTTGTCTATGTATTGGCAGGGCGGCTTTTTTTCTAGATACGAAAAACTGTAGCCATATTATGCTTTTGTATACAAAGCATGGTGCAGATCGCCCTAGTTTATGTATTGGATGGGGTTGCGATTTTTTTCGACTTTTAGGCCTAGGAACGACCGTGGGAAACAAAATAGAAACATAAACGACGAACTTAGAGAGCATGGATGGGTTTGCACATTGCAGTTTATCTTCTTTCATATTCTTTCACAATAAATTTTTTTTTTTATTGCTGATATTGTTTGTTTTAGAAAAAACTCTTAAATCTTTTGATAACGCCGCCCTTCGAAAGTGCCGCCCGGCGCAATTGCTCCACTTGCACCTTAGTAGGACCGGCCCTGGCCTCAAAGCCATGGGCATGATTCAGAAACAAGGAAATTGGGTTCCGTACTGGTTAAAACCGAGAGATATTGAACGGCGATTATTTGCATGCGAACATCTGCTTCAAAGGCAGAATCGGGATTTCTATACATCGTATCGTAACCGGCGACGAAAAATAGGTCCGTTACGATAATCCTAAGCGCAGAAAGTCATGGGGAATGACCGGACATGCCTCAACGTCGACGGCAAAACCGAATATTCACGGCGCCAAAGTTATGCTTTGTATTTGGTAGGACAAGCTCGGTGTGATATACTACGAGCTACTGAAACCGAATGAAACTATCACAGGAGATCCGTACCGAACGCATGCCGAGCATTAAAGGAAAAACGACCACAGTACCAAGAGAGACACGAGAAAGTCATCCTCCAACATGACAATGCTCGGCTACACGTCGCAAAAGTGGGCAAGACATACTTGGAAACCCTGAAATGGGAAATCTTGCCCCACCCGCCGTACTCCTCTGACATCGCTCCTTCCGACTGCCATCTGTTTCGTTCCATGGTGCACGGCCTGGCTGATCAGAATTTTCGTTCGTACGAGGAAGTCGAAAAATGGATCCGATCATGGATCGCGTCGAAAGACGCCTCCTTTTTCCGAGCTGGAATCCGAAAATTGCCGGAGAGATGGGTGAAAGTTGTCGCTAGCGATGGACATAACTTTGAATAATACATCTGTAAGTACTTTTTGACAATTAAGCTTTTAATTCTCTCTGGATCCTGTCAACCCCTTGTGGGGCATAGTGCATTAACCACGTCGACTTTCCACCTCATCCTGCTCGCCGCCATCTCCTTCAACTGTCTCTAATGGGCTGGTTACACAGTACGAGTTGCTGTGTACTCGCATGAAAGTAGCTCGACTCGCATCGCCCGGTCACACAAGTGCGAGCTGTCGGCAGAGTAGAGAGCTACTTCCAGAGACGCTTTACGCAAATTTCGGTTTTTATAGCTAGGATCCAAACAATTCCACAGGTTTGTTTGGTCCTTGTATAAATCGACAAATTTCAAATTCTGCTCCGAAGTCCATCTATCCATTGTTGCACAATAAGCTCACACTGTAAACGACAAAATTTACAGACGAATGCACCCGGCGGTTAATTTCGAGCAATTGTTATTTCACAATCGGTGCAATTTCGAATGTCCGAATCGTAGCATGCGATACCAGCTGACGCTGACTGGGGGCGAGTGGCCGAGTCAAAACAAAAAATGTTGTAGTAACTCGGATGCGAGCTACTGACCGAATCGCACATGACAGTAACTCGTATGATGCGGTCACATGGTGCAAGTAGCTGCTCTGCAGTAGCTGTCTAGGCCAACTCGCACGATAGCTCGCACTGTGTAACCAAGGCATAAGATTTGCCAAATGGCTTACCCTCGACCTCAACTGATCTTCTCCAGGTGCTTCTAGGTCGTCCAACGCGGCGACTTGAATCGGTTCGCTGGGGGTTCCAATCGAGGGCCTGTTTAGCAATGTTTTCCGGCCCCTTTTGGAGTGTGTGAAGCTTTTAATTCCTCCAGGGAAAAAACAGGCGGAAGCAAAGTTGTACTCCCAATACTTTCCTTTTCTGAGTCATCATCTTCATGATGGTCATCTGGCATCGTATTTTTTTAAAAGTACCCAAAATAAGAACCGTTCCCGGAATCACATTCTACTTCCATTACAATCCGTATTTCTCCAAGGAAATTGCACTGTTTTTTCTTCCTGTTGAAACACAACTATACAATGGATCGCGTTAATTACGTTTCTGTAAGACTACATGTGCATTGTGCATAAACGCTCGACCATTATCCCTTTACAATGGCCAAACTAAAGTGGAGCCAGTTAATATCCATCGTATACACTCATGTTTCCAATTTTGCCCTTTTTTCCGTACGTCTCGGGGCCGAATTGCACTATCAAACCGAAGCCATTTCACTTCCACTGTATGTACGTTCACTGCCACGTAGAGACCACGTTAAAATTGCAATTTTAGCTGAACATTAAACGTTGGCGTTATACGTTTAACGTTTCAAGATGCCTGCGGATTGGATGTGAAATTAATTCAAAGCCTGATAGCAATTAGAGTAGCCGGGACTAAATGTGTTGGGGCATTCGCTCGCTCCACCTACCGCAGGACCACCACGGGCAGAGATGAGTTCGTCCATTTCGGCGCTGACAAACAGTCGGAGATGAGGTCCTCGAGCTCGAGTGGCGAATTCAAAAGGCGTATGCGAAATATATGTATGGGTTATACTGGTATGTTCCTAGTGGCATAGGGCACTCGTTCTGTAATTATGGATCCTTTAAATCGGACTAGGACTTAATTTTGTTGCAATAGCAGCAATTGAGCAATTTGTGCAGCACCAGGACGTATAATGGTGGCGGGGAGTGTTATGAATCGTTCCTGCCGGCGAGTGCATAGCGAATAAAGGACGATGAGTTTTGTGAGTGTTTTGTGTTGTTTTAGGACAATTGGCTGATTTGAGCTCAGGCTAAAATCTGGATCAACAATTTGGCGGGCACTTGTTGTTTTGGAAATTAATTGTCTTGGATAGGAATTAGTAGGCGTGTTAACAGGACTCGTCATACAGATAATGTTTGATAAAACCTAGCGATTCGAACCTTAAACTCAAGAACACGGAACACTGTGGTTAAGGTGAGAACTTTACCGTTTTGATGATGATATCTCCTAACTTGAGGCAGGTCTTAATCACGGGAAGTACTTGATATCACTCTTGCTTCAGAGGTTATATAACATGCATATTATATGGAATTTGAAGTTTTCATCGGATCATTCATTTCCTGGTCATAGATATGAAATTAAGCTCGGACGTAAGTTTTTTTTTCTGTCCTGCTTTTGTCCTCACATCTCCTTTCCCCTAATGTACTATCCCGATATCCGGTTGTTAAGATGGCCGGTTCCTAAAAATAAACAAAACAAACACGAACTGATAAACTACAATTAAAATGTAGAAATAGTTTGTAACCGGACAGCATAGGCTAGTATGCGGCACTCAGGTAGGGGTAATTACCTCAGTTAGGAGCCCCTCCTCCACTCCGTCATCGCCATTCGACATCGCTTCGGTAACTCCCGGACGCCGGCAATGAAAGAAAGGTTCACAAAGGACCAAGTCCTCTCAGCATAGTACGCCCAAGATACTTATCTGATTAGTTGACTAATAGAACTGCGCTCCAATTGCACTAAAAGGCTTCGGCGGTGCAACTTACATCTGTAAAAAGAAGATGCGTGCCGAGTTAGCTACGGATAACTGCGAAATATCGACGGACCTTCTCATTGTTAGAGATGACCTGCTTCCTTGTCATATTCTGCTGGGAACCGATAGTCTGTTGGGTGATTCCAGAAGATTAGTACTTGAACCAAGCGTGCATAATCGAGGACATACGGAGACCAGACGTAAAGGTGAAGACTGAGTTATCACAGTCAGAATCGATGGAATTCGAGAAACTTTTGTCGGAATCCGGAGAGTGTTTCGCTGACAAAACAGGAGAGATTGGCAAAAGCAAATCGTCGACGATGTCAATCAAGTTGAAGTCCGATAAACCTGTCCAAAGCCGTCCGTACCGAATCCCGTTTGCAAAACGTGCGGCTGTTGAAGGAATAATCGAAGAATTGCTGACACATGACATCATACGCCCAAGCGAATCTGCCTACTCTTCACCGATAGTCATGGTCAAGAAACAAAATGGCGAAGATCTATTACGTGTGGATTTTCGTGCGCTCGACGCTATTACGGAGAAAATCCCTTTCCCAATGCCGGCCGTTTTATACTACGCTAGACATTTTTTCCGGATATTACTAAATTCCGCTGGACGAAGAATCGGTTCAGTACACTGCGTTTGTTACGCATCACGGTCACTTCGAATATAAAATTATGCCTTTTGGATTGGTGAACGCGCCGATGGTGTTCCAACAGATGATTTCAAGGATTATTCGTCAAATAAAATCGATGAGAATAATTAATTACATGGACGAGGTAATAATCACCAGTAACACCATCGCTGAAGGAATCGAACTATTGAATACGTTCCTTACCGTACTTCGAGAGGATGGATTAACGCTTCGTACATCGAAATGTGTCTTTTTCGCAACCTGGGAACATACCGTCTTTTACTTGGAATAAAACCCGGAAACCTAAAGGTTACCATTACCATAGCCACGAGTTAGAGGTTGTGGCAATAGTTGGAGCTCTCGAGAGATTTAAATTCTACCTGGTGGTCAAGAATTTTCGAGTGGTCACTGACTGCCAAGCGATATCGACGACCAAACTGATGACACCACTAAACAGCCGTATAGCCAGATGGTGGCTCAAACTTCAGGAGTTCGATTCCAGAGTGATTCATCGAACAGGTGACCGAATGCCACACGTAGACGCCTTAAGCCGAAATCCAATCGAAAAGCCGACTGAGACGAAGTCAGTTGCCGAAAATATTCTTGTAATTGGAACGAGTGAGGACAACTGGCTGCTAGCCATGCAGAGACAAGATACTAAGCTGAGAGACATCATCGACGTTTTGCGAGATTTGATAACCAGCCAACAATCGAAACAGCTGAAAAAAGAATATATCTTGAAAAGAGGCCATCTCATGCGACTTGTTGGGAGCGAATTAAAGTTCGTCGTTCCAACTGCTATACGATGGCGAATTGTAAGAAGCTGCCATGACGAGAATGATCACCCTGGTTGCGAAGGCACAATAAATCGCATACAAAAACTTTTCTGGTTTCCTCGAATACGCCGGTACGTGAAATCATACATTGCTGCGTGTATTGAGTGCTGCCTCAACAAAATTCCAGCTGGGAAGCGCAGGCAGAATGTTTTATGAAGACGTCATTCCTGTGCCATTTAGAGTCCTAGGCCCATTTCCACGAAGTCGGCGAGGAAATGCCCATCTGATCGCTCTAGTTGATCCCTTCACAAAATTTTCAATTCTTCGAGCTGTTCGGGATACCAGTACCAAACATGTCATTGCATTGCTGCAAGATATAACGGCGTTCTTTGGCCTGCCAATTTGCATAATATCAGATAGAGGATCAGCATTTACGTCGAAAAAATTCGCCGAGATTTGCCGTCTCCACGATATTCAGTACGTTCAAGTTCCCGTTCGAACTCCGCGCGCTAACGGACAAGTAGAGCATCAACCATACGGTGCTTGGTAAACTTCGATGCTCTACAACCGCTGCTAAGGATTGGGACCACCATGTACCGATAATACAATGGTCGATCAACTCACAACCCCATTCAACGACCGGATTTTCACCGAATAAGTTGGTTTTTGATTTCAATCTACGTGACGTAACTGCCAACCGCGTAATACTTGCCCTGAATGCTGAAGACGAAACGTGTTCCACATCAGAGATTCGACAGATTGCAACCTACCGTATTATGGAAGACAACGTTGGAAACAGTGATTTTACGCCAGACACAAACAACCGCACCAGTACGGAGAGGGTGATCTTGTCGTGATCGACAATGTACCAACTGCGACTGGGGAATCATTGAAATTGGAACCCAAATACAAGGGTCCATTCCAAATAACCAAGGTTCTTCGTCATGACCGATATGTCTTCGAGGATTTACCTGATGTTGGTAGTCGAGGACGAAAATATAGCTCAGTCTCCACAACGGACAGATTGAAGGTTTGGTTTTATCTCAGCCCAGATATTGACTGCATTGACGACAACGAAAATCGGGACTATTCTATGTCAGAAGTGGCCGATCTGTCAAGTAATTCCGGCGACGCCGCATCATCGGGTGAGCAGCCCGACAAAGGACACTAGAAGGACACTGGGTGTTCGATCATCGCCGCGAGTAGACGTAATGCGAGTAGTAATTCGATTGATTAAACGTTCATTTAAATAATAAATCTCAGTATTAATATTATCTATTTCGCGTTATTATTTCTCAAAGATCCAGGAACCCCCATACCTGACAAATCCGACAATAACCTACCTGGAATCGGAAACCAAAGAATCACTTGAAAAGTTAATTCAATTAAATTTGTACTTCCTTCGACCACAAGCCTTTACAATGTAATAACGAACGAAACATTTGATCAATATCCATTACTCTGTCTCTCTCCCCGAAACTACGCACCGGAAAATGTCAATAAATAACGCATGAATCACAATCAAAGACATTTCCAGACGAATTATCTTTCGCCTTTCGGCAAGGTTAAAGGAGCAGTCAACTTTGTCTGCAAATACCACCTGAAAATCCATTTTGTATGCCACTTAGACTTACGAGTATGTTAGCAAACAAGAGTCCCATTGTACGGCATGATACAATACATAATACATTACATTTTGAACAATCCGTCGTACTAAACATTTCTTTTTTGTATCCTTTCTCAACAGATTCCGACAGCGTTTTCGTGCACGTCATCAAGAGCGAACATCGTGCTGCCATGCAACACGAAGGCGGTGTTAATCTCAAACCATTTCACCTAGGGATAAATGGATTTCTTCTTTTACTCGCCACATTCTACCATGCGAGCACTCGTACGCCACCGGCAAGCCAAAATCTAATTAATATCTTAGTAGCTTGCTCGATTACATTAATTCTCCATGTCTCCGTGTCCAGATAGCAGCACTCAGCCGGATTCGGTGTGCAATCGTGTAAATATATTTTACAATCAAACTGAACGACGCATGTAATTATTTTTAACTAATTATCCTTATGATCTGTCGGAAGAAATTAAATAAAAACAAAATTAAAATAAAAATAAATGAGAAAAATAGTGTAAAAGGATATCTTCGAAAAACTACAACAACAACAAAAAATAGACCTAGAAATAAACTAAGAAAAAACCAAATTCCCAATTGATCAATAATTTTTCCTTTTCGGCCAATAAATGAAACTGAAAGAAAACAAAAAGATGAAAATTTTAATGAAATAAATAAAATCGTTAAAAACAAAAATGCATATAGTATCCATAGGTTAATTGTAATTAAAATAAAATTTAGGATAATAATTAATAAAACGAAAAACGAACTTTATATCAATAATAAACGAGTATTTTAGAATTTTAGGAGAAATTGACTGGAAATGGGATGAGATACGAATACTGTGAAAAGAAAAAAAGAAAAGAAAAAATATTAAAACGAGTACGAATTAAATCGAATTGATAGAAAAAAAATCAAAAGCACTTCCGTGTGCGATAGCGAGCAAGGAATATTTTTTTTTTTTTGTTTTTTGGTTGAAAATTTCGAATCTAATTCGTATTGAACAACATTATCTTGTAAAAGTGTGATTTCGTAAAAATGTAATAGCTAAAATGAAAGTTTATGTTGTATTACTTGGATCTTGTAAATTCTATGTCTTGTTTTGCGTTTTACATTTATGACATTTTAAGTGAAAAATAAACACTTTATTTTTTAATAATAGCAGAGTTTTTTTATTAATATGAGAGCTGAGAACAATACCCCCTTTTACTTCCACAGAATTGAGTATAGTCATAGTATAAAATAGTATCAGCTACGTGGAAGGAATAAATAAAGTGTAGGTTAAGTGCAGGGGCAGCCGTGATGTATCACAGCACACTTAGACCAGCATTGGGTCCGTTGTGGTACCACCAAAAAATTGCCTCCAAACGAATCTACAAATCAAATCAGACTGTGCTAGAGATGTAACTGTTGAGCAATGTGGCTGTCAAATTCCTAAGGTCATCCAGATCATACAAGACCCAAGATCCCAAAAATTTTCTTCTCCTGCCGGCCAAGGCCGGACAGTGACAGAAGGTGAAGAACACTCTCCTCCTAATCTACATCTCCACAACTCCTGCAGAAGTCGTGATGAGAAATCCGGAGCCTCCAGGCGAGCTCCGCTGTTGGGCAGTACCCCGTGATAACCCCTACTATCCTGCCAATGTGCTTTCGGACTTTGCGAAAGCGAGATCTCTCTCAGGAACCTTCAATCTGTTCGCAGAAATTTCTCCATGAGTTCCGTTTCTTGAAGCATCTCAGATGCACTTTATAGGAGTACCAATTAGACGCTCTTGCCTTGAAGCCTTCGCCTTATTGAAACTCTTCCTACACGCAGCTCTGAGTTCGGAGAATCTAGCGCTCCACCAGGCTGGTTTTTTCTTACCTTGATACCCGCTAGTAGGACATGATGCAGACACCGCCGAATTCATAGCACCTGTCAGAGAATTGGCCATATCATCCAGCTCATGTCTGCTGCAGGGTTAACTTGGCAGTGAAGGTAACCTCTCGACAAGGGCATTGCGATACGCAGACCAGTTAGTCCTTCTCCGGTTAATAATGATTTCTCTTGATACCGGGCGCTTAGCAAGGCTGAACTGAAGGTATCGGTGATCAGAGAATGAATGTTCCGATGACAGTCTCCAGTCTTTGATCAAGTGTATGATATCCTCCTGTTTGTTTTTTGTCATGAAAGTGGGCTCGCGTCTGTAACGGACGGTTTGGTGGGCATCCGAAGATGCCCGTGGGGACGGAGCCTTAGGTAGCATAACGACCGTGAAGGTCGGGCCGAGCCATCTGGCGAAGAAAAAGGTCCCTCAACGAGCTAAGCAGCGGCCTATGCCGCCGCTCGTTGCCCCTCTCCTTTACGTATTACAAAAATTCATAGGCTGTTGTCTTCCCCAACACAAACGGGGGAGGTAAAATTGGGGAATGAAAAAAAAATAGTCGATAAGGATGGAATGGTTGGCGGACGACGACGATCAGACGCCCAAGCGGTCGAATCTGGATCCGGGTGTAAGGGGACCCTCGGCCTCTGGTTTCGTACCACCAACAGATCACTACTCATCAGGTGCTGCTTCGATCTGCCGGTGGAAGTAGCACTACCAGACCATAATATGGTTCATTACAGGTGGTTCATTACACGTCCCACATTGCAAATTAACATCTTTGTACCCATTATATATTCGAGAAGCGATTCACCTCGCTCATTTGTGTCCGAGCTACCCCAGACGTCGTGATGCGCGTTAGAGTCGCAGCCAAGAAAGAATCATGCTTCACTTGCCGCTACAATGGCCTCCCTCAAATAGATGGATGGGAAAGCGCCTTCAGTGTCGTGCGGCATGCATGCCGAGACGATCCAGTACACCTTCCCTTTAAGCTCAAGGCAAACAAATACAGCGTCGTTGTCGCTATAATTTGACAATAGGAAAGCCTTGACGGTATTCCTAACAAGAATGCACGACCGGGGCTTCCCCCGTTCTTTGACATAAAAAAGGGTATAATCAGGGAACCCCAGGCCTCTTATGATATCGCGAGAGACCCAGGGCTCCTGTATCAGTGCAATATCTTCCTCACTGCGTGTCAGACGAAGAAGAATAGTAGCAGAGGCTGCTTTGGAATGGTGGAGGTTTATTTGGACAAACCTAAACATAGCTCACCCTCTTCACCACCGTGACGTCCGCCTCCTCCTCCTTGTTGGATTCGGTAGAGTCGTACAGAAGACATGGCTCCTCCGACGTAAAGTCCAAGGCAGACAAATCAGAGCCAAGGGATGGCTGCGATGTGTCGTCTAACGCCGCCAAATCGGAGCCCAGGGACACACAATCCTCATCCGTCTCCTCGTTGAAAAGCTCAGAGACTCCGAAATGGGGATTATCAGTCACCGGAACCGCATCCTCCTCCATGGGGATCGATGTGGGATTGTAAATCCTCTTGGTATCACTTTTGTAGATGCGCAGCTGGATTTTAGTGAAGCCAAGTCTAACGACTCCCTTCGACCTAGCAAGGGGTGCCAGTGACTCCTTATTTATCACAAAGACAGCGCATCAGCAGACTTAATGACATATTTCACCGAAAAAGCTCCGTATTCTTTAATTTGGTGAGTTATGTAAAATCATTGCCCTCGACACTTCAAAAGCTTTTGATAGAGTTTGGCATCAAGCTCTTTTAGCTAAACTTCAGGCTTTTGGTCAGACGGAATCCAACTCGTTCAATTGCCATCAGTATCGATGGACAGCTTGTGGAAAAGGTGGACCAATTCGTCTACTTAGGTAGAATTGTTGCCGAAAATGGTGGCATGGAGCAGGACATTGCTCGACGTATAAGCCAGGCTAAATGTGCATTCGGCATGTTGTTCAAAATCTGTATTAAAACCACGCTGGACTTGATTCGCTCCCTGCTACTGTCTGTGCTGTTGTTTGGTAGCAGAACATGGAAAGTTTCCGTAAAGGTTACCAGAAAGCCGAATGTTTTCGTTAACTCATGTCTTCGACGAATTTTAAGAAATTTCCGGCCCGAAGCAATATAAAATGAAGAGCTGAGTCAATGAAAGGATACCATCCCTATTGGCAAGTGTTGAACGACAGTTAAAAGAGAAACAAAAACATTCAATGCTGATTTTCTGCAAACAACTAGGAATTCTGTATTCTGCCAAACTAAAACCGGAGCAAACCAACTGGGTAAATAAGGACCACGTATCTACAATAGTATGCCAGCACACCATTTCGATAGGGAGCTTTACTGCAAACTTCCATTCTCAACCGAAATTTGGAGTAGAGAGGATTGGAATCTGAAGCTCGACACCCTCCCCTCCAACATTGTTACGTGGTACACAGATGGCTCTAAAACAAAGGAGGGTACAGGGGCGGGCGTCGTAGGTCCGTCTCACAAGATATCCATTCCACGGGGAAAGTACGCTACAGTATTTCAGGCGGAAGCTCACGCAATCGAGACGAGAGGCAGGAATATTGTAATCTTCACAGACAGTCAGGCGGCCATCAAAGCACTAAGTAACTTCTCCGTTTCATCGAAATTGATGCTTAGTGGTCCTTAGCCTTGCAAAGATTAGGCTCCGAAAATAAGGTTACCATTTACTGGGTCCCCGGACACGCCGGTATTCCAGGAAACGGAACAGCTGACGAGTTGGCCAGGGGAGCTTCTGCAACCCCACTCAAAGGGTCCAGAGATGGGCCAGAGCCATACTGTGGAATTCCCTTGTGTAGTGTAAGACGTCGCATCAGGGAATGGGAACACCCAGTAAGCATCGCCCACTGGGACGATACCCCTCGGCTTAAACAGGCCAAGCTGTTTATAGCTGGCTCTTTATGCAATCGTGCCCATGAGCTGCTAAGACTACGCAGAAACCGGGTGAGCACGGTTCACTTTACCATGAGAGGTCATCTACATAGAATGGGAACTGTCTCTGACCCAAGCTGTCGCTTCTGTGAGAGCGAAGATAAGACTTCCCCGAACATTCTCTGTGAATGTGATGCACTTCATATCAGCCGCTTGAAATGCTTCGGCGATGCATTCCCTGAAGCGGATATGATTGCCTCACTAACACTCGAACAGCTGAGCAGATTTGTTGAGATGATTGGTCTCGAGAATTAGTCAGATCACTTATCTGCACAGACTCCAGGGTAAAGCACAATAGAGTTCCGAGTCGCAGTGCTTGTTGGCCATCTGGGCCAACTGCCCTGCATCTATTCTAATCTAGTCCTGTCAGCGTGCTACGGAAAGTTGGCTCAAGTATTTATTTAAAAGATAGAAAAAAAATCAACAGATTGGCCATGAAGTTACTCTTTTTAATAGCAGAACATCAAGTTCAGACTTCAACGTCATCCAAGCTTCGGAGCTGCCATCATTATAACTTCAAACACCCTAGTCTCTGTACAATTCACTTTGAACACATCATAAGCTTATCAAAACTAGCTTTCACTATTAAGTGCCCATCAAACTCCATCCATCCGTTCATGTGCACCAATCTACTGACAAAATGAATATTTAATTGCATCGTTCAGAGTGGCCATCACTAAAACTTCGTCCTTCTCACTCGAAAACTGTCACGATCAGCAATCAATCATTCTCATAGCATACCCAGCAGTTACTTGAATATTTCTAAGGAAGACGAGAAACACGTACCATATCTCATCTGTCATAATTCAGCTTAAGTTTGTCCGTAAGCGAGTTGTTCAATTCGAACTTCACGCCGCAACTTTCCTCTTTTCGTTTTTTTTCCGGATGCAACGACAGGAGCATTAAAACTTTTAAAGAGTTTTCTTCACTCCGGTTTCGAACTTCAGGGGCTATGTTGATCCTTTGCAGTTCAATCCTGAGAACTCTCGACCAGGACTATATAATACGTCATGTTTCATGTTTTTACTTCTGAAGGAAATCATTCGGAATCGAGTTCGCCTCTTCAATTATTCAATTGATTTTTTTTTTTTGACACGATGTGGAGGTTATTAAGCCAACTGGCAGTTTGATCCAGTTGGATTTAAGGATTTTCAATTTACCTTATTTTCAAACTTTTTTCAGATAGTCTGACGTGCTTGTGTTGTTCGTGCTAATAAAGTAGAGTGTCAGGTGGACTTCCTTGTTGAAGACAGAAAGAAATTGCTGACGTTCGGCAAATTGACTGAAAATATTAATTTATCATTTATTTTAACGCTGCACTGGTTGTGTCACTAAAAGTTACATTGGTGGTCGCTTTGTATCTTTCAGATACATAGAATGTATTCTCACAGGGCAGATAGCTGTAGCCTGAACACCTGATAGTCTCAGGCTTAGTAGGATGGAATGATTTATGTAGTTGGACCTGTAACATAGTTATGTGAACTCCAGCACGTTTATTAAACCATCTGAAGCAGCTATCTTCCGAGGCCATCCCCTGAATAGGGCTAAGTGTGTTGAAATGGCAACACTAACATTCTTTTTCATCCGATTGTCAAACAGTCTTAGTCATTGTTATATTCTCCAATGTACTTTCATTCCCATTCCATCATTCTGCGTGCGCGCATCAATAAATAAAATAGTTCTGTAACGTTAACCCGCTGTGTTTTCAATTACAATAGGTTATGGGCCCAGACCCAAATTTATTTGCCTGATTTAATTTTGTTGAAGTAAATATTGTGAAATAAATATTTATCGCGATGTCGGATAAAATCGAAAGAATACATTTATTCGATGGACAAAACTACAGCAATTGGAAATTTAAATTGATGGCGTTGTTAGATGAACACGATCTAACGGGTTTTGTCGAAAAGGATTTGGAATCGATTTTGGAAACGTGCAAAGACGAGACTGACAGAAAACGCAACAGATTAATGGAGAAAAAGTGTAAATCGTTGATCATCCATCGTATTGCTGAATCTCATTTGGAGTATGTGAAGGACAAATCGACGGCGAGAGACATTTTTCTCACATTAGAAAAAACGTTCGAAAGAAAAAGCATTTCTAATCAGTTGTTCATCCGAAAACAGTTATTGCAGCTAAAATGTGCAGAAGATGGAAACATTGGACAACATCTGCTAACTTTTGACAAATTGGTTCGTTAATTGAAAAACACTGGTGCGAATTTGGAGCCGTTGGACGTTGTTTGTCATTTGTTACTTACTTTGCCTGCATCTTTCGATCCATTGGTGACAGCATTGGAAACGCTCGAACAGACCAAATTGACAATTGAATTTGTGAAGGGGCGAATCCTTGATCATTCGAACAAAAGGATGAATGTGAGTGAAGAAAATAATGCAGTCGCGATGAATTCAAAGGCGAGCAAAAAGGCGAGATGTTGGAACTGTGGAAAATTGGGGCACGTACGATCAAAATGTCACGCAAAGAAATCGAATGATGGGAAGCCGAAAGCAAATGTTGGTTCATCAGAAAACCGAGCTGTTTCATTCATCGCTTTGCAGAGTCAATTGTGTGAAAATTCCGGCAAAGATGAGGTAATCTTCTGTTTGGACACCGGTGCAACAAATCACATGGTCAACAACGACAAATTTTTCTGTGAAATCAAAAATTTGGAATCGCCGTTACGAATAGCGGTCGCGAAGAATGGTGTTTCCATTGTTGCGGATAAAATTGGAACGATACGAGGCAGCATTGAAGTAAATGGTTTGGAGATGCAGTGCACGATTCGCGATGTTCTATATGTCAAAGATCTCATGTGCAATTTGTTTTCGATTCGAAAAATTGAAAAAGAAGGAAAAATGGTTTCGATTCATGATGGCAAAGTCGATATTTTGCAAGATGGAAAAATCGTCGGTCAAGGAAAAGCACATGGTGAATTGTATGAAATGCAACTTAACCTTCAAAGTTCTCATCGAGCGAATTTGTGTCAGGCGGACGCATACAAGTTGTGGCATCGTCGATACGGGCATATCAATTGTGCCGATATGCAGAAAATTTTATCGAAGGATATGGTCATCGGGATGCAGAACTTGAATAACATTTGCGATGATTTTTGCGAATCTTGTGTCTGTGGAAAGCAGTCGAGAAAGCCGTTCAAGCCAGTCAAGGAAAGCAGATCATCACGAGCTCTGGAACTAATTCACACCGATGTCATTGGACCCATCACACCCCAATCATATGATGGGAACAGGTACGTGGTCTCCTTCATGGATGACTTTACCCATTTTTCAATGACTTTTATGATGAAACGCAAATGTGAAGTTTTCGATCGATTTAAAGAATTTCATTCTCTGACAACGGCGCAGTTCGATCAGAAAATTTCACGCTTGCGTCTCGATGGAGGTGGAGAATATTCTTCAAACGAATTGCAATCATTTTGCAGGAAAATGGGGGTAAGGCTCGAATACACAGTGCCTTATAGCCCTCAACAAAATGGAGTGGCCGAGCGATTTAATCGTGTTTTGACTGAAAAAGTACGTACAATGCTTGTCGATTCCGGTGTGGCGAAATTTCTATGGTCGGAAGCAATGCGAACTGCAACGTATTTGGCGAACAGGAGTCCAACGAGAGCAATTGCGAACGATGAGTCAAGAATGAATAAAACGCCTGCAAAACTTTGGTTTGGCCGAAAGCCCAACGTTTCAAATCTACGAATTTTTGGTTCGGATGCCTATGCACAAATTCCGAAGCAATTCCGAAGAAAACTTGATCCGAAGGCGAAAAAGTTTATTATGGTTGGATATGCTCCAAGCGGTTATCGATTGTGGGATGAAGACAAACGAAAAATCATCGTCAGCCGTGATGTTACATTCAACGAGAACTTCGAGCCAGATGGGGGATTTGTGAATCAACAGCGTGTTTTCGATATCGTGCCTGAACGTGGGGAGGATGCAGATGATGATGTCAAAAATTCGAGCGATGAACGACCAAGCGAATTGTTACCAAAAATCAGCAGCGAGAAATCTGTGGAAAATTCGAACAGCGAGTCGAAAAACAACAGCGATGATGAGTTTGTCGATGCAAAAGAAACAAATGAAGCTCAAACGGTTAATGAGTCAACTCCTCGTAGAGGCAAACGAGAACGAAAGCCAGTTGAATTGTTCCAGTACAACACGTCGAATATTGCTTTTGCTTTGAATGCCGAGTGCTTCGTGGATGGCACACCAACATCAGTTCCAGAAGCAAAATCCAGAGACGATTGGCTTTTGTGGAAAGCGGCGATCAACGAGGAAATGGATGCCCTGAAGAAAAACAATACTTGGGAGCTTTGTGAACTTCCAACTGGAAGGAAACCGATTAGTTGTAAATGGGTCTTCAAAATCAAACACAACGAGGAAGGTCATGTCGAGAGGTACAAGGCACGACTGGTGGCGAGGGGCTTCACACAGCAACATCATTTTGATTACGAGGAAACCTATGCGCCTGTCATGAAGCTGACAACTCTTCGAACATTGCTTGCCGTTGCCAACGAGAAGAAATATCATGTCCATCAAATGGACGTGAAATCGGCATTTTTGAATGGACGTCTGGATGAAGAAATTTTCATGCAACAACCCGAAGGTTTCGAAACAGGCGATTTGGTATGTAAATTGCGACGAGCTTTGTATGGTTTGAAACAATCATCTCGTAAATGGTATGAAAGATTCGACGAATTTGTACGAAAACATGGATTTGTTCGTTCCAATGCTGATCACTGTGTCTACGTAAAAATATTCGAAAGTCAAATCATGTATCTTTGCTTATATGTAGATGATTTGCTCCTCATCGGAAATCAATTGTCAAACATCGAAACCTTCAAATCAATTCTAATGAAAACATTCGATATGAAGGACCTGGGAATCGTCAAATACTTTCTTGGTATCAAAATTGATTATGATCGAGAAAATGGAATCATGAAATTGAGTCAAGAACAATACATGAAAAATGTTTTGAAACGATTCCGGATGTCTGACTGTAAATCGTCATCTACGCCAATGGAAAGAAATTTGAAACTCAGCGTCAACAAAGATGTAGATTCAACTGATAAACCAAATCGCGAATTAGTTGGATGTTTGATGTATGGAGGAATGCTGACTGTGCGTCCAGATTTATGTTCATCAATTGGATACTTTAGCCGATTTCAAAGCGACCCGAGTGAAGAAAATTGGATTCATCTGAAACGAGTTTTGAGATATGTGCAAGGAACATCAAATGCAAAGTTGATATTTCGTCGGTCATCGAGCAGAGTACCGATTGTTGGTTATGCTGATGCTGACTGGGCATCAGATGTTGTTGATCGCAAATCGACCTCAGGACACATTTTCAAAGTGTATGGTTCGACAATATCATGGAGTTCACGTAAACAGCCAACAGTCGCATTATCTTCTACTGAAGCCGAATATGTGGCTTTGTGTGATGCATCTACTGAAGCAGTATGGTTCAAGTCATTATTAAATGATTTAGGTATCGAACTCAACTATCCAATTACAATTATCGAAGATAATCAATCATGTATTAAGATTGCAGAGGAACAAAAACAACATAAACGTATGAAACACATAGATATTAAGTATAAGTTCATTTGTAATCTCATTCAAGAAAAACAAATTGTTGTTAAATATATTCCAACGAATGATCAATTGGCTGATTTGATGACCAAAGGCCTTGATGTTAAGAAATTTGAAAAATTCAGAAATTATTTGAATGTAATTGTTGAGGAGGGGTGTTGAAATGGCAACACTAACATTCTTTTTCATCCGATTGTCAAACAGTCTTAGTCATTGTTATATTCTCCAATGTACTTTCATTCCCATTCCATCATTCGGCGTGCGCGCATCAATAAATAGTTTTGTAACGTTAACCCGCTGTGTTTTCAATTACAACAAAGTGATGTGCTGAAAGCTCGTCCTTGTAAAAACCACTCCACGTCAAGAAACCTGGAACAAAAGCGTCGGATTGGACGGATCAACAACGACGACCACGCAAACGACTAACGGATTTTATTTCGGATCCTGGAATGTACGCTCCCTGAACAAACGGGAGGCCGAGAAGGCCCACCCTCAACAGGTCGAAAAGTACAAACTGAGCATTACTGCAGTCTAGGAAACAAATTGGATTGACAGGGAAATCAATGACAACAAATCGCACACAATTTTTACAAGTGGCAAACCAAACCACCCACAAGCCGTTTGGAGTAGCATTTATAGTGAACAATCACTTCAAGCCGCACATTATTGACTTTCAACCCATAAATGAACGGCTGTGTGCGATTCGCATTAAAACTCAATTCTTCAATCTGTGGCTCATCAATGTGCACGCCCCCACTGAAGTCAAAGAAGACGCAGTAAAAGACGAGCTCTACGCCCGCCTTGAGACACTCTTCGACTCACTTCCAACAAACGACGTCAAACTGCTGCGCAAGAGACTTTAACGCGAAGTCGGAAATTAAAGTTATCACCAGAGGACTACAATCTCCATGAAAAACGTAACAACAACGGCCAGCGACTTATCATCCTCGCCTGCAGTAGGAATCTAGTCGTAAGCTCTACGTGTTTCCCGCATCGACGTATTCACAAGCAGACCTGAAAATCTCAAGACGCACATAACGTCAACCAAATTGATCACGTCCTCATTTTCAAGAGATGGGCGTCTTGTGTGATGGATGTCCGCTCGAGGAGGAAATTGTGACTCAGATCATCGCTTGGTGAAGACGATCTACAGATATTGAATTTCCCCAGTGCAGCTCTCCCAAAATGTTTGCGGTTGATAATCTTCTGAGCGATGCTACGGCGCGGAATTGACTATCAGTTTACCTACTTGACCTGAAAATGGCATTAAATCTAAGAACAATATGCCCCCAATGTGGGACATTGCTACCTATCCTTAAATTTATAAACTTATCCCTTGAGAGTTTGCGAATTCCCAAAATCCAGCCGACTTTATTGGACTTAAAACTTCCTTTCAACGGAAAAATCGTCTTTGAATCTGAAGCCGATAATTCGTTTAAGCGCAAAAGGGATTTGTAGTGTCAAAGACGTACATCATACTCGTAGAAACTTTGCATCTGTGCTATTCTATTCTCAGTCTCAGATCGACCTACATGTAGAATCGCACAATCGCCGAACTTTTGCTTTGTCAGAAAACAATATTTCCCAACTGGAAGAATAGAATTATAGGCCAAGACGATAAATGCACAAAACTTTCGCCGTGTCTTAAACTTTCACTCCATTCTATGTCTTCTACCTTCTGTTCGAGATCCAAGAGAAGTTCCTATGAAATTATGGCAGTTTTATGCAAAAAGCACACAAATTCCTCCAAAAAAAATTCTAATTTAATTTATTGCAGATATACCTATATACTGTAATATATACTCGTAATAATAGTTTTTGCTGCAGAATAAACTATTTGCGAGGAATTCATGTCATATTTTATTTTTGTGGTTTTGTTTGTGAAACTTTAATATTTTGTGATGCTGATAAGGATAAAGGAAACGTTCTCTATCATAAGCAGTAGCAGATTTTCGATAAAAGGGGATTTACGTGTCAGACTATGAGCCAACTCACTTGTTAAATGAGTACCCAGTCGGGGTAAATAACACGGTTGAGCGTGCTGCTGATTACACAACTCTACGTACACCTAAGTGCAAGGGCTAAACACCACCTTTCAACCAAGTCTTTACAGCACCTCCCAGTGGTGGTTGCTGACAAGTTCGATTACGATTGAGGGACGAGATGTGTGTGGCCGGCTGTTATCAAACCACGGCACGACAAGGCTCCATGCTGCTGGTCAAGTTTTAGACCGGCACGAACCGGCGAGCCATGATTTAAGGATAGCTGTTTCATAATAAGTGCAAGCATGTTTTATCTGTCTTACAGCCCCGGGATATTTCGGAATGTACCCATGGGGGAGAATAATGGCGCGACCGCCGACGCTCGGGCAAGTATTACATTTCGGAGCCAAGCTACAATAAAAATAATCTTTATAGGGTGCGTTCCTAAAAGTATCGTAAATCCGCTACTTATCCATTGTCCCTTCTCCGATTCGTGATTTTTCCGGGAAACGACACGATTCCCTTGTTCCTAAAAGTATCGTAAATCCGCTACTTATCCATTGTCCCTTCTCCGATTCGTGATTTTTCCGGGAAACGACACGATTCCCTTGTTGCCATGAATATATTTCACACAACCACACGCCACTTAATAAGGGATATTTCCACTTTCAAACACAATTTTAAAATAGAATTACGAGCGAGGACAGACTTTCCGGTGATCGACTCCGTGAAACGCAAACAGAGATCCAGTCACATCCCATACTTTAGTCACTTATCAAAAATATGTACCGGCCAATTGACACGATCAGCTGACTCTGACATTCGGATAGATCGGTATGAGAGCCACAGTTATGTGTGGTGGTTTGGATATTGGATTATCACCTGCTTGAATATGAGATAGTTACACAGAGAATAACTATGGAGGAGCAATCCGCATATACTCAACACTAAACTACTTGAAGCAATTCCAGTCGTAAAAAGTAGAGAGAGAGACACACGCCCTCCACTGCGCAACACCCGCGCAGTATATATAAAAGCACAGGAAGCACGGAAAATGTCATCCCCTCTCCTACTTTTCCAATCGGAACAATAACATTCCAGTCTGTCTCTCTGCCGCGGAACACCCGCCCGGTCTATATAGAGCAAAAGAGATGTCAAATTTTCGTCCCCCTTCCTACTTCCTCACTTGTGCCGAATTGCGTCGTTTCTCTCGCTTTTTTTCACTTCCTCTTATACTCTCTCTTCAAAGGATAGTTGTGATGTTTCGGATATTGAATGGCGCGTGCAAATAGGGGGGGTCATGAGCTCTTGCTAGTCAAGGTGAGCTAGATTCGAGTTCACCGTACCCCATGAATCTATAGGTATAAAAGGCCGAGAATTCGTACGGGATATTCTCTTCTGTACAATTTATCCAACGAGTAAAGGTGTGTAAGACTTAACTAAGTTTTTACTTAAATTGTATTGCGTAGAAATATTAATGAGAAGGCCGACCAAAGGGTATCTTTCCATCTTTGGGAAGAAAGTGCGCTATGTGGTCTCCTCATATTGCACATAAATTAGTTATGCGTTTGTTTATACAACGCATATGTAGTGTAGACGTACTCTTTCCTTACTATTTCTAAAGTAAGAAGGATGCGTCGCGCGAGTAATTTAAGTTGACTTGGGTCAGTCTAATAAGACTTTTTTCTCGGTTCTCCCCATAATGAAATCGAAACATGTGCACAGAAACACGAAGCTCCGCGTGTACAAAACCATTATACGACCAGTGCTATGCTATGGCTGCGAAGCATGGACCCTAACTCAAGCCTCCGAAAACATGCTAGACACTTTTGAACGTAAGGTTCTACGGCGAATTTTCGGGGCTGTTTGCGATCGAGATGGATGGCGCATCCGGTACAACCATGAGTTGTATGAAATGTACGATGAGCTGCAAGTCTCGAAAATCGTCAAACTACAACGACTTCAATGGGCAGGGCATGTACAAAGAATGGACGATGATCGCATGCCTAAGAGAGTAATGAATGCAGAACGAGTCGACGGAGCGAGACTGCGAGGACGACCGAGATCTCGTTGGGAGAGCTCAGTAGGTGTGGACGCCGCGCAGCTGCTGGGCTCCCAAAATTGGAGGACGCGGTCACGTGACCGAGATAATTGGAGGACAATGATCCAGGCGGCCAAGGCCCGACGTCGGGCTGTCGCGCCACGATGATGATGATGGGTCAGTCTTGTGTGCAAGTCAGTGTAGTGTGGTGTACTCGTATGCAAATAGCTAAAATAACTAAACTAAAAGATAAAAAAAAGAAAAGACATAGTGAATTGTGGTTCGAGTAGATTGACAATTTGGTAAGTAGACTTCCTCAGTGCTAGATATAATTATAATAGGTAGTGCATGAGCCTGTAGCATGGAATCTTAAATTAACTACTCGTTATTTATCAAGTGATGTAAACTTGTAAATTGTGCTCGTGAGAATCCTCCCCAGAGGGTGTGATCGCGTCTTTGTTTTTGTTGTGGCAAGCCGATATGTCATCTCCTGATGATGTTGATGATATATTGGTAGGAATTGCCGTTTGATGTGTTTCATGATTGGCAGTGTGATTGGCGGGATCCCAGATCATTTTGTAAGAGCCGGGCCCGTAGCGATTTACCGGTTAGGCTGGGGGAGTTAATGGTTTGATTGGCGGGATCCCAGATCGCTATGTGAGGTCAAGGTTTAAATGATTTACCGGTTAGGCTGGGGGAGTCAATGTTGTGATACACTGGCCAATTAGTATGGCTGATGTAACCCAGATCACTCTGTAAGAGCTGTGCCCGTTGTGATATACCGGTTAGGCTGGGTGAGTCAATGGTTTGATTGGCGGGATCCCAGATCGCAGCGTGAGGCCAAGCCTTGAGTGATTTACCGGTTAGGCTGGGTGGAGTCAGACATAAGTTAGTAATTTTAAATATGTACGTAAATGCGAGAATTGTTAAACAACGAGTAGTAGAAGTAGAATTCAAGCTCATTGGTTGTTTATTAATATATTTGCAGGCTCGGTCCACCAACGGCACACACCCGATCCAGCCTCCTGACGACTTAAATACGTATATGCTGATATATGTTAATAAATGACTAGCTATCATAAAAAAAATCTTGTATATATTTCTGACCATATTTTGATATGGTCTTACAGGTGAATATCCCGACGAATCAGTAAGTCCTAAAAGCAACATATCTAATATCTACGCTCTTCTGTACAATTTATCCAACGAGTAAAGAGCGAGGAAAGACGATTGACGACGGATACGACGTGGAGAGATTTGAAGCGGAGATAACAACCGACCATCTTGAGGGATAAGATTTGGTGAATCGACCGTGGTGACAACATTGCTTGCAGCGACAGTGAAGACGACAGTGGAGATTGATAGCGGGAGCAACAACCGACTTGTATCTGACTGGTGGGCGAAGGCGAATCCTGGACAGCTAGATAATTATATACATCGACCGACGAGGGATTGTGAGTTAGATAGTTGAGGCTGCCCCCAATTATATTAAGGTACATATTTAAGTAGAGTTAGAGAGGGTAATTAATTTTAAGTTTGTTAATTTTGCGAAGGGCCGATTCGGGTAGAGTAGAGTTAGTTTTAAGTGTGAAATTAGTGAAAAACAATATTATAACGTTATAACTAAACTTCGGTGTTATTCATTTGATTGAAGTGTGCTCCGGGGTGAAAATTCGATTTCGGAAGGGCGACCCGTTGTCCGTGCGTTCGCACTTGGCACGGATTTGAGAGTCGCGTTGCGGTTGGGGAACATTTTAAGTGTGTGGCGTGGGGCCCTTGCTCCGCAGCAAGCCGGCACCAGCCGCTGACCGTAAGCAGAAAGTCGAACGTAACACAAGGTCAATTGTGTAAGTGCCTTACCCTGGCAAGGACGGCTATTCAGAGGCGGAGCGTTACTTTCAAAAATAAAATTAAATCATAAAAAAAAAAAAAAATTAATTGCTTTCCGACTCCGGCTCGCAAGTTAATGGCTCCTGATTACGTGAGGATACAGTTGGCCCCCGGCCGGGGCTGACGGGGCAACCAGCCCAACCAGCATCGTCTTCAATATACATGTGGAGAAGCAAATGCAATCTGTAGAGGAAACCTGTACGGCGAGTACCAGCTAGAGTACTTTCCAATACTCCGGCAAAGAGTATCAGCAAAGGACACGAGGAGCTCAACAGCCACCATAAACCGTCGTTGTCCGAAGCGGCCTCGATGGGAGAAACAGTAGTCGCTAGTCATAAAATAAATAACGTGCGTTACGCTAGCACCCCCACATAAAATCGTTAATTCTGGCGGATCGGCAGGAGCAATAAATTCGGGAATAGAGCAACTAATTAGCAACTAATTAGCCCCTAATTATGCACTATGCCTGATATCGATACTTAGTGGTGGGGGTGCTAGCGTAACGGACGTAACCGTCCGTTACAGGTTCCCCCAAAGATAAGTGGATACCGCTCTTCAACGGTTGGTAGCATATATTGAAAAATCTCTGAGTTTCAAGGAGTATACCTTAGTGCCCTGCTTGGGTACTGAAGGCGCTTTCTATAGCGTCAAGCCGACGGCTATTTCGAATGCACTGTCGAGTCTGAGTGTTGGCTGCCCATTCTGCGAATTTATTGATTCGATGCTTAGATCAAGATTTATTAGTACCAGTATAGGATCCTCGATAGTAAGAAGACAAGTATGTAGGGGCACCAAGGAAGTGTCCTGTCCGCCCTTCCTTAGAACTTGGTACGGTTAATAGATTAATCTTGGATCTAGAGGGTGTAGGTTGCAAGACCATTGCGTACTCTTAGTGAGGGAGCCAAATTCCTGGGACTTATGTATATTCGATAGGAAGCTTTCGTGGAAAGGAAATATACAGGAGCGTATTACTAAAGCAACTGTTGTTCTGTACACGTGCAGGAGGGCTTTTGGTCTGAAATGGGGCCTGCAACCGAAAATGGTCTTCAGGCTATACGTATCGGTTATACGCCCCATATTAATGCATCATAATGCTTAACAGGAATCTATTGGATAAAGTTCCAATCCAACCTAAGAGTCAGTTCGGTAAAACTTCAGTGGAATACTTGGGCCAGCAGGGTTGAAGCCATCACTCAAATTCAACGGACGAACAAAGGTTGTGAGCTAGGAAAATTTCTAGATGTGTACAAGTTTTATCATACCACGAGTGGGGGAACTCCAGGCACCAAACACATTGCATTGCTTGGCCGATCACGTAAAGATGACAACCGTCAGCTTCAATAGATCGACGAAGGTATCAGCACACTTCAGATATTCAGTATGCAAGAAGGTACTCCCCAGCGTCTTACTACGGACGTATTGAGCATGGGCGTAATTGCAGTAGTTGGATAATGGGTATCTGAATTCTGGCAACCAATGGAATTTTTTTCTAGAAAGCTTCGAGGTGATGAATTGCGGTAGAGCAGTTATGATCGAGAACATTTTAAGAGCTTTTTTGAATTTCAGTTTTTCGATGTTCTGACCACAAGCTGTTGATATTCAATTTTCATCAGCGTTCTAGTCAGGCAAATCACCTTAGTCGAGGCAGTTGGAACTTACTTCACAGTTCTCGACGGATCTCGATGATAAAGACAATACTATAGGTTTTTCGCACCAGAGCAACGATCTATATGGATGAGATCTAACGCACATATACACTATGTGTGTGGGGAACCAAACTTTAACAGCTGTTTTGGTAGTTTAGACTGGATGACAATTGTTTGGTTGACAGTTCCTTGTTTTAAAGAAGTGCGCAGCGGAATTTTCAAGTGCGGTTTAATAAGAGAAAATTAAGTTTATTTGGTGAAATTTTTTCGTAATCTTGCAATATTCGAATCTTACATTCTATTTGTGGGCTTGTAAATGTAAAATATAGTGAGAAACACCCAAATTTTACAAAAATAACGCGCGTCGTAAAAGTCCGCCGAAACAAGTAGAATTTCCGGAAAATGAGAATCTCATTACACACGTAAAAGTGTTGAACGCGTCCTTTAAGATGTGCGGAGCCGTGATGTGGAGTTGGAATAAATAAAATACAATTGTGTTCTTAATAAAACAATTGTTTTCTTTTGCGGGCCATTTCTCGCCAGTCGCAAGGTAAACAGATGTCCGTCTGTCATTTTCACCATTGGGCTCATTCATATTGCTGAGCCGCTACTTCACCTCCGTAGCGAAAAGTGCGAGAGTCCCGGAAATAAAAAGATTTCGTACTAGTTTCGTGGTTTTCGCGTTGTATTTCAGGATAAATTTCACAAAATCGTAGAGAAAGAAAGATTTGTCTTGATAAGACCTTCTGTATGTTCGGATCATGTGCCATGTGGATTCCGATAGCACACACAATAACAAAGCGAGGTAGTCGTTCCAGAACGAATGCTCCGGAGCGGCAGTAGTTGCCGCGTTGTTGCTCATGTTTGGTGAATGAGCCCATTGAAAATGAGATAGTGTTGGTGCGCACAACCACATAAAAAAAATGGTTCCCAAAATTCTCGCTTATAATACATCCTGTATTCTTTCATCGTAGCACCAGAGCGACCCATTGCTCATGTAACTGCCAAGAGCTGTCAAACCCCTTCATCGACAAATGCGTTGCTATTGCAACAACAACACAGTAGTTGATATGCTCTCCGGCATCGTAAAAGAGGAGCTTCCAACAACCTTGAGTGCTGAAGAATTAGTTGAGGCACAGTTCAAGGACGCTGAGTTACAACTTCTATTAGGGTCCGATACGGCATTAAAGTGGAACGCGTTTGTGTCGATAGCTCAGGGGTACACATTTACTGTGATTTATCGGCGGGTGTTCCTCGAACTTGCATTTCTGAGGAACTACGACTATGTTATCGGATATTCGACTTGTTTCGTAAAACATCGCAACCAAGTGATCGAGTGACCAGTGAGCTGATTCGTCACAAATTCATGTGGCTTAATATGAAAAAGGATACCATGCAGCGTGCAAGAACATGTATTCCTTGCTAGGCCAGTAAAATCTCTCGACATATATAAACGCCAATTCAGTCATTTTCGTTGCCATCGCAACGGTTTCAGCAGATTCATATGGATTTGATCGGTACGTTACCATACCACGATCAGATGGTTTCAGGTAAAAAATTAAAATTTTGGACACAACCCTCCTAGGCTTTCGCGCCGCCCTCAAAGAAGAATTCGGATGTCCCGGTGCGCTGGTGTACGGGACCACTCTTGGCATCACCGGCGAGTTCATCAATATGAACCTCCACGCAACGGAACCGAGAAGTTTCGATGTGCGTTTGTTGCAACCGTCGCGTCGCCACCAGTTCATCATAGCAAGTAAAATGTTTTTTTTTTACCTCAAGGACCTGCATACATTCTCTCGTGTATTTCTTAGGGTGGAAACCGCTGGAGCCACCTAATAGTAGTCCACATCCGGTGATCAGGCTGATCAGCCCCGGTGTATTCATCACCAAGGCTGATGGACGCGAAAAAAAATCTTTTCAAATTAAAAAATAGCTTTCCTTGAAATGAGTTCATTGCATGTTAACTCCCAACGTTTACCTGGCATTAAATCTCACCAGGAAATTGACGTACGCAATTAGTTAGACCTCCTGCCTGGGTCTCCCAAAAATTCATTTATTACTACATACTCCCGGGGAATATCTAAAAATTTTAAATTTGCAAAAATTTCCCGCCCCCGTGGTCAAAAAACACCTCTGTGAAACGTTACAGGATATCATTGGCCCTATCACTCTCATTATTATGATCCTGTCGTAAACATTCACGTGATTTGAACAGTCACATGAATTTTCTTTTCTCTTTTATCGGAAATCGGTTGGGCATTTTATTTTGACGAGGGGATACATATATGATGTATACCTATATGTATACTTAACGACGTATAGTGGGTGTAAAAAGGACATAAAAAAGCAGGGAGTAGAAAAAACATGCCAGCGATGAATACAGTGTATATCATCAATCAAATCCGTACCAAATACAAAATACACAGTAGACGGTGTCAAACAGAGGGAACGCGAACGAAATAGATGGGCTGGTGCCAAAAACATAAACTTCAGTTTTATCTGCATGGATACTATTGGGAGTTCCATGAGTGAAGTTGATACGTACGAGCACATACGTAAAATCGTTGGAAGTATGTTATTTATTTGTCGTATTGGAATTGAGGCGCAGGATGGCCAAGCATCGTGGGATCATGAAAATTTAATATACATAGTACAATGAAGAACGATGGCCAATTGTTCACTAAACTATTATGTTATCAGCTTTCTTGTGGGTAAAATTAGGAATTGTTTATACTGAAAATTATGTCGCTCCCACAATGGGCGCCAAGAAACCGTTACTTATCAGTCTGCACGTTCTCTACGGGATTTTGCTTCTGAGTTCAGTTTTCCAGGCCTCGTCTTCATGTCCTCCAGTTCACCACTATCTTCATCTACGCTCTTCGCCTCCATGGTCGACCATGAGCACGAGCTTGGCCTTCCACCTCTGGAATTGAGATCTCCAGCGCTGATAGTTTTATTTTTCTTAGTGCATCAATCGCACTGCGTCTTAAACACCACCGAGGTTCCGTAATACAGTAGAACACTCTGCTGGACAGTCCGCGTATGAGTGCCCTAGTTTTCAGCAGTTGCAACAGAGTGACGATAATAATAAGACTTTTTTCTCGGTCCTTCCAATAAAGATATTTGGGCATGTGTACATAAATGCGAAGCTCTGCATATACCATAAGAAAACTGAACCCTAACTCAAGCCTCCGAATACATGGTAAACACATTTGAACGAACGTCCTTCGTCGGATCTTTGAATCTTCAGTTTGCGACCTTAATGATTCCGATACAACCATGAACTGTACGATGGGCTGGATGTTCCCAAATCGTCAAAGTATTATACAACGACTACAATATGCTGGGCATCCATAACGAATGGACGATGCCTAAATATTGAAAGGACGCCTCAGTGGAGCAAGACTGCATGGAAGAGGAGGACGCTAAACAACCTGGGCTTACAAAATTGGAAGACTGATGGACATAATTGGACGACAATAATCCAGACGGCCAAGACCCGATGTCGGGCTGAAGCACCACAATGATGATGAACGTTCAACTCTGCTATATGTTTGTCTGACTGAATTTCGATGGCGAAGTTGGAGTCGTCTATTTCGGCCACTGAAACGTGTTGCCTTGAGAGTTAACGAGGATATTGCGGATGATGCCTAGGCACCACTACACAAAGAGCCATGGACTCTATAGCAGTCTGGATTGTGGCCATCTGCAAAGGCTGCGTCAGAATGGGCTATGTACCACACCCCTGGCGAGAGGCAAGTGTTGTGTTCATACCCAAAGCTGGCAAAAGCAGTCATGATAACACAAAGGACTATAGATCTATCAGTCGCACATTCTTAATGCTGAAAACCATGGAGAAAGTACTTGATGGGCACATTAGAGAGTCGCTCGATCCTGGCTTCCTCTCTAACGCGTAGCACGCCTACTTAAAAGGGAAAGTGGTTTCCACCACTGAGAATTCTCTTCAATACAAGGAATACACGCTCGGCTTGTTCTTGGGCATAGCCGGGGCTTTCAATAATGTCACAACTCACGCGATCTTGGACTCTCTCCATAAGGCAGGAATCAACGAATCCATAAGGATCTGGATCAAATCACTGCTTTCCAACAGACTTATATCGTCTGCATGGAGCACAGCGAAGGCTACTAAAACAGCCAGAAGGGGTATGCCACAAGGTGGTGTGCTATCACCACTTCTATGGATACTAGTAGTTAACACTTTATTAAAAAGTTTTGAAGCGATAGCGCATACGTGTGGTGGCCTACGCAGATGATGTAGTAATTCTTGTATCCGCAAAGGACACTGGTGTTCTATCGGACCTCAAAACAATGGCTCTAAGTAAGATGCTAAAATGCGCAGGCAAGGTGGGTCTAAATGTGAACCCGCAAAAGACTGAAATGGTTCTCTTCTCCAAAATTCAGGGCCTCACCTCCCAAGGATGGGTGTCACCGAGTTAACTTTGACAACTCATGCAAAGTATTGTACTTAGGGTTGATTCTAGACAGCAAGCATACTTGGAGCCTCAACATGGAAGAACGCACCAAGAAAGCAACTATCGCTCTATACACCTGCAAAAGCTTGCTTGTTAAGGTATGGAGGCTGAAACCTCGCATTATGCACTGGATGTACACGGCTGTTGTCAGGCCAATTTTACTATACGGAATTGTGGTCTGGTGGACTGCACTTAAAATTAAGGCCCATAAACGAAAAGTGGAAAGGATCCAATGACTGGGTTGCCTGGTAATCACTGGCGCAATGAGAACCACGTCAACGAATTCCTTAAACACTCTCCTGAACCTCCCCCCCCCCCCCTTATCGATATGTTCCTAATGAATGTGACCTATAACTCAGGGAAATAGGGCAATTCAGAATATAGCCGTATGCTCATCAAAACATCAAACTGCCAGTCGCAGCCACCGACTTCACTAAAGCAGTGATGGACTACAACAAAAATTTCTCAGTATTTATACCAGATAGAGTTTACTAAACTACCGGCGACAATGTGACAAGAGGAGATCAATAAATCTCTACACTGACGGCTCAAAGATGAAAGGGGGTGTTGGAGCGGCAGTTCACTCTCCAGAACTCCTGTACAATTTATTCATCCGACTGCCGAACGAATGCAATATCTTCCAGGCGGAAGTGCTAGCGATTCAAAAGGCAGCAGAGCTAGCCTCAAAAACTCGCAGGAAGGGTAAAATTTTTATTCGCTTGGACAGTGAAGCTGCTTTAAAAGCGCTACAATCCGACACCATAAGATCGAAGACAGTGCTCAAATGTCTTTCGGCTCTGCAAATGCTAGGTACTGCAAGGAGAGTAGAGCTTCGATGGGTACCAGGCCACAGCGGCATACTTGGCAACGACATCGCGGACGGGCTTGTAAAACAGGGTGCAGCTCTTGATAGCACAATGGCAATAGTATTTCCTATACCAATGCAGGCAATAAGATCAGAAATGGACTGTAAGATGGTGCAACTGGCCAATAATGGTTGAAACAAAGCCATCAATTCCAGGATAACGAGGGAAGTCTGGAATTCTTACAATGCAAGGAAAACTAATATACTCCTAGGACTATCCAGAGGTAAGTCTGCGATGCTAGTCGGATTAGTTAGTGGCCATTGCCTTTTGCCTGATAGGGGAGAATGCTTAAAGGCTAGGATTGATCACTTCCAGGATAAGTAATTCAAAGACAAGTCATGAAACTGACTTGTTGAGAGATAGAACTGTAGTAAGCCAGTACACAGAAAGCTGAGAAAACGTTTGAGAAATCCGAATTGAATGTTGGAAGTAAACTTCCGAATCCTGTGTGTGCTCCTGTAGAATCACCTTACCCACGACGCAAAAGTATCCTAAGCCGAAACCACATAGCCACAGCCTGTTAGAAGATAGGCGTAGGATAGGAAATCCTAATCTACATGGATAAGGTACTCTACAAGGATAGGATAAGAATTTACAGAAAAGGGATAACCAAAAATTTGCTGGAGTCTCTAAGGCTCTGTGTGCGTGAAGTACCTAAGTGAGGATAGTACCTCAAAAGTTTACAAACTCTTGGTTTGAATAGGGTTGTCTCCTTCAGCCTAGAGCCTGGGTTATCGAAATAAACTTGAAAGGTACAGTTTTAGGGCCCCACGTCGGGCGCCACGAAATTGCTTGCTTTCTTGACGACGATGACGCCAACAATTCCGTTACACAAATTGTATATATCCAATAGACTGAAAGTGTTTTAACTTGAAATGGAAATGGTATCATCGCTACGGCTGAACACGCTATGAAAAATCGGCGCACAATATGGGATATTAGCTCCTTGACAAGGATTTTAGTATTCGAACGAGGTGAACAGAATCGACCTACATACAAAATTCCTGCGTCTGGCGCCCAAAATATTATGATCGTCGTTTGAAATTATCAAATACTTTCTATCAGTTCATTCTCCTCCACCGGCACGTTTTATTTTGTGCTCAAACCCATCTAACGATTTCAAGCCCATACGTATCCTTTCTGACTTGAATCCTACACTCCATGATCCTATTTTCACACGAAATACACGACCAAATCCCGACCATATGCATATAGGACGTGAAATGATGTTGTCATGAGAGAATATTATTCAACTAAGTAGGACACTTGCCACATTAACTCGGGCATTTAGTATGGTCCTCCGCACCAGAAATCCTGATTATGATGTTTCTGCACGAGATATGAGACAGCGTACGGGGTATTATGTACTATCGCACGTCCATATTATTATTTGTTCCATTCCATTAGATGGAATCCTTTTCTTTTCCTTTCCTTTTTTTCTGCTGGGATCTTTTGTTTCAAACTTGGCAGCCGACGATATGTGGCAGTGTTCTTTGTTTTTTTTTTTGAGTGGCTCAATAGCAGACCAAGTAGATGATTTCAGTTAGGCTGGGGAAATATTGCGGCCAAACATGATAATATATTTTTATATACGAATATTATGATTAGCCGCTATGAAGTGATAAATGCGAGAATATTTCGCTATCACGCATAATGAGGACACACATATAAGATATAACAATATACCTACGAAGAGAGTGAGTGTTATGTAGATGTAAGTTAAGGCCGGATTTATCATATGGTCGTCGTCTTCATTGTGGATGTTTTAGGGGAAAGTCGTCCAAGTGTGAGATAATTTAAAAGTTATAGGTGTTTAATGCACTTAGTTATAGGTTTTAGCAGCATACATACACATCTTTGAACTTTTCACTAAATTGAATTCCTAAGGCCCTAACCAGATTGAACGCAGCAGCAGCGGTGGCAGCAACAACAACAAAAAGGTAGATCTGTAGATCTACCTGTTGTTGTTGCCACCGCTGCTGCTGCCGATGCCGCTGCTGCTGCGTTCAATCTGGTTAGGGCCTACTTAGGCCCATCCGATATCAAATCGTTCGTCCGAACATTCCACACATTACCCGTGGTCCGGTCTCAACCAAATTTGGTACGTAGCTTCATTAGGTGATTCAAGGTACCATCCTTTAGTAGCTTTTTACATCATAGACTTAAAGCGCGTCGACATGATCAAACTACGGTTTGACAAACTAGCATTTGATGAAAAGTTGAGCACCGTCCAACTGGTTTAACAGGAGCACAAGACTTCAAACCAGTTTGACAACGGGCTCACACGTTCAAATTGGTGGTTTGTCAAACCGTAGTTTGATCATGTCAACGCGCCTTTAACCAAAGGAAATTTTACATTGTGTCAAAATCACCGAGTTTATATTTTAATGTGTATCATGTGCCGATGACTATCGCTACTTTCCAACTAGTTTAATTTTTGACTTTACCTTTATTTGGGAGATTCATAGCCGAAACGCGGAATGTGCTTATGGTATCCACGAATGCGCAAATGTCATGAAGCTATTCAAGAGCATAACCTCACTTTTGCTAGCAGGCAAGGGGACACTTGAGCTTTTGCTGGCACTAAATGGCCCAGTCCACATGATCCCGCAGTCGTTGGAGGAGACCCAAATTCAGGTCAAATAAGTTGTTATGTCGGGTTCTGGTTCACAGTGGTTTCACTGGTAACTATAGAGCAAACGAGCTCTGCTTGCAAGGTACAACAAGCGATGTTGCATAAATTCGTCAGATAATCTACACACCTATCGTTACTTCCAAACTCCGACTCTAAAGTTTCAAGCGATTAGCAGGGCTGACTCTAGATGGTTATGTGATAAAACATACCCTTCAACAAAACCGTTGTCGCCAAACTGTATTCTAATCGTATCGTTAAACTGCCGTTGCTTTAAATGCAACATATCAGAGCTGGCTGGAGTCACAACTGGGCCATAGCCAGAGAGCACCTCATCAGCCTTCGCATTCTCTGTAATGATTTCTGCACAAACTACGGTGACAAAGGAAAAGAGCCTGATGAGGTCCTGGAAGAACAATTCGTATTGCAGTCCATGTGCGCTGTTGAAATCACAGCAGTCCTTATATAAGATTCACACTTGCTTCCAAAGTACTCGATCTGACTAGTTCACTTGATCTGAAACTGTCAGTGTACACAATAATTAGAAACTCATCACACCGTGATTTCTGTGATCAAATCGATCTTGCGCCTAGTAACAACTTTATTTTATACCAAACCTAACCTTAGTTCATCTTTTTGTACATTATTTAGACGCATGCCTCTTGAAGACCAACGGTTGAATAAGTATGGGCATTCCCTTAGCTCTCCTGGTAACAAACAAAGTCGGGCTCCCTTCGAACTCGATTTCTAGATCAACCACTGCCCCAGTATGCTTCCCTAAAGCACTCGATCTGTACGCCACAGCGGTAAAAGCACTATTAGCTAAAGCGCAAACCAAGATCTGTCGCCCGGTAAAATAGAAATATACAAAAGATGATCAAGGCTCCATCGATGAGCAGACTATATCGTTGAATGATGCATTTGTTGGTCGCGGTGATAGGAAAATGGAGGTACAGTTCTAGTTTAGATTTAAGTTCGTGTCTCTGGGGTTCGTATCAAGGGTAACTGCACCTAGAGCAAGCGAAGTGATCGTTCATGTTTGTGAGTTATTGAGGGTTGTGATCTCTTAATCGCGGAGCCCACGAAAGAGACAATTCCCCACTATAATTATTCTCAAAAGAGACCATTCGGGCAAGGGAGAATTGTGAACTAACAGTCTCTTGCGTGGCCTCGGCTCGCTCCACGCTAAAGGGATCACAACCCTCAGTATCGCACAAACATTCAACGGCGGCAGCCCACACAATTGTAAATTTCCACGAACGTCGACGTGGACGGGATTTGTGCCCGAAACACCAGTAGTCAGACATGAGACTGATGCCTCTGCACACTGAGCTACCGGTCGTCTCATCTCTTTATGGTAGTATGAAAGTGTTCAAGAACTTCCTTGCGAAAGCATTTTTTCTAAATTCGTAAGTAAACCCATAATAGGGCAGTTATAATTCATTCCTTGATGGGATGTCTACGTGACATGTACACATCAAATAAAACCCAAATTGTCTCTCAAACGCCAATAAGAGCGGACAGGATAAAATTCTATTTTTAACCAAAATAACATCGTTCCAAAACCGCTAAACTTCCTCTATAAACACTAGGACTATACGAGTAACCATCTGAGTATCGTGTAGCTCAAATGGCCAACCACATTCACACGTTACAGGCAGCTGGGATATCACAATTTGCTCATATCGCTCATACTCGTATATGTAACTGCTAACACAGCAACGGCGTATGAAGCACGCACGCCATTAATTTAATTGACGAATTGCCACTGTTGGATACTTTATATGCTGCCATCATACTATTTGTCTACGAAGCTGTTTCGCTAGCTCTCCTCATCCTTCTTTCATGTGCTGCTAACCAGATGTCTAATCCCGCATCCCATAGTAACAGCAATCTAACTCGATATTGATCAAGAGTATAAAGTTAAACGGGCCAACTGCTTCCGTCTTTTTGGACTGCCAATTGCTTCGATATAGAGCGCGCAGGATATCCAATTACTTTGGAGGCTTCGTGAAAACATGGTCGCCAGATACGGGTTCGTTCTCACACCGCCGCGCCACACCCGTGGGTCTCTTCGATGCGTGAATGGTGAAACTCTAAATGTCCTGTTTCCCATTTATCAATATTTATAGCGACATAAGTTTGCTGAACTAAGATAGATGGCCGGTATTTGGAAATATTGCTCGGGATAAATCATGGGGTCCGCTCACGGACAGTTGAAGTTTACAGATTTCACCAATTGAAATTGGCGACATGACATTCATAACATGTTCTCGTTGGCGAAACTGGATTCGAGATATGGATTTGTCGTTTCTAGCTTTGAGCCAATACCCGAAGTTATGCATGAATGACATTTCAAATTCTGATTTCAAACTTTGATGAATTTTCCAGTCTCATGTTATATCGAACGTAAATTTAGATTCGAATTTGGTGTGCAATGCATTTGAAGTGGACTATTCGATGGGAAGTAAAATACTATAGTGGAGGTCAGGTTCTAGTTGTTGCTGGAGTGTGCAGAGGATTTGTGAAATTCTCTTGACATTGTTAGCGTTGATATATATTTTGATTCAAATACAAATTTCCAACAGCTGGCTCAACCATTGAGATGGTCCTCCAATGAACTTTTTTAGGAATTCACGACACACAGTGACAATAGAATGCAAAGAATTGGAATTTAACGTAACGCTATTGCCAATCGGAAATGGATAAATCACTTTAAAAATTATTATGTTTCGGTAATTTAAATGCAAACAAAGTGGCCTCCAATGTGGGGTCGATCGTCTGATTAGTAGCCAACACTATTTTTTTTTCTCAAACATTTCATTTAAAATGGATACAAATGAATCATCGTTATAGTGGTGCTCTAACCTAACGTTGCGTCGGGCCCTGACCGCCTGTACAAAAAATTGAAAATTGGAATTTATTTGTTTGGCTTGATCGTATTCTAAATACAAACTTAAGTTAGATTATTTAAGAATGAAGTGGAGTGGAATCTAAAATATGTCATAATGACTTACTTAGCTACCCACTACCACAAAAATGATCAGTATTAGGCTAACTCTTCCACTGTCCTTGGCTTTGTGCACAGTATGGATTGTCTGGTTTGATGCTGGTTCGCGGTCGACGATCATGGGGCTCATTCTCGACGGTTTCGCGGCCATCTTTGAACGCTTTGGCCCATTTAAACACAGCAGACCTACTCAGCCACTCACTACCGAACTGATTTCGCAAACGCCGAAGAATTTCCGTGTTTTTAATGCCTTCCCACACCAAAAAACGAATGACAAAACGTTGCGCAACGGCGGTAGGCACTTGATGTTCACTCATGGTCGTAGCACGCGCGTGAAACGTGCGTTCGCGACGAAAACTATGCCACACTATTCGTAAGGGACCCAGCTATCACATACTCAAGCCGCGACCTTCAAAACATACAGGCGCGCCATCTACAGCGTGTGTCTCGATCATATTAGAAGCGACCTCGTATATTTGATTTTTTTTCTGAAATTTTACACAACATATATGTGTTGTAGTATAAGAGCCGCATTGTATAAGGAATAGGATTGATTCCAATCTATGTTCTGTATATAATGTGGCGTTCCCAATTCACTAATCGATTATATCTATCAACCAACAAATCTTTTAAAATTCTCTGCAAATATTATCAAAGATGTATAAAATCCTTTTATCGATAACACAAAAGGCTTATAGGTTAGGCGTAGGTTTCCGCACGGAAACTTCATTCATACGTCCAGATCTTGTCTATACACTTCATTTTTCATAAGGATGAGCGTCTTTTCCATAGCCTCGATCTATTATGCAATCCAAATCGCCTGTCACAAAACAGGACTAACACTGTGTCATCATCGAAAAATATAATGGAAAATATTATCGTTGTTGGTTGGGGTTGGTATAGAACTAAGTTTTATCCGACAATAAATGGAATGCACTCACTCATTGCTCCACCATCATCGTCAATATCGTTGCCAGCATGAACTTTTGCTTCGCACCGACCCGTGTGTGACTTTCGTCTTCATGCCAATAAGTGGATTTTCTTGACTTCAAAAGAAGATACCGGGTCGAAGCAAAATATGTGATGATAAGCAAAAAGTCCATGTGCTCATATACAGAGGCTCTTCCCTATGGATGAATCACTTCAAGTCAAATCCACTTTGATATATGACGACATCCTTTTATCAGCACTTATCGGCATGGTTGCACTCGACTCGCTATACTATAACGTTTGCCACTCCCGCTGGGTCACAGAGTGGAGAGTGCATAAGAGTTCACCTATGGCAAAACTATCGTATCATTTATCTTTTTCTTCTTTTTTTTCGAGCAGAGCTAAGTCGCATTTATCACACATTTATCGGAGCTTTTAATCGAATTCCAAAGATGACCGGGAATGATGTATGTGGGACATTTTGGAGCCACATGACTATGGGCTAGTCAGATGGCCGAGTTTATTTTGATAACATCAGATTAATACGTTTCAGCTTCCAGGTAGTCTGTTTGAGAGGCGATATTGGGTAAGACATGTTTTTGCATGGACATTGGTAAATGTCATTGATCCCCTTAATACCACTCCTATGTATAGAAACAACGTCGAGAGGCTGAATTATCCAGTAAATATAACTTCAATTAAAATAATATACGTAAGAACTCTGGCCAAACTAGCTCAGATCATGATAGATTTTCTTGGGGCTAGACCTATGGGGCTATATTCTCTGAAATAGAGAGAAAAAATGCGTTTTATTGAAAATATTGGAATCAGTAGCTTATTGCATTTTATGTACATAATTCCCTAACTGCGAGACTCCAACTTGTTCCTGGGAACCGGGCAAGCAGTCGAGGGTCATCTGTGACATCTATACGTTTATATATCTACCATCTCCCGATAATTATAAAAAAGAACACCTAAAAAGACGAACTTCGAGAACAAATTACCTCATTTATCTAGAAGTCATCGGTTTTCCTTTCATCATCGCCACAGCTTCATTAATTTATATTGACCACTTCTTAGAATGCATTCATAGAAAAGTCACTTAAAATAAGTAAGGTGAATGATATAGGTTCACGAAAAAAAATTTACTGTCCCACAGTCATAAGCAAATCGTCTTACCGAAAAAAAGAAGGAAAAACAAATTCAATTTTAACTGAAATTTTACCAAAAACTTCGTTTTAGCCGATTCTTCGTTTCATTCCTCCAGTATAAATATTTTCGCCTTTATTCAAAAAATCAAATCAAAGTTGAAAATATCCTTTTGATGGTCCAACTGAATTATGCAAAGCAATCATAAATATAGTTTAAATTGATTGACATTTTTTCCAACATTTCTAGGAAACTTGTTTTTATTGAAGTTTGAGAGAAAAAGCAAAAAAAAAAAGATAAATAAACACAGGGTGTCCCGCTTCAGTTGGTAAGTGCTTTGATCTCTCTCTCAATTGCCCTAACCCCTTGTGGGGCATAGCGCGTCAACTGTTTCCATGTGGCCCAGTTGACGTTTCGGAGAATGCTGTTGCCAGCATGCACCTCCTGCACATCCATGGCCACGAACGTCGTAGTGGACGGGATTCGAACCCGAAACGTCGGTAGTCAAACATGAGACTGATGCCTCAACACACTGCGCTACCGGTCGCCCCAAATACTTTGATGATTGAAATAGAAAATACCATTCATTTGTGGAAAATAACTCCAAAGTGGACACTCTATATGTCGCCTCACCGGCGCGACCGACTCATTTCCCGTCGACCGTTTGCTCCCGATAATAGAATCTTCCAAAAACAACACTGTTGTCAAAAATTTTCCGCCAAACAATTAAAACTCATCAACCGCAAAAAGGGTTGAAATGAACACGATTCCGTCAAGGTACTCGTAGCTTTGCGCCTCGCACTAGAGTATGCATATTGAACCCTGATTAAGTTAGTTCATTTCTTTTAACGCTAATTGGCGGGGAGCTTTGTGAGCCTAAGCTCTGATGCCAAGTACTTGGCCAAACTTCGCTTCGGTCTGGAGTCCAAGGCGTATACAATTTAGACTTACGTACGAGGGCAGTTTAATAAGTACTTAACCTCACAGCCCGATGGCGCCACAATCGCAAGAGAAATTTACTATCGTGTAGTTCATTCTCGTAGACGGCTACTGTCAAAATTTCAGCCGAATTGGTCTCGAGTTTTGTTTTGACCGTGTGTGGAAGCGGGCGTTTCCGCGGATTTTAGAAAAATGGAAAAAGCGCAATATCGGTCGGTGATTCAATTTTTGTTTTTGGAAGGGAAATCGCGCGGCGAAATCAAAGAGCGCTTGGATGCTATGTACGGTGACTCTTCTCCTTCGATGGCGACCGTCAAGAATTGGTTTAACGAGTTTCAACGTGGTCGCACGTCGGTTTTTGATGAGCCACGCTCAGGTGTCCCGCAAACCATGGAGGACAACGTGACAAAAATCGACGATCTCGTATTGGCAGACCGCCGATTGAAGGTGCGCGAGATAGCTGAGACATTAGGCATCTCAAAAGACCGCGTGAGTCATATCCTGCATGAAATTTTTGGGCATGAGAAAGCTGTCGGCGCGATGGGTGCTCACTCCGGACAACAAGCGCAACCGTGAGACCACTTCAAAGCAATGTTTGACGCTGTTCAAGCGCAATCCGAAGGAGTTTCTGCGTCATTTCGTGACCGTCGACGAAACATCGATCCACTGGTACACACCAGAGACCAAGGAACAGTCGAAACAGTGGACTTCACCCAGCGAACGTGCTCCGAAGAACGCGAAGACTGTCTTATCAGCCGGAAAGGTGATGGCTACGGTTGGGATTCACAAGGTGTCATCTACATCGACTACCTGGAGAAGGGCAAAACGGTCACAGGGCTCTACTATGCCGAATTAATGGGCCTATTCGACTCCGAATTGCAGAAAAAAAGGGCCCATTTGGCGAAGAAAAAAGTGCTTTTCTACCATGACAACGCACTGGCTCACACCTCCGCCGTCGACACGGCCAAATTGGTCGAATTGGGCTACGAACTGCTGCCCCATCCACCGTATTCTCTAGATTTGACCCCGTGCGACTTCTTTTTGTTTCCAAACTTGAAAAAGTCACTCGCCGGGCAGAAATTCGAGTCGAATAAGGAGATCATCGCCGCCACGGAGGCCTACCTTGCAGACCTCGAGAAAACGTATTTTTCAGACGGGTTAAAGAAGTTGGAGCATCGCTGGGTCAAGTGTAGCGAGCTAAAAGGAGACTATGTTGAGAAATAAATCGCTACTTTTCCAAAATTTTCGTTTTTCTTTTGTAGGCTAAGTACTTATCGGACCGCCCTCGTATACAGACCTTATGGAGATTCCAAAAGTGTGAATTGGCAATGACCATATGCATTAAAAGTGAGTTTCCTATATGGCCAGTTTATAGTGGAGGTTGGCGATCATTCAGAAAGATTTTAACCATTCTCAAAATCAACTAACTGGCCCACACTACAAATATTTGTCGAATATTTCAAGCTAGCTTCATTCTATCGAAAGTTATCGCTTATTTGAAGCCTCACATGTAGGGGAGGTTGAGATTTCCTTTGTCAGACCAATAGCAACCAACTACACCCTAGTACAAACATTTGACCAGAATTTCAAGTCACTAGCTTCATTTTATCGAAAGTTATCGCTTATTCGAAGTTTCATTTTTAGGGGAAGTGGGGGCTTCATTGGTCGGATTTGACGTATTTTCAATATTAGCCAACTGAATCTTACTACTAACATTTCACCTAAATTCCAAGTCTCTAGCTTGCTTTTATTGAAAGTTATCTCTTATTTTAAGTTTAATTTCCAGGAGAGTTAGGGGTTCCTTGGGACGCATCTGGCTCATCTTTAATAGAATTCTAATTAAATCCTACTTCAAACATTTGTCCAAAATTTCAAGTTGCTGACTTCTTTCTATCAAAAGTTATCGCTTATTTGAAGTTTCGTTTGTAGGGGAGGTAGGGGTTCCTTGGGTCGGATCTTGCCCTTTTTCAATACCAACTAACTAACTAGATCTTATGGCCAACATTCCACCAAATTTTCAACTTGCTAGTGTCATTTCATCGAAAGTTATCGTAGTTAAAGAAATATTTAATTTTTTCAAATTTGTAGGGGAGGTAGGCGTTCCTTTGAACTGATTATGCCTAACTTACCACATCTCAAAAAGATTCTCACCTCAGTGTTACATGCCAAAAATCATGTGTCTACGTCAATTGGCTCAGGAGTCATATACAAAAAAATTGAAAAGTACGGTAGTACGGGGCTCTTTGTAAGAAAAGTACCGTTAATTTCCAACTGATCGAATTCATTTTTCCAGGAGAGTATAAGATTTCCCTGTCGAGTAATCTAACAAAGCTGCAGGTTTTCATGTTTATTTAATCGGGAGTTATCGGGTACATTTACTGACGACTCTCGATAATTTGACACTCGCTTATTTGAATCTCTCGATTTTTTGAAACTTTGTACAGGAAATGCTGTAACACGGTAACGGTTAAGGAGAGTGCCCATGACATATACTAATTTTCCTGAAATGAACACAACTATCTACCATTAAGTATTTATCATCAAGAACGGTTCACCCTGTATAAAATCGTCTGGATGAATTTCACTGATCAGATAATCAAACTGGTCCGCAATTGAGCACAACGAACAGCGCAATCAAATGGGCGATATCGAAAGGCCGGACCATCATTCCATTCCACTTCAGTACGAATTTAACGCGAGCATAGTGAAAGAAACAGATGAGAGCTAAAAAAGGGAGAAACGAAAGGACCTTAGATTCGATGACGAAATACCGACAAAATGATCCCGGTCCCGGAAACTAATGAAGCAAAAAACGATATGCTCAATTGCGCTATCCGAATTGCACAACTTGCCATTTTGCTGGAAAATCAAATGGCCAGGATATTTTTCCAATTTTTCTTTCTTTAATTTCGTCGTTCCATTCCACGTAGTCCTGCTGTCTGGACGCCTCAGTAGCTTTCTGTTGAAAATTTCGGTCGCCTGTCGCTGACAAACGCAATATTCTATGAAAAGGAGGAAAGTGTCAGGACCCAGTCGGACAAGAATCGATACTGGACCGGTCCTGGATCGATGACTGTCTACTAAGGAATCGATGACTTTATCGGAGACACGTCGGAGATATTTGTATGGGCATGGCCGCTTTTGCGATACCGAAAATGAGGACAGGAATCGATCCGGAATCGATGGCGGTAGTCGATGGAGAATCGATGACTGGAGTCGACGTAGAATCGATACTGGGGTCGAATTGGGATCGATGACTGTAGTCAACGTGGAATCGAATCCGGATCGATGACTGGAATCGATTCCGGACCGATGACTGTAGCCAACGAGGAATCGACACAGATCGAATTCGGATCGATGGCTGTATAAATGGGTTGAATCTAGCCTGATATACAATTCGTCCAGAAACTAAAAGTGTCGTGATTGATTTCACGGCACTTTTAATTTAACGGCGGATTGTATTCATGGCTTACAAAACATATACATATTCCTTTATTCCATATTTCATATATGACAACATACGCCGCCAAATGCCAGATACGTTCAAATGAATTCAAATTTCAGGCTAACTCGATACATAATTGAAAACATTTGAATTTTTCCAGCTTCGGAGACAAACCGATGAATGGAACCGGTAAGGAATCGAAGACTTTGCGATTCCACTGGAATCGGAGACAAATGTCCGACTGGGGATGGAATGACTTTCTGAGTCGCCTTGCATCAATGACGACTACATCGTTCTATTTTAAATTCTTATTAGTTTTTCGTTCGTTACAGAATTTCTTGCAGACGGTTCGGTTTAGTTAAGGACATGGATTGTTCTTTTCGACTGTCTCGTGCCGATGTGGGGTGGAAGGTAAATGTTCTTTGTGTTTGTCTAAGATATCAGTTGAAACGACAAGGTAGATACGCTGTGATATTGGGAAATAGATTTTTAGTATGTTTCTCAGGTTGAGTAAAAGTCAAATATTCAGGAGAAAGGCTCCGTGGAAAAGAGGGACAGTTAAAATATTGTTATGCAAAGTTCGTCTATCGATTGAAGTTATATTCACTAGCTACCCAACAAGACATTTGTCTCCGAAACCCAGTGGAATGAAATAAGGGTTACATATGTACATCCATTTGTTTCCAATGCTAAAAAAAAAATTGAACGTCTTTAACTATATAGCGACCTTTGCCATCGGATTGTCTCTGATGTGAAAGGAATTGAAATGTCTTGGATACATTCTTGTAATCAATTAGCCTGAAACTTCGCGTAAATTTTACAACAAATTTCATGACATTTTTAGTTTCTGGACGAACTGTATAACAGCTTAATCGATTCTACACATAGTCAACAGTCATCGATCCCTATTCGATTTCACTGTCGATTCTACGTTGACTACACTCATCGATCCCAATTCGATCTCAGTGTCGATGCTACATTGACTACAGTCATCGATTCTACATCGACTACAGTCATCGATTTTTAGATCGATTCCTGTTGTCATTTTCGGTATCGTGAAAGTGGTCAAGCCTATACAAATGTCTCCGACGATAGACAGTTTTCGATCAAGTTTCGATTTTTGTCTGACTGGGTAGTCTAATCAGCCTAAATTTGGAGAGTTCGCTCATATCAATTATAGAATAAGGATTTACGAGTTTTCAGAAAATTGTCGGTTGCGTTGGCCGTGTTCTACGATCTCGAGAATTGAAGTTCGATCCTCGCCGCGAACAAAACTTGCCTGTGGGTACTAATAGAACTCTCACTGCGCTCCGATCTCAGTCAGTATAATGAAGGTGCGGATTGAAGGTGCATTTTTTGTCAATATCCCTCTCCGCTGACATGACATTTGCTTCCCGCAGCTGATCAACCGCTTCCGCTTGGAAGCGAAACTCATTGACTTTGGCATTTCTGATGTCAAAATGAAGTCTTTATATGGACGCTTCGAACCGCATCAAGTTTTTCCCACTGATGAGAAGGAGCGAGGTACGGTTTTTGGAATGAGGAACTCCCAGTTTTGTATGGGGATGGTTGGATTTTGCGGGCGGAGATAGTGCAACCGCTTTGAATTGTCTATGCTCAACTTGGGTAACAAGATACGAGCCAACTGCCTCTCCGGAATCTCTTTTGCCGTAATGAGCTTTAGCCTTAAGCCCTCCATCGCGTCACCGATCTTGCTGCCGCAACCGCTCAGGGAATCCAGAGGCTCCTTGTCCTACTGATCAATCGAACACCCGCATGATGCAGCTTCTATTCGAAGCAAGGCTGATGCTTAGCTTCACCTGCCATTAGAAACTTCAGTACCATATTTGATCTGAGGGCCTCTATCCCCGAGCTTGCCATTTTGGGCAAGCTCGTTCCACAGCGCCACTACAAGTGATACTTCAGCGCCTCGCTGACGGGATGGTTCGGTTCTTGCTGCTTTTTTTCCCCTTGACGGCATGAGTGGTCTCATCCGATGGACCGATCGCGTTTAGATGCCCCTTGCGGCTTTTGTTGAGGTTTGTGTTGCTGTCTTTTAGTCAGGTGTCGTTTGTATTCGTCGATGATTGTTTGGTATTTGGGCTTATCCTAAGCGTCCCGTTCATGAATCGTACCTGCTTCTTCGTTCTTTTATTTAGAAGTAAAAGCGCCATTTAGAAGTGATTCTTCATTTGAGCACTTTTGGACTTGGGCTTCTGTGATGATTTAAAGTCACTATGACTAGCAACTAGTGACCGGTAGTCCGGATGGCGCAACGGTAAGCACGTTCGCCTTCCACCCACTGGGCCCCGGTTCGATTCCTACTAAATGAGACAATTTTCGATAAAAAGGGGATTTACGAGTCGGACTGTGAGCCCACTCAGCTGTTAAATGAGTACTCATTTATGGGGTAAATAACTTGGTTAAGCGTGTTGCTTATCACACAGCTCTGCACATGACCGTCATTATCTAGAAAATGAGATGATGCTAACTCATCTCGAGGCCATGGTTTAAATTGGACTGTTGCGCCAGTTATTTATTTACGTGCGTTACGCTAGCACCCCCACCACTAAGTATCGATATCAGGCATAGTGCATAATTAGGGGCTAATTAGTTGCTAATTAGTTGCTCTATTCTCGAATTTATTGCTCCTGCCGATTCGCCAGAATTGACGATTTTATGTGGGGTGCTAGCGTAACGTTACGCTAGCACCCCCACTTTTTTATCCAACATCTATCGCACGCAAATTTGATGCGAAATGAAAGGCAGAATTAATTGCTAATTTATTGCTCTATTCCGGAATTTATTGCTCCTGCCGAATTGCCAGGATAATGTTTTCTGTATGGTGGTGCTAGCGTAACGTTACGCATTTAGAAGGGAGGCGCTAGTGTGACGTCACACTAGCTCTACCACACAGAAAACGTTATCCTGGCAAGTCGGCAGGAGCAATAAATTCTGGAATGGAGCAACAAATTAGCAAATATCTATTGCTTTTATTCTGCTTTAAGTTTTTGTTTAATTTGTGCCAGTGGAGATAGTACAGGGGGTACAAATGTGGTGTCTTTTCCATATATAAGCTGAAGTCCTGGCGAATCGGCAGGAGCAATAAATTTGGGAACAGAGCAACAAATTAGCAATTAATTATGGCTTCCAATTTGCATTAAATTTAGAGACGACAAGTGCCGTATTAAAAAGTGGGGGTGCTAGCGTATCGTTACGCTAGCACCACCATACAAAAAAAAAATATCCAGGCAATTCGGCAGGAGCAATAAATTCCGGAATAGAGCAACAAATTAGCAATTAATTCTGCCTTTCATTTCGCATCAAATTTGCGTGCGATAGATGTTGGATAAAAAAGTTGGGGTGCTAGCGTAACGTTACGCTAGCACCCCCACATAAAATCGTCAATTCTGGCGAATCGGCAGGAGCAATAAATTCGAGAATAGAGCAACTAATTAGCAACTAATTAGCCCCTAATTATGCACTATGCCTGATATCGATACTTAGTGGTGGGGGTGCTAGCGTAACGCACGTCGGACGGTTTGGTGGGCATCCGAAGATACCCGTGGGGATGGAGCCCAAGGTAGCTTAATTGACCGTGAAGGTCGGGCTGTGCCATCTGGCGAAGAAAAAGGCTCCTCAACGAGCTAAGCAGCGGCTTATGCTTGCTGTAGCTCAGTTCGGGAGACGTGGGCTAGGTTTTCGCTGCTCGTTGCCCCTGTCCTTTACGTATTAACAATCATAGGTTTCGGGAAGACAACACAAACAAGGGAGGTAAAAACGGGGAATAAAAAAAATGAGGCGATAAGGATGGAATGGTTGGCAGATGGCTCCCTTGCCCTCGCGCTCGTATTGGGGTCCAGGTGTAATGGAACTCGTATTGGGGTCCAGGTGAATGGTTTTATTTCCACTACTACAAAGACCAAAGTCCCCAAAATCTGGATATAGAGCACTTAAAGGAGCCATTGCGCTTTTGACATGCCTGGACTTTCTCCGTGAAATTTTTAATTCCGGACGTCCTCATTCACCATTCAATGGAAACATTCAAACTAATTTTCTTTTCAACATCAACCTCTTTTTTTTTCCACATATCTAATCATCAAAAGTTCCAACAATCTCCCGAATGTGTTTGAAAAGCTTATAACATCTTTTCACTACACCAACTCAGGGAAAAAGAAAGAATAAAACTTTGTTTACTAACTTGTACAAACATTTATAAAATTGTCGTTAGCAATTGGAAAGAAGAATCGTCCTTGACGATTCGGATGTTGACTATGTGTTCGGAAAAGGAAATGTCTTTAACTAGTACGTGAATGGATGGATACGAAGATATGTGAGTATGCACGTGCGTATGTCCTTCATGAATAGATAGATAGACCAACTTGTTTTTGAATGGAAATTGCGATAATTAAATATCTAGTTGCTTCCTGCTTTCCGTTCAAATGCATAGAGAATGTCAAGGATATGAAGAAGAGGTGCCTGTTAGTATATTTCAATATGGTTGAATGAATTCTATACATATTGTAGACGGAATAGGAAAATACAATAGACAGACGTTGAGGTGTTCGTGTCAAGTTTGTCTATTTGAAATGAAGGTATTCGAGTTGAAGCGGGTAGACCGCAGTACGTATCCTGCATGTGCTGAATACGATGATTTTATGACATGATTCAATTTCGAAGACTATTTTTAAATTGATTTTTGCTTTTAAAGTTTTTTTGTCATTTTACGGAACGTAATTTTTTTGACATGGATATGTCTTATAGCTGGGGGTCATCCTAAAAATCTGTCCGTAACACGAAATGTCTGCTGTGCTACTCGGAGATCAGAAGAGGAAACAAGCCCATTGCACATTTTTCCGAGTTCTATGAGTGTGGGTTGTGCATGTCGTTTGAGTGAAGTGGTCATTGTGCACGGCTGTTGCTTGTAAATCCGCGCGGGCGGCTTGCTTGCGGGGATCTTGTGTGTATATGTTGAGATGTTGATAGCGATAAAGGCTGACGTTGTGGATGGCAAGAAATAGGAGAAAATCGCGTTGGCGGCGTTTACAGTCTCGGTTCTAAACGCGTCATGCCGACCTAAGTAGTGGATAACATAGTGTACGGGTGAACAGGCGACCAGCATTAGCAATTAGCAACAACCTCGCACGGAATGTGTGGAGTGGATGGATGAATGCGCTGTGTGGCTCTAGTTCTAGTGTTGGCTGAGAAGTGCTCGAGTGGGAACGAGCGTCTGGTCGATTGTTGTTTCATCCAACGAATATGATGTTTGGGTGGTTGTTTTCTTGTACCTGCAATAGTGTAAAGGTATTTTGGATAAGCCAGACGAACGATGGAGGAAATTAAAACAGTGGTATGATTTATTTATTGGATGTGAGGATAAATGAAGCCGAAATGATACAAAGTATCTACACTGCATGCAGATACATCGGAACATGGATATGTCTTTGGCTTTATGTACAATACACGTCTATGAGATTGCATCAAAGCGACGCTAGAATTAAAAAAAAAAAATTAGGGTATAAAAACAAAAAAAAAGTAGACTGGGGAGCATAAAATAGTGGGGATCGATGCTCCGAGGCCCACGGGGATGGGGGTGTACAATGTTGGGGGGAAATTTTCTTGAAAAATCCGAAATTTTTTTATATAGGTAGTTTAGAAGTTATGGCCAAAAAACCGAATTTAAAATGATACAAAGTATCTACACTGCATGCAGATACATCGGAACATGGATATGTCTTTGGCTACCGACTGCGTGGAACCTGTTGTATTGAAGATATCGATGTAAGTTTTATAATGATCCCAGTCTTGTTATACTGGATGAAATCATTCGACAAAACACGTCCCACGCTTTCGGTAGGCACAAGACATATCCATATTCCGATGTATCTGCATGCAGTGTAGTATACTTTGTATCATTTTTTAAATCTGCCGTTGCCGTACGATATCCCTTCAATAAAACTTCTATTTAATTGCCTATTTTCACTTTTCCATAAAATGACTTTCAATTGCCATCCATCCTGGAAAACTACTACAAAATTATCAAACAAAATCATTAGTCTCGTTACGGCTGAGTTAAATAAGTTAATAATGACATTTGGGTATATTTGTGTTTGCTAAATTGGAAAATAGTTGAAAATTCATTAAGGCAAAATAATAGTCCACTTTAAACCATGCGTGGTTTTAAAATTTGCCTACAGAAAATTTATTCTGTAAAAGCAATAATAAACCACTTTATAAAAGTTCGGAAGCACCACACCCCCACATAATAATTTGTACGTCCTGGGGATTATCGTGGCTTTTTTTTGCTAATTATTATTATAATGATTGCTGCTATTGCTATTTGCCTTTTCAAACTAATTATTAGACAGTTGGATTGGCTGTAATTAACCTTTTGATGGACGTGTAGAGTTAGGTGCGGTAAGCCAGCAGTATTCAGGAATTATGAAGTGTGCCTTTTGCTCAAAACCGCCATCGATAGGCTTTATAAAATACATGATTGAATTTTGTTCTCGTGAAAACCGCAATGTACCTAATTGATTTTCAATTAATTGAATTTAGTGGTCGGATCTTAGCCGTTCAGTAATAATGTAATGTAATAATAATGCGGTCAAATTGATTGCAGCGATTCAATTGTTAGTTTTGAGAATTTTGGTCAACGACTGCATATGGTTGTTGTTGTAGCAATGGTCGGAATTCGGTGTGTTAGTTGATTATATGCCTACGGATTCGTCTTCATCCCCGGTGTTGAGGGGTAGAAAGTTGGCTGCCTCTAGTGGGCTCTCCCACAACGACCTGGGAGTCAGGTGCGTGGGTGCAGCTGGGCTGTGAAAGATGCGGTCTACGTCGTGAGGGGCTCTATCCCATGCAGGAGAGATGTTTGAGACGTATTGGTCGATGCGGGATAGGAAGGAGTTCAGTCGTGAACACCAACCTGACCGAAGTTGGGCGAGTGTCGGTCTCGTAGCTCTCGGAGATGTCATTGGTGTTATGGACGAGAGAACTGGATTCAGACCTAAACCTATGTACGATTGACTGATGAACCTCCTCCTGATGTATCGCTGCGATGGCCAACCTGTGTGCACCACTATCACCCTTTTGTACCTCCGGACATCCCATTCTAGGTCCCTCAAATCGCGCCTGACATGTCTGGGCGGCGGCGTCGTGTCCATGATGGTGGAGTTTGGGTGATCACTTCGGTAGCAACCCACCAGCTATTGCTTGGCAAGAAGCTGGTTGTGGTCCCTTAAAGGCATCATCCTGGTTTCCTGATGTAGATGGTCCTAGGATGACATCAGGAGACAGCCAGTAACAGTACGGAGAGCGGCATTTTGGCACGCCTGAATCTTTTCCTTATCTTTGCCCTAGGTACTGCCGGCCAGGGCTTTGAGGATCTTATTCCTACTACGCATCCTGTCGCACACGGTTAAGGCATGGGGTGATGATGTGGCCATGCTATCCAGCGTGAATCCTAGGATTTTAGGATGGCTTATACTAGGAATTGGATGATTCCGGATCGAAATTTCAAGCTGCATCTTGACCTCCTTCGTCCAGGCGGTGAATAGAGTTGCCGAGGATTTAGATGCTGAGACGGTAAGGTCAGGGCCGTCGAGAGAAAATCCGGGCCCGGTACTCAACTTTTGTAGGAGCCCATATATGGGGACCGCTAGCTCAATGAACAAAAAAAAAAAAGCTCAAAGGTAGGGTAGCGTACGTTTTTTTTTGTAGGGGCCCCTATATGGCGACCGGTAGCTCAGTGCGTCAGAGTCGTATGAAAGGGCAAGGAGCTACAAAAAAAAAGCTCAGTGCGTAGGTTTTTTTTTTCAAGTTTTCGAATTTTCGGGCCCCCGAGAAAAACACGGGCCCGAGGCGTTTCGCCCCTTCCGCCCCCCCCCCCCCTCTCTCTCTCGACGGCCCTGGGTAAGGTTCTTGCTTATGAAGAAAAGAACGAGTTAAAAGTTCTTCAAGATAACCGTTGATGTTTTCGCACATATCAGCTATGTCGTTCGCTGTTGCCAGAATGGAGCAGTCGTCAGCGTAGGAGATGATGTCAATCCCTTCAGGAGGTGTTAGGAGTCCTATGATAGGTATAGATTAAACAAGGTAGGAGATAGAACTCCTCCTTGATTAAACCTTGTTTAATCTTCCTAACCTTCGATTTGCTGCTCTTGAATTCTGTATAGGATTGCCTGCCAGCGAGATAATTGGCAATCCATTTCACTACTTGCGTCGGAAGCGATGAACCGTTGATATCGGACAGAAGCGCTGAATGGCAGACAGTGTCGAAGGCCTTCGACAGGTCAAGCGCCACCGGTATTGTTCTTTGACATGGACGAGGATGTAATGGCATCCAAAGCCGTGGTCGTACTGCACATGTTTCGGAAGCCGGGCTGGTGATCTGCTAGCTGGATGTGGGCCGCAACAACAAAGTGGATGCTTCAAGCGTTTTGGCAACTAGTGATAGTAGAGTTATTGGACGATAAGATTCGCCGAGTGTCGCTTTCTTCCCAGGTTTCAATATTGGGATGACTCTCCCTTTTTTCCAGATTTCCGAAACGATCAACGAGGAGATGGATAGATTAAAAGTAGCCGTGAGATAGTTGATGGCTGGCAGATCGAGGTGTTTGAGCATGGTCATTGAAATGCCTTCTGGTCCCAATGCTTTCGAGTTGTTCGCCTTCCTTATAGCTTCAACTACTTCGTCCGTGGTGAAAACAGGTATGCTGTCTGTGGTTCGGTTGTGAATCTTCCTACAAATTTGCGCTTAAGTTTGTCTAATGCGGGGTGTTCAATAAAATGTGGGTAGGGTCACTTGTTGAATTCACCGAACTCAATGGCGACGTTCCCTTTCTGTTTCTGTGTATTCGAAAGGGCATGGACAGTCGACCATAACTTGCTCAACCCTGTGGTTAGATTGCAGTTATTCAGATGGGTGCTCCATTTTGATCTCCTGTGCTCGGCTACTTGTCCATGGATCTCGCAGTTCATCTCGTGAATTCTGGGGTCGTCCGGATTTACGCTCCTGATGTTGTCTCTCTCGTCTGCCAATCTGGCGGCAGTGGTTGCAAAGTTAGGCCGAATTTTCTGAATCCGTCCTGCAGGAATGAACTTCGCAGCCGCTTTGTTCAGGACTTTCCTTAAGTTGGATTCGGCTAGCACTGGCAATCGTGATGTGTGGAGAACTGGAACATGTACTGGCGATGCGAGTGGGGATGTCATCATTTAGGGTACAGAACTCGGAGGCGTGAAGCTGTTCAGCTAGAAAGATTCCTCTGGCGTCGTTGTTAAGGTTGGAGTGCCAGAGCTCATGGTGAGCATTAAAGTCACCGAGCAGGAGACGATGTTGACCAGTAAGGAGATGGTTGATATTTACATGGTATCCTGGGGGACAACTGGATACCGGTGGGATGTAAATGTTGTAAACTTCAATATCCACATTGCCCGATCTTATGGCGATGGCCTGCACTTCCATGGCGTTTCCAACTTTTTTCTTATACTGACAACCTGTCTAAGGCCCGGGGCATATTGCTCCCAACCGTACCCAGCACACGCAGTTGTAATACGAGTAAGTGACAGACATTTTACAATTACAAGGTCATGTGGCTTGTGCGTGGGTTGGGAGTAATATGCGTTTCGGCTAAAAAGATAATTATAATTCAAGACATATCGTCTCAAACCGCAAATATTCAAAACTTATTCCGAAAAATTGAATACCTAAAGTAACCCCATATCTAATCCACTTTCATCAGTCAACCTCTAATTTCATTTTCAATTCCCCCATGTGAATAAATTCTGCGTTTAATTTGACACCCCCTCGACCTGCATTCCTGCAGTAACCATCATACAACCAAAATTCCACCATTAACCATTAAGTAAATCTGAAAATGCTAAAACCATTAAGCGACCATACGTTTAAGTTGCTTCGTCGACTAACTTTCAAGACGAACTCGACTTCTAAGCCCCGTGCACGCCGTAGCCAATCTTCAGGGCATTATAAATGACTCATTTTAGACGGAAAACTGAATTGAAAATTCACTTTGATGTATCTGGAAGCGCAAATATTTTCTTTTAGGCTATCGTCATTGCCGAGGATGGCGGTGGACAGAGAGAGAGAGATGGGATCGAACTTAAAAAGAAACCGACCCGACTTCGAGACGTTCGAAAACGGTGTATCAGAAATTCGAAAAACGAATGGAGCTGAAATTGAATTTTCAGCGAAAAAAGGTCGAAATTTTCCCACTGATTTGTGGAAAATCAGCACTGAGATTGGTATACTTCTAAATGTGGCAGCGACAAGCGAAAATATTTCGATAGGAAATATACCGCTGAGTGAAGAAGTGGAGTTTGGGAGTCGAAACATTTAATTAGACACCGCAAAAGTATGCAGAGCGCTCGCTGTGTTATTTATGTTACATTAGTCTCCATTCAGCGACTTTCAATGGAAACGTCTTTGGAAAAATAATTACTGTTTCGTCAAATTTTGTTTATTCTGTGTGATTAAATATTCACGAGTATCTTTGATAAAATGTCGAAGTTTATTGCCTTCGGAGAAAGAGGACTTGTTGAGACTTTCGGGGCTATGCGATTTGTTTGGCTTAATGAAAGACATGGTGATGGGTGAAATGTGATTGGATTTTCGTAACGCGTCATTAATTCGATATAGATAATGTCGTAATTTCGGGTTAGGAAGGTAATGACAATGAGCTAAATCTGTAGTCTGGATGATCCAGGTAAAAGAAGGCTGACAAGCTTCTTGCGTTCCATAAATGTAAATGCACACTAAATTTTAAGCAGTGGCGGCTCGTCAGGTGAAGCAACTGAGGCGCCACCTCACCGTCATTCCCCTACACTTAATCTATGTACATTAACCTCTTATTCTCAAAAAGTATATATATGTCAATATAACATGCCCCTATGTTGTCGGAGTTTAAAATAAATGTTGTACTATTGTAGTGCAGGTCAATTATGATTGGGGCGACCGATAGCGTAGTGTGTTGAGGTATCAGTATCATGTTTGACTACCGGCGTTTGGGGCTCGAATCCCGTCCACGACAACGTTCGTGGCCATGGATGTGCAGGAGGTGCATGCTGGCAAATGCATTCTCCGAAACCAGTTTATGCCAACGAAACGTCAACTGGGCCACATGGAACACTGTGATTGCTGAATTTCTGGAGTAGAGAATTTTCAATGTATTTGGGGTGGCTGAAGTTCTAGTTACTGACAACGGAGACCAATTTAGGTCTAAGCTGTTTAACAACAGCTACGGGGTGCGTCATTTTAACACCGCTTTATATTCACGCTTCGGAGCGCGTCAACAGATTTTTAATGGCTGCTACCCGAGCATACGTATTTTCCGACCAGAAGAACTGGGCTGTTAACGTGCCCAAAATTTATTGGGCCCTTATATAATATACTCTGGGGGATAGCCGAAGCAGACCACTAACGTTGGGTCCCTTTTCGCCCCCTCCCGGTCATCAGTGACTTCCAGATGTCGACTGATAATTGTCGACCTCTTTCTTCATCACTGAGTCCCGTGTTATTGCTAGCATTTGTTTGAAGCTGAGTTCACTCATGGCTTCTACACTTATCGTGTGCCTGCCTGTGATACTCAACCTCGTGCTAGCCAGTGCTGGACATTCGCACACAATGTGTGCTGCCGTCTCGGCCTCCTCCAGGCATAGCCTGCAAACGTCATCTTCCCCGATTTTCATCTTGGCCAGATGAGCCTTAAAATTACCATGCCCTGTGACCAAGGCAGTTATCCAGCTTAGGGTACTCCGTTTATAAAATAATTAAGTACCTTTCTCGCTTCCCTGCCTAAAGGGCTGGTCATTGCATTCCGAGCTTGTTTGCAAGTGACTAGCTCCTGCCATCTTTGTTGATGCATGGAGTCCATCCACTTCCCAACCTTCGCTCCAATCATGCCGTTCCCCAGAGCAACTCTGGGTTCTGGGCAAATGAAAGTTGCCGCAGATCCCTGTTTTGCTAGGGCATCCGCTGCCTCATTTCCTGTTGTACCTATGTGTCCTTTTACCCACATCAGCGTAACCTCATTTTCTGAGGCACACGTGTTGAGCTTCCGGACACACTCTAGCACCAGTTTAGAGTTTATGTTAGTCTGCTGCATGCGTCTGATCACCGATTGGTTGTCCAGTGCAATAAGGATTTTCTTCCCACGCACCTGACCTTCAAGCAAGTCGTCCAACGCATGCAACAAGCCAAGCATCTCTGCCTGGTATACGGACACATACTCTCCTAGACTAAGCGCACATGCTAGGTTTAGCTCTTCAGAGTAAACCCCCGCCCCCCCGCCATTCAGCTGAAGCTTCGCTAAAACTATTGTCGCGAGGATTCACCTGTGTTTTAATGTAGCCACTTGAGTAACAACCGCCTGAATTTGGTTCATATCTTACCGTCACATTTTTGAATTTTTTTGACGCCGTCGCCATCTTAGATTTGACGTGGTAACACTCCGGCCATTTTCCTTTGAGAAAACAAAACGTCTTCCAGTAGGAGAAAGTTTGGTGTAATTATAAAAATATTACCGCATTCACGGTAGTGTTATTTTTCATAAATGAGCCAAATTTTTGCCTAAAGAATTGGCTAGACAAAGTCCGGAGAAAAAAATAGTTTATGCCAACGAATCGTCAACTGCGCCCCATGGAACAGTTGACGCGCTATATGGAGTTAGGACAATTGAGTAATATATGTAGTACAAGTTGCTGGCATAGACATCCTGTACTTTTTGTCGGTTTCAACGACAAGCCGGCAAAGAGAAAACCGTGGTATTATTATTCCCGCACAACAGGCAAAATGTTTACCTGAACCAAATCATCGGATCGCCATAGCTGATGGCTTGACTTGGTTAGCAATAGTCAAGGATCACTGCCGTTCCAGGTGGCTCCCACGAGAAGGACTAAGCAAGATTATTTCTGCCCCAATCTAGTCGATTGCCGCAATGGCGTTAGATCTCGAGAGGGAGGCAAGCAAGGTTGGGCTAAAGATTAATACCAACAAGACCAAGGTTCTTAGCCCGCCGTTGCGAAAAAGAAATCCGACACCTATTGCCATCAATATTAATGGGCAGCCTGTGGAGAAGGTGGACAACTTCGTCTACCTGGGTAGCATTGTTGCCGAAAATGGTGGTACGGAGCAGGACATCGATCGTCGTATCAACCAGGCTAAACGTGCATACGGCATGCTGTCCAAAATCTGGCAGGGCAGTTATCTCAGCATCAAGACCAAGCTGGGCCTGTTTCGCTCCCTGGTACTATCAGTACTTTTGTATGGGAGCAGTACATGGAAAGTTTCCGTAGGAGTTACCAGAAAGCTGCAAGTTTTCGTCAACTCATGTCTTCGTCGAATTTTAAGAATTTTCTGGCCCGAAACAATATCAAATGAAGAGCTAAGTCGGCGTACGGGTCAGATGCCAATCGACGAATTGATACGCAGGCGAAAATGGCAGTGGATAGGTCACACATTGCGGAAGAGTGATAACTGCATTGCTTTGCATGCCATGAAATGGAACCCCATTTCCAACCAAGGCCGACCAAGAGGGGGTCCTCGAATCACATGGCGTCGATCTGTGGCAAAGGAGTGTCAGGTACTGGGTAAGTCTTTTGGGGAGTTGCGCCCCATTGCCCAGAACAGAGTACGATGGCGCGCAGGAGTAGTTGACGCGCTATGCCCCGCTAGGGGTTAAGGCAAAGTAGTAGTAGTAGTAGTAGTAGTAGTAGTGATTCTTGTATCCCAAATAATGTAATTTCTCTTTAGCATGAAATTCAAAACTAAAGTCAAAAAGTTGGACGAATAATGTCAGACAGTCACTCTGAAGTAGCCTCTTTGACTAATGCCCTGCATACAGGTCCATTCCTGTACGAAGTTGATTCCGTTGACAATATTAAATTATTTTCTTAGAGGTTAATTGAATTCTTTCTTCTTCCTTACAATGCACACAATTTTCCTAAAGAATTACATTTCAACGGATAATTTACTCCAACAAGTCAAAAGTTTTGCAAGTTTTCTCATGATGTTCAGAGCTACGTATACTCATTTCCGCTTTTAGTCCATACCGCAATTTCGTCAAGTTTTTCAGGAGTCAGGACTCTTGCAGCAATTTCAAGAAATTTCTGCATACTTTGCTCTCTTTCCCATAGTAACCAGTGTACCTACACTCTTTCTTACTTTCGATTTTGTCGGAACACACAAATTCTTCGCAGGCGAAAGTCTTAAAGTTCTTTCATGCTTTACTGGTCCTTTTTTGAAAAGCGACGAATCTAGTGGCTGGCGGGGTTGGCTGATCGAAGCGTCGTCTCATCTGAGCAAGTATTATTGGGCTTAGGATTAACGGTTACTTGCCTGTTCCCATTAATTTGAATGCACACTGTCTCATTTCTTATCTTATTGCTGGCTCTGGGATTTATAAGGATGATGGTGCCGATTGGTCAGCAGAGAGAACATTTTCCGGGAATAGTTTAAGTGTTTTCGGTGGCATAGATTATGGAAGATTCGGATGGACAACGTGTTCAATTAAAGAACATTTGTGTAGGTGTGTGTGTTTTGCTTAAATGGATTGGAGCGGTGGCCAAAGCTTAAGTTAGTTGACCATTGGAGTTTGTTAGCGAAAATGCTCATATATTGAAGGATGCCTGGCGAGGCCATCATACGGCCACCTAACTTCATAACTCAAATAAATGGGGTCGTCACTCCCCAAAGGCTTACATAGGGATCAGCGCCAAGGCAACTTTATCCTATGCCGAAAAAAACATGAACGCTCACTTCGCCCGCTCTGGACACTGCATGGCTATTTTCGTTTTTATCGCATGCCTTGTTTCGATTTGAAACCGATATTGTCCATGCATAGCTTATTTCGTTTATTTGCCAATGAATACTTTCGTTTCCAAACGAAAGTATCTATATGGATTATTTCGTAAGCCTGATTTTGCTATGGCTTATTTCGGTGCCCCCTGGGCACAGGCGATGTTCCCAAGGTTGCATGAACAAGTGTTGATCTTAGCAGCATGCTAACAGTGTACGCTTTAATCTAAACTGCAGACACCTACAAGAAACTCGGCTAATCCTTTACAAAAAAAACTTTAACGTATACGCAACGACTCCAAATCAAAAAAGATGAGTGTATACTATACATTCAAAGAACACGTATTTAAACGAAACGGTGACATCAAATAACACTTCGGATTACTGCAAACACTCGATGCTCTTTTGGAACAAAAAGTCAATATTGTAAGCTACGCGATTAAAAACAAAGTATCTACTTCTGAAAAGAGAAACTCCACGATAGGATAAAGGATCCCATTGGGTTATTAGTGCTTTGTGCTCGTTAAATGCAAAACGCCTAAAAACAATTTCTGAATCAGCATAAGATTATTTTCCTTAAATAGAGAATATCCTTGCTATATTCGAGGCTGCAAAGGACGTCTGTTTTTATTCCTTCACTCGTAATAATACATATTTTTTTTCCCTCCGACGTACAGATTAACCCAGAATTTGCTGATGAACAAAGAAAATGTAAAATTCTTATTAGACCTTTTTATAAAGATATGAACATATGAATATTCGCGAAGTATCTTTTTTCCAGTAATACTCGTAGATTAAAGGCCGACAAACACAAGGTAATTCACAATTTGTTGAACAATCACTTTCCACTTTACGAATAGAAAATAATTGAAATTAATTGGCAATTATTATAAAATTGTTGCTAACAGGATAAGCATAGAAATGAGTACCTCCATGATTTATTTCTGGAAGATGGTTCAAATCGGAAAATTTTAATTTGCTTTGTATTCAAAATTATGTGGTGGTCATTGAGAAGGGCTGGTGAACTCTGTGGGTAGAATAGATAGGTAGTACTACTCACACCGGAAAGTCGGTTATGAGAGCTATTAGAAAATTTAATGATAAGAGGATCGAGGGATATGTTTCCTGGTCGTGAAGGCCAAATTTTCACACCAAACTTGGTCAAGAGACGCGTGTTGGCAGGCCGATCAAGTGGAGTGTTTAGTGATGATTACCGGAGGACGAGGAGTATTGGTTGGCCGCAGTGCCGTAGCAAGGGTGAGGCAAGTGAGGCAATTGCCTCAGGCGCCATTGCTCCGGGGCGCCAAAATCGGATAACGAAAAAAAAAAAAAAATTGCCTGATCGCAAAATTTTTTTAAAGTAATTTTTTTTTGTCATGTACTGTAACTGATGAGTGACTCCATTGTTGGGGGTAAGTTTACAAAACAGTACCGTTATCCAATCTAGTCGAAGCGAGTAGCGTGTGTATAACTCGCGGCATATCGTTGCTGTTGGCGCCGCAACAACCAAAAGTAGCGACAGAGCTTTTGTATCTACAAGTGTGGTCGACGTGCAGGTGTATTGCATCACTCGAGCAAAGCTTACAGCACAGTAGAGTTTTGAACTTTATTTGTATTTACCGTTTGTTGAGAGTCGTGAAATAATGTCTGCGCCGGAAAAGTTCAAGAAAAGTGGTGCACAATACCGAAGTGAAAGAAAAAAGAGGAAAATCGAAGATCAACAAATGACGAATACTTTTAAAAAATGGCTGATAAGATCTTCCGATATCGAACCAGGATGTAGTTCAGAAAATGCTGGTATGTATGTACATAAGTAATTTAATTCAAATAGTAACGCTACAATTTGAAACCAAAGTCAGTACTCTCAGGACTTAGTGAAACCAGCTTTTCAGAAATGGGGGAAAAAATTTTGAAAATCTTCGTCTTGCTGATGTATTTTGGCGAATATCATATCAGGAGATGTATTTATCCTATTTGAAAATATAATCGTAGGCACTAAGGCTACGCGCCCACTTGTAATTTCGCAATAATTGAGATGCATTTCTGTTGTCTTAAGATCTAATGTTAAAGCACGTACACGTTCAATTGCAATTTACTTGGTGTCGGCAGAGAAAGATTTTTTTTAGTTTTTTTTTTGTCGATATTGAAACTTCTAAAGCAACCATGTTGGTTAACAGAAACAAGTAATTTAGAATTTTTTTTTGTCTATTCGAATTGGCTGTAGTCTATTTAATCTTGCCTCTTTTTGTTGAAAATTCTAGTATTGAAATACTAATATTTAAGCATAAAGCGATCCTAGAAACTTGCTTTCTGTCTCAGATGATGTGGAATTTCATTTTATTAATTTTAATATAAATAACCTGTGCATCAATTGCATTCGAAAATTGAGAAATTGCATGTGGGTGCGTTGCCTTACGCATCTGGTTTCGAATTCAAATTAAACAGTCAGTATTAATCAATTAAAACTATAAATAGGGAAATAATTTTGCAAATCGGACTTTTTATTACAGATCAAATTATGATCGAAAATGATCCGAACAAAACTAATGAAAGACCAGCAGTTTCGCATTTGCATTCAATTGAGCGACCATCGATCGTAAAATGTCCGAAACCGTCATCCTCTACAAGTGAAGACAGATCCGAAAATGTAACGATCGAACGAAGCTCAAGACCGGAAATAGAATCACCTGACAAACAGCTTCCGGAAATGATCGAGGCTGCCGAAAATTTACTATCAGAAAACACAAGCAAAATCCATGTTGCTCAACACGACTTCGATTATAACGACCCTCCATCGTGGCCACGCATTACGAATGACGTTAGGATAAACATAATATCGCACGGTCCAGTTCAAGGGAAGGATATGGATTGCAGGAATATTGAAACAAAAGATGGACGTAGGTTTGCCGCTCACTGGTTCCAGAAAAGCTTACCTAACTGTGAAATTGTTGAACGAAAATGGCTGATCTATTCTAAAAGGGGAAACGCCATATTCTGCTTTTGCTGTTGCCTATTTGAAAATCGGTCTTACAAAAAACCTTCGATTGCCAATCGTGAAGAAGGATTTTCCGACTGGAAAAACTTAAGTCGAATTGTTGATCACGAAAAATCTCCGGATCATCGGAAGTATTATCTTGAGTGGAAAACTTTGGAGACCGGATTGAAAAACTCAGAAGGCATAGACGACAAATTGCAGAAGGATATCATCTTAAAAAAAGGGCGATGGCGACATATTCTTCGTGCAATCTTAAATGCAATAATGCTATGTGCTAAGAATAACTTAGCATTACGCGGCTCATCGTCACAAATCGGCACAGAGAGAGCCGGCATCTTCTTGAATATCATTGAATTACTGGGCAAATATGATAAAACTTTAGGCGAACTAATAGCAAGTCACAAAAAGGGGTCAACTACCTATTTATCACCCCAAATTCAGAATGAATTTATTAATTTACTTGGTCAGAAAGTTCGCAATGAAATTTTATCAAGGATTCGGAAGTCAAAATATTATGGTTTGCTGTTCGATTGCTCACCTGATATCTCTCATAATGAACAGATGGCACAAATTATTCGATATGTTTACATAGAAAATGGAAAAGTCTCCATTCAAGAAAGGTTTCTTGACTTTATTTGTACTGAAGAAAAAAGTGGCGAGGGATTAGCTTCAGAAATTCTTGAAAAATTGGCAAAAGATCATCTCGATATTGATGACATAAGAAGCCAAGGATACGACAATGGTGCCAATATGGCAGGCCAATACCGTGGTGTTCAAGCACGTATCCAGGAGAAAAACGTTTTCGCTACATTCATTCCATGTGCAAGCCATAGCTTGAATCTAGCAGGGGTGCATTCGGCTACAGCTAATGCTGAAATGAAAATTTTTTTCGAAACGGTCGAAAGCATTTTCAAATTTTTTTCTCGTTCTACGGCTCGGTGGACGATCTTAATGAAGGCATTGAAGGTATCCTTGAAAGGACATACAGACACCCGATGGACCTCGAAAGCTGCTGCTATAAGATCATTGAACGCCCAAATCAAGGATGTTTATGAAATACTTCAAGCTATGATCGTCGACCCAATCAACTCGGATACGGCATCGGCCGCTCAAAGTCTACTCCGAAATATTGACCAAAACTTCCTTTTTTTCCTTGACGCTTGGAACCAGATTTTATACCAAATTGACCGTGTCAGTAAAGCTTTGCAATCGAAGTCGTTATCATTGGAAAAAGCTGCACAACTTATAAAAGGATTAAGAAATTCTCTACAGGAACTTCGTGCCACAGAGTTTGAAGACAATTTCAAACGCGCAAGCACACTGGCTTCTATTCTAGAGGTAGAAAATACATGCAAAAGATCAAGGAGGACGAAGAGATTGGGGACGTATGGAGCAGAAGACGATGGGCCAAATATTCCGGAAATCCAAAAACGTCGCATCGAGATTAACAGCGCCGTGGATATTCTCTTAACTGAAATGAATTGGAGGTATAGGAAGATGATGGAAGTTACTGTGGATTTTAAATTTTTGTCAGGCGAATATCTGCAGAGAATGACTAAATTGGAACTGAGTAAGGCGGCGTCTGATTTGGCATTGAAATATGGAAAAGACCTTAATGTATTTTAACAGAATTCATCGAAGAAGTTTCTGATTTTAGAGACGCAGCGTTGTCTCTGTATTCAGTCAATTTTGAATCTGCAACAATTCTTGATTTACTTCAATTAATTCATAATTATAAAATAGTTTGAAGGAATCTTATCCGAACATCGAAATAGCACTTAGAATTTTTCTGTCAATGCCAGCGACAATAGCTACTTGCGAGCGTTCTTTCAGCAAGTTGAAACTAATCAAAAATTATTTAAGATCTACTATTGGGCAGGAAAGATTGTCTAACTTAGCAATTCTGTCAATCGAATATGAAGTGGCCAGGGACATAGACTTTGATGACGTCATCGACCAATTTGCAACATTAAAGTCTAGAAAGATTCATTTGTAGATGGAAAAATATCGACGATTATAAGCTGCTCTGCGTTTCATATGTATTCATGATTTATGAAATATAATTTTATTATGTATTCTTAAGAATTCAGTATAAATTTATGAATAAACAAAAGAGAGGGGGGGGGCGCCAATAATCCTATTTGCCTCAGGCGCCAAAAGGGCTTGCTACGGCACTGGTTGGCCGTGAAGGCCGCAAGGCACCAAGGGTGCAAAAATCCTCTCCAAATTACTGCACGTGATATGCGCTGGCAGACCAGCTCTGTCATTGGGAGTTGCGGAGTGTGTCGCGCAGCTGTTTATTGGAGATTACATGTGCTAACCAATTTATTAAAAATCTGTTCGGCACTTTTTCTCCCCTCCAATATTTCAGGGACAAATATCGTTTCGCGAGGAAAACGATCCTCACTCGACTACTTCGTTCAAACAATCAAACACGTATTTAGCTATGGCAAATAGAGGAGGAAGGAACGAGCTTCTGCTGACATATACATGGTCCACAAGGATTGACTATTGAATCCTGTAGTTTAAAGTGCGTTTTGCTAGGCACCACTCTGCGTCGATCGCAGGCGATGATTGAAAAGATACATACTATACAAATGGTCTTTCGTGCTCTATGGTTTGATCGCTAATCGCGAATAATCTGCGACGATCGTGTGCCTAATAGTAACGCACATTTAACAATGCTTGACAGTAGCCAATCTCCCTGGCCCAGGGGCATGACAAATAGAAAACTTACGCGATATAACAGAACAATTTAACATTATACATGGTAAATTTCCGAAAATGGCCGCAATGCCTTCCGTCCACGAATGACTTTCTCACTCGGTAGTCAGGAACCAATTCCCGACCATGCGGAAAAGTCCCCAGGTTCGTCGCTCGTATGGGGGACGCCGTTTTCGAACATTTTTGTTGTTTTGGCCGCCACGATAACTTCCATCCGGATTTTATTCAGCCAGTCCAGTAGGATAAATTTTGGTGAATCTATGAAAAATATCACTACAGTGAACGCGGTAATATATTCATAATTACACCGGAAGAGCTCTGTGAAGTTAGCACCGTCACATTCGATTTTTCAAATTTAAATTGTGCAGTTCGTTTGCCCAACATAGGCCCACGTTTGCCCAGGAAAAATTTTCGTTTGCTCACCCTTACAAAAAAAAGTTATTAACAAACTACTTTTTTTTAAATTACAGAAAACGACGAAATTTTTTTCCAAAATTGGGAATTTTTTTCGCTATTTCGTTTGCCCAACGTTAGCCCAGGACTGCCCACCCAAAATTTTCGTTTGTCCACCCCTCCTCAAATTTGTTCCATTAAAAAAAAAATATCCCACATTGGGCGTCACATTATACACCATCAAGACAATAATATTTAATTTTAATTGCCCAGCCCATTAGCCCATTATAAGCCCTCGTTTGAACAGTAAAAATTTTCGGATGTCCACCCTTGCAGAAAAAGTTATCACTAGACAATTTTTTTTATATATCGTTCATTTGGCTCCTTAAAGGATAATTATGTAGTGCAAGCTGAGCGGTTCGTTTGTCCATCGCGGATTATCGTTTGCCCAGGAAAAAGTTTCGTTTGCCCACCCTTGCAAAAAAAAAGTTATTAGAGAATTACATTTTTTGGGTTGCGAATACTTATATCCTTAATTTGGTTCCTTAAAGGAAAATTTTGTAGTGCAAACTCATCAGTTCGATTGTTCATCGTGGACTATCGTTTGCCCAGGAAAAAGTTTTGTTTGCCCACTCTTGCACACAAAATTATTAGCAAGGGTAGGCAAACGAAAATGTTTGCTGGGCAAACAATAATGCACGATGGGCAATCGAACTGATGAGTTTGCACTACAAAATTATCCTTTAAGGAGCCAAATTAAGGATATGAGTATTCAAAACCCAAAAAACTTAATTCTCTAATACCTTTTTTTTTGCAAGGGTGGGCAAACGAAACTTTTTCCTGGGCAAACGTTAGTCCGCGATGGGCAAACGATCTGCCCAATTTGCACTACAAAATTATCCTTTAAGGAGCCAAATTAACTATATAAGTATTCCCAACCTAGGAAAATTTAGTCTACTAATAACTTTTTTGCATGGGTGGGCAAACGAAACTTTTTCCTGGGTAAACCATGTTCCACCATGAGCAAAGATAGATAGATAGATAGATATAAAGATTCGAGCTACTTTCCCAGCAGGAAGGCACTGCGACCATAAAGATCTATTGTGCCGTAGCTCATTAATCCAAAAGACCGTCCACCCTTCTAATAAAGGGCAGTAAGTCTTTAGCAGGAATCAACCTGAATTCTGCAGTGCTGATAGTAGCTTGCCCGAGAAGTGACATCCTAAAACGCGCGATGGCGGGACATTCGCACAAAATGTGCTTGGTCGTTTCCACGTCCTCCAGACAAAGACGGCATTCAGTCTCGCTTGACAGACCCATCTTGTTCAGGTGATATCTGACCAAGTGATGGCCAGATAAGTACCCCAATAGGAGTCTTAGGTGGGTTCTACTCATTCGAGTAGTACCCTTGTGACTGAAGGGCATTATCAGCTCCTTTGATTGACGAAGCCCTGGAAGGTTATTCCAGTACTGTTGACGCAATCGTGCAAACCAATCTGTGATCCGCAGTTTGGCCGAGGCCAGTCCAAAGCCACAGTAAGGCTCAGGTCCATGAAAACGACTGGATGATCCTTGTCTAGCAAGTTCATCCGCAGCCTCGTTCCCCTCAATGCCCAGGTGGCCAGGCACCCAACACAAGAAGACTCGGTTATTGGTTGCCAACAGTTGAAGGAGATTGTAACACTCCTTCACCAGTTTTGAAGAGACCTTATATGAGGAGAGCGCTTTTATAGCTGCTTGGCTGTCTGAGTAGATAGCAATGTGAGCGCCGCGAAGTCCAGTTTCCAAGATTACCCTGGCGCAGACCTCAATGGCGTAGATCTCAGCTTGAAAAACGCTGGGCGAGATTCCCATTGCGATCGAAATCCTGGTGTTGGGTCCAAAGACACCTGCACCAACACCCTGTTCTGTTTTAGACCCATCGGTGAACCACTTGATACATCTAGGGTCTGGACAGGGTGTGCCATTTACCCATTCAGAGCGGTTAGGGATGAGGGCTGAATATTTTCTGCCGAAGCAAACCTCCGTGATCATGTAATCTGATCTCAAGCAGATCTGCACGTCAGGAATTTGATTCAGAATGCTCATGTGACCGCTTTCTTCACTACGCACGTCGGAAGTTAGACGAAGTCTAAGAGCATTTAGAGCTGCTGATTCTTGAATGAATATATGCAACGGAGTAAGTCCAATTATCTCTTCCAAGGCTGGCGTAGGACAAGTGCGCATAGCTCCAGTGATGCCAAGGCAGGCAAGGCGTTGAAGCTTATTGAACTTCAGTAAGACAGAAGATTGCTGAGTTTTCGGCCACCACACAAGCGCTGCGTAGGTCACCATAGGCCGCACCAGCATGGTGTATAACCACTCAATTATCTTTGGGGTGAGCCCCCATGTCCGTCCAAAGAAACTTCTGCAAGCCCACATTGTGCGTGTGGCTTTTCCAAGTACATTATCTATGTGAGTATTCCAGGTGAGTTTCGAGTCTAGAGTTACCCCGAGGCATTTAACTTCAGTGGAATAATCTAAGGTCGTGCCGCCTAACGAAATTGGATCCAAAGTTATATTTCGTTTTCATGTGAACGGCACAACGACAGTTTTCTGTGGGTTTACATGTAAGCCCACAGCCACACACCAGCGTAGAACTATGTCAAGGGCCGACCTCATCACCTCAGTGATGGTAGATTCGAATTTGCCCCTGACTATGATAGTTAAATCATCCGCGTATCCGATAGTGAGATAACCGCGCTCATTAAGCATGGAAATCAGTTCGTCTACGACAAGGGACCACAAAAGGGGTGACAGAACGCCACCTTGTGTACAACCCTTTACGGCATTCACGCAAATGGATGTACTGCCTAGAGTTGAGTAAATATCCCGTCCACGGAGCATGGCGTCTATCCATGCAATGGTAGCGGGCGGGATGTCCCTGAGTTCCAGTGCTCTGGAAATGCACTCGTAGCCAGTATTATCGAAAGCCCCCTCAATGTCAAGAAACGCGCACAACGCGATTTCCTTTTCACTGAGGGACTTTTCGATTGTACTGACAAGGCTATGCAAGGCGGTTACTGTTGACTTACCCTTCGTATACGCGAATTGCATACGATGTAGGGGGATTGACAGTTCCATCTTGTGCCTGATATGCAAATCAAGCAACTTTTCCATGGTTTTAAGGAAGAAGGAAGTAAGGCTAATCGGTCTATAGGATTTGGGCATATGTTCCGGCTTATTGCCCGCTTTGGGCATGAAGACCACATTAACTTTCCTCCAAGGTTGTGGTATGTACCCTAGGGTGTAACTTGCCCTAAAAAGTTCGATTAGCGGAGTTATTATGATCTCCAAGCTGTTTTGTAACAGAGCGGGGAAGATGCCGTCTACACCGGGAGCTTTAAATGGCTCAAAGGATTCTATCGCCCATTTTACTTTGTCCATGTCAAAGATGACCCCCGATAAACTGCGAGCCCGGCTTACGGGAACCCGTTGGGGCCTCGCAGTTGGGCAGGGGTCACCAACAGACAGTATGGACCCAGGGAAATGGGTCTGAAGAAGCAACTTTAATGTTTCTTCTGGACCTTCAGTATGCGAACCGTCTGGTCTCAATAGAAGGCCGACGCCGTTAGCTGAGTCTTTGGAAAGGGCTTTGTGAAGGCGCGCCGCTTCCGGTAGCGACTGAATGCTTTCACAATGTCTTTTCCAGCATTCTCGTTTGGAATGCCTAATGAGTTTGTTGTACTCGGTGAGAGCAGTTCTGTACTCATCCCACCAATTGAAGCGCTTGGCTTTGTTGAACATCCTCCTAACTTTACATCGCTTGCGGGCCAATTCCTCGTTCCACCAGGGTACTTTACGCCCCGACTCCACCGAACGTGAAACGGTACTATCTCTGTAGGAGGAAGTTAAAATTTCATTGAGCTCCTCAGCTGCAATCTCAATTTCCCCTGTAGTGCTTATGGGGCTGACCAGTAGTTCCATGAGCAAAAGAACTGCCCAACTTGCGACCACAAATTGTCATATATGCTTACCAGCCTTACCACTCAACAAACATACACAAAACTGTCGCTCCTGTTCATGTAAAATACACAAAATATCTCCATAAGTTATCATTAATCCATCTACAGGTGCGAATTCAATTTCGTTGTAATTACAACCAGTGCGGATAGCACATCATCCAACAACTAAAGCTCATGCAATTCAATATATCATAAAAGTGCTCACTATCCTGAAGCTTGTGTTGTGCTTCCGCTGCTTCCAGCCAGCATGTTTCCGTTCAATCCCTGGGATTTTCCAGTCATCTCCATTTTGCTGTAGGTTACATTAACGACACTACAGATCCTGTGCGCCATAGAGTATACTCAAAGTTTTAACCCATCGTTATTCTACGGAATGAAATTACTGCGTTCAGATTCGATAATGAAAGTTGTTACCGGTGCCGGGTGCTGCTGCCTCTGCTGCTCTGTTGCAGCTAAATGAAGACGTCCTTCTTCGTTTCGGAATCATTCTTGGGCCACCTTTCAGCTTTCACTTTCCCGTCTCGTGTCTCGTCCGACAACGTTGCATTTATTTGATCCGAGGCAAAATATTCTTTTGTTGAATTTTGAGTCATATATCCCTCGCCTCCCGCACCCCCAGCTAGAAGTGAGACATAGTGTCACTTTTGCCCAGGACAGGACCTGCCGTATATGAAAGAAAACCGAAGAATTCTATTGCAAGTTTTCCAATACGATTCATACGTTTCAGTACGAAGGAATTTCCATTGTTTGCCAGATGTGAACAATTGTGGGTGAAAAATTATTGTTAGATGGATATGTGACGGAGAATGGGAGCGTAATTTTCACTGAAAATTTTCATCATTAATTTTAATGAGCTGTTATTGTGGCGTTAGCATCGAATAATTCGGGCTTACAACATTTTCATGGTAAGCGCATTTATTTTCTTGTAGTTGAAAGGCGGAGGGATTTGGAGCGGAATGGAGCAATTAGAAAAATTGCCTTTGTCCTGGAATTCAAAGTAGGGGAGTTTTATATTTAAAGGATGAACAGTTAATTCTACATTATGTTTTTTGCCTGAAATAAATAGGACAATACACACGTATTTCAAAATTTCAATATGGTAGTGCTATTGTTGGACAACATCGAAAAAATGCGTGTTCAATTGGAAACAAACAAATGTTAGAAAATTGGCGCTTTGTCTAGGTTCAAGGGCAAAGAATAAACATTACAAAGATATTGTACTTCATACAAATTAGCGCACACAAATAAACCTCGCGGTAGCATTGTTCGATTAATCGTATGATCATCGATTATTTCTGATAATCAATTAATCGGAAAAAATACGATTAATCGATTAATCGAAAAAAAACTATTAATCGATTAATCGAAAAATATGATTAATCGAAAAATACGATTAATCGAAAGAATACGACTAATCAGTTAATCGAAAGAATACCATTAATCGCAAAAAAACGATTAATCGTAAGAAAACGATTAATCGTATTTTTTATACCCTAGACTTATAGTATAGGGTATATTGTTTTTGTCACGACGGAAATATTTAACACCTTAAAGGAGGCTCCGGAGGTATAGCAATGTAGATATTTAAATGATCAGGGTCACCTCCTGATTCGATTTAGCCATGTCTGTCTGTCTGTCTGTCCGTCTCTCTGCCCGTTCGCACGATAACTTTCGATAAAATAAAGCTAGAGCCTTGAAATTTTGGTCAAATGTTGGAAGTGTGATCTAGTTGGATGGTATTGAAAATGGGCATGATCAGGCCAAGAGAACGCCTACCTCCCCTACATATGTAAAATACATAAATGTATCTATAACTCCCGATTAAAGAAACATGAAAAGCTCTAGCTTTGGTAGATTACTCATGAGGGTAATCTCATACTCTCCTGGGAAAATAAAACTGATAAGTTGAAAACTAACGGTAATTTTCTTACAAAGAACCCCGTACTACCCTACTTTTCAGGTTTTTTGTCTATAACTCCTGAACCAATTGACGTAGACACCTGATTTTTGGCGTGTAACCTTGAAGTGAGAAGCTGCTTAAGATTATGTAAGTTGGGCATAATCAGATCAAAGGAACGCCTACCTCCCCTACAAAGTTCCAAAATATAATATTCCTTTAATTACGATAACTTTCGAAAAAATGATACTAGCAAGTTGAAAATTTGAAAGAATGTTGCTAATAAGACCTACTTTGTTAGTATTGAAAATGGGCAAGATCCGACTCAAGGAACCCCCACCACCCCTACAAATGAAACTTCAAATAAGCGATAACTTTTGATACAATGAAGCCAGCAACTTGAAATTTTGGTAAAATGTTGAAAGTGAAATTGAGTTAGTTGGCATTAAAGATGGGTAAGATCCGACCTAAGGAACCCCTACCTCCCCTAGAAATGAAACTTAAAATAAGCGATAACTTACGACAAAATAAAGCTAGCGACTTGAAATTTTGGTCAAATGTTTGTAGTATGATCCAGTCGACTAATATTGAAAATACGTAAATTCCGACCATCGAAACCCCTACTTCCCCTACCAAAGAAACTTCAAATAAGCGTTAATTTTCGATAGAATGAAGCTAGCGACTTGAAAAATTGGATAAATATCTGTAGAATGGGTTAGTTAATTAATTTTGAGAATGGTCAAGATCCCACTGAATGAGTGCCAACCTCCCCTATGAACTGGCCATAGAAGAGACCCACTTTTAATGCATATGGTCGTTGCCAATTGGGACTTTTGGTATCACCACTAGGTCTGTACAAATCTAGGGTATATACGCTGCGGACTCCGAAGCGAAGCTTCGGCCTGGTTCTATTAATCGATTATGATCATATTCGAAAACGACTCATCGTATTTTTTCGATTAATCGATTAGAATCGATTATGATAGCATACAGATACGATTAATTGTATTTCTCGGAATAAAGGTGTAGAGTACAATATTTTGGTGAGAGGATGGATTGCGCATGTATCTTTCTTGGTAATGTATTTTATGTTTTTGGCAATGTATCTTTTTGTGTTTGCGATTTGAATGGCTTTCAAATGTAGAACTTTTGGATAAAAATGATATATGGCGTGCAGGTTGTCCCTATGCAATGAAGGATTTTTTGAATGTACGTGAGGCGAATATACATCTTGATGGGAATATACTAGACTACCGTTGATGGGGTTTTGAGTCTTTTGAGAACGAAAAGGACATTCTTGGCAATGTTGTGGGATGAGGGCAAGATGAGTGTCATAGGAATCATAGTGCAGAGGCGAATGCTCTGGAGTAGTGTAAATTGCATTTCGAGTCTTTTGGTGGGGAGAAAAGGATATTCTTTGTAATAGAGTGGAATATAGGCAAGATAGGTGTCATTGGAATCGTGATGAAGAGGCGAATGCTCTGGAGTAGTGTAGATTGCATTTCGAGTCCTTTTTTGGCTAAAACAAAGGAGGGGGAGGATCGCTGACTGCGAATATAAAGTTGAAACTGCCAAAACTCAAAAACGAAAGGGTATCCTGAATCGTGACTCTTCTTTTCGAAAACGCGGCATATCTTTCTGGAGAAAAAAAAAGCTAATGGAAAGTAGTTTGGGTCGCTGTTTGGGAATTTGATGTCAAAATTGCGAAAACATAGCAACAGATGCATCGATATTGCTGCAACATCACGAGAACTCGAACTTAAACTTTTAACACAAAATGATGCCGGCAGTAATAAAATATATAGGTATATAACTTAAAAATATAAAATAAATACCTGGCACTACAGTCCAATTTTTAACCAAAGGCTCGAGAAAAGTTAGCAATATCTCTTTGACTAGATCTTCACGATATGTTCTGTGCAGAGGTGTATTATCGGCAGCACGTTTGGCCGAGTTATTTACCCCACTAATTGGGTACTTATTTAGCAAGATTGGTTGGGGAAGGTTGTCTCGGTGTAAGACAATTAATTTTATATTGGCATTGTACACAACAAACTCCTCGGACTGCATGCGGAGCCTTCGTCTTTTATTATGATACAATAATTTCTGGAACTGCAACAAAACACGAAATGCTGAAATTCACATGGCAAATTTCTCGATTTGTGGAACTGCTATCGTAAAACAATTTTTCTTCCCGCGATTTGAAATAACAAAATAATCGATTAATCGAATTATTTTCAATAATCGATTTTAATCGATTATTTTGAACAATCGAACAGGCCTACCTCGCGGTGCCAATAATTCAAAGGTAAATCGCCTTGAGAGAGATAGAGACCACAAGGTTTTAGTAATGACAACTGCCTATAATGTTTCATTGTATGAATGACGTGCTTGTTAGTTTGCATTACCCCTTTGTGTACGTATATAGGAACCAACACATATGCAGCTACTAGTCACGTTAATTTGTATGAAGTGCGGTATCCTTGTAACGTCTAATCTTTGGCAACGGTTCATCTTGTCTAGTTTATTTTCAGCTATGTACGTGTACATCTGCACGTTTCTTCTTGGCACTTTTCTCGACCAAAAGTGGAGTTTGCCAGATGGGTGTTAAGAAAAGGACAGTTTCAGTCAAGTTTCCGCCCTTAAAAGTCGACTCTGCTTTCTTGGAGCTCCATGAAAGCAGGGTCGACTTTTAAGGGAAAAAGCCTCCCGGATTGAGTTTCAAGAGACGTAGGGCACATGAGATCGAAAAGCGCTTTTAAGTTCATTCTAGCTGGGAGGTAGATGTTGATTTTCCACGATCATACTAGATTCGTAACACTTGCCCAAAGCGTCACTGACAACCCGAAACTGTTCTGACAGCTGTAAGTGATTTCAACTATCTCCCAACCGCAATGGACGAAAGGCGACACCGTAAGGTGTCAAGGGGAACGGAGCTCATGTGGCCGCGAAGATCCGGCAGTGACAGTTGCCAATGTTGGCAGCTCTCAAAATTGGTTCCTTAGTGAATTAAGTGGCACGATCATTCTGTAGCTCAGGTTCGGAGATTTGGGCGGGGTATTTGCCGCTCAATGCCCCTGTCATATTAAGCAATCTCGTGCCAGAGGAAGAGACAAAACAACAAAAGTGAAAATTTTGGGAAGAAAAAAATAGAAGGCATGGCATTCGCCAGCTTAGATGCCATTATTTTGGACTACGGGGTCCAGATTAGTGATTAAAACGTCGTCACTACCGAAACAAAGTTATTATCAAGTTTCAAGTGTGATCCAACCTGAGGCACATTGTTACACAATTTGAAAATATGCTGATAACGATGTGAACCCAATGATGGTAATGACAACGAGTCATAGCTTGTATATGTATCCTTAATTCTTCTTATCCTTAAAACCTACTGCTGCTCTCCTAACTTAGTGCCACCCCACTAACAGATTGCCATCCCTAAGCGACCCCTCCATAGAGTTATTTCAAACCACAATCATCTCACAAACGCTTTCATTACCACTGCCCCATTTAGCAAACTTACACCTTTCTCATAGACAAACTATCCGCTGCAAAATCATGCAATAATCGAATAGTATACGGGAAATTTCCCAGAAATGATAGAAAAAGAAAAACAGGAAAAAAAGAAACCCAATGATGAACGTAAAACTTTCTCTCCAACTTTGGCGGACTTATCAGAACTTCTTCCAAACCATAGACCACCAATTTGAGCAGTGGAAGAAAAATATATAAGACTTCTCGTCTGCTCTTTTCCATTCTTTTGTCAATGTTTGCCTCTCTCGTGTCCTGTAAGCAGTCATCAGGATCTGTGTCGTCTAGTATCTAGTATTCATTCATCCTTTTGTGTGAAATTTCACTTTATAAAGTTCCATTTCCATTTTAGTTATCAATTGCGAAATGGAGTGCAAAACTTTTTGAAACTGCCGAATTGAAGGCGGATGGATATCCAACGGAAGAAATTCATAAAGATTGAAGTTAATTGAATTATTTTTTTTTCTTTCCTCTAACTGAAATGGAATTCTTGGCAGCAAGAATGGGGTTTGGATAAGATTTGAGATATAACGAGTATTTTGTGATGTAGTATTAACTAGATGAGGTTTGATCAGAAAGAATTAAGAAGGAAGCAATTCCACGTCACAGTGGGGCAAAAATACCGAAAAATGGAAACAACCCATAAAAGTAGTCAATCTTAATGTATACCCTCCTAAATTGAATGCAATTATTTTCAGATCGATACAATTAGCCGATTTTTAAGGGGGCCTCCCATTCAAAAGTTCTTAGTTCCATCTTAAACGCACTCTTTCTCCAACAAAGGTAGCAAAGGTTCTGGTCACTCGTCAAATCTGTGAAGAATAACTTCACCTCCACTTCTATTCTACCACTGGTATATGATGGTAAAATTTACAGTGAACCGCAAGACAAGGCCAACCTGTTGGCCGGAACTTTTGTTGCAAACTCTCGCCTACTACCCACTACTCAGAGTCCACCAGCCATACCCTTATGTGATTCACACCAGAGACCTTTGCATTTCCGCACTAGGGAAGTATTTAAAGTACTCTCAAAACTCGATGTATCAAAATCGGCTGGACCTGATGGCATCTCCCCCTTAGTTCTCAGACACTGCGCTTCCTCGCTAGCCAAACCTCTCCGAAAACTCTTTTACCTGTCCTACGCAACAGGAGTGTTCCCATCATCGTGGAAACTAGCTCATGTCCAACCAATCCCCAAGAAAGGAGAAGCATGTGATCCATCTAACTACCGACCAATAGCACTAACTTCGACCCTATCAAAAGTCTTCGAAACCCTGGTTAACAACCAACTAATGAGCTACCTTGACTCACATCATCGCATCAATGATCGGCAATATGGTTTCCGGTCTTCGCGCTCCACCGGCGACCTAATGACATACCTCACCGAAAGATGGAATCGCTGTATCCACCAATTTGGCGAAGCTAAAATCATTGCCCTCGACATTTCGAAAGCTTTTGATAGAGTCTGGCATCCGGCTCTTCTAGCTAAGCTCCAGGCTTTTGGTTTGGACCCAAAATTAGTTAAATGGATCGAAAGTTTCCTTCACGACCGTTCGCTTCAGGTCGTCCTTGATGGAGTTAAATCAAATTGCCATACCACCAACGCAGGGGTCCCCCAAGGTACTGTCCTTTCACCAACACTCTTCCTTCTCTTCATCAACGATCTTCTCAGCGTGACTTCCAACTCAATCCATAGCTTTGCAGACGATAGCACCCTTGACTACACTTACTCTTTCAACTCTGTAGCTGACTCTCGCCGAAATTCAACATCTATCAACAGAGATCGCATGTTTGACTCACTAAATGAAGACATTTCAAAAGTTATTGCATGGGGGAAAGCGAATCGAGTAGAGTTTAACGCCTCAAAAACTCAATGTTGTCTACTTTCCAATAAGCGATGTGCTCCACCTACCGCCCAACCAATTCTTGTCGATGGGGTCAGCATTCCTGATTCGCCCATACTGAACATACTAGGTATTAACATCTCCAGTAAACTAAATTGGTCCGACCACATTTTTTGCGTTGCAAAAAACGCAATGAAGTGTCTGGGCTTTCTGAATCGCTGTAAAAGATACTTTTCACCATCTAATCTGGCTCAAATTTACAAGGCTCATATAGGACCGAGACTTGAATTTAATTCCCACATATGGGCAGGCGCAGGTAGAACCGCATTATCCGCGTTAGAAAAAGTTCAACGGAAAGCCTTCAAGCTTATTGGCGAGGAACCCATAACATCTAAAATCGAACCGCTTGAACACCGGCGAAGTGTCGGCTGTCTCTCACTCTTCTATCGCTACTACAACCGCCGTTGCTCTGATGAAATAGCCAACCTCATTCCTGAGCGTACTTTTCCTTTACGTAACACCCGACTAGCCAGTCGTGCCCATCCTCATCTTCTAGAACTCAGCAATAGTCGCACCGCCAAATTCCATGACTCGTTTGTATCTAGGACAACACGAATGTGGAACGATCTACCATCTTTTGTTTTCCCCCGCAACTATGACCTACAAAAATTTAAACGGAATGTACACCGTCACCTTATTCAAACTCAACCCATCTCCCCACTACCTTAATCCCTTACCGCCAACGCTGTGCTCTCGCATCAAAGGGTTACCCCCTAAGCTTTGGTATAAACATAAAAAAAAACAATCAAAAAATCAATAAACTCTTAAGTATTTTGCCATTCTAAATCGAATGAAACTATTTTCAGGTCGATAGAATAAGCCGATTTCATGATATAACGATATTTTAAGGGGGATGTCCCACAAAAGATCTTACATGCATAGTTCAATCCTAACCGCACTGTTCCTTCAAAAACAACCACAAAAGCAGTCAACTCTAAAATAATTTCCTTACCATGGGAAAGGGTTTTTTAAACGGTAGCTGGTAAATAATACCATGGATACGAACCAATAGCAATGCGAGCAGTTTCGAGGGCGTAATTCTGAAATTTGTTTGCATCGATGTAATGATTGGTGCATATTACTTGGAAACTAGTTCCCAATACGTCTTGAAGTATTTCCGGTATTCCTTGTACCACTTCCTTGCTTCACCATGTCCACAAGCAATCCTAAACTGTCTCTAAGCTGGCGCTGAATTTCAGCTTTCTTTGCTTGCTTTTGTAGTCCGGATGGTGCAACGGTTAGCACGTTCGCCTTCTACGCACTGGGCCCCGGTTCGATTCCTACTAAATGCGGTAGTTTTCGATTAAAAAGGGGATTTACGTGTCGGACTATGAGCAAACTCAGCTGTTAAATAAGTACCCATTTATGGGGTAAATAACTCGGTTGAGCGTGTTGCTGATCACACACCTCAGCACAAGACCGTCACGATCTAGAAAATGAGATGATGCTAACTCATCTCGAGGCCATGCTTCAAATTGGACTGTTGCACCAGCTATTTATTTATTTGTTTGCTTTTCTCCAGTATTTGAATGGCAAGTTCTATATCAAAAGTAATATATATTCCATGAAGCGGATTCTCGCGTGCAATGTCGACATGCCTAATTTCAGTGACTCGATATTTGATGGTTTGATATTCTCCAAACAATTCATTTCCTATGGTTTCGCTCCTCATATCAAGCAATTCCTACATGAGCTTGTATTCGTCACAACTTCCGCCCTTTTTCCATCAATCATGGTAAAATATAAATTGTGCAAAAATTTTGACTACTTGCCCATTGTAGTCGATTTCGGAGTCCTGGAGATTCCTTATTTCATTTTCGATTCGATGTCGTTCCGCCATTATTATTTCGGGAGTTTCCTTCTGAAAGGAAAATCTTAAGGCCCTGAAATATCTCGTAGAAGATGGTCGAGGATTTGTCCCAATGCTTTCCTCCTGTTCCTCCTTCAGCGTAAGTTTAACGGGGACCATCGAAGTTAGCAAAATGTGAGTACGAGTATTCGAAGTTCCTTCTTCTGTCCTTGAAAATACTTGCAAATACTGACTTTCTCCACTCGCACCATCACACCCTCATTTAGTAGAAAGTATTAGCTTGCCACCAAGAAGTTGATCATATGGAATGACTCCACTTCGAAAAATTCGCCTACATGTATGGTCTAGTCGATCTTGAAGTGGAACATGGGCGTATGTTTCGGCTGTAATTACGTTATCCGGGTAGCATTCTTTTTTAGAATTGATTATTTTCCTGCAGTTCGGCAAATTATTATGCCCGATTGCTTTTGAAGCCTTCCGCAAAACTTTGTATTGATCCTTACCCAGCTTTGCTTGAACAACTAAGGCTAATGCAGTGTCATTGCTAAAGCCCGAAATCGAATCTGTAGCCGGAGTTCATGAGGCATCTATAAGGTCTTGTGGAAAACTATCTTGAAGCCAATGAATCTTATGCCATATTCAGACAGGCACTAGATTTACCAAATCTGTGGATTTTACCAAATCTATCAATAAATCCACAAGATTTTTCATACATTTTCAAGATTTATAAATCTAGATTTGGTGCTTGATTTTTAAAAAATTCCGTCTCAAATCTATGATATTCAGCATGCATACGCCTAATTTTATATTCACCACACTTTGCGTTACGACTTTTCATTATAAATAAGAAGAAGAGTACCATAATTTGTCGTTTAGTCGTTTGGTTATGATATGTGCTATGTGCTATTAGACATGACGCAAAAAAGAAAAGAAAAGAAAAGAATGTTAAGTGGTCGGACCATGCGGAAAGCTCGATAATATCATTGTGGGAAGAAAAAATTATAGATTTTAGAGGCGCACGAAAAAATTCCCACATCTACAAGGAATTGCAAGCGGAAATGGAGCGGCTGAAACTATACTTCACCGCTGAAGAAAATCTAGTGGTGGTGATATGTGAAAAGGCTTTGGGATTTACAAAAATATCTAGACTTCTGGTGCGTATGTGAATATGGCATTACTTTTCCTGCTGCCGTCACTGCATTTATCGAAGTTCTTCGTAGGTCGACCGCCTTTGCTTGTGGACGCTATATCGGGAGCCCCATCACTGCTTGAAGGGCTAAGAATGGCTGCGTTCAGAAGGAACTGATCAACTTCCGCTCAAGTGAACATGATGAAAATGAGCGGATTGAGAAGTGACCGAGCAACTTGTATGTAATTTCCCCGAGCAAGAAATATTACTGATCATCGCCCAATGCTCAGATTCTTCTTTTTCCTCCTCACGCTCATGTTGCGATTGCGACATCCAACTTTTGTTTGACAGTTGTCGAGTTGTGTTTGCTGTGTTTTCGCAAGGTTTTTATTTTTGATTTTTTCGTTTTCATATGCAACCGTCGTGAAGTTATGGAGAACTCACCGCCGTGCCTAATTTGCCACTTCAAAGGCCACAATGGCAAAATCACAGAACTTTGTTTTTATCCGTGGTCCAATCGCCTCGAGCTCCGTCGACTCGACAGTTTATGCTATGGGATTTCGATCGTGCCGCCAGATGCGTTAAATTCACCGGTCACACGGGCTCAACTGAATAACAGTTTCGTGGTCGCCCAAGGGGATCACCTTTTGGCGACAACGAAACTGAATAATATTTGCTTCATCCTCAAGTGATGTCACAGTTTGCGGGTGGACGCTAAAAATTCGAGGAGTTCCTGGCACACGGAACCAGTGCGAAGCTTTGACTTCAGTCTGGACGGCATACATGTAAGTGCACCGCGGTGATTTAATATTAATTTTCAGGTTATATTTGTAACATTGCTTGATTTCAGCTCATCACTGGTTTTGATGACAAAACTCTGAAGCTGTGGAAGGTGTCGCACAGACATTTCCTGAGCTCCTTCACAGAACACAAGAACTGGGTGCGGTGTGCCCGTTTCAGTCCAGACGGAAAATTGGTGGCCTCCAATGGGGACGAAAATTCCTTGTTAATCTATGACACTGCGAGCGGCGAAAGTGTTCACACCTTTCAAGAGCACAAGGGTGCTGGCTTGCATGCAGTATGGCACCCGAATGAAAGTTTTGTCGCATTGGCGATGACTGATAATCGTATAAATCTTTGATATTGCGTCCAGAAGTTTGATTCAACTGTATCAGGTGCATTCGAGTCAGGTCAATTCGATTTCGTTCCATTCGTCCGGCAACTACTTGCTGCCGGGAAGCGATGATGGCACTATGAAAGTGCTTGACTTGCTGGAGTGTAGACCAATCTACACATTGACCGGACATCTGAGCGAAGTGTAGAGCGTGACCTTCTCCAAGGATAAATTCAAGTCGGGAGGAAATGAAAAACAAGTAAATTACTAAATACTTATCAATTGATTCGATTTGTAAATTTTCTTCAATTTCAGCTTATGGTATGGAAAGGCAGTTTTCAAGACACCGAATCAAAAGGGAATGGATCAGCATCAAACGTAAGCGGAATCAGTTCGATCTTCCAGTTAAAGGATACGTCGGCCAAATCAACTGACGATTCTGCGGAGTTCTAGTCGATCCGACGAAAAGCAGGGCTTATAACAAGGAGCAAGTTGGTGTGCAGAATGAAATATGGAAAAGTCTTTTGCCCCCCACAACGGGTTTCTTAGCATGCCCTTATTTATTATTATTATATGATCCATCGTATGAAACCAGAGGGTTAATGGTAAGATGGTGTCACGCCGATTAAAATAATGAGAAGCTCGGACTCTGACACTCAAATAGACACCTACTCAGTCTTCAATCAATTACCAGTTTGATCGCAATCATAAAATCGAATAAAACTATAATTTACGCATTCACGCCTACGATTCACGGCTTAATCTTACGCACCCTCGAAAACATCAAATGACTACACTCGGTCGACCACTATTAACTCAAGCGAACACAAGTTCCATTGACGCCCTATCATTGAATTATTTGTGGAAATGGCTCTTATCAAAATAATTACCGCACACACTTCCAAGTACCTTTTCTAATATGATTAGACTCCCTTAAGTCTACAGTTTCTACGTATATCGTAAAAATGTATAAAAACACGACTAAACCTAATAACTCACTTAAATGTGGCCAAGGGACGTATACACTTATTTCTTGTGAATGAAACTTGAATGTATCTACTTGCGTGACAGCCATATATTAACTTTTGATGAGTACAATCAGGATTTATTCTAACGGTCAGAGGAAGTGGCAGAAAAGCTTCTGTCAGGACGAAGTGAAAAGAATAGAGCGCACACAAAAAATGTGGAAATATGGACGGAAACGAAACTATGGATCAAGCTTCGTGTCCATAGAACCCTTTTTCACTCCCTCCAACGTTCGACCCCAATCATGGCTTTCATTTCCTCACATATTTTTTACGTTTGTCGTAAAACTTTAATATACACTTACGAGGACCTAAGTACATTTTGGCGTTTATTATTTACACGGACTTGTCACGACACTTGGGTACGATAATCACAGCTGAAATTGTATGCCCGAGTCGTATTTATTTCAACTACCAAGCAAACCCTTTTCGGTTCAGCCAACATGAGAATTTACTATAAAATCAACCAACCACCCGATGATGGCGTGTAAGCTCTAAGCTGCAACCTGTGTAAGCTTATATTCGTCCTTGAATAGACCAGCGCTCTATCCAACCCATAGAGCAATCCAAATCTATTGAATTAATGATGAGTAAATCCCAGCTAGACTTACCTAATTAAGGATGCAATATGATGCTTGTGTGGCAAACGTAAAGTGCTAGCATGTCTCTGGTAAAAGTCTTGTTAATCCTTGAACACGTCAATCACGGGCTAGTTAATCAGACGTGGCTGGAAAACCTGGAAGCCTTTCATTATTGCAAATACAATTACAGTGATTTAATTTGTGCGGGCGACGAGAATTTCTCTGTCGATCCAGCAGATTTTAGTGAAACCTATTTTTACTTTACGCACTTTGATGGAAAGCGGAGCTTCAACCCGATATTTACCAAATTAATTGTGTTCAGTGAATCAGATCCTGCAATTTATTGTAGTTTAGGTATTCTTTAGCATAATGACTACTTGACTTCAGTAAAATTGTTTGATTTATAAACAGCGGGAATCCAAAATATTGTACCATAATTTCACAAATCTGAAGAGAACATCAAATACGTCACTTCAATCTTCACGTTCAATTTGCCTGACAGATTTTTCCTTCCGGACTTCGCGAAGGAACCCTACTCCACATTGGATCAATAACAGCCATGCCTCGTCGCGAAACAGTACGACGACGGTGGCGTTTACGGACCTTTGGCGAAATCAGTAACATCTTGAAGGACTATTGGAAAGACAGCGCCCTAAGCAGAATTGTATCTATCCTGAAGGACTATTGTTTGAATAGTTCTTTGGCCGGGCTTCGATATATTGCCGATGATAGGTAAAAGTAAATTGACAGATATTTGAACATCATATATAATCTTATCGGGCATATTTTTCTTTTTACTCAGATATTCGACAGCTGAAAGGATATTTTGGTTTATTTGTGTTGCATTTTCCACGGTCCTATCCTTTCATTTGATCAATGAATATCGAATTTCGTTTGAAAGTAGCAGTATCAGTATGGTGGATGAACCGTTGGACCGAGAAGACTTGCATGCAGATTTTCCATCTGTGGCTGTTTGTGAAATGGGTAATTCAAAACAGGAATATCCGGAGATTGAAGCGAAAATTCAAAGGTAGGTCACAGACGAAAGGTCAATTTCTTTTTTTTTATATTCAGATTTAATGCAAATGATTGTACCACTTCCATGGCTTTAAGGCTTTTTCGATCTCGGCTATAACGAGTTATCGATACAGTTTTAGTCGAACATAAAGAAAATTCTATCACCATCTCTGTAAAGTTACGTTGTACCCTAAGTTAGATAACGAAGCACGCGCTTTCTCTGCTGACAAACTCGCCTAATAGAAGCGGCCTATGCATCAACCTTAGCAAGAAAAAAAGATACAAAGTATCTACACTGCATGCAGATACATCGGAACATGGATATGTCTATGACTACCGACTGCGTGGAACCTGTTGTGTTGAAGATATCGACGTAAGTTTTATAAAGATCCCAGAATAGTTATACTGGATGAAATCATTCGAAAAAACACGTCCCACGCTTTCGGTAGGCATAAGACATATCCATGTACCCATGTATCTGGTGGCAGTGTAGATACTCGTCATAAATTCTGCTTTGCTTTGTCCTGTCCTATCCGAAGGGAAGGGGGGGGGGGGGCATTTGATCTTCTGCAGACCTCTGAATGTACATCATGTCACGATGAGCTGCCCGGAACTACATCCTGCGACGAATATTTCTCTATTTCGGGGCTTGGGAGATTTTAACTCGCGCAGTACGAATCCGCCATTTTGTTTTATGATATGTTTATTGCATGTGTGGTGGGGGCCCACATTGTGGGCCAGTCAGACCTCAAATCGCCGCCATTGCAAATGCACAACCATTTGGATAGAATGAACTTCATCCGCGATGGCTCTCGCTCTCTATCTTCGGGGGGCGGGAACTATGTAATGTACACACTCTCAAGTTGCGTCTGCGCATGTCCAAATGTTAGTCGAACTGACTACTTGCTACTTTTTCTGGGACCCTACTCATTCAGATATGTAGTACAACGCGCGCTATTTTATTTGTTTGGATTCCAGCCATTTTAAACATTTTGGAATTTTTGCGGAAGGGGGGCATTTGATCTTCTGCAGACCTCTGAATGTACATCATAACATATAACACATATAACACAACAAATCCGCCATTTTGTTCTATATGTTTATTGCACGTGTGGTGGACGCCCACATTGTGGACCAGTCAGACCTCAAATCGCCGCCATTGCAAATGCACAAACACAGTCGCTGGATCACCCGATTTGGCTCGAATGAACTTCATCCGCTCTCGCTCATCTTCGGGGGGCGGGAACTATGTACACTCTCTCAAATTGCGTCTGCGCATGTCCAAATGTTAGTCGAACTGACTACTTGCTACTTTTTCTGGGACCCTATTGATTCAGATAGTACAACACGGGCTATTTTATTAAATGATGAATGGGAATTGGCGGAAATTGAAGGTCATTGAAAGTCCGCCCGTTCACCCGTTCACTATGTTATTTCTTGCCGTCCACAACGTCAACCTTTATCGCTATCAAATCAACATCCCAACATGTACACACAGGATCCCCGCAAGCGCGCCGCCCGCGCGGATCTACAAGCAACAGCCATGCACAATGACCACTTCACTCAAACGACATGCACAGCCAGAAAAGAAAATTTTTTAATGGGCTTGTTTTCTCTCTTCTGACCCCCGAGTAGAAAAACGGACATTTCGTGTGACGGATAAATTTTTAGGATGACCCCCAGCTATAAGACATATCCATGTCAAAATATTGCTCTATTTACAAGGAAACGCAGCATTCTTCTAGAAGTGTCTTCCATTTTGGAGAGGATGAGGTTTATATTTACGGATAGGCTGACTTCCTTGGCCTTATACTGGAAGGGAAGCTAAACTGGAAATCGAACATTAGGAGCCGCACGAACAAAGCCACCATAGCGCTTCATTGCTGTAGGAATGTTATCAGTAAAATTTAGGGTCTCAAACCCAAGATATTGTATTGGCTCTATGTGGCTGTTGCTAGCGATTTTCGATTAGCTTCCGTTCGTTAGGCGTTCCACCATACTTAGACTCGATGTATCATTATGAGGCGCAAAGTACAGAACCCGCCTTGCTTAGTGATTAGCGGAGCTTTTTGTGCAGGCCCATCTGTAGCCATGGGCATGATGCTTAACCTATTGCCGTGGGATATTCTTAAAAAAATAGCGGTAAATTCAGTCATTCGCATTCGGGAGACATACCAGTGGACAACCTAGGGTACCGATCACTAAACGATTTTGAACGATGGGGATATCCCAACGTCGATAGATTACACCTCCCTAAAGTACGTAAAGAACAACACAAACTCGCTAAAAATATATACTGACGATTCTAAGACTGCTGAAGTTGTGGGTGCTGAAGTACACTCTGAGGAACTCTAACTTTGTTGGTAGTTGCAGGGCTGATGATCTCAAATCAGTAGCAACATCGCCATATCCAAAATAAGATCGGCTGCGCGGTCTCCGATTGAGCGTCATTCTGGGAAATTTTTCATGTGGGACTGTCTTGAAAAAAAAAAGAGCGGAAACAGGAGTCTTTTCAACTGTGTACTAGTGAAATACTGGTTATAGAAATAGATGCAGAGAGGGACAGGAGCAAGCAGCAAGTGATCCGATACCTATCGAGATTTGCCGAGGATACGCGACACCTATCGCCGTCTCATGTGCATTTTCCCAATACTCCTTCCTATCCGATTGAAAAGAAAAATGCTTTTACGTCAACAAACGAAGTAGGTAGGTAGGTAGGTAGCCACATCATAGAACGTGCGGAAGACAATTCTGCCCATTTCTATATAGCCGTTATAGCTGGTGTAGGTAAGGTTAGGTTAGATGGGCTGTTTCAACTAAACAATGATCAAATGATCACACTTAGACCCCACTGGGCCCGTTGTGATACCCCTAAGTACAGCAACCCGAGCCTACCTCAGTCATTACACCAGCCAGAGCTGGCAATGAAGCGATGAAGCCGATCAACCTTAACTTCCTTTAATTCATCCAACTCGGTAAAGAAGTAGGACCTAAGGATATCCTTCCTGCGACTCGCCAGGGCAGGACAATCACACATAAGGTGAAAATGACTCTCCTTCTCCTCCTCGTTCCCTCAGCTCCTGAAGTAATCATTGTGTGGGTGCCGAAGTCTCCTAGCATGCTCCCCAATAAGGCAATGCTCAGCGATAAGCCCCACCACATTTCTGAAATGGTTTTTGCTCAGCAGCAATAACCTGCGAGAGCGGCCGGGGTCCATTTTCGGTCATATTTGCCTAGTTGTATGACACGTACTGCCATTGCACCATCTGGTGTTAGCCTTATCGTATGCCAATGCCTTGGTGACCAGGCATCTTCACGAAAGTATTCCCTGGTCATATTGGTAATTCCGCCATCTCACTAAGAGAGCTGCGACAATTTAGCACTGTCTTTGACATAACCAAGACGAAACTGAGCGATTCGATCTGACTATCCGAGTATATTATAACATCCCTAGCAGATATGACATTTCGCGTAAGCCAGGTTGCCGCCTCGGACATTGCACAAACTTTCGCCTGAAAAACGCTACTGTGTCCTGGCAGATGGAGCGATAAGCCAATACGCAGCTTCTCCGAATGTACACCAGCCCCAACCCCTCCCACAGTCTTAGAGCCGTCAGTGAAAATGCTGATGGTATCAGATGCCAAATTAGCGTTCTCTAGCCACGCATTCCTCGATGGGATGAGGCTAGTAAAGCCCTTGTCGAAAAGGTATTTTGGGGAGGGTAGTCCGTCACAACGGGAATACCAGTGTTGTTCAAAACAATTGAGTGGCCTATGGTTGTCGGTTTTGCGGAGGCAGATGGCAGATGGCAGTGTTCGCCGCCATTTGTTCTACGAAGATATCCAATCAAGTCTAACAGTGCGCCCAAGGCAGCAGTCGGGGTGGTCCTTAGGGCTCCCGTAATGGTAACACATGCTGTTCTTTGGACCTTCTCCAACAGAGCTCTGTACGACGCGATGCCAAGTGCGGTCCACCAGTTAACAATCTCATGCATCATTATGGGCCGCAGCACCGTTGTGTATAGTTAGTAGACCACCTTCGATGAACTAGGACTTACCACAGTCTGCTCCTTGGAGTTGCCTCCGAGCTTGGACCAGGTTTGACCTCAAACCGCACTGAATGCACTATTGTGCCCGAGTCTACCGTGTCACATTTTGACGGGCCAGGATTTACCAAAGGCCGTCCTCTCTTTGTTTTTATACCATATACGAGTATGAACTGTACGATGAGCTGGAAGTTTCGCAAATCGTCAAACTCCATCGACTTCAATGGCCAGAGCATGTAAAACGAATGGACGATGATCGCATGTCAAAGAGAGTAATGAACGCAGAACGAGTCGACAGAGCGGGACTGCTAAGACGGCCGAGAGCTCGTTGGGAGGGAGGTCAGTATATGCGGATGCCGAGCAACTACTGGGCTTCCAAATTTGGAGGACGCGGTCACGTGATCGAGATAAATGGAGGACAACGATCCAGGCGGCCAAGGACCGACGTCGGGCTGCCGCGCCACGATGATGATGAATAAATTGCTTATTTCAACCCACATTCGTTACTCTGAATTCGAAAAAGGCCCACACCAGCACAAAGCCTTTCGTTTAATTTAATATTTAATCCATTCAAGACAAATGGGTCATATTATGAAAAGAAATCATCACTCTTCGCGCTGGTTTCGTACGGTTCCGGGGCACGAGTCCTAATCTCGCATCAAGCAATTTTCTTATTTATGAAATCGAAACCTTCAACTTATACCAATGTTGAACTTAAAATCGATGAGGTCAGTTTATTTTTAAATAAAAGTCACAAATTTGTACGCCCGTGTCGGGTTGATCCGGCACAATGCAGGCTAGCAAAAATTTACAAAGAAAAAGATGTTTTCAATATCCCTTTCCTAATACTATTGATACCCAGTGACCACTCCGCCCTTACGTATCTTATAGTCTACTATAAAATATCCTGAATTGAAAGTGTCTCCATATATTACAGACTTATCGGCAATAGTCACTTCCTTAATCTCCGCAACACAATCGATGAAAACTATGTCGTCTGTTACAGGACACATCTACCTCGTTCATAGATAATCCCAACATTAACAGATACTCTGTGTTTCGCTCGTTTCTCGTTCTCCATCTTTGCAGCTTAATGGAGGGCACCGACTTCGAGTATAGTTTCGATGTAGAAGATTTTCTTTTACGTGTTGTCTTTCCAAATCTCTACAGCACAGGATCATTGAGTGCTTATTGTACAGCATGTGATGATTGTATTCCATGTCCTACGAGTGGTTATGAAGAAATCGCTGCCAAGGTAAGAAGCATTCAGATAAAGACGGTAAGTTTAAGCTGTTAAGTATTGTAACGAAGAAAGAAATTTTATGTTATTTTGTTTCGAGTACATTGAGAGCTGCTGGGACGGGAGAAATGGGACGAAAATTGGCACAAAATCGTCAGTTGGCAAGAATATTTCACATTTGAAATAGGCTTTTAGCCATGAAGCTCGAAATTGTTCGTATCAAAATAAATAGCTAATAAAAAAGAAATGAAAGAAATGACACACTGGTGCAACGACTTAGCGGCGTAGCCAGAAATATTTTTTGGAGGTGTTTTCTAAAGGAAGAGTTTATCCTTATGCATTATTTTTTCGTGAACTTTCAAACAACGACCATATTTTATATGGCAGTACAGTGGTGGCCAAATAAAAATTAACACTGTGAAAAAAGCGATATTTATTTTATTTCCTAAAAAAAAACGATTTTTATGGGTCTTATAACCAAAATTTACCTGGAAAATTCCATGCCGGGTTAATTATCTGTCGGTTTGTTCAGGTTCCGCTTCTGTCAGTCGTTTATTGTAGTTTAGCCGTTGACGAGTAAACATGGCACCACAGTTGGATGGTGAAAAAAAATGATTATTGTTGCGTTAAGCAACGAAGGGCTTTCCACTAGGGCTATATCCAGATCAAATTGATTGTAGCCACGTGGCTGTGTCCGAAATTTTGAAAAAAAAAAACGCGAAAGGATCTCTCCAGCGGAAACCAGGAACAGGACTTGGCAACAAAAAGACGACCGCGAGAGTTAACCGACATCTTAAAAGCAAAAGCCTAAGTGACCGAAAAAAACCGCTAGAGAAGTCAACATGGACTTCCAGGAAGCAACTGGAACAATAATTAGCGACAGAACTGTCAGAAGAAGGCTACAGTTATGTGGACTTTCAGCTCGGCGACCCCGAAAAAAACCAACTTTAACGGCTAAAATGAGGACAGCGAGGCTGAATTTCACCAAATCTCACCGAAATCGGTCGGAGACTGACTGGAAGAGAGTACTCTTTACCGACGAATCAAAATGCAACCTGAACCAATCGGATGGATTGCAGTATGTACGTCGCAGAATCGGAGAGGAACTCCAATAAAGACTATGTAGTGACTCGAAACAAGTTCCCTCCGAGTTACATGGTTTGGGGTTGCATTTCCTATTTTGGCACCGGGGATTTGGTGTTTTTAGAAGGATCAATGAATGTGATCAGTTAAAATACATCAGCGTGATTGACAACCATTTGATCCTGTCGATGGATAGGCTCTTCCCAGTCATTTAGGACCCGATTTTTCAAGATGACTCTGCGCCATCCTCCGATTTTTGCACGAGTTCTGTCGCCGTAAAGAGCACTGTACTAAATACAGTTTCTGCATTGCTACTCATCTCACTGATTTCATTATTCATTATCGACGTCGGGCTGTCGCGCCACGGGTCAAAAAAGAGAAAAAAGTTGGGGTCGCCCATCCTAGGCTGGCAGCCCCCTTTTCATGGGAAATAGTGGTCCGATCGAGCTGGCTCGAACTAGCGGGTGTTGGGGGGTCGCTAAGTCCGAATCTGGGGTCAAAAAAAGAGAAAAAATTGGGGTCGCCCATCCTAGGCTGGCAGCCCCCTTTTCGTGGGAAATAGTGGTCCGATCGGGCTGGCTCGAACTAAAGGGTATTGGGGGGTCGCTTAGTCCGAATCTGGGGTCGAAAAAGTGAAAAAAAATTGGGGTTGCCCATCCTAGGCTGGCAGCCCCCTTTTCATGGGAAATAGTGGTCCGATCGGGCTGGCTCGAACTAAAGGGCATTGGGGGGGGGGGGGTCGCCAACTCCGAATCTGGGGTCAAAAAAGAGGAAAAAAAGTTGGGGTCGCACATCTACGACTTTTATTGAATATGTTATTTATTACCCAAGTTTCAGACTCTTTGCATGACTCTTTTTGAACGACTCTTTTTCAACGACTCATTGGAAAGAGTCAGAGCTTATGTGCTGGCACAGTGAAAAGAGTCATTATGCCCATCACTATAGAGTAATAGTCCGAGAGTCAAATTGCAGACTGGGGAGGGCACGGTCCCTTATACCTGCTATGGTATTCCAGTTAAAAAGTGACCGTTGGTCAAGCCAGACGCGTCGCGCTCCGAGCGAGTTTAACAGTGTTGTGTTAAAAACGACGCCAAGCCTACAAAAATAACGTTAAAAAAATCTAAAAAATGGATTCGAAAGGGAAAAGTAAGTACAATATTACCATGATATCTCAAATTTTTAATAATTATGTATGTGATATCAACAACGGAATGATTTGACTGAAAATGAACATAAAATTGCAACGGAAAATTGTACAATAAAAACATGGAGAAAGGTTATGTTGCACTCCATTGTTCCGCGGCTTGTTGTAGGTTGTAGATTAATCTATTGTTTAATGAAAACAACAATAAACTTGTGCGATTTTATGCGCCATCGATAATGGTGCAAGTTTTTGTCATAAAAAGTGCCAAGTGTAAATTCTCAACGTATTGAATCCGCCATTTTTTTTTTTTTTTTTTTTTTTTCAAATTTTGACTTCAGATTCATAATCAGCCTCCCCAAAGACCTCCGAGTACGGAGTTTTACCCGAATTGAATTCGTTTTCGACATTTGGCCAGAGATTTGGGATGCCGCCATAATCCTATCCTTTATTATAATGAAGGGGGTAAAACATGAAATGCTCAGTTTTGGCCTCGCCATTTTGAATTTTGAAAATCAGATATTGGATTCGTAATCAGCGACCTCGAAAACCCCCATATCAATAATTTTGAATCAATTTCACAGCCGTTTTACATTTTTCTCCGCCATTTTGGGTCCGCCATTTTAAATTTTGAAAATCGGTAATCAGATTCGTAATCAGCGACCTTGAAAACCCCCGAGTAAGAGTTTTTGAGCGTTTCAATTTAGTTTTACTATTTACGGCCACATTTTTGGGATTCTGCCACACTGTGCGAACGTGTTTTTTTTAACGCAGTATTACTTTTACGAGTATGTAATTTCGCGAAAGCTACATCCGATTATCATATGAAAACAATTACGCAACGTTTCAAAATTCCACTTTCCTATTTGGGTTATTACGTTGAAAATCGGCCTACAACATTAAGCAATACTCTTCATTTTGACGTAGATTCATATCGCGAACTTTAAATTATAGCTTCGGATATTTCCCAACTAATATCCTGCTCATTTCATCAATCCTAGTCAATGTATGATTTTAATTCTTAACATCAAATTCCAGCACAATACGAAGTTGTTTCAGCCTAACATTAAGCATACTCACGTACTCAAACAATTTGAAAGATATTTCGATTGCAAATAGGGCTACGTGAATGAAGCGCGAACTACTGGGAAATTTAAATATAAAATGCGAACACATTCAAATTCTCAATGATATTCCTATATCTCTCATCTAGTACTAAAAAACCAAAACACCCCCCTCCCCCCACTCAATTTATCCGTGAACCATGTTAGATACGACAGTGACGCTCATAAATGTTATGGAGAGCTCATTACATTTTCATTATGAGTTTTGCGAATATGAGCCGCACAGAATTCAAATGGCAGACATTTTCGTTATTAATATCGTAAATTGTGATTACAATTCGACATGGATTTCGAATTGGTTTTAATTGGAATTTATGATGAAAATTTGCCTTGTACTGAAAACGGACCGTGTATTGGATGTGCTGCAGTTAATAATGATTTACGAGTATTACTACTTTGGTTTGGAAGGTCCTATCATGCAGCGAGTTACGGTCATGTTCTGGGAGTAATTTAACATGTTTGATTGTACCGCCAGATCCTTTTGGAGGGATTACCGGACACTGGAGGCAGTTGAAAATTATGAGTGATATTATTAAGTATTATGACTATTGAAGGGTATGTTATGCTCTTAATTAATATTGAATAATTTAAAATTTACGAAATGTAACGAAACCAACACAGTCTATACACTATATAGGCGTTCGTTCCTATGGCAGCCGGTTCTACACACCGGAGCGACCCGTTTTTCAACGACCAAGAGCTACCGAATCCCCTTCAATACAGAAGGAAGTATAAGTGTGTGTCACGCTCGGTGGCCGTGGTCATTCGGTCAACGCTCTACGATGCTAATCTAGAGCTCGGAGCTCAAATCTCGGCGCGATCAAAAACAGCCTGTACTAGTACTGATAGAACTCTCACAGTGCTCAGAGCTTGTCAGTATAAAGACGGCGCGGATAGGAGGTGCATGCTAGCAACTGCACTTCTGAAAAGTAGATGCTATTGAAACGTCAACAACGCAAAGAAATGCCAGACATGTTGACGCGCCCATCCCCCTGGAGGATAGTCAAGGCAGTTAACATATGTGTGTGTCATATTTTCAACGTGTCCGTTTTTAACGGAATTTGGGAGCTTCACATCTCGGCGCAGCTGCTCTCAATCTTCCTCCACTGCGCCGGCATCGAACTAAACCCTGGTCCATGGATGTACTGAAAATGGACCGTGTATTGGTTGTGCTTCAGTTACGACCCTAGCTGCTCAAATAACAAAGTTACAGGCACTTTTATATTTGGCAGTCGAGGGGTCACTTTGCCATGAAACTTTCGGGGTTTTTCGCAGGTTTTCGTCCGGAACGGTATTTTTGGTTTTTGGGGCAGGGTTCAGGCTGCATTTGAAGCTAAAATTCAAGTCTCTAGCCTCCGGGGTTTTGGAGATGGAGCCTTTTGAAAAAGTGCAAGTTTGACCCCTCTAGCTGCTCAAATAACGAAGTTACAGGCACTTTTATATTTGGCAGTCGAGGGGTTAGTTTGCCATGAAATTTTCGGGGGTTTTCGCAGGTTTTCGTCCGGAATGGTGTTTTTGGTTTTCGGGGCAGGGTTCAGGGTTCAGGCTGCATTTGAAGCTAAAACTCAAGTCTCTAGCCTCCGTGGTTTTGGAGATGGGGCCTTTTGAAAAAGTGCAAGTTTGACCCCTCTAGCTGCTCAAATAACGAAGTTACAGGCACTTTTATATTTGGCAGTCGAGGGGTCACTTTGCCCTGAAATTTTCGGGGGTTTTCGCAGGTTTTCGTCCGGAATGGTGTTTTTGGTTTTCGGGGCAGGGTTCAGGGTTCAGGCTGCATTTGAAGCTAAAACTCAAGTCTCTAGCCTCCGTGGTTTTGGAGATGGGGCCTTTTGAAAAAGTGCAAGTTTGACCCCTCTAGCTGCTCAAATAACGAAGTTACAGGCACTTTTATATTTGGCAGTCGAGGGGTCACTTTGCCATGAAATTTTCGGGGGTTTTCGCAGGTTTTCGTCCGGAACGGTATTTTTGGTTTTTAGGGCAGGGTTCAGGCTGCATTTGAAGCTAAAATTCAAGTCTCTAGCCTCCGTGGTTTTGGAGATGGAGCCTTTCGAAAAAGTGCAAGTTTGACCCCTCTAGCTGCTCAAATAACGAAGTTACAGGCACTTTTATATTTGGCAGTCGAGGGGTCACTTTGCCATGAAATTTTCGGGGTTTTTTGCAGGTTTTCTTCCGGAATGGTGTTTTGGATTTTGGGGCGGGGTTCAGGCCGCATTTGAAGCTAAAATTCAAGTCTCTAGCCTCCGTGGTTTTGGAGATGGAGCCTTTTGAAAAAGTGCAAGTTTGACACCTCTAGCTGCTCAAATAACGAAGTTACAGGCACTTTTATATTTGGCAGTCGAGGGGTCAATTTGCGATGAAACTTTCGGGGTTTTTCGGAGGTTTTCGTCCGGAACGGTATTTTTGGTTTTTAGGGCAGGGCTCAGGCTGCATTTGAAGCTAAAATTCAAGTCTCTAGCCTCCGTGGTTTTGGAGATGGAGCCTTTCGAAAAAGTGCAAGTTTGACCCCTCTAGCTGCTCAAATAACGAAGTTACAGGCACTTTTATATTTGGCAGTCGAGGGGTCACTTTGCCATGAAATTTTCGGGGTTTTTCGCAGGTTTTCTTCCGGAATGGTGTTTTAGATTTTGGGGCGGGGTTCAGGCTGCATTTGAAGCTAAAATTCAAGTCTCTAGCCTCCGTGGTTTTGGAGATGGAGCCTTTTGAAAAAGTGCAAGTTTGACCCCTCTAGTCGCGTCTGAAATACTCACTTGCTCTGTAAACTATAGCGGCTGGAAAGAAAATCTGCACTTGGACCTTAGCTTCGTCGTGCTACGAAACGATTTCATTTCCTCGGAATCTCTTGGCAGCACAAAAGTTTCCGAATCGTCTAAAATTGGAACAAAATCACAATGTTAATTTCTTTTTTTTTACAGGATGATCTTTGTCCACACCCTTACCCAAATTCTCTTGGTGATGAGGCGTGCCACTCTCACGACAAACACGTCTCATACTGAAAGCCGAAAGTTCATGTCGCTTGGATCGATATCACGTTCGACCACCAAAATTTTCGCCGCTGTCGCTACCGTCCTCAATCAGACGTTTTGTAATATCGCGCAACGTTTTGTCAGACGGGAATTCTAAACGAATTTTGTGATATTCCACTGCAGTGTCCAACGATTTTACGACCGCTCGGCCTCTCCACCAGCACCGTCTTGCCAATATTAATTTTAGGTGCACCTGCATTTTCCTGTGAAGTAAAAACGTACAGTACAATCAGCGCCCAACGTGGGGTCGAATTAAATTGGTTGATTGATCAGAATCTCTTAACTTTCTGCAACAAATAACAAACAAAGAAATTTTAGTTTGGCTCAAGTCCATCTCGTGCTCCATCATGAGTTTTGTACATAAAGGCTAGAGAATTTATGAGAGTCTTGGATTGCAGGGTGCTCTTTAGCTCTCGCTATAAACAAACAGACAACTCCCATTAAACTTGCACTTCAAACGTCGCTGTAGACGGTCAGCAAACAATTGTCAATGATACGTGAGACGCTCTCACCAGACAATTTATAATTTGACAAACCATGAAAATGTTTAAGGTTTAAATATTTAAAGACGTTTAAATAAAATAATACAGTAGAGAGTAGAGATCAAACGCGTTGCCAGGACTGCTATCAAGCCTGCCATCAGGCCTGCTATCTGCGTGGTCAGCGTTTTTCGACCACCGAAGAAGCAGTCGATGGGTTCAAAACACAAGTGGAAAAAATGTTTCGAAAATTGGTTCAAGCGCATCCCAATGTGTTTTGACCTTCATTGAGAAAACTTTAAAAAACAATTAAGTTTTCGAAAATAAATTACTGTTTTTTCATTGTTAGACGCAGAACATAAATAGTAACCCACGTATAAACCAAGTTTCTGACCCTTTGGGTGACTCTTTTTGAACGATTCTTTTTGAACGACTCTTTTTTTAACGACTCATTGGAACGAGTCAGAGCTTTTGTGCCGGCACAGCGAAAAGAGTCATTATGCCCATTACTAATCCAGACTGATGCCATATAATATCTCCAAACCTTCCATCAGGTCCACTATCAGTTCACATTGATAGCAGGCCTGATTTCAGGCACTACGACATGTCAAGAGTCAGGCTTGATGGCCAGGTTTGGCTGCAGGCTAGACAGCTGCACCGGCATGACATCTAAAAACCCCTTACCAACAAGTATTTTTCGGTAGAATAAAAAACTGTATTTTTAATATTGATAAATAATATTTTATGACAGGCACGAGCCAATTGTTCGCAGCTGTTTGGAAAGTGCACCTGGGACGAAAAGGAATTCGATTGCTGCAAGCATTTTTTACCAATTGATACGTCTTTGGGAGAATGCTTTATGATGAATTCTCTTCAACTGATTGACAAGTAAGTTTTATAAGATATTTTAAGTAGATATTTGTATGATTATAGTTGCATATTGTCGAGCCAGATACTCTTTTCACCATAAGATACATTGAATGTAGATACTGAATTTTCAAATTTTAGACATCAAGTGTCTTTTGCACACAAGTACAATCAGCTGTGCAGCTTGCTCGAGACATTCTGGAACACCTGCCCGCGAGGCATGCTGTGATGCATGCAATGGGGTTTGTCGTGATGCCACCCTGAGGCCTGACGTGCCTCTCAGCTTGCCACGCGGCTGACCTCACAGAACGCCTCCGTTGGCCTAAAAGCGTGCCTCACAGCAGGCCTCACAGCAGACCTCACAGCCTGCCTCGCGGCTGACCTCACAGCATGCTTTGTGGTTGGCCTCACTGCATGCTTCGCGACAAGCCTCACGGCTGACAGACCTTGTGTGTAGAAACCATTTTAAAGAAATACTAAAAGGGCTTTTTACACGGACCAACTAGCTGCATTAGACCGCCTATCAGACCGGCCATTAGACCCCCTACTAAGCCAGCCCTTAGTGTTCCGATAATGGAACGCGTCATTTACAATAGACTGCTCGCAATCGTAGTAGGGAAAGATCGCCTGTCAGATAGACAGTGCGGTTTTCGCAGGGCGCGTTCCTCTGTCGATGCAATAACAAAGATGAAAGAATTGGCAGTAAGTGAATTAAGCCCAGGTAAATGTTGCGCGGTGGAGACACTAGGTACGAGGATTTATCTCAGCAGATTGGACGCAGATTTACTTCTCGCTGGAGAAGGTTGAGGTTCCCGAATATTAGGCCAACCTTATCAAAAGCTATTTGTGTCCAATAGGGTAGTAATATATGAGAAAGGCCATGGACACAAGGAGTACAATATCTCAGCTGTTGTCCCTCAAGACACAGTGCTTGGTCCTCTTCTGTGAAACATAATCTACAATGTTATTTTAGTACTTCGCCTACCTAAAGAAGCTACAATCATAGGATATTCGCGAACGATATAGCAGTGGTTGTAGTAGCCAATCACTACTATCAAATTGTGGCTGCAAAAAAAAATAGGTTTGGATTTGGCTGAAGTAAAAACCGAAGCCGTTCACATCAGTAAACGTAGAAAGAATTCTGTGACGATAAGAATCGAAGGCAGTGTCATTAAATCAAAGGAGGCCATAAAGTAACCCGGTGTAATTTGCGAAGGTCACATTTAGGGAACACCTTAAGTATTCCTGTGAGACAGCGGTGAAGACAACCGAAGCTTTGTCAAGGTTGATGCAAAACGTTGGTAGTCCGAAACTCAGCAAACGATTTCCCATATCTTGAGTGACTGCATCCCTTTCGCTTTATGAGTCACCCGTCTAGATTGAAGCACTGAACAAAATATACAACGCGAGTCTTGCTAATTCGATTTACCGCATAAGTGCACTAAGGATTTGCTGCGCCTATCGCACTACATCTGGCAAAGCGTACAGGATGAAATTGAAAGGCTCTATAACGGAAGAGACTCGGGTTCGGCAGATGAACTGCTGGAACAAAGGCAGCGTGAAAGGGAGAACTTGATGTTGAGGCGGTAGCGTCGTTGGTGAATTGAATCGACGAAGGACCGGTGGACACACATAATTCATCCCAGATATCGAGGCGTGGATCAACCGAAAACACAGCGAATTGAACCATTATCTTACCCAGTTTCTCACCGGACATTATTAGTTGCCTTGACCCCTCCAGGGGCATGGGCGCGTCAATATCTCTAGCATTTCTATGCCTTGTTGACGTTTCCATAGCATATCTACTTTTCGGAAGTGCAATTGCTAGCCCATACCTCTGGAGGGGTCAAGGCAGTTAACAACATGGATAATACGAGTGCTTGCACAGCATTCGTTGGATTGGATGAAATTTATTGACTCGATGAATCTCTGGACTGGAGAGACGCAAGGTGCTTGGGTGTGCACAATTAGTTATCCGATTGGGTCGTGACTCGGCAAGTCGCGCATAGTGTTACCTGGCGTTTACCCAATTAAAATGAAATGAACGAGATACATGTTCATGAACTTTTCTCGTCATTCACTTTTTTTGCTATCCTCAATTATGTACCTCACCCTGCCAGGACTACTGTTTCGAGAAAATGTTACCTTTAGCTAATTGCCACCTAAGGCAGAATTTGTAAAATACAATTGCATAAAAACATTATACGAGCACCATGACAAAATTCATATAACAAGAATTGCATCATTCCTGTACAGGACCTCGGAAAATTGGCTGAATCTGGAAGTAACGTATACACTCCCCCAGCTGCACGTTGTCGGAAATTCTGCTTTCGCCGTAAGTATCTACATTCACTTGAATCTACTTTTTTCTCGTACTATACATTCTCGCCAAGATTTTTGCAAACATTTCGAAAAGCTAATTAACCAAATAAACTATCCGGCATGCACATTGTCCCTGTGTCATCTTTTACAGGCATGAACCGCATTGTAATCGTATCTTTCTTTCTTTTTCTTTTTTTTTCTGGCGGTCCGAATGGGGTTGGCTCGAACCTCGACGAAATGCTTTGCAGATTTACATTCTGAACGAGGAAGAGATCCCTCACATGATGCTCAACTCGTTGGAATTTCAGTTGGAGGAACCTGGCACCGATGAAATAATAAAACTCCATCTGCAGAATATTCACAACGATGAAGGTGTACGATACTTTAGCCCCGATTATCGACATTGTCTCTTCCCTGATGAACAAAAGTCCGACAGTAACTTTAAGTACTACAGTTTTAGTGTTTGCGCTACGGAATGTGTAAGAGATGCACAAATAAGGACCTGCAATTGCACTCATCACAGCATGGTCTATGAACGTAAGGACAGTATAATGTCATTTTGCTGTAAGCTCTGTGTGAAGTTTTGAGGTGGTTTGTTTTTTTTTTAATTGCTTGCTAGGAAAGGTGCCATACTGCAGGGTGGTGAGAACCAACCCAGGCATAAGGTGCCATTATGACGCCTGTATGATGGGTTGTGGATATTATCGTTGCCTGGTATGCAATGCGTTGTACTTAAGAGGATTTTTAGTTGTTCCAATTTCAGAGCTATGCTCTTCAGGTCCGGCGAAATAAGTAAACCCAGCGCTTAGCGGAGTTTACAAAATGTGCAACGGCGTCACTATCACTTCAAATTGGCATCCTTCAGATTGGCGCCCCGCAAGTTGGATTCCTGAGGGTCGCTCCCCGACAGATTGCACCTCGCCAAATCCGCGTCAGCCAAAACGGCCGATCGAAGCACATTGGCATTCTTCAGGTTTGCCACTCCCAAGTTCGCGCCGGCCCTCCAGACATGCTCCTCTCAGATTCACTTCTTGCAGATTGGTCCAAACTCCGGTGGGATCTTCTAAATTGCGGCTCTTCACATGAACTCCTTCGAGATTGGCACACAGACCTCGCGCTGAAACGAGCTGGGTACATTCTAGGTTCATCATCATCGTGGCGCGACAGCCCGACGTCGGGCCTTGGCCACCTGAATCGTTGTTCTCCAATTATCCCGGTCACGTAACCGCGTCCTCCAATTTTGGAAGCCCAGTAGCTGCTCGGTGTCCGCATATACTGAGCTCTCGATCGTCTAGAGCTAGACAGTCTCGCTCCGTTGACTCGTTCTGCATTCATTACTCTCTTTGACATGCGATCATCATCCATTCGATGTTCATGCCCTGCCCATTGAAGTCCTTGTAGTTTGACGATTTTCGAACCTTCCAGCTCATCGTACAGTTCGTACAACTCGCAAACAGCCCCGAAAATTCGTCAGAGAATCTTACGTTCAAATGTGTCTAGCATGTTTCCGGAGGCTTGAGTTATGATCCATGCTTCGCAGCCATAGCATAGCACTGGTCATATAATGGTTTTGTACACGTGGGGCTTCGTGTTTCTGTGCACATGCTTCGATTTCATTATGAGAAGAACCGAGGAAAAGTCTTATTAGCTAACTGATTTCGTCAGTTTCGTTGGCGTCCCTTGACAAGTTGCAAGTTCGTGAACGACTCCATATACCTGGAGTCGTTCACGACTTTCGCGTTAAAGTCTCCCAGCAGCAATTTGCAGTCGTTTGTTGGAATTGAGTCGAAGAGACTCTCAAGGCGGGCGTAGAATTCGTATTTTACTGCGTCTTCTTTAACTTCAGTGGGGGCATGCACATTGATGAGCCAGAGATTGAAGAATTGAGTCTTGTGCGTGAGGCCTAAGACCTGGTCCCGGCTGCGTACCGCCTCATTTCTTTTATTCCCAATTTTGTCTGCCCATTTGTTGGTGTTGTCTTTCCCAACGAGGGGCGAAAACTCTGTCCACGTCTCTCGGACTGAGCTACAGTAGGCATAGGCCGCTGCTTGTTGAAGGGCCTTTTCTTCGTCAGATGGGACAACTTCACGGTATCTATTCAACCTTAGGCTCCGCCCCCACGGTCATCTTCTGATGCCTACTAAACCGTTCATTCATTCTTTTCTTAATTCGTTTCTCAAGGCATTTTCCGTGGTCCGATTTCAACCAAATTTGATACAACCCGGTGACATTTTGGCATTGGTGCAGGTGTTCGTCCGGACAACAGAACCTTCTCATATGACTGGGGGTCATATTAATGGCATTTTGAGTCCTTTGATCACGAGAAACCGACCTCCTTGGGCATGACATGAAACCTCGCCAATTTATGGATATCTTCTGCTTCGGGGTGATGCGAGCAAGGCACTGGAGTACTGTTGAAGGCATTTTCCTTTGGTTTCAAGTATCATTCTCTCACCATCCGCACAACAATGGAGTTTCGTAAATTCCTCCGGCGGCCTTGTAGACGACATAGCCTAAAAATTTATTCGATTGTTCAAGCGAATTCTTCCATCCTCTCTTAGAAGAATATTTATTACAAGTTCCAGGCATTTTAGAAGTATTTACCGCAACTGTTAGAGGATAATCCGGAATAACTGAACAACTGCATGCAAGGAAATCTGATGAAAAAGTCAAAACACCATAAGCAACCAAAGTACCGAGAATTTGTTCATTGCACACAAAAACATAATACCTGAAAAGTTTAAATTAAGTTACATGCAAACAATTAACAAACAAAATTTTCGAAAATTTCCATAGCTACCTTCATCGGTTTGTTTGCGAGTTTTTGATTTTCCCCGGCTTCGTCAGTTGAAACTCTATTTTTCGTCCTTTTTACTATTTTCAACTATTCTCTTCTTTTATTTCCATTTGTGATACAATCGCGCCCGGAACACTGCACACTCAATCCAGAGGACGACAAAAGCTTAAGTTGCGACTACGAAGGACTACTTTGTCTCGACGAGAACGAACTGATGCGTCCTCAAAAGACAATCCTGCAAATGTGGCGCTCGAGCGGTGTTGCCTGTCACTGTTGGCCATCGTGCAATGAGAATGAAATCTATGTTGTCGAAAGGACCACCAGGTAGGTACTTTAGGGAACTCTGGAGAAAAGTTGCAACTAGAAACGCAATAAAAATCTTTCGTTTCCGTTAAGGATTATTTTTCTCAATGTATTCTTTTTGAATTGTTCGAGCAGTTCATGGTTGAAGTTGAGCTTGTAATTAACTTGAAATTGATTGTCTTGTCAATTGATGTCATAAGCGCTTTTATAGGTTCCTTGGAAAGGACTCTGGATTCTTCCACGTCAGGTTTTAGGAGCTGGTAGCATTCATTATCTTCGCTGCAACAATACTTACATACATCTCTAGTCAGCGTTCTCTAAACAATTTCAATGTTAGAGCCAGTGAATATTTTTTGAACGTTAATAGGCACCAACCAAAACGAGTGGAATTTGCAAAACAAGAACTTTTAGTTCTAGAAAATTGGCGCCCAATGTGGGCTAATGGTATTTTCCACTTGTATGCTATGGGGAATCTTAGCTTTTTGAAAGATTGAAGATTTTTTTGCGTAATCCTAAGCCCCGGTGCACATGAGCGTCCAAATGACGCCGCTTCATTTAAGCTCCTCCTCGCTCTTTGATACCTATCTATGAGCGCAGCGCACTCTGTATTATAAAAGCCGGGCCACCCAATGTCGAACACGAACTTGAAATTTACGTGAAGTATCCTAAATCATTCGGAGAAAATTTCAAAGCAGGTTTAAGGAACTTCACACAAATCACACATTGTGACCGTGTTCGTGTCCCAAGTTCGTGTGTATGTGGCCCGGCTTAATAAAACCTGATTCGCGGATGCGTGAACTGCTGCAGATAGGAGCAGAAATCAGCGGAATCTCAGAAAGCTATCGCGACGGCCAAGTGAAGCCTACAGCTATCGAATAGCTACCGGTGTCCCTTGTGCCTCGCTCGGTTGCTCGCATTGTATTTCTTCCTATTCGATTAAAAGTGACGCGGCGTCCAGCGTCATTTGGACGTTCATGTGCATCGGGGCTAACTATCCGTCAATTGAACGCTCATGTTCTTATGATTTACACTTCATTCTCTCTCTCTTTCGACAGAATGAATCCGAGCAGTGACAAACGATCTGTAACAATAGGACTACAATCGATTCCCTTTCGACATTACCGACGACAAGCTGTACGCAGTAGCCTGGACCTGGTGGTGACAGTCGGCGGCATTCTTGGATTATTCATGGGAGCCAGCATATTAAGTGTCGTCGAGCTGATATACTTCTTTACGGTTCGCGTCATTGGTAATTTCTACCTGAAGTGGAACGCAAGACGACGAGAATCGCGAATGCGACCCACCGTGTGGCGACGAAAACTTCAACACCGACGCAAGTCACCGATGCTCTTATACCACTAATGAGCACTTAGCACGAAACAAGAAGCAACTTATAAGATTCGTCGAATCTTCTTCTGCACAGCAGATAAAATCTATTTCACTTCAGATTATCACCTCATTAGTGGTAATGGGCAATATTGCTCCAAGGGGAGAGGAAAGGTTGTTATAAGATGTTGTGTGGTTGACATAATTCAACGACTCTTTTGTAATAGCGAGAAATTCGCGTTGAATAAATATCAATTCAGGATGCTTTTCAACATAGTTCGTGATGGGTTGCCGATTTAATGAGTTGCATCATTAAAAATTAAAAGTCCGGTGAATGGTGTCATCATTTCTTCTCCTTTTCTTTATAATGGTTTTGTAGAAAATAGAGCACTTTAAATTCCAATTTGAATCTGTTTTTATTGAGCGATACCTGATCATTTAGGATAAATGGAAACGAACTTAAGTGGGTTAAGAGGATTACCGCTGTCAAAGCTACATCTTGCATAAAGGTAAGGTGTCGGGGGACTTTGAGATTCGCAGTATAGCTCGGCAGGGATGCATCCTCTCACCGATCCTATTCCTTATTGTGATCGGCGATGTGTTGCATGCAGCCCTATCCGGACTCGACAGAGGAATTCAATGGACTTTGACATCTTATGTACAACATCTTAACTACGCTGATGACATATGCCTACTCTCCCACAAAATCATGGATCTGTCCGCAATGGCGTTAGATCTCTAGAAGGAGGTAAGCAAAGTTGGGCTAAAGATTAATACCAACAAGACCAATGTTCTTAGCCCGCCATTGCGAAAAAGAAATCCGACACCTATTGCCATCAATATTAATGGGCAGCCTGTGGATAAGGTGGACAACTTCGTCTACCTGGGTAGGTTTCTTGCCGAAAATGGTGGTACGGAGCAGGGCATCGTTCGTCGTATCAACCAGGCTAAATGCGCTTACGGCATGCTGTCCAAAATCTGGCAAAGCAGTTATCACAGCATCAAGACCAAGCTGGGCTTGTGTCGCTCCCTGGTACTGTCAGTGCTTTTGTATGGGAGCAGTGCATGGAAAGTTTCCGTAGGAGTTACCAGAAAGCTGCAAGTTGTCGTCAACTCATGTCTTCGTCGAATTTTAAGAATATTCTGGCCCGAAACAATATCAAATGAAGAGCCAATCGGCGAATTGATACGCAGGCGAAAATGGCAGTGGAGAGGTCACACATTGCGGAAGAGTGATAACTGCATTGCTTTGCATGCCATGAAATGGAACCCCATCTCGAAACAAGGCCGACCAAGAGGTGGTCCTCGAATCACATGGCGTCGATCCGTGACAAAGGAGTGTCAGGCACTGGGTAAGTCTTTTGGGGAGCTGCGCCCCATTGCCCAGAACCGAGTACAATGGCGCGCAGGAGTAGTTGACGCACTATGCCCCACTAGGGGTTAAGGCAAACTAGTAGGAAGTACAATTGATAATTTTAACTTCAACAAAGCCAATCTTCGGATGCCCTCCACATCCATTACATATTTGGCGCCCCACGTTGGGCGCCATTAAATGTAATGAGAGAGAAAAAAGCATGTGCAGCAACAGCTGAAATGAGGGAGCTGGTGCGGTTTGACCGTGCAGGTCTAGATGGAGAAAATGTTGAAGGTTACTCCATCAACAGGTGGAGGTGGCATGCGCTTGATGTAGCCCTGCTCGGGAGATGCGGGTATGAGTTCTTGCCTAGCACATCCACTACTTAACTAACGCGACAAATGTAACTAAATACACTATTAAATAATAATATACGGCGTAGCTTTCTGTTCCTCACAGCTGAAGAGATTCAGTCCGGTGTGACGTCATCATTTGCAATAATACAATACAATACAAGAATTTAAAAGCTTTCGGGCTGGTTTAGATTGTGTGGCACAAAATCGTTGGAAAGCCCAAAAGCTCGCGGGCTGAGAGCAGTTGTTCCACACGGCTGATGCGCCCGCAAACTAGGTGACACAAAATCGTTTGAAAGCCACAAGCGCTCGAGCTTATAACTCCTGTAGGCTGTGATCTCATTGGCTGTGCGATAGTATCGTCTCAACCAGATGACTTTGGCTTATGATGCAGATCGTATAGTGCAGCATCAGTTGTATATGGATGTTCGAAGTAGAATTCGACGCAGAGGTTTTGTGACAAAAGGGACAAGATACACAGAAAATTTAGTTGGAAAAATACAGAGATCCGTCACGGCACTGGCCCTTCTGAGATTTTTTTGTGCTGGGGCCAACCACAGTCTCACTTTTAGGGGACAACACCAGGGACACATTAAAAGAACACCGTGCACTTTCAATTGGCACTTTTTTTTTTTCAGAAAATTATCAGTTTTTTTTTTTTCTTTTTTCAAAATTCAGATAATCGGGCGAAGTGGCCGTCCCGTGTTAGTCCCCCGGCAGTTATTTAGAATGAACTCTTCGTCTTCGTCCGTTCCCTTCATCCCTTTCACCTAACTTTCGCCAATCTCCTAGAGCCTCCCTCAACATCTTTCGTCCACCATCAAAGGAGTCTGCTTTTTCCCGCCAAAAACTTGCTCCCTAACAGCAGCTATTATTTCCCCTACAAACTTTCACCAACCTATAACACACTGCTTCGATTGCTACCGAAGCAATGTGTTATAGGTTGGTGAAAGCCCTACTACTGGTGCCACGAAATTTGTGTCACCCTTCTTCGCCTCACCAACTTGTATCCCAACATTCCTCTAGTTCCAAGGTGCAAATCGCGTAGTCGCACGGACGTGGTGTCAAGTGTTATACTTCAAACCGACCTGAATGAAGGATTCATTTAGTCTAGTGAAATCCGAAGATAAATCATGAATAAAAATACAGTACAACCCCGTTAATCCGACCTGGTTGGGACTGGGCATGAGGTCGGTCCCGTGGAAAAGTCGGATTAACCGGAGTCTCCCCTGGCACGCTTAATAACATGGGTAAACATAAAGAAAAAACATATGAAGAATATATACGTTAATAATTTAAAATATGTATTTAGAAAAGTAAATTGTAAAGCATATTGTGTACATAAACTGTGAGCAATTTCAAACATATGTATTTTAAACGTTAAAGAAGTCCTGAATTTTGGTTTGCTTGTGTGCGTTCAACTTTTTTTGGGATGCGTAATCTCTCCACTTTTTTATAAGTAGAATATCGGCTGAACTGGCCTTATCTTGCTGCTCGATATACTTAAGTGCTGTTTCAAATGCTTCCAACGCTTCCGAGTGTGATGTTTTTTTGCACGATGTTGACGATTCATGTTCAGCATCTTCGTTCTCGTCGTCTGGGAGATCATTTTCAATTTCAACGGTTCTTATCAATTCTTCGTCTGTAAGTGCAGGAACAGTATCATCTCCCTGTAGCCATTCTACCACATCACTTTCAGTAGGGGGAACAGTAGTATCCAAAGCTGCCGCCTTGTGGAGCTGTTCTAATTCACGAGTAATTTCTGCCAACGAGTCATGACTTTCTGCTTCCTTCTCTTCTCCATTGTTCTTTAAGAGTTTCTGCCAAGACTTTTCAATTGTCGAAGCCGGAAGCTCCTCCCAAGCTGCCGCTAGCATGTATATGACGTCTTTAATATTCAAAGATTTTACAGCTTCCATAAGACTAAATCCTAAAGAGGTTTTTTCAATTAGGACACTCATAAATTTCAATCGGTTTCGCCTTTTTAAGCTCTCAATGACACCTTGGTCCATAGGTTGTAATAAGGATGTCACGTTAGGTGGTAAAAACAGTGAAGTCACATCATCTTTTTTCAATCCACTAGGGTGGGAAGGAGCATTATCCATCAGAAGAATACATTTTGATGGAAGATTTTTATTTTTCAAGTGCTTTAGCACTTCTGGAACAAAAGTGCAATCAAACCATTCTTGAAATAATACACGATCCATCCAAGCTGACTTTTGTGACCGATAATACACTGGCAAACATGCAAGGTTGCTTATATTTTTAAAGGCTCGGGGCTTACGCGATTTGCCGATTACGAAAAGAGGCAGCTTGTGACTGTCTGATGCGTTGCTGCATACTGCTACAGTTATCCTTTCCTTTGCTAATTTGAAGCCATCAACAGTTGTTTCGTGTTTCGCAGCAAGTGTTTTTTTTTTTTTGGCAGCATTTTAAAATTTATCCCCGTCTCATCAATGTTATAAATTTGCTCATTCGTCAATGAGTCACCGCTCACAACATTGCTGAATAGGTCGATAAACTCCTTAGCAGCTTCATTGTCGGCCGATAATTTCTCGCCATAGATCGTTATTTGACGTATTCCATGTCGTTTCTTCCATCTATGAAGCCAGCCCTCACTAGCCACGAATTCGTCATCTCCGTCTTTTTTTATCAACGTGTACAAGGAACAGGCTTTCGATTTGATAAGTTGTCCAGAAAGAGGAGTTCCCTTTTGTCGTTCTTGGCAGAACCATAGCCATAATGCCTCGTCAAGTTCCTCCGACGCTGGTTTCCGAACCCTCTTTCTCTGTTCATTTTTGTCAGAGATGATACAAAAAGCTATTAACTTATCGCGGTTCTTCTTTCAATCCTTAACAGTGGTTACTCCCACTCCGAAGTCTTCCGCTACTTTAACAACGCGTTCGCCTTTATCAATCCGTTCTAACGCTTTTAATTTTTCACTGACTGAGCATTCTTTTCTTTTTCGGGACATTTTAACGACCGTACTGTATAGATTAAATTAAGCACAAACCGACTGAAAAAGCAGACGAGTAGAAAAGAATGGCGATAAACTGTATTTACGACGAAACAGTACACATGTATGAAGAAATACCTAAGCAAGTAGCGGATGATATCCACATATGTATTGCCTAATATTTCGTCTGCTTGGGTCGGATAAAGCGAGGAAGTCGATGTAAAAAGTCGGACTAACGGGGGAAATCTGGCGGACGATTTAGGTCGGATAATCCGAGAAGTCGGATTATTTGAAGTCGGATTAACGGGGTTGTACTGTAACTCCATACCATCTCCCTCATATTTTCTCATACACCACAATTCCCCATTTCACCAGAACATATCAAAAACATTCCTTCGGCATATCTCCTTTGTCTGTTTCAAGTCAACGTCAAATTTTCCCGATATTCATCGCGCTCACAAAAGTCATAAATTCAATTTGATTGTCCCGTATCAAAGTAAGGCCGTATCGGTATGGACTCAAGTCGTGTCGGTCAGATGGAATTCGGCTCAAATTGGAATATTTTGGGGCAAAATTCATACCTGCCGTCGTCATTCTATGGTTATGCGAATCCTTTGTGCATGTCAACAGTCCTATATCTGTTGAACGTAATCAAAGATAAAGAAGACGCAAAGGTCATTTATTAAAGTTGATATGGATGCCACTGATATGATGATTTGTCATCGTAAAATCTAATAAAAGTGAATTTAAAGTGATTTCGCGGACGAGAAGACATAGCTGGAATATTTTGCCAGATGATGAGCAGACGGTTGAAAAAAAAAGGAGTGGTTAGACGGCTATTTGTTTTTATTTTATTTTTTGTTAGCATTGAATAATCCGTTTTCTTCCAGCATACGGGGGCTGCAAATGGCTTTTGGAGTTGTGACTTCAAAAGGTGACGTCAAAGCAATTTGAGAAAGGATTTGCGAGATGTGGCCTCAATAGATGACGTGTCATAGCAATTGCAAAATGACGGGAGATTTGTATATGGACTTGCGAGCTGAAGCCTCACATGTTATAAAATTCATAGACCTATGTACTCATGGACTCATAAGCTCACATGTAAGTCCTGCATTCTTGTGCCAAGCTGTCGAAGTCTGATGGCTCTCTTGATCGCTGATACAATCGACGTGCTCTCAAGCACCTGCACCTCAGAATTGCAAGCCTTCTTTCCACCAGTAATTTGCTTTCCGGCGGTTGGAAGACTTTGCCCTTGGCATGCAGGCATCACATGCTTCTACGAGGGTTGCCTTTTATACTTCGGGATTAGAGAACAAAATAAAATATTAATCATTGAAACTCCGCCTTATTGTTTTTCAAAATATTCCCCATGAAGATCTATACACTTTTGCATGCGTTTGAACCAATTGTCAAAGCACTTTTGCCACTCTGATTGAGGTGTCTCCAAAACATGCATTCTGAACGCAGCAACCGCTTCTTCAGGTGTTGAAAAACGTTTACCTCTCATTTTTTTTTTTTACGTACGGGAATAAAAAGAAGTCATTCGGTGCCAAGTCAGGACTATACGGCGAATGACCCATCAAATCTATGTTTTAAGTGCTCAAAAATGCAGTTGTTTGAGCTGATGTGTGAGAGCTCGCATTGACGTGGTGAAGAGTGATCCGTCTTCGGCGGTTGGTTTTCCTGATTTCTTGGAAGACAACTGGCAAACAAATGGTTGTGTACCACTCAGAATTGACTGTTCTGCGTTGTTCTAGTGGTACGGTTGCGACATGTCCAGTTTTTCCGAAAAAACAGGCGACCATTTGCTTGGAAGTGCTTCGTGCGCGAACAACTTTTGTTGGGTTTGGCTCATCTTGAAACACCCATACAGTCGACTGCTATTTACTTTCGGGCTCATACGCGTAAACCAACGATTCATCACCTGTCACGATGTCATAGACGTGTTTCGAAGCACCGGGATCGTATTTTTTGAGCATTTCTTTCGACCAATCGACACGAGCCTTTTTTTGAGCGATGGACAAATTGTGTGGGATCCAACGCGCACAAATTTTTTTGACAGTCAAAGGTTCATGCAATATTGAATGTATGCTGGTCCCACTAATGCCTATGGTTGTCTCAATCTCACGATAGGTCACATGACGATTTTGCAATATCAGTTCGCGCACAGCATCAATGGTTTCCGGAACAACAACTGATTTTGGACGACCTTCACGAAATTCGTCTTGCAGTGAACTACGACCTCGATTGAATTCACCATACCATCGATAAACACTGGTCCTTGATGGAGCTTCATCGCCAAAAATTGAATTCAGTTCATCCATGCACTGTTGCTGAGTTAATCCACGTCGAAAGTTGTAAAAAACGATCGCACGAAAATGTTCACAATTGAATTCCATTATTTGGCCGAGATTAATCTTTTAAGTTACTGTAAAAAACATAAATAGCGCTCGTATGTCAAAACGTTCTGAGTACTATAACCTCAAAATGTCAAACTTTACGAAAGAGCTATCAGTTGCCAGATTGCAACACTAGGGTTGTCCAATCCCGAAATATAAAAGGCAAGCTACGTACTATCTGCTTTTAAAGCTGCCACGGCTTTTGTTCTGCAAGTCTTTCAATAGCTTCCTTCTGAGGCGAAGTTTCGATGAACGCTTCCCCGTTGAAGTTTTTAGCAGACTATCTCCGGTTTATTGGTGGTAGCCTTGTTTGTGGTGTTCTGCTGGCAATGGTGAAGTAAATGGCCTGATGGTCGCTGTGGGTATAGTTCTCGCTCACGCTCCATTCCACTGTCAATGCAAAGGAGCTACTGACAAATGTAAGGTCGATAATGGAGCCTGTACTTCCTCTTCTAAAGGTATTACTACCACCTGTATTCATAAGGACGACGTCCAGTTGTGAGAAAGCTTCAAGAAGTACTCGTCCCCTAGCGTTTGTAGCTCGACTTCCCCATTCAGTGGCCCACGCATTGAAATCTCCCGCGATTATTGCGGGACTGTGCATCCTTCCAGGTTCAGTCTCGTTGGGGCGTAGCAGCTGTCGATGTTGATGCCATTAATTTGCGCTCTTACGAATCCGTTGATTGGATCAGATACATTTTGGAAGGCAAGTCTTACACATGATCAAATGGCTGCCTCTTTGTATTCGTCCGCCACCCAAATTGAGCTGTTCAAATTTCTATATTGATCGCAGACGATGGCCACGTCAACGCCTTTTTCTCTTACTGATTGTGACAGCAGATCTTGTGTCGCGTGACAGTGATTTAAGTTGATCTGAACCAGCATCATTTACGAGTTTGTTGAGGAGCCTTCTTATATGCGGGCCTCTTAAAACTTCCAGTCGAATGTAGTCCATTTGATTATTCTCGCAGCATAGCATGCATTTCGGCTCCTTGTCGCATGTTTTCGATTTATGCCCTTCTTCGATCTGTCTTGTTTGCTATTGCACTGTTTCGCGAAGCGGCCAAAAACAAAGCACCTGAAGCACCTTTCAAAAGATATTTGTTCCCTTACTCGACAATTTGCCCATCCAACTTTGGCTTTTCGTCTTTCAAGTAGGTACTTTATTTGCGATATCTGTTGGCAAGCTAATGGTAGCTATTTCTCTTCTCAATTGCCCTAACCCCTTGAGGGGCATAGCGCATCCACTGTTCCATGTGGCCCAGTTGACCTTTCGACGGCATAAACTGGTTTCGGAGAATGCAGTTGCCAGCATGCACCTCCTGCACATCCATGGCCAGGGCCACGAACTTCGTCGTGGACGGAACTCGAACCCGAACGCCGGTAGTAAAATATGAGACTGATGCCTCAACACACTGCGCTACCGGTCGCCCCAATGGTAGCTACTTGAGTGCCACCATATGCCTTTCTGATCTATTTTACAGCTTCTGGTTGTAAATCCACTTCTTCTAGCCATTCGAGGAACGCTGTTCAAATTTCCTCTTTCGTTGTGATCTCGTCAAGATCATGGCACTCAATTCGTGTTTCCTGTGACAGCATTTTCACTTCAGCAGCATTTCCCAAGACTACAGCTACGCTCTGGTATGTTTCTGCCGAAATATCGCAGTAGGCCTTCATTTTGAAGAGGAGATCGGCCTTTAGAGTCCGTCTTAGTTGGCTGACATTATTTTCCAGCTCATTTAAGGCTGGCTTAGACCTCACTCTTCGGAGGATGTCGGCATACGTCATATCTTCCTTCTGCGAGATGACCATCTACTTTCTTTTCGCGGGCTTCGCTTTGCTTTAGGTTTTGTCATTTTTGTCCGTTTTTTATTCACGAGTTTCGTCCAGGCGTCTGGATCTTCTTCGGTTGTAGAGTCCCTCTTCAGGGACTCGTTCTCAGTGGGGTTGGCTGCTTTCTTTTTTGGCGGATGCAGTTGTGGTTTTTTTCTCTTTGGGGTTTGCAGTAGAACTTGCTCTTCCATTTCTCTGCTACGCTTCAGCCTGTCTGCTTGCATGACCTTAGGAGACGTTTGCGTGATCTTGTTCACTTTGACCATCTTATTACTTGGAACATGCAGAGGTTCACGTTTTTGTTTTACATGAATTTGTTCCTTCGCTCCATTGAAGGAAGCTGCTCGGTTGTAGAGCGACCAGGTCTAACACCGCCTTTATGCCCTAACCACTACTTAGGCATAACGTGTCAAAGATTACACATGGCTTAGCTGATGTTTCGTTGGCATAAACCAGTTTCGAGCGATGCACGCTGCCAGCATGCACCTCCTGCTCCCATTTAGTTTCCTACGACAAGTGGGGAGATTTTGAGGATTATTATTACGACCCGCAGCACACGGGGAAGGCAACACAAACATTCATGGCCATAAACGCCGTGGACGGGACTTCCACCCGTAACGACCGTCGTCAGACATGACACTGACGCCTCTACGCACTCAACTACCGGTCTCTCCATTACAAATATTTCAAAAGTGTTCATGAAAATATAATTTCACTAACCTAAACGATATAAAGCAGATTCTATTCTATACATTTTCAATGAGTTGAAAAATGTCGGCTATCAAGCGATCCATTAAGAGATGTCTATCATCCCCGTTTTTATATGTATAAAACAGTCGACGATTTATGCCAAAGGTGATTCTAATTTATCATTGATCCCTGCGGAAGTTGATCACCCACCCACCGACTACTGTATAAAACGCCACCATCAAGCAAGTCATAAAACAAAACTGCTCAATCAAGGATAATGGCGTCATTGTTTTACATGGAATTTTGACTGTGAGTCGTGTCTTCGCGTCTGAACATGAACACTTTGCCCCCCGTCACTCTTCCCTCATAGCTTCCCGAAACATTTTCATTTCATAGCACGAATGCAATATTCTTCGCGCTTTTTAATAATTTAATGAATGGATATTTCCAACCACAACGGGTGGTACAACATTTTCCCCGATTTCCATAACCGTTTTCGGCGAAAACGGCCCAAACCCCTTATGCGCAAGCGAGCGTCCGTTAAAATCATAATAAAATTTTCGGACAGAAAATCATACTTTGGTGTATTATGAATACAGCCGGATGTCATCATGAAAATTATTCGCAAAAGACATAGCTGGGGGCGGAGTGGTTGGTGAATATTGGTGAATGGTGAACAAGAGGTCGGAACTTATTTTGTAATTACGTGCAAAATGAGACTTTATCGGAAAACATAATTTCTGTTATGTTTTTTTTTGTTTTGTTTTTCCTTTAAGATTTAAATTGCCACCCGCGCTCTGTTCTTGACGCCTAAAAGATGGATGGATCCCCGAAGGAAACATCCGCAAGCCCACAGCTCCGCTCCCCCATCAACTTTGTTTCATGGCGCTTTTGTTTTATTATTAAATCAACGGCCTTTGTTCTTGCATCAATATTGTTGATTAAAAAAAAGGAGGCGGATTTCTCGGATATATTGTGAGAAATCGTTTCTGCTGCTGCTCCAGTGTGTAGATTGAAGAAGGACGATGAAAGCAAAAGGTTTAAGGTTTAAGCAATCTTGCGAGCAAGAATTAAAAACTGAACAAAAAAAATAAAGCATCAAACTGAAGGAATTGTTGTTTATCCTTGTTCGGATGAAATTTGAGTTAATTGGAAAGAATATCCTTTTTCCGGGAAGCGTCGAGAGGGAAACATTAAGTCAGTGGAAATAACAAGTGAGAGTATGTATATTTGAAAGGATTTTTGTTTTTATGTTGAAATTCGTTATCCGAGATTAAAATGTCGTTATTAGGTGCGTTCTTTTTGCACGGAGCAGAGTAGAGCCGGTTAAGCGGCAAAAAAAAACGATCGGGAAAAAATTAGGGTAGCGAACACGAAAACGGGGCATGTCTCTGCTGGGAGTGTGTCTTGGTTTAGTTAGAATTCAAATGTCAACTCAAATTTCAAGAGAAAACTTAAATCCTTAGTATAAAATCGGACAAATTTCCTTTAGGCAGAAAAACTGTTTTGTATGTTTACTATTCCATATAAAATAATTACACAAAATTAACATTTTATTGACACGAAATGAACTTTATGTGATTCCCAAACTGTAACTGCTCGAAAACTTCGACACCAGTGACTTAGCCAGGGTAGGGATCCAGGCGGTCCGGACCCCTCACGAAATGTTGTGGTTATAATATAAATTCAACAATATTGAAGAATGTACCTACGCCTCAAGACTTCTCTAAAGTACATCTTTTTATACCCTAGACTTATAGTATAACAATATACCCTTGTTTTTGTCACGACGGAAATATGTAACACCTTAAAGGAGGCTCCGGAGGTATAGCAATGTATATATATATAAATGATCAGGGTCACCTCTTGATTCGATTTAGCCATGTCTGTCTGTCTGTCTGTCCGTCTGTCTGTCTGTCTGTCTGTCTGTCTGTCTGTCTGTCTGTCTGTCTGTCTGTCTGTCTGTCTGTCCGTTCGTACGATAACTTTCGATAAAATGAAGCTAGAGCCTTGAAATTTTGGTCAAATGTTGGAAGTGTGATCTAGTTGGATGGTATTGAAAATGAGCATGATCAGGCCAAGAGAACGCCTACCTCCCCTACATATGTAAAATACATAAATGTATGTATAACTCCCGATTAAAGAAACATGAAAAGCTCTAGCTTTGGTAGATTACTCATGAGGGTAATCTCATACTCTCCTGGGAAAATAAAACTGATAAGTTGAAAACTAACGGTAATTTTCTTACAAAGAACCCCGTACTACCCTACTTTCCAGGTTTTTTGTCTATAACTCCTGAACCAATTGACGTAGACACCTGATTTTTGACGTGTAACCTTGAAGTGAGAAGCTGCTTAAGATTATGTAAGTTGGGCATAATCAGATCAAAGGAACGCCTACTTCCCATACAAATTTCCAAAAATTAAATATTCCTTTAATTACGATAACTTTCGAAAAAATGATACTAGCAAGTTGAAAATTTGAAAAAATGTTGCTAATAAGACCTACTTTGTTGGTATTGAAAATGGGCAAGATCCGACTCAAGACACCCCCACCTCCCCTACAAATGAAACTTCAAATAAGCGATAACTTTTGATAGAATGAAGCCAGCAACTTGAAATTTTGGTCAAATGTTGAAAGTGAGATTGAGTTAGTTGGCATTAAAGATGGGTAAGATCCGACTTAAGGAACCCCTACCTCCCCTAGAAATGAAACTTAAAATAAGCGATAACTTACGACAAAATAAAGCTAGCGACTTGAAATTTTGGTCAAATGTTTGTAGTATGATCCAGTCGACTAATATTGAAAATACGTAAAATCTGACCATGGAAACCCCTACTTCCCCTACAAATGAAACTTCAAATATGCGATAACTTTCGATAGAATGAAGCTAGCGACTTGAAATTTTGTTTAAATGTTTGTAGGGGGATCTAATTGGTTGATGGAAATGCTGGGCAAGATCCGATTCAAGGAACCCCTACCCCCCCTACAAGTGAAACTTCAAATAAGCAATAACTTTCGATAGAATGAAGCTAGCGACTTGAAAAATTGGATAAATATTTGTAGAATGGGTTAGTTAATTGATTTTGAGAATGGTCAAGATCCCACTGAATGATATAAGAGACCCACTTTTAATGCTCGTTGCCAATAGGGACTTTTGGTGTCACCACTAGGTCTGTACAAGTCTAGGGTATATACGCTTCGGACTCCGGGCCGAAGTTAATGAGTAAGTTAGACTAGTTTCCAATCTTCCCATAGGTCACGATCAGCTGGTAAATTTTTTCAGCAATAAAAATACAGTTTCTTGATTTAGTCACTTTTTGGGCCAGTGAGGGCCATAAGCAAAGAGTCTAAATAGTCTATTGTGCTGTAGGTAGCCGTATGTCTTATAAACGGACTAAGCATGTCGATCTGCGCTCGATCCTATTGATGAAGTTAGTTGTCACCGGAGCTCCACCGCGCTAAAAATAAATAAAGAAAGACGAAACTGTAAGTATGAAAATGTAAATATAAATTTATTGAAACTCTTACCTGGTCCCAACGTCGAGCACCGTGCGCCTGCAAATTCGCTGTAAGGACCGAGTTCTTATCCAGCCACACCAGAATTGATCCCGAATGTGATGATCACCTGGAAAGTGGAGGAAAAAAAAGTAACACGGACTTAAAGCATTAAAATAATACTTATTTGACTCAAGCACAACGTAACCACAAATGATCGAAACAAACAACAATGGCACTGTCACTCAAATATGTCAAGTCAAACGTCAACGCGATCGTACCATAAAAACATCGCAGACTGCAAGAATTCAGTTGCAGCGACATCTACGACAAAGGATGGTACTTTAATTTAATTTAAAATAAACTTATTCTCGATTACTCTAGGCTGTGTCGGTGGTGGGGATCGTTTCCCAGGGATGGGGATGATCCGAATCAATAAAAGATACAAAGTATCTACACTGCATACAGATACATCGGAACATGGATATGTCTATGAATACCGACAGCGTGGAACCTGTTGTGTTTAAGATATCGACGTAAGTTTTATAAAGATTCCAGTATATAGGTAGTTATACTGGATGAAATCATTCGAAAAAACACGTCCCACGCTTTCGGTAGGCATAAGACATATCCATGTACCCATGTATCTGGTGGCAGTGTAGATACTCGTCATAAATTCTGCTTTGATTTGTCCTGTCCGCTTGGGCTCCTTTCTCTCGCGGGATCGTTTCGTTTTCGTTTGCATCGCGTGTGTGCAATATTCACCTCCTCTCGTGCACCCTGTTCCATCTATCTGTTCCATCTACCCGTTCGGTACAGTTTGCAGACTGCAGCCTATCGACATTTCTCTGAGTACATTTCTGCTAATTGCAATCACGCTTCCCACCATTTTTTCCCAATCGGACGTGTATTGTGTTTGTGTATCTATTGCAAAATCGCTCCCACACTATCCGCCTCATCCCGCCCCTTTAATCAACAGTCCGGGTCCTGCACACACAATCCGTTTCTCAAGTAACGCGTGCGACTCTATGCGATTGTGTCCGGCAAACAGAAAGAGAAACTAACAAAAGTAAACAAAACATTCCAACACACGCACAAAGAGAATGCACAAAATTTTTTTGGAATTTTTGCAGAAGGGAGGGGGGGGGGCATTTGATCTTCTGCAGACCTCTGAATGTACATCATGTCACGATGAGCTGCCCGGAACTATAACATCCTGCGACGAATATTTCTCTATTTCGGGGCTTGGGAGATTTTAACTCGCGCAGTACGAATCCGCCATTTTGTTTTATGATATGTTTATTGCATGTGTGGTGGGGGCCCACATTGTGGGCCAGTCAGACCTCAAATCGCCGCCATTGCAAATGCACAGCCATTTGGATAGAATGAACTTCATCCGCGATGGCTCTCGCTCTCTATCTTCGGGGGGCGGGAACTATGTAATGTACACACTCTCAAATTGCGTCTGCGCATGTCCAAATGTTAGTCGAACTGACTACTTGCTACCTTTTCTGGGACCCTAGTGATTCAGATAGTACAACACGGGCTATTTTATTAAATGATGAATGGGAATTGGCGGAAATTGAAGGTCATTGAAAGTCCGCCCGTTCACCCGTACACTATGTTATTTCTTGCCATCCACAACGTCAACCTTTATCGCTATCAAATCAACATCCCAACATGTACACACAGGATCCCCGCAACCGCACCGCCCGCGCGGATCTACAAGCAACAGCCATGCACAATGACCACTTCACTCAAACGACATGCACAACCAGAAAAGAAAAATTTTCAATGGGCTTGTTTCCTCTTCTGACCCCCGAGTAGAAAAACAGACATTTCGTGTGACGGACAGATTTTTAGGATGACCCCCAGCTATAAGACATATCCATGTCAAAAAGGGACCGGATCGGCGGATGAGCTCTCTTCTATTCTTTTTTCCTGCTTCCCGTGAAACGAACTACAAGTCCGTGTGTTGTGTTGAATAATCTTTTTGGTGGCATCCGAAACCGAGAATAGTCCGAGTAGTGGAGAATTTCTTTGTCAGCATCCTGTAAAATCGAGCACAGCCACGGCGTAAGGAATTGGATTCAACGGTCTGAGGCTGAACTAAACAGAGGCAGCGAATAGCCGGCGGAGCATTCAGTGGCGACTCGGAAGACAAGTGCTGGTGGTAAATTTTGACGATTCGAGCAGCAGGCGGAAGATATGTAAGTGCTGGTGGTAAATTTTGACGACTCGAGCAGCAGGGGGTAGGGAAATGTTGCAGCACCCCCAGGGACCCCCAACCTAAGACGGCAACAGCGACTTTTCTGATTCCCCGCAAATCGGACCAGATAGTGATTGATTGAATGAGACATTGAATTCAGTAAGTTTTATACCGTTTGAAGAAAAAAAAGGCAATAAATAATTATTTATAGTGAAAATTTTGTGGCTATCATTGAATTGTATTCTTGTGTATCTGTGAAGCAAGGTGGGGCTAAACAATTTTTCTGCTAAAGAGTGTGTGTTCAGCGCAATAATTGCAGTGATCCGAGGTTGGCTGTGTCCAGTTCTAGGTAGTGCAAAAGTGTGTGCCATGTCGTGGGTTTGTGCTTTTGACCGGAACATCCGTCGTCGGGTTCGTCTCTTCGCGTTTCGGGCCGGCCCCAAGAAGGGACTTCTTTTTGAAGCATGTGGCGCCCACGCCCATCTCACTGGGCTGGTCGGCTGCCGAAGTCCCGGCGGATTCCTGATCCAAAGCACAAACAATGGAAGGGAACACATGGGGCGGTACATTCGGTGGGATGATGCGGAGTCCTACCTCTTTGAGCTCGAAACAAATTGCGGCGTTGAGAGTTTTGTGTTCCTCGCCGACTCGTCCAGAAGAACGGCCAGTCGGAGGATTCCTCAACAGGAACTTCTGGAGGAGGAACGCCTGGAAGAGTTATTTAAAACGCGCGTGCGAGGAAGGTCGACGAGCTCAGGAAGAGAGGTTTCCGCCACCGAAGTAGTCTCCACGCAGGACCGCTTGGAAATTCGTAATATAGTCAGAATGCTAGGTATCGTCGAAGTGATATCTTCCGGGTCGGGGAGGCCGACACCAAAACGTACTCTGTCGCAGAAGCAACAGCTACTGTCCTCTGCTATGCCCATGTCTTATGTGTAAAGATGTTACCATTGATAATCCTGAACTTATTCTCGGTTAGATGTAACAGTTAAGAAAATCTGCCTTAGAGATTGTCTCAATGGCCGGTGGCCTCAGTGCACTCTCTATCTTTGAAGCGTTTTTTATTGACACAACGTGGGATCCCATGAAATTTCTCGGAACCAAAGAAGGCTGTTATCCTGGCCTGGCTAGATCGTCAGCCAGTCAATTTCAGTGTATGCCGACTTGACTGGGAGCCCAATATAAATATCCTTTTTTGAGCAATATCGCTCTTTAAAGCATGGCCTGGAAGATAAGCACTAAGAAAAGATCTTAAGTGTCACTTCTGTTGTCAAAGTTTATTTTACCATGATTTTTGATGTATTCAATTTACAGAGAGTTGTGTTAAAATAGAATTTTCGACCATGTTCAGTGTTGGAAAATGTTTTTCTGAGCAGCCTCTCTTCACTGCAAGCTTTCGAAAATTTAAAGATTCATCTACAATTGCCAGTCGCCTTAGCGATCTTAAACATTCCATTCTATGTTGTGGAAAGTTACTTTTTATACTAAAGCCAATTCGACTAACAATTTCTCTGACAGAACAGTAGCCTGATTTCTTCGAGCATTCACTGTTGATAATGGAATTCGTTTCAGTAACTCCTAGACCGGTTAAGTCTGGTGACGAGAACTATGGTGAACTATGCTTCCTAACAGTGCATCTACCCTTGATTTCCGCCACAAATCCTTAATTTGAACATCTTAAGATTTAAAGAGTAATATTCCGTTGACGATATTTTCTCAAAGTGTAGCTTCTCAGCTACTCAGGCATTCAAATGATATCTCAAAACTGCAGAAACTATGAATTAATTCTAAGGTTGATTTTTATACCCTTCACGGATGTGATAGGGTATATTAACTTTGTCATGAAGTTTGCAATGCACAGAAGGAAGCATCTCCGACCAGTGCCGTAGCTAGCCCTTTTGGCGCCTGAGGCAAATAGGATTATTGGCGCCCTACCCCCCCCCCCCCCAGTTACAGTACATATTACACTACAATAAAATCGTTTGTATAAATTTTGTTTATTCATAAATTTATACTGAATTCTTCAGAATACATAATAAAATTATATTTCATAAATCATGAATACATATGAAACGCAGAGCAGCTTATAATCGTCGATATTTTTCCATCTACAAATGAATCTTTCTAGACTTTAATGTTGCAAATTGGTCGATGACGTCATCAAAGTCTATGTCCCTGGCCACTTCATATTCGATTGACAGAATTGCTAAGTTAGACAATCTTTCCTGCCCAATAGTAGATCTTAAATAATTTTTGATTAGTTTCAACTTGCTGAAAGAACGCTCGCAAGTAGCTATTGTCGCTGGCATTGACAGAAAAATTCTAAGTGCTATTTCGATGTTCGGATAAGATTCCTTCAAACTATAATTATGAATTAATTGAAGTAAATCAAGAATTGTTGCAGATTCAAAATTGTCTGAATACAGAGACAACGCTGCGTCTCTAAAATCAGAAACTTCTTCGATGAATTCTGTTACATTAAGGTCTTTTCCATATTTCAATGCCAAATCAGACGCCGCCTTACTCAGTTCCAATTTAGTCATTCTCTGCAGATATTTGCCTGACAAAAATTTAAAATCAACAGTAACTTCCATCATCTTCTTATACCTCCAATTCATTTCAGTTAAGAGAATATCCACGGCGCTGTTAATCTCGATGCGACGTTTTTGGATTTCCGGAATATTTGGCCCATCGTCTTCTGCTCCATACGTCCCCAATCTCTTCGTCCTCCTTGATCTTTTGCATGTATTTTCTACCTCTAGAATAGAAGCCAGTGTGCTTGCGCGTTTGAAATTGTCTTCAAACTCTGTGGCACGAAGTTCCTGTAGAGAATTTCTTAATCCTTTTATAAGTTGTGCAGCTTTTTCCAATGATAACGACTTCGATTGCATAGCTTTAGTGACACGGTCAATTTGGTTTAAAATCTGGTTCCAGGCGTCAAGAAAAAAAAGGAAGTTTTGGTCAATATTTCGGAGTAGACTTTGAGCGGCCGATGCCGTATCCGAGTTGATTGGGTCGACGATCATAGCTTGAAGTATTTCATAAACATCCTTGATTTGGGCGTTCAATGATCTTATAGCAGCAGCTTTCGAGGTCCATCGGGTGTCTGTATGTCCTTTCAAGGATACCTTCAATGCCTTCATTAAGATCGTCCACCGAGCCGTAGAACGAGAAAAAAATTTGGAAATGCTTTCGACCGTTTCGAAAAAAATTTTCATTTCAGCATTAGCTGTAGCCGAATGCACCCCTGCTAGATTCAAGCTATGGCTTGCACATGGAATGAATGTAGCGAAAACGTTTTTCTCCTGGATACGTGCTTGAACACCACGGTATTGGCCTGCCATATTGGCACCATTGTCGTATCCTTGGCTTCTTATGTCATCAATATCGAGATGATCTTTTGCCAATTTTTCAAGAATTTCTGAAACTAATCCCCCGCCAGTTTTTTCTTCAGTACAAATAAAGTCAAGAAAACTTTCTTGAATGGATGGAGACTTTTCCATTTTCTATGTAAACATATCGAATAATTTGTGCCATCTGTTCATTATGAGAGATATCAGGTGAGCAATCGAACAGCAAACCATAATATTTTGACTTCCGAATCCTTGATAAAATTTCATTGCGAACTTTCTGACCAAGTAAATTAATAAATTCATTCTGAATTTGGGGTGATAAATAGGTAGTTGACCCCTTTTTGTGACTTGCTATTAGTTCGCCTAAAGTTTTATCATATTTGCCCAGTAATTCAATGATATTCAAGAAGATGCCGGCTCTCTCTGTGCCGATTTGTGACGATGAGCCGCGTAATGCTAAGTTATTCTTAGCACATAGCATTATTGCATTTAAGATTGCACGAAGAATATGTCGCCATCGCTCTTTTTCTAAGATGATATCCTTCTGCAATTTGTCGTCTATGCCTTCTGAGTTTTTCAATCCGGTCTCCAAAGTTTTCCACTCAAGATAATACTTCCGATGATCCGGAGATTTTTCGTGATCAACAATTCGACTTAAGTTTTTCCAGTCGGAAAATCCTTCTTCACGATTGGCAATCGAAGGTTTTTTGTAAGACCGATTTTCAAATATGGCGTTTCCCCTTTTAGAATAGATCAGCCATTTTCGTTCAACAATTTCACAGTTAGGTAAGCTTTTCTGGAACCAGTGAGCGGCAAACCTACGTCCATCTTTTGTTTCAATAATCCTGAAATCCATATCCTTCCCTTGAACTGGACCGTGCGATATTATGTTTATCCTAACGTCATTCGTAATGCGTGGCCACAATGGAGGGTCGTTATAATCGAAGTCGTGTTGAACAACATGGATTATGCTTGTGTTTTCTGATAGTAAATTTTCGGCAGCCTCGATCATTTCCGGAAGCTGTTTGTCAGGTGATTCTATTTCCGGTGTTGAGCTTCGTTCGATCGTTACATTTTCGGATCTGTCTTCACTTGTAGAGGATGACGGTTTCGGACATTTTACGATCGATGGTCGCTCAATTGAATGCAAATGCGAAACTGCTGGTCTTTCATTAGTTTTGTTCGGATCATTTTCGATCATAATTTGATCTGTAATAAAAAGTCCGATTTGCAAAATTATTTCCCTATTTATAGTTTTAATTGATAAATACTGACTGTTTAATTTGAATTCGAAACCAGATGCGTAAAGAAACGCACCCACATGCAATTTCTCAATTTTCGAATGCAATTGATGCACAGGTTATTTATATTAAAATTAATAAAATGAAATTCCACATCATCTGAGACAGAAAGCAAGTTTCTAGGATCGCTTTATGCTTAAATATTAGTATTTCAATACTAGAATTTTCAACAAAAAGAGGCAAGATTAAATAGACTACAGCCAATTCGAATAGACAAAAAAAAATTCTAAATTACTTGTTTCTGTTAACCAACATGGTTGCTTTAGAAGTTTCAATATCGACAAAAAAAAAACTAAAAAAAATCTTTCTCTGCCGACACCAAGTAAATTGCAATTGAACGTGTACGCGCTTTAACATTAGATCTTAAGACAACAGAAATGCATCTCAATTATTGCGAAATTACAAGTGGGCGCGTAGCCCAAATAGGATAAATACATCTCCTGATATGATATTCGCCAAAATACATCAGCAAGACGAAGATTTTCAAAATGTTTTCCCCCATTTCTGAAAAGCTGGTTTCACTAAGTCCAGAGAGTACTGACTTTGGTTTCAAATTGTAGCGTTACTATTTGAATTAAATTACTTATGTACATACATACCAGCATTTTCTGAACTACATCCTGGTAGCCATTTTTTAAAAGTATTCGTCATTTGTTGATCTTCGATTTTCCTCTTTTTTCTTTCACTTCGGTATTGTGCACCACTTTTCTTGAACTTTTCCGGCGCAGACATTATTTCACGACTCTCAACAAACGGTAAAAACAAATAAAGCTCAAAACTCTACTGTGCTGTAAGCTTTGCTCGAGTGATGCAATACACCTGCACGTCAACCACACTTGTAGATACAAAAGCTCTGTCGCTACTTTTGGTTGTTACGGCGCCAACAGCAACGATATGCCGCGAGTTATACACACGCTACTCGCTTCGACTAGATTGGATAACGGTACTGTTTTGTAAACTTACCCCCAACAATGGAGTCACTCATCAGTTACAGTACATGACAAAAAAAAATTACTTTAAAAAAATTTTGCGATCAGGTTATTTTTTTTTTTTTTTTCGTTATCCGATTTTGGCGCCCCGAAGCAATGGCGCCTGAGGCAATTGCCTCACCCTTGCTACGGCACTGTCTCCGACCATATAAACTTATATATTCTTGGTCAGTATGATGAGACGAGTCGATTAAGCTTTGTCCGTCTGTCCGTTTGTCCTTCTGTCCGTCTGTCCGTCTGTTTCTAGGCAAACTAGTCCCTCAGTTTTAAAGCTAACAAGCTGAAATTTTGTACAAAGCCTTCTTTCTATTGCACGCTGTATATATGTCGGAACCAATAGAATCGACCACTACGTCATATAGCTGCCATAGGAACGACCGGTCCAAAAATTAGTCTTTGTGAGAAAAACTTTTTTATTTCTAAAGATATCATTATCTAATTTCAAATTTTCAATTTCACATGAGCTTTCATCGCAGGCCTATAGTCAGTGAGCTACTGTCGCATCGGTCCGCCCAAGGAACACAAACTTTTTGTTTGGAATGCGATTCTGAGAAAAGTTGTTAGCCGTTTTAACTCGACCCCATGGGTCAACTAGGTGGGGCATCGTCACTCTAGAAAATATTTCCGATAATGCAAGAGGCTAAAAGAGCGCCAGCCAATTTGAAAACAATTACGTCGTCAAGCTTTGAAATAATAGAATTTTCCAAGTAGATGATCCCAATGAAAAAAGAAGTGGAAATGTAAGAATCAGCCTACCTGCCATGTGATCAGATTGAGATCGTCCCGGCCGAAAGTCTACGGGATGCAATCGCAATGGCTAAAATGAAAGGAATACGCTTCATCCTTGGCTGCGATGTGAATGCCTATCATGGGGGTGCTCCCACACCGTATGATTATCAGTATACAAGCCTGTTACTTTTAAACGTGGGGCGCGAACCGAACTTTATTACAGAAAGAGACAGGAGATTCTTGACATCCGTCTTGTCTCAGAAGATCTGTCTGTCTTGGTTTAGTTAAAATTCAAATGTCAACTAGAATTTCAAGAGAAAACTTAAATCCTTAGTGCATATACAGGGTGGCGCAAAAGAAACGAAGGGGCTTGAATAGTCTATAATTCCTTTATTTTTGAATAAATCGAATTTCTTTTTTTTTCTTAGTACACTTCATAAATGGGAAATTTTGTTAATTTAAACGTGAAAAAAAAATCGCGTAAGTGGTGCCCATTCTCAGCTTTGTAAATTGCTACGTTTTCATGACTTTTTTCAAAATTTCAGGAGGTATCGCTCGAATTTCTTCTCAAATATTATTGTTTAGTTGGGGTATGGTCTGTGCCTTATTCATATGCCATACACATACTCTAGACCATACTCCAACTAAAAAATAATATTCGAGAAGAATTTTTAGCGATACCTCCTGAAATCTTGAAAAAATTCTTGGAAAATGGTTTAGAAAGACCGCGACTATGTAAAGCTGAGAATGGGCATCACTAAGGCGATTTTTTTTCACGTTTAAATTAACAAAATTCCCCATTTATGAAGTATACTGAGAAAAAAAAGAAACTCGATTGATTCAAAAATAAAGGAATTATAGACTATTCAGACCCTTTCGTTTCTTTTGCGCCACCCTGTACAACCGGACAAATTTCCTTTAGGCAGCAAAATTATTTTGTATGTGTACTATTCCATATAATTACACAAAACGAACATTTTATTGGCAGGAAATGAACTTTTTGAGCTTCCCAAACTGTAAACTGTTCTAAAATTTCGACGCATCCGCCGCCTGCATTTCGAATGTGTAACTATTTAACAGAGTAGAAATCCTGCACTAACGTTCTATCGAGAGCAACTCAGATCAAATTGTTAGTGTAATTGTGTGGTCTTAACCTGCTCTGCTCTATATGGATCTTGAAAAAACGCGCCTATTGTGAGAAACTGGAGAGTGTCTTGGGAGCACTCCTTCTCGGACCATCGTTCCATTGAGTTTAGCTCCCTGAGGCTAAACCAGTCATTGTGAACAGGCGGAGGGCAAATTGGGAAGAGCATCGGAGGATATTTGAAAAGAGTCTTCCATCGCTACCCGATCAGCCCGGAAAAAAGTAAAACTTGGATAATATGGTTCTGTGATAATAGAAGTCCTTCCCGATCAGTAGACCTACAGGTAATAAAAAAACCTTTGTGGTGGCATAGGAAACTCAATGCATTAAAATGGCTTGTGGGAAGCAGTTGCACAACAAAAATCTACAAGTAAGAAGACGGAATGGGCCTGGTATAAGGAGCTTCTCAGTGTTCTCAGATACGGAAAGCTTAACGTGGCTCATGGATACGTGAGCACAAGCTATAGTTAAAAAAAATAAAGTAAATCCCCTTTGCTTGCTTCTCTATTCATATATCATCTTCACAACTCAAAAAACTTAACTCTATCGTCCATCACCTCGTGGCCACCTAACACGATTAAACGGCCCCTTTTCGACGATTTCCGCCCGACAAACAATAGACGAACTGCGTGTTCCGAGCACAGGTCGATTTAATCAGCAAGCACCTTTCGCCCTTTTCATTGCTTCACAGACACAGCGTTTATAATTGACCTCGACCGGATACCACTCAAGTCAACAATGCCCCGTGTCAAAGATATCGAATATTCAAACGTAGGGCCTATGTACGAATACGAGTCCTTAATTGAAGACTACTATTGAGGCGTCCTTGGCATTCATGCTGCTCATTTCAGCGCATAAGATCATGATGATTTTTTTCACCCTCCAGTCTACATGGTAAAATACCATATCTTCCAAATACGCTTTTTTCATTGGAATATTGTAATAGACTAACTGCTTGTCAGGTGATACGGTTCAAGGATGTAACTTCCCTCTCGAGTTTATTGTGTTTCGCCTTTTTCGGAAAATTCAAGATGATTTCGTACACGGGGCGCCGCGCCACATCGTGTAAAAGGTAAGTGGTATCCGTGTATTATGTATTATCCGCACAAGATGTCTGCAGTGGTTTTCTTCCGAGATTAAGTGGGTTTTTATTAGCATAATGATTTGAATGGGATTTAGTGATTATAAGTCTGCAAAATTGGAATTTCATTTTGAGCCGCACAATGTTAGGGTCGTGGACGTATTCCGTGGTGGCAGAGAAGAAAATTACACACATAAGTTATCAGCGTTTATTTCTTCCGTATAAGTCACAGGATATGGCAAACAGAGTGGAACATTTTCAATTAAAAATTATAATAAGGGAAAAGCAAAAAAAAGCGAAACTAAATTGTTTATCGGAGCTTGGGTTTGATACTTTAGCATTCAAGTTTTTTGGGGTCACCGGTAGCCTAAACATACCCCATCCACACAGGGAGATAGAGACGAGATATCATCGGCTGGGACTGATTATTACACTCAGTTGCAGATGCGATCAACCTCTGATGGCACCTCCACTATATAACAAAGGTCAGTAGTTTCGACTGAACCGCTGAAAGTTTCACCTCATCTTTTCGCCGCTTCACTGAATTGTCGCGTCATTCACCCCACCTTCTCGCGCCTGTCAGTGGCAGCTACTTCGACTGAAAAGTAGACGACGGCACGGTGTCGAAAAACAGGTGTCAGTTGCTAGGTAAGTCGTGTGAACAGTTGCGTCCCATTGCCCAGAATCGAGTACGATGACTCGCAGGAGTAGTTGATGCACTATGCCTCACTAGGGGTTAAGGTAAAATAGTAATAAAAAACCGGAAAAAACAGAGCTCGTGTGCTGATGAACCGGTTTTTGGGAACCCACTCAAATGCCAAAACCAATAATCAGGTAACACAAAATTGTAACCAATAAAATTGCCAATTTATATCTCCATTTAACCACTTTATTCCCCGCTAATTAATCCTGATAAAATCTATTCGACCATGATACGACCAGTAAAGCTATTGTGCAAATTTTAATAGAATTCCAATTTAATCATCGTAATAAAAACGATTCCTGTTTCCAGTTAGCCTTATCCTGACTACATACGTGACCCACAAATAAATGTGAAATTTAACAATAGAACGTTGAAATGACCGCATGGTAAAACTATTTCGAAAATGTCCTTCCGGGGACGCAGTATTTTCGTTCTTTGCTCAGTCATTCCGGCAGACTTGTATGTAAGTGGCACTTGTATGAAACTATGGACAATGGGTGCACACGTATCTTTAATATGATTTCAAGGGCTTTAGTGCTCAATAACTTGTTTTCTGTTCAGCTTTTTTCACTATGCCATGCTTGTCGATATTGTTCTTTTCCAGCTACAGAAATGGCGTAGGTGCGCATTTTTACTTCTATTGGCTCTGAGTGGACATTGAGCATGTTGTTGTTGTTTGGAATATCTTCAATTTCAAATCAAGCTTTAACACAAATCTATTCTTTCTCGGCAATAGGTTGGGTGGTGGCAGCCTAGATCTATTGTCGATCTAAGAAACCGTTTCCCGAAATTCGTTTGTTCGCGAGAGTTGTACTTTTTAGAGAGCATGAGAGAGCTTGACAATAGTTTAGGAAGAATCAGATTCGATTTAGTACTGTCAGGTATTGGGGCTCCTGAATCTTTGAAAAATAATAACACGAAATAGAAAATATTAATTACAAAAATGTATTATGTTTAAAAACGATTGGGCAATAGAATTACTCAGATTAAAACTACTCGCGGCGATGGTCGAACACCCAGTGTCACTTCAAAATTCTCTACCGTTCTGAGGGTCCCGGCTTCCAGTTGAAAAGCGTAACTCCACGCCGGATGTTCAAAAATAAATTGGGACACTCTACCGGCAATGTATAGGTATTAAAGCACAGCCAGCACTACTATACTCTCACAAGGCGGCCTACCCCAATGGCTGGGGTGAAGATCTACTGCAAGAGCAGCTCCTTTTCAAGGGTTCCTCTTTTGCTACCAGATATAGAACCTCTGGCCGGGATTTGCAGTCAAGACTTAGGGCGACCACAGAGTGAAAGCTGAAGCTGATGCTTATGCTGGTGTTTTGACAGTGAAGAGAAACATTGACGTGAAACGTGCTCATTGAGCTTTCACTGCTCATGCTATTGCTAAAGCTCAAGATCGCATTCGTAATTGTCCAGTGATTTCATATATAGGTTAGGTTAGGTTAGGTAGGGTGGCAGCCTAGACGACTCCGCATAGACCGCTGGGGTCCATAGCGATACCATATATAACAGGTACTCATCCCGTGTCGTTGCTGGCCCTTACCAGAAGATCGTCGTTGAGCTTGAAAGAACCCGACTCGTTGGCGAAGCTCAAGAGGCTTCTCCAACTGAGTCCTGCGACTCCTTCAAGATCGTTGAAGAAGTGAGCTCCTAGGCACTTTACTCTCCTTCTAGCGAGTGCAGGACATTCGCATAGAAGGTGCTTTAGAGTTTCTTTCGCGTTTGGTATTTGGCAATTCCTGCAGCCATCGCTGATTATTAGCTTTAATCTGTGGGCATATTCCCCTATCAGGCAGTGGCCCGTTAGTATGCCCACTAATAGTTTTCAGTTTTCTTTTTGTCATAAGAATTCCAGAATATCTCCGTTATTCATATATAAAATCCATTCATTCATAAGACACATAAAAATTAACGAATACACCGGACAATTACGAATGTAATCTTCTGCAACATGGGGAGGGGAAGCTTCATGAGCACGTTTCATGTGAATGTTTCTCTTCGCAGAGTGTTCACAATCAAAACACCAGCATAAGCATCAGCTTCAGCTTTTACTCTGTGGTCGCCCTTAAGGCTTTCCCTGCTCATGCTATTGCTAAAGCTCAAGATCGCATTCGTAATTGCCCGGTGATTTTCTTTATAAAATCCATTCATAACACACATAAAAATGAACGAATACACCGGACAAAATTACGAATGTGATCTTCAGCAACATTGGCAGGGAAAGCTCCATGAGCACGTTTCACGTAAACGGTTTCTCTTCAATGAGTGTTCGCAATCAAAAACCAGCATAAGCATCAGCTTCAGCTTTTTTTGAAAGTGAAAGCTGGTGCTGGCGCTTGTGCTGGTGCTTTCATTGTGAACACTCAGTGAAGAGAGACGTGCTCATGGAGCTTTTCCTGCCAATGTTGCTGAAGATCACATTCGTAATTGTCCGGTGTATTCATTTCATTTTTATGTGTGTTATGAATGGATTTTATATAGAAAATCACCGGACAATTACGAATGCGATCTTGAGCTTTAGAAATAGCATGGGCATGGAAAGCTCCATGAGTACGTTTCACGTGAACGCTTCTCTTCACTGAGTGTTCACAATCAAAACACATATTCGACGCTCAATGTGTGGTTAGAGTGTTTTCATCTAGTCAGCGAACGTGTTAGTAGTGTGCTAAAATTACAGTAACAGTACATTGGTAAGGTAATATTGCGCTTGTACGGATGATGCAAACAATAGTTGCTTCCAAAAGTATCGATACCAAACAACCGACGCACACTGGCTCAATTTGACAGAAAGTTTTTACAAAGAATTTCATTTGTCGTAGTATTAATAAAAAAAAAATCTGAAAAATTTCAATTTTTCCGCAGTTTCCGCTTCTGCCAGCACCCTATGATGTACATATGTACTCATACAAGTGTCAATATCGGCCAACAGAATAAAAGTCCAAAGTATAGAAAACGAGAAGTTTTCTCTAACGAAAAGAATACTAACTACATAAAAGATATACATATGTTATGTTACCATAGTATACGAGTACATTTACAATTCACTCAGCTACAATTCATAGATGTACTCGTCGTATTGTTGATTCCCTGAAATGTACAGTGTATGAACGTGCCACATGAACACGTACATTGTGACATAAGAATCCGTGTCTTGAAAGCTTTCTAACTTGTGCACTTCAGCAAGCCATCCAGGCGAACACAATAATTCTCAACTGGAAGTCGGTAATGGAAAAGTTAAATATCGTATCTTTGACTAAAAGGTTGTTACTATGACTTTCAGAAATAGAATGAAAATTGTTTCTTTTCTCTTGACTCGTTTTCCATTTAAATCGCCGCACCAGTCACTGCTCAAAGACGCTGTAGATCTATACATACAATATTCACAGAATCTAATATCTATTCCTGCAATTAAGTATCTATTCTTAACTGCAGGGAAGTGAACACAATTTCCTAAGACTGAGCCCATGAAAATACCACGCCATACAAAAACAAAAAGGACAAAGGATTGGAACAAAGAAGGTCGAAAAAATTGGAGGTTGAGTCCAACAGGTTAATCGAGGCAAAAAAGAAAGACTAAAAAAAAACCATTGAAATTACATACCGAAAGGGTGGCTCCAACCTTCTCCTTGCAATTGCCCCGAAATAAGAAAATCAAGCCAATTGAGAAGAATGGAGGCGATGACTTCCAGAAGCCATATTTCGGGAAGGATAATTAGGCTGACAAAAAGAAAGACACAAAGATAATGAGCCTGGCTATTAAAAATGACCTGAGAATGCCGTTCAACTCTTAGGTCATTGAAACATAAAGAAACAGGTATGGAGCTATTTGCAAAAAAGGATCAACAAATTTTCTTTTTTTTGTTAAGATGTCCCTTAAAAGTAGGATATGGCTTCAAAGTCCATGATTGTATAGACCGAAGTGAAATTTTTACCAGGATATTACATCCTTTTCGGAAAAGATGTCGGGGTTAAACAAAAATGTTTCACACAAGAACAAAGAAGTCGGTGGTTAATTTAAAAGCCAAAGGTGATACTTCCTGGAAGTCATCTTTTTTCATGACCTGATCTTTTTTACTTGTTACTTCAGGTTCTTCATTATGAAAAGCAAGAGATGACAATGATAGTCGACATTTAGCTGAAATCATTAATCAATATTTTTTTTTATACTTATATCTACAATATATCTATAAAAGTGAATGTGTGTATGTATGATCGCTTATACCGCCTAAACCGCTGCACAGAATGACATGAAAATTTGTACAACGATTCATTATGTCACTGCGCAGGCTATAGGCTTGGTCCGAGTTGCAAATACTTTGTAACTGTGTTGTGAAAAAGAAAACATTTATGTATTTAGTAATAAAGTGTGTCTTGTAGCTCGATTCGGAATTCGGAAATTTATATTGGGCGCGGTCCTGGAAGCCTTCTGATATGGATCTGACTTTTCTGTTTTCTCCTCTATGTGCTTCCCCCTCCAGTAAATTTAGTACAGACAACTGTCAATTTTTGGATCTGAGAAATATTCCCACAGACGGCATACACGGCCGTCTTGTCAAAAAAGATCTGTCAAGTTTTTAGTTTCAAAATGGAAAATTTAATTATTGCGGAATTATTGGATGATTTCGGTGATATCCAAATTGTAAATAGTGTGCAAAGCATACTAAATATAGTGCGCGTTGTCATGGATAATAACATGACAAACGATTGGAGTTTGTTGAACGGGATTGAGCGCGAAAAAGCGACCCAGAAATGCAAATTATTTCGAACAAATAGTTCCCCGATACGACGACTTCCTATTCAAGGAGCAGGTTTGTAGGCTAAAGGCGCAGCAAACTATCACTAAACACTTCGCAACACGTCCTGCACGCTGGCTAACGGATGACTGGCTATGTTGCTTTGGTGACCGAGGCGCCGGTGACATCTGAGAACTGTCAAAATTTCTGATTTTAGAAATTGACCGGAAAAATATTCAGATCCAGAGGGGGAATTGTTTGATCCAAAAGTGACAGTTGTCTGTACTAAATTTACCGGAGGGGAAAGCAAATGGAGGTAAATTTGAGAAATGTCAAACCCTGATCCGCTCGCAGGAACGCAGCCATTGCTTAACAAAAATGTTGATGAAGTTAATCCGTATATTAATGAAATTACGAAAATAATTTGACTTTTAATTCTCCTGTCTTCAAGAGTGTTCATATGAAATAATAACAGTCTACTTTTATACGTAGGCAAACGAAATCTATTTCTCCATTTAAATTTTCTTAAAGCATACAAAAGGAATTGTTTCTGAACTGATTCAATTCGTGTGATGTCGTTCTTCCATTTGAACAGCTGATTATGAAGTGATGCTATCCTTATCTACCCAATGCATTTTCCGTTTAGATTCCTGTCAAAATTGGGTAAACATGTGTGTGGCTGACAATTTGCATCCCGCTTCACAAAAATTAATGAGTGCCCCTTCTATGGCTTCATGTTCGTTGATAACACCACCACAGTCCGCATCAACGCCATGATGCTACCGAGTTCAACTCGCATCCCACCACAGTCTTATGCACCAACCGCTATGATGATCCCGAACAATTGTCATGATTGGTCACGGCTCTGAATGCCTAACCGATTAAGGAAATGACAGTGGGCAACAGAGATATGGCAAAGAGTTGTGTATCCGTAAGTGAAAGAGAGACGCATTTAACTGATCCATTCGTACATTCGACGCACACGACTCATGACAAAGCACCTACACACGAGTCCCGAGAGCAGAATGACAACCAACCAATTTTCGTTACGCCTGTTTCTTAGTAATTGCACTAGAGCGAAAGAGCCAGAGAAATCATGGGCTGTGGAAACGAGCCAATAATTTTTCCGGTTTACTTCCCCTTTAAAGATCTTGTCAGATAACCAACACTCTCTCTCAGCAACTTTGGGATATACCTATAAAAGATTTCACATCTCTATTACTCACTGTCAAATTGTTTGAGCCTATCAAGTTTCCCACAACGCAGCCATTGCAAATGCACAAGCAGCACTCGGTCGCACAATAATTGAGCACGAAGACGACACCATGATGAACTCACTTAGTGCCGCTGCACATGCGCATTGAACTGACTATGGACGCCGCGTCACTTAAGCTCCTCCCTTTTTCATACCTACTGAGTTTCAATTCACATGATTCGATAGAATGCAGTGTCACTTTTCATTATATAAGCCGGGCCAATAAATTTGAGCCAATTAATGATGACCGATGAGATCGCATGCCAACGGATGTTCACGAAAAAACTTGTTTGCATCTCTCTCTCTCTCTCTCTGGCAAATGTATAAGAGGGGTGATTATGTGAGGGACGACGTTTTTTTTCTTGCTCGTTTGATGTAAACAGTTTTTGTTCGCACTAGAGCAAATCTGTAGCCGAATGCTCTACCAAAGACAGAACGAATGCTCTAGTATTTACATTTACACAGGCAGAATATTCAGATACTCTGCTTGAGCCATGGAGGTGGAGGAGGTTAAAGTTATTTCAGTGGCCATTTTTTTAATAGTTTATATGTAGGTATAATGCAGCAAAGAAAAAAAAGAGAAAGCGACGTTGGTGGGTCACGGATCTATTACAAACACGAAGTGTGTCTCCGCTCAAGAGAATGCGCTTGCATGAAGAAAGCGGCCAATTCAGAAACTTTTGTAGGCTATCAGTACAGGATTTTGATTTTCTTGTGGATAAAATACGAGTCAAAGTTCAAAAGCAAAACACAAACTATCGAGAATCGATCAGCACAGAGCAAAAATTTGCTTTGACTTTGCAGTTTTTAGCGACGGGAGATTCTTACTCAAGTCTTATATAACTTTTAAGTTTTATAAAGTTTCAAAATCATCAATTTTCGGAATCATTCTTCATCATTTCTTATCGCGGAGATAAACAAGGCTTTAAAACATAACCAAAAATCCAGTACGTAGGCACGGACAGCCAGAAATAAACAATAGCAATTCTTTAGAACAGGACTTATAATTGCCCTGCCGGGCGAGCACGTAGAATATCAATAGAATGTCTAAAGAATTTGTGTTCGTAAGATGTCTATTCAGTATTCTGGAACAAAATTTCGTGTCTATGAAATGATATCTACGAAAATTTCGAGCTAACTACGCGGATATGCGTGTGTGAGAGCGAATGAAGCGTGAGCCCTACTAGTTGCAATTGAAGAGCAATAGCACGTAAGTAGTTAGACTCTTTGAATCGATAATTTACATCTTGTCTGAATCCCGTGTTTGCGGTTTGCGTCTCTCCTGCGGTGTACCGATTTTAGGAACAGACCGAGGAGTTTCGCGTTTATGTTCTGTTCACAGACTCATTAAATTCGAACAATTATCCCGTGTATTCCCGAAAAAATATACGAGCGTAAGGTGAAAAGTTCTCGGCCTGACAATGAAAGACTTCGATTTTCAGTTAAAAAATGATTTTATTTTCCTACACAATCTCCCTTGACTTCAACACACTTGATCCAGCGTTTCTGCAATATCAGTATTCCTTCCCAGAAGTGAGAGCCTGGAATGCTATGAAAATATTCATCTACGGCCCCAACTTCTTCATTGGATGCGAAGCGCGTCCTAGAAACAAATTTCTTCAAGTTCGCGAATAGTTGGAAGTCTGAGGGTGCCAAATCAGGAGAACAGCCTAATTGACAGTTTTGCTCTGATAACAGTCTACAAGAGTTTTACAGGAACCAGCATCAAGACTTCAACTGTTGAAACCTAACTCTTGGAGAGTACTGTAAAAGTCTTGTAAGAGTCTTAAAATTATTAAATGGCGCACTTTCCAAGAGTCAGTTTAATCTTGTAGCAAGAGTTCAATTCTCCTTATAAGAGTTACACACGCCCTATAAGAAGGCTTTAAGGCTTCTTATTGGAGTAAATTTTTACTGTTGTAAGAGTCCCATAAAAGTGCTATACACTTCTTATGAGAGTCAAGATCTCCCTATAAGTGCAACGGGAAAGAGAGTGGTGATATTGAAACAATGGCTGTCTATGTTTGTCAAATATAAATATATATGATCTTATGTGAACTTTTATTTGTCATTCTGTGTTATATTATTTCGACGACAACTGAAATGAAATTTTTGCACGCATGATATATTAACTTTGTAAAACGTTGGCTTTCCCACAAATATGAGTGAACATTTTAATGCGATTAAAATTTTATCGATGATTATAGGTGTTTTGCTTCGAAAAATGGCAAAGCCCTCAAAAAATAATATACTCTTCTCAAATTTGGGAGAAACATAATAATTATCAACTGTTGATAGATTGTATAAAACTCTATTAAATAACTTTTGTAGACTTCAAACCACAATCATTTCAATTAACATATTTTATGACACATAATCACTTATAAACTCAAATTTATTTCCTACAAAATCGCAGTCTTGTCGGAAAAAGATGGCAGCCATTGATTAAATCTTCATACAACACTAAAACTCTTATAACAAGAGGGCTATAAGACTAAAACTCTTATTGCAAGAGGGCGGCTCTTTTTATAAGAACTAAAGTCTCACTATAAGAATTTAATTCTTTTTACCAAATCTAAACTCTTCCTATAAAACTTAAAGACTCACAATAAGAGTTGTATTCTTCTTAAACGAACCTAAGTCTTAGTATAAGAATTAATAATTTGACGTTTGATTGTCGCGCTGACCGCATTCGTCGCGGTGTTCATAACAGTCATGCATTAATTGCAAAACAAACAAAAAGTGGCCGAAACTTTTTACAAATCCACACATTGACTCGACCATCTCGGATCCCGGTTTATCGTAACTTACGTGTTTGACAGATTGCTCAACTTCTATGAAATCAATCGTGTACTCATAACACTCTTCTTATGAATATATTATACCGATCTCAAAACAGTTTTATAATAAGAAGTTATAGACTAAAGCTTTTATAAGGCTCTTACTATAAGAGTCATGAGAGTTAAGTTTCTTGTAAGAGCATTCATAGGAGAGTATAACTCTTCAAGAGTTAAACTCTCATAAAAAAGTCTCTATGAGAGTTCATGACGACAAAATATGATCTATGACTCTTAAAGAGTAATAATCTCTTAATAAATGTGCTATAAGAGTTTACTTAAATCTTGTTACTAGAGCTTCATTATAAGAGTGGTGGAAAGCCTTACTAGAGTCTTATGAGAGCTTTTTCCAATTCACAGGAGCTAAACTCTCAAGATTTTGTTAGTTGGGAGGGGGGGATGGTCGAGCAAATCGTACCCCAAATCCCGCAGTTTTCCCATCGCCAACGCACACTTCTGTAAAGGTGCGTTGTCCTGATGAAAGATGATTTTTTTCTTCTTCAAGCCAGGCGACTTCTCGGAAATTTTGGCATCCAGCTGGTCAAGAAACTTGGAGTAGTATTCGTCTGTTATTGTTCTGCCTTTTCAAGGTTATCAATTAAGAGGATTCCTTTCGCATCCCAGAACACCCTGGCCATGACCTTTCCAGCAGATGCGATCGACTTCACTTTCTTTGGCGCCGAACCACCGGCTTCCACCTACGGCTTCGACTGCTGTTTCCTTTCTGGCGTGTAGTGGTGGACCCAAGTCTCATCCATGGTGACAAATCGCCGCACAAAATCGGTCGGATCTCCATTGAATCGGTGCAAAGGTTGCTGCGAAAAACGTTTGCGCATTTGCTTTCGATCGGCATTCAGCAAATGCGGCGGCACCCATCTTGCGCAGAGCTTTCGCATCTCTAATTCTTTGCGCAAGATGTTTCGCACCCCTTCTTCCGATATCCCCACAGCCTCAGCAATATCACTCACTTCCATTCGCCTCATGTTCTAAGGCGTCCACTTGAGAACCCAGCCATGAAGGCACTATCAATGAATGTTCCATTTGATGGACCCTAACCCCGAGGCAGACGGAAAAACATGTAGATCGATCAGATGAAGAAGCAACAACAACGCATTAATCTGGACGATGATACGATTCAGGACCGATCTGCCTGCAGAAGGAAGCTGAGATTATACCGCCAGAATGGGCCAAATGCCAATAACACAGGCAGAGCAACGCGAAGCCGCAGAGTGGTATGAAATGGCAAGGAAGAAGAAGCAACTAATTAGCAGTTAATTATGGCATATGGCTCATCTGAATTTTTCGTATTGAGGATGCTAGCGTAACGGATGTATAATCAACTCAGTAACTTCTCCAGTTTTGTTGATACATTTTGACAAAAAATTGATAAAACTCATGTATCAGAAAAGGAATGGATCTATAGGAATTGAAAGAAGCAAATCTGAAAATCGTAACTTTATTTAAATGTTCTAAAAGGTCCCGCGAAATAGGAACTCTAAGGGCAGAGAAAACTCAGACAATAGAAAAAATTTCTTAAAATCAAATTGATATAAGAAATAAAATTTGAATATGGCTCAAACCGCCCATTAACACTCTTTTCAAATGCTATATCATAATACTACGTTAAATTCCATCACAGTAACCTATAATTCCAAATCCAAAGAGTCATTCTCTCGCTCTCACTTATCCCTGCAAGTTGTCCTCATTTTTTCCAAAACACTTTCCCCAGTAGAACTCATTGCGGCTAACAAAAAATTCAAATATATTCAAATATTACCCACTTAAATGACGTTATCCTTTAAATACAAAATACAAATATACAACCGCCCTCGCACACTATTTATTCGAGTAAAGATCCCTCGATGGTGAACCGAAAATAAAAACTGAAACCGAAGAATAAGACGATACTTGTACAATGGCAAAAAAACGCCTAGCTCTTGAGGAAAAACAAATGTCTCCATTTAGACTCGCTATTTGAGCTCCGTAAAAAAATAAACGTCAGGCAATGGTGTCCATTATTTTTTCTTTACCGAAAAAGTGAGGGGATTGGTGGCGGATTGAGCACTCTTCTTAAGAGTGCCCGGCGCGTCTTGTATGCATAGACTTTGCCAGTCAGTGTCCCACCCAAAACATTTTAAAGAACTATTTGCACTAAAGGGACAATCGTAAAAATCGGTTTGGCTTGGGCTTCGGGCTTTGGGCTCTTAGTCCTTCGTTCGTTCTGGTTCCTTTTTACGATACTGCGATAAAGACAAATGGCCACACTGTGGGGTTAAAGTGCAATGCAACATCCCCACAATCGGTTGGAGATGTTTACGTTTCTAGGACTATTTAGAGTTTTATGCTACCGCTCAATTTCTTATCTATTCGTACGTAAAACCGAGAGAGAAGTCGGAAAAGTTGGAAAGTCGCTGATAGTAGGCGGATCAAATGAAATTTTCGTGGATCAGGTATCGAGTCAAGAATATCGTTCTGTACGTAAATCCATCAGGCAAATTGTGTACTATAAGAGTTTCGAAAAGGAGCGCTGATAAAGGGTTAGGATTTATCGTTTTCGATTTTTATTTTTTCGTTTGAATTGAGGTTTCGTAGGGGAAGATTACCATCTTGCTTATTTATTTGTTTGATTCTCTTCATTTGTCGGCAGTTTGCTCAATTTTATGTCCAAACTATAAATTATTTCGGGTTGTCGCACACAGTGACGCAACCACGGGGGGGGGGGGGGGGGGGGGCATGTGATTCATTACAGTTGTTGAACATTTATAAGAAATGTATGAAAAAATTTGAACGGCGAATGACACAGCCATACAATACTCCGTTAATATGTCTTAGTCCCCCTGGCCATATTTCTGGTTCCGCCACTGCGCACAAATGGGAATGTTGTTGAAAATTATGGAACCGACGAAGAATTGGAATCCAGTTGAATCCGCAGAAGTGGACGAAATATTGTATCAGATAAAAGTAAGCCAATAAACTGGAGGAGCTTGTGAAAACTCCTGATGCGCGACTCTAGTGGCCAGCACGTAGTCTCTGCTTCAACTTGCAGAAACGAAACGAAGAAATGCGGCTTTCGATAATCATTTCCCAGGTATACAAAAAAAAACGTTAAAAAAACCTATTAAAGATCAGAGTCCTCTATGAGTGAGAGTCATAATCACCACTGTTTCGTTTTAAAGTGCATTTAGATTTTTTCCTGAACGGCACCTTTTTTTGAAAACACGGCGTATCTTGCTGAAGAAAAGCTGGTAGGGTTCTTTTTAGGTCGCTGATTGCAAATCTGAAGTCCAAATGGCAAAAGAAAAAATGGGGGATCCAGAATGGCAACACTTTTTTTATAAACACGGCCAATCTTGCTGGAAATTGTGGTGGGGGGTTTGTTGGGGTCGCTGATTGTGAATCTGAAACTGAAATTGCAAAAAATAGAAAAATGAAGGAGTTTCTGAACGGCAACCCTTTTCTTTCTCAAATACACGACCAATCTTGCTGGAAAAAGTTGATAGGGTATATTTTAAGTCGTTTATTATGAATCTGAAGTCGGATTAGCAAAAAAACCAAAACGGATCAAACGGATCAGCTTGATATCATCACACAATCAATGGAAAGAAAATGCACTTCCGCTGCCCAATTCAAATAAAATTTACACAGATAGATCCAAGAGTGAGGAAGGAGGTAGTAGGGGCTGAATTGTTTTCCGATGGGCTTGATATAAGTATCTCCTTCAATCTTTCAAAGTACTGCGGTGTGCGTTGCAGGCCGAGCCTATGGCGATTACCGAAGATTTGTCTTGGTTAGGATGTCACAGGGCTTCAGCTAGAGATATGATAATTTTTGCCGACAGCCTAGCTGTAATTAAATCCCTCGAACTGGGTCTGACTACGTCAAAGACCGTGGGGAAATGTCGATCAAAACTTACGGAGATGAGTGACTTCTTTGACATTATGCCGGATTCCGGGTCACAGTGGTTTTACTGGCAACTGTAGTGCGGATGAAGTCGCCAGGCAGGGCATACTACTTTGCCTTAACCCCTAGCGGGGCATAGCGCGTCAACTACTCCTGCGCGCCATCGTACTCTGTTCTGGGCAATGGGGCGCAACTCCCCAAAAGACTTACCCAGTACCTGACACTCCTTTGCCACAGATCGACGCCATGTGATTCGAGGACCCCCTCTTGGTCGGCCTTGGTTGGAAATGGGGTTCCATTTCATGGCATGCATAGCAATGCAGTTATCACTCATCCGCAATGTGTGACCTATCCGCTGCCATTTTCGCCTGCGTATCAATTCGTCGATTGGCATCTGACCCGTACGCCGACTTAGCTCTTCATTTGATATAGTTTCGGGCCAGAAAATTCTTAAAATTCGACGAAGACATGAGTTGACGAAAACTTGCAGCTTTCTGGTAACTCCTACGGAAACTTTCCATGTACTGCTCCCATACAAAAGCACTGATAGTACCAGGGAGCGAAACAGGCCCAGCTTGGTCTTGATGCTGAGATAACTGCTCTGCCAGATTTTGGACAGCATACCGTATGCGCGTTTAGCCTGGTTGATACGACGAGCGATGTCCTGCTCCGTACCACCATTTTCGGCAACAATGCTACCCAGGTAGACGAAGTTGTCCACCTTCTCCACAGGCTGCCCATTAATATTGATGGCAATAGGTGTCGGATTTCCTTTTCGCAACGGCGGGCTAAGAACCTTGGTCTTGTTAGTATTAATCTTTAGCCCAACCTTGCTTGCCTCCCTCTCGAGATCTAACGCCATTGCGGACAGATCCATGAGTTTGTGGGAGAGTAGGCATATGTCGTCAGCGTAGTCAAGATAAGATAGATAAGATGTCAAAGTCCATTGAATTCCTCTGTCGAGTCCGGATAGGGCTACGTGCAACACATCGCCGATCACAATGAGGAATAGGATCGGTGAAAGGATGCACCCCTGCCGAACTCCACTGCGAATCTCAAAGTCCCCCGACACCTTACCTTTATGCAGAACGCGACATTTCGCGCCGTCATAGGTTGCCTTTATAATAGCCACAAGCTTCTCAGGGATGCCTCTCCTGCGCAAGGCCGCCCATATAGAATCCCGGTTCACACTATCGAAAGCCTTTTCGAAATCGATGAAAAGCAAGTGAAGCGGAGAATCGTATTCAGCGCATTGCTCGATGATGATTCGCAAGGTGTTAATGTGATCGACACAGGAGAATCCGGATCGAAAGCCAGCCTGCTCTTCATCAATTGTGCTTTCTAAGTGGGCCTTTAGTCTTTCCAGGACGATTTTAGCTATTATCTTGGCAACGGCAGGAAGCACACAAATGCCTCTCCAATTATTACAGTCTGTGAGGCTACCCTTCTTTGGAAGTTTGATGATCAAACCTTCCTTCCACTCAGTGGGAAAGGTCTCTGTATTCCACGCTTTATCAACAAGTGGGTGCAGCAAATCGGCAGTTACGCTTGGCGCTGCTTGATAAAGTTCGGCAGGGATGCCGTCAAGTCCGGCGGCCTTTCCTCGTTTTAGTGCAATAATTGCAGTGACTATTTCCTCTTTAGTCGGGGCAGTGGACCGTATACGCACATTTTGATGGTTAGCTAAATTATCTGTATGAGGGGGAACTTCACCAGAGGTTACACGGTTCAAAACCGCGGCGAAGTGTTCTTTCCACCGCCTCATTTGATCTTCTTCCAAGATAAGTAGCTTTCCATCACTATCTTTCACCGGATGTTGGCAGGAGTTACGACCACCTGTAAACTCCTTGATGACACCGTATACGGCGTTTAAGTTGTTACTTCTAGCGGCTTCTTCTGCTGACGCTAAAAGAGAATTCGCATAAACTCTTTTATCGCGTCGCACACTACGCTGAACTTCTCGAGCTTTCTGACGGTAAAGGAGTTCGATGCTGCTTCGATTGTCGTCTGATGCTGCAGCCAAACGAACTTTCAGCTCCTTTCTTTCAACAATCCGCTGCCATGAAGCGTCGGACATCCAGGGCTTATTCCGGGTTTGGGCCAAGGATGGTATTTGCGCTATCAATGTACGCATTTTTTATGGCATCCCAGTTTTCGTTTATGTCACTATCTGGGTGACTAGTTATCTCAGCCGCTTTTTGCGCAAGATGGTCATTATATTGTTGTAAGACAGCTGGATTCTTCAGTCGAGCGGTGTTGAATTTGCGGGGCCTGGATCTTTCGTCGCTGGGGCGGCGCACGGCTGCAATACGCAATCGAACATTAGCGATCATAAGATAATGGTCTCTTCCCATCCCAATATCGGCACCCTTCTTGTTTCGCACGTCCAGGAGGCAACTCTTGAATCTTTTACTAATGGCAAAATGGTCGATCTGATTTTGTGTTCTGCGCCGATCAACAGAGGACCAACTGATTTTGTGGTGGTCCTTATGCTCAAACATAGTACCACCGATGAAGAGACTGTGAAAGTTGCAGAACTCTACAAATCTTTCACCGTTGTCATTACGATCACCAAGACCGTGTCTCCCCATCACACGTCTGAGCCCATAGTTATCAGCGCCAACTTTCGCATTCAAATCACCCATAACCATTATAATGTCACCTTTAGGTGTTCTGCTCTGAACGGCGTTTAGTTCTTCGTAGAAGGAGTCTTTTGCCAAGACATTGTCGGGTTCAGTAGGGGCATAACATTGTATTATTGAGATGTTCCTCATTTTGGTCCGGAACCTGGCGGTCAAGACCCTGTCAGAGACCGGTTCCCAGCATAAGAGACAGTTTCGCGCGGCTCTGGTTAAAAGGAGCCCCACACCTGACTCACGGCGACTACCGGTAGCTTTACCGGAGTACAACATTACAGTGCTGCCCGTTGGAGAGATGAATTCTCCGCTGTTCCACCATCTTATCTCACTAACTCCTAAGATATTTAATTTGTACCTCAGAAATTCACTCTCTAATTGAAGAAATCGTGCGTTCTGGGGACCTTCTGATCCATTGTCCAGGAGAGTACGCACATTCCAGAATCCAATCTTTGTCATTGTACGATAGCTAAAAGTCGTAACCGTTGAGTCAGTCCTTATCCGAGGCATAGTTGACGTTTCGTTAGCATATAAAGATTTCGGATAGTGCAAGTTGCTGGCATACACATCCTGTCCTTTGATTGTCGGTTTTAACGACAGGCCCTCAAAGGGAAAGGCCGTGGTATTTTTTTCACACCACCACACCACAGGGGTACCTCAACCAAATCATCGCACCGCCATCACTGGCGGCTTGACGTTGGTTGGCAATGGTCAGTGACCACTGCCGTTCCAGGGGGCGCCCACGCGGAGGACTATGGAAGAGGAGTTTTTGCCCCCCATAACAAGTGAAGTTGTACAAATTCTTTGGATCATCTAAACACCTATCTCTGCCTGTTCCAAAATCTGAAACAATTAGGAGGGCTGGTTCTAAATGGACAAATGGAAACACATGCCTTCCAAGAAAGCCATTGTGGCCCAGATTGGATCCTAGATGCCATAGGCGCCGACTATGGGGGGACAGGACGCTTTTTTTTTTTAGGACAACGCCCTTCCAATATTTAAGGCACGTATTGCGAAAAGCTATCCTCGCTCGATTTCTCCGTTTAAACAATCAAACACTTATTTAGCTATGACACGTAGGGAAGTAGCTTCTATAGACATACCTATATATGGCCCATTACGATTGTACTATTGAATCTTGCGTTTTAACAAGGCTTGACAGCCGTCAATCTTCCGGGTCATGAGAACTCGTGTGTTATTAGCCCGAAACATAATGGTCATATGAGGTATTAAAACTCGTTCAATTTCGTTATATTTATTTATTTATTACAGAAGAATATAACAAAACTTTTGTCATATACTACTTAAATTAAAGCACTGGCTACTAAGGCCTTAGGCTTAACCCCAATTTCGTTATAATTCCTCAAGAGGCTGTCAAAACTTAATGAATCTTTTGTGCTAACTACAATGATCTACAGGTGTGAACGGTTAAAATATTTGACATTGGATTTAATTAAATGCAATTTATTAATTTTGTGTTATCACACAAAAAAGTAGTATGGTTCCATCTACAAATGCTTGGAAAATTGACGGAGACCCCAGACCCACAATGATCATGATTATGAATCATACAAATGCAAAACATCTTTAAATTAAACCAGGCCGAAGCTTCGCTTACAGCGTACATACCTTAGACTTGTACAGACCTAGTGGTTATACCAAAAGTACCAATTGGCAACGATCATATGCATTAAGAATGGGTCTTCTATATGGCCAGTTCATAGGGGAGGTTGGCACTCATTCAGTAGGATCTTGACCATTCTCAAAATACAAAATCAATTAACTAACTAACCCATTCTACAAATATTTTTCGAGTTTTTCAAGTCGCTAGCTTCATTCTATGGAAAGTTATTGCTTATTTGAAGTTTCACTTGTAGGGGAGGTAGGGGTTCCTTCGGTTGGATCTTGCCCATCATTGCCACCAACGAATTAGATCACCCTACAAACATTTAAACAAAATTTTAAGTCTCTAGCTTCACTCTATCGAAAGTTATCGCTTCTTTGAAGTTTCATTTGTAGGGGAAGTAGGGGTTTCGTTGGTCGGATTTTACGTATTTTCAATATTAGCCAACTGGATCCTACTACAAACATTTGACCAAAATTTCAAGTCGCTAGCTTTATTTTGTCACAAGTTATCGCTTATTTTAAGTTTCATTTCTAGGGGAGGTAGGGGTTCCTTAGTTCGGATTTTACCCATCTTTAATGCCAACTAACTCAATCTCACTTCAAACATTTGACCAAAAATTTCAAGTCACTGGCTTCATTGTATCAAAAGTTATTGCTTATTTGAAGTTTCGTTGGTAGGGGAGGTGGGGGTTCCTTGGGTCGTATCTTTCCCATATTCAATACCAACTAAGAAGGTCTTACTAGCAACATTCCACCAAATTTTTAAGTCGGTAGTATCATTTTATCGAAAGTTATCGTAATTAAAGGAACATTTAATTTTTTTAAATTTGTAGGGGAGGTAGGTGTTCCCTTGATCTGATTTCGCCCAACTTACAGAACCTTAAGCAGCTTCTTTCCTCAGGGTTACATGCCAAAAATCAGGTGTCTACGTCAATTGGTTCAAGAGTTATAGACAAAAAACCTGAAAAGCAGGGTAGTACGCGGCTCTTTGTTAGAAAATTACCGTTAGTTTTCAACTGATCGATTTTATTTTCCCAGGAGAGTATAAGATTACCCTCACTAGCAATATACCAAAGCTAGAGCTTTTCATGATTTTTAATCGGGAGTTATAGATACATTTAATTATTTTACATATGTAGGGGAGGTAGGCGTTCTCTTGGCCTGATCATACCCAATTTCAATACCATCCAACTAGATCATACTACCAACATTTGACCAAAGTTTCAAAGTTCTAGCTTTATTTTATCGAAAGTTATCGTGCGAACGGACAGACAGACGGACAGACAGACAGACAGACAGACGGACAGACAGACAGACAGACATGGCTAAATCGAATCAGGAGGTGACCCTGATCATTTATATATATACATTGCCTTACCTCCGGAGCCTCCTTTAAGGTGTTACATATTTCCGTCGTGTCAAAAACAATATACTCTATACTTAAAGTCTAGGGTATAAAAATTATTACATACGATATTTAGGGCTGTAAAAATTAAACTTATGGCAACAAAGCCTTTAACAATCAGTCGACCCGAAAATTCTATTCGTCAAGTACCCTTGTTTTAAATTTAGGTGACCCTCGCCTTACTCAACATTGTAAAGGGATGCGTAACGAAACATTAAATTCCGGTTCCGGGTGTTTAATCGGCGGAAAAGAACACAGTGTTGATGATTCTGTGGAAAACCGATAGCATCGAGATTGCATCACTTAGCACAAAGAAGTACTATCCATGACAAAAAAAAAAACAAAAGAAAATAGAAAATTCATCAACTGAATGACCGAAATAAAAACTTTTCCAAATAAACAAAAAAAGAAACTGAGACGGCCATTGCACAAAAAGAAATTGTCAAACAAATTGTCCCGACCGCTTAAATTTAGCTTAGTACATAAATGTCCTGCGGATGCTAATGAAGTAATGAAACTTTTTTTCTGCTGCCACGCTGTCTAATCGAGTTGACCTTGAATAGAGGAAAAAAAGGCTCGCAGAAAGCTCCACCACCAACCACCCATCCACCATCCAGCCTACCACTTTTAATTCGGCCTGTTAAGTTCATGACCAAGGACGAGAGGATTTTTGTGGGAAGCGGAAAATGGTTTTATTTTTATCATGACAAGGGAAATCCTCGACTGCTTTGCTGATTTCCTTATTAAAGCGGTCCCGAATCTAAGGATGACCATTGTGTGGAACGACGCAGTCTGTGCGTGGGACTGGCAAAACGGCTTGTTGATTTTTTCTTCGTCTTTTGTGTGGTGCTCGTTGAGGTTTTTCCTGGACAGGGTTTCTGGCGTAGGTGCGTGTTTCTTTTCTGGAGGTAAACGGATGGAATTTCGTTTGTCATGATTCTAATGTGAAGGGAAATTGAGTTTAAAACTTTAAATAGTTTCTTGTTTTTTACTTAATTTTAGCTGTGGACGTAGGCAAGATAAGGCTGTTTGCGGAGTATGATCTTCTGGATTATCCTGATTATCATCTTTGCTTTTGAAATCACGATTTTTTTTGGGGTATTAGAAGTTGAACTTTTGGGTTATGTTTGAAGCTGTTTAATATTTTTGTCTGAGTGCATAAAGAGCTCGACACCGGTTGGGAGATTTTTTTTATACCCTTCACGGATGTGATAGGGTATATTAACTTTGTCATGAAGTTTGCAACGGACAGAAGGAAGCATCTCCGACGATATAAACTATGTATATCAGTGACGTGCACTCGTAGTAAGCAATTCCAAACTGCTTGACTTACCGAAATAAGCAATTCAATAATAAACTTTGCTTACACCAATACACATATCATCATTTCAGTCAATGTTTTTCTTTAAGCTGAAGAATACATAAAATATTATCATTCAAATATTCCTTTACACATTCAAATTCTGATCCGCGCCTTCTTTTGGTTAAAAAACATTCGTTCAATTACTTTAGATAATATTCAAACCTCCCACATTTTGCACACCATAGACACCAAACTTAGAATAGGAAAATGTGCCTAGATCTTTAGATGCATGTACCATGTGTGCATCCAAATACTAGAGACATGTTGATTCCAGAAAATGGGAATCTTGGATTTCGGTAGTACATTGGGCAACGATTTTTTTTTTGTTTTGTTCGCAAATTTATATGAGACAAGTCAAGCACTGGCGCGACTGCTTTTGTGTGTGGGATAAAGCCCAATGATGCTTGTTAATGAAATGTTGCCAATGCAGGGAATGTTTATGGGAATTTGATTTTTCCAGTAGAGCTTTTGTTTTTGTTATGTAATGGATTTTCCGTTGCAATTTAAAAGAGGAAATCAGTGCAATCGGGTGATTTTGATTAAATTGTGATTTGAAGTTTTTTTGACCGTTTGTAGTGATTAAATTGATTTGATTTGTGATAAAAGTGGTAAGTTTTCTTTTCGCATTATGTCGGAGTATTGCTGCGCGACGGATTTCGTACTAAAAGCGGGATTTTCAACTCTTTCCTTTGCCAAGAAAAGAGAAATTATAGAATCGGATAGACCGAAGCCAGATCTTAGTTTAGAGTTTAAATTAAAAAATATTACGCGAAAATTCCATATCGAAACGTATGAAAAGTACATTTGGTTAACGGGAAGCTGTAAATTAAATAAGTTATTTTGCTGGCCGTGTCTTTTGTTCACGAATGAAAAATCTGTTTGGAATAAAGCTGGATTTAGTGATTTGAATAATTTTACGGGCTCAGCAGCAAAGCATTCAAGTTCCGAAAAACATCTTCAGTCGTTAATTAAATTAGATAATTTTGGTTCTCAGCGTATAGAGTTTATGCTTAGTAACCAGGTGGCAATATCTGTTAGTTTGCATAATGAAAAAGTTGAGCGTAATCGTAATATTTTGAAACGTTTAATCGATACTGTAATTTTTTTGGCAAAACAGGAGCTTCCTTTTCGCGGAAATAATGAAGACTCTTCTTCAAATAATCGTGGTAATTTTATCGAAACCGTAAATTTCTTGAGTTTGTACGATCCGATAATTGAGTCCCACATTGATTCTATAAAAGCAAATGCAGCGTTTTCGGGTTTGTCTAATAGAATCCAAAACGATCTTGTTTCCGCTATAGCTAATGTGGTTCGAAATAAAATCAATTTGGAAATAAAGGAGGCTCCATTTGTAGCTGTAATGGTCGACGAAACGCCAGATGTTAGCGGTCGGGAACAGTTAACGATGATTTTTAGATATACAATATCAAATGAGATTGAAGAAAGATTTATCGGATTTTTGGATGTAAGCGCTAATCGTACAGCTACAGCAATAAGCTCTCACATTTTAAAACAATTGCAAAATTTTAATATCGATAAGAAATTAATTGCACAATGTTACGATGGCGCAGCAGTAATGAGTTCTCAAATTCGTGGAGTTCAGACTTTAATTCGGGAAAAACATAAATCGGCAATTTTCGTTCCATGTTACGCTCATTCACTAAATCTAGTATTGTCTAAAGCAGTTGAGTTTATTCCGGAAATTAAATTATTTTTCGCGCACATCAATAAAATCGCATCATTTTTTAATACATCCACTAAAAGGTCGGACCTTTTTGCAAATATAGTAAATCGTCGTTTACCATCGGTTTCCAAAACGCGTTGGCATTATCATTCGCGTATTATGGTATTATTTGAACATAAGCATGAAATTTGTACGGTTTTTGAGACAATTTCGAATGGTTCTCAACACTGGGATGGCGATTCCTTGACTTTTTCCGATATATACTTACAAAAATTCGCAGAGTCAGATTTTCAATTATATCTGTTAATTTTTTCTGAAATTTTTTCGAAAACTGATATATTATTTAATATTATTCAGAGCAAAGTGGTAAACATTTCATATGCAAGCCAAAAAATTATTGAATTTGAAAATTGGCTTGAAAATGACTTTTCTAAAAAGTTTGATAATTTCTATTCGACAGTTACAGCAGAATATCAGCCACCACGTAAGAAATGTAGAAATGCGATAGATCCTTTACAAAATTTACGGCGGATATTTCGGGAGATTATAGATGTTATTCTCGGGCAAATTCGAGATCGATTCCATTCGTTTAAAGATCTTTCATTTTTAGAGTTGCTTGAACCGAATTATTTTTCTAAATTCAAGTCAAATTTTCCCGATAAAAATTTTGACTCACTTATTGAATATCACGGTCAATTTTTCGACAGAATAAAGTTGAAAAATGAGCTAAAAGTTATTTATTCTTCAGATGAGTTTAAAAACGCGAATCCTAGTAAAATTCTCGATTATTTTCAAAAACGGCCTTATGTCGCAAACGGTTTTAAGCAAGTTCATATTTTAGCAAAATTATTAACGTCAATTCCAGTCACAGTGGCAACTGCGGAAAGGTCATTTTCAACACTAAAGCGCGTTCATACATTTTTGAGAAATCGCCAATCCCAAGAACGACTTTCGGATCTTGCTTTAATTGCGGTTGAAAAGGATCTTCTTATACAAATGCGAAGAGAAAACGATTTTTTTGATAATGTGATTAAAGAGTTTTTACTTAAAGAACGGCGCATAGATTTGGAATACAAATAAATGGCAATGGCGAAAGAATATTTATTTATTTCAAATACCCCTGAATTTTTCTTAACATAATATTTATATATCATTTTTTTTATTAGTAATATTTTATTTATTTATTTTTTTTTTTTGTATTCCGAATATATGTGCCAATATTTTATTTATATCTTTCCTGATTTCTTCTTTAAGGCTTAAAGCCGCTTGGTATAAATGTTTTTGTGACTGTCCATATTCTATTATACAGTCCATTTTTGTTTATGCTAAATTGGCTTTAGGGCGCCCAACTGCTTGACTATGAAAAATTTCCACTGCACGTCACTGATGTATATATATATTCTTGGACAGTATGATGAGACGAGTCGATTAAGCTTTGTCCGTCTGTCTGTCTGTTTCTATGCAAACTAGTCCCTCAGTTTTGAAGCTATCAAGCTGAAATTTTGTACAGAGCCTTTTCTATTGCAGGCAGTATATATGTCGGACCCAACGGAATCGGACTACTACGTCATCTAGCTGCCATAGGAACGACCAGCCCAAAAATGCATCTTTGTGAGGAAAAACTTTTTTATTTATAAACATATCTTTTCCAAACTTCACAAGAATCAATAGTCAAATCACATTTCTGAATTTGGCTGAAATTGGACTACTTTATCATATAGCTGTCATAGGAACCATCGTTCCAAAAGCAAGTTTTTATTAGAAAAACTTTTTTATTTCTGAAGATATCTTTACCAAATTTCATATTATTTAATATTATTAACTACCAAACCACGTTTGTAAATTTCGTTGAAATCGGCCTACTATTTCATATATCTCTCACAGGAACAATGAAATCGGAACTAGTTTTACTACTAATTTTAAATCAAAATCAAACGGCATTGTAGCTCACAAATAGGACCTTTTTGTCAGTTCTTGCAATGAAATCAAAGTATGTGAAAAACAAATACGGATTCACAAAAAAAAATGCCCAAACCAGATTAGCTACATTTTCAGCTCCGACGGAGCCAAGCATAGTCGATCGTATCGCATGCTGAGCGATGAGTGTGAATCCGCCCATTTGATGCTGTGTATCTCGACTGAAATTTCAAGCAGTCGTGCAGCGCGGTGTCGTGTGTGTGAATTTCGCTAACTAACTTGATATTTGGCTGCCGCTGCTACTGCAATCTGCGTTCTGAGTTCTGAGTTCAACCTGGTTCCGGCAGAAATCGTACGACCTGTGCTATGCTATGGAGAGACAGTCTGGTACCTTCGCGGTAGTTTTCCGTGTCGACTCTTATCCAGTTCCCAGCATGCCTACTGGAAAGGCAGATTCAGTGGAGATTGCGCTGCACTCGATAGTGGGCTATATTGAAAGATCCGTAAGCCACAAAGAGTACGTTTTGGTGGAATTCTTGAACATCGACGGTGCCTTCAATAACGTCAAATCTAAGGCTATTTTAAGAGCAATGGCCACGCTGAAAGTAAATGAGTCGATCAATGCAACTGACTGATAGTTGCTAGCTTCTAGGACCATTCAGAAGCACAAAGCTTGGTGATTGCCTGGTGCGTGGACGCATATGCAGAGGTACACCGCAAGGCGGCGCTTCGTACTTTTCCCGCTATTATAGACCTTTGTGGTCAATACACTTCTCTTGGATGCAGAAGCGCTGGGCCTCAAGGCGATTGCCTATACGGATGATGTGGCCATCGCTATAGTATATCTGGGATGTTTCCGAACACACTCAACGTAGTCATGCTAAATGCCTCTCTAGACTTCACTACTGGAAAAGACCCCACAACCGATAAATGTGAATCCAAATAAAACTAAACTGGTCCAGGAAAACTAACATGCCACCTATGGTGACTCCTTTGTTGGGTGATACGAGGCTGGTTCTGATAAAGAAGGCCAAATTCCTGTTGCTTATCCTAGACAAGAAACCGAACTGGAAGCTTAACATTTAGGAAAGGGTGAATAAACCAATAACAGCGCTCTACTCTTGTAACCCCTAGTCTACACTCATAGACAAAATCGTGCGATTGTCTATAGACAAATCGAGGATTTTGTATTTAGACTATCGCGAACAATTCGGAACATTTTTATGGATTTTGTTGCTCGTCCACATCTACATTTAGTTTTTGAGAGACATGGCAACTGAAATAGCGGCCTGTAGAATTGCTGCTTGTGTAGCCTTTATCTTTGCTAATGAAAAACGGAAGAAAGCCCGCAAACGTTTGTTTATACGGACCTTGTTTGTAGATGGTCCTCAATTCGGGCTTAATCTATTAGAAAAGTTGAAATTGGAAGATGGCTTAGGCTTCCAAAATGTTTCCACATTAACCGCTACGGATTTTGAGGTATTACTCAATTGCCCTAACCCCTTGTGGGGCATAGCGCGTCAACTGTTCCATGTGGCCCAGTCGACGTTTCGTTGGCATAAATTGGTTTCAGAGAATGCAGTTGCCAGCATGCACCTCCTGCACATCCATGGCCACGAACGTCGTCGTGGACGGGAGGTTTTGAGGTATTGCTACAAATGGTTTGAAGTAAAATTTCAATACAAGACACAAGATTTAGAGAAAGCATCCCACCTGTCCTCAGGTGGTAACGCTTCGTTATCTGGCGAGTGGTGATTCATTTACTAGCCTTATGTATACATTCAGGGTTCCCAAGCAGACGATATCATCGTTTGCCCCTGAAGTTTGTGAAGCCATAATATCTTCGTTAAAAAACTTCGTGCAGTCCACATTCAAAAATACTACTCAAATAAACGACAATTATCTGACCGCACGCTATATGCTCTTGCGAAGACGACGAAATGTTGCACAAAATGTCTCAAGTTTTCCATTCTTGATGGGAACTCATAGACACACGATAGACAACTCATAGACATGTACATGCTGTTGCAGAGAACACTCGAATTGTTCCCGATTTGTCTCTAAAAAATCGCAGAACCCTGTCTATAGACACGAGTTGCGGAACTTGTCTATGAGTGTGGACTAGGGGTAAGAAAACCATTCGGAAAAGATGGAGTCTACAGCCGGAAATCTTCTAATTGTTTTTATTGCAGTGCTACGCAGGGCCGGTCAAAGTCTAACTTAAGGCAAGGGCTATTTTAGTGGCCCTCCCCTTACCCCTGTTCACATTCTTTCAAAATAATTTGCCATAAGATCTAGAATGACGCATTGCTTCGAATATTGTTTGCAAGAGCAAGTTTTTATGTATTCGGAATCATTGTTGTATATTTTTTGTCCAAGCGGTTTCCGCTCATAATTGACGCCGCGTGGAGAAAATTGGTCGTGAGAACACCACTTTTACGCGGGCTGGTTTATCTGGCACTAATTATCGTCAGCGTCAATTTAATGGTTTCGAGATCGCTAAGATGTGAGACTCCCAAAAATACACAAAAGTTAAAAATGATGGTACGATCACATGGACGAAGTGGCATCGCTGCGAGAAGGATGAGGGCACTCAGACGGGCCGAATCAGCAGAAAAACGTTAGCGGCGTGTTGGAAGTGTTCGCTGTAGAATTGTTGAAACACCGCAGGTTCGTGAAGCTCGCAACTAAGGGGGCAAGAATAAGAATGGCTACTGCATGAAACGCTGAATCAATTGCGAGATCAAATCAACGAAGATATTTGGCTGCACTCCAATATGACAAAAATTTGGATTACAGCGCCCATACAAGCGTTTCAATTTGAAAGATGGAAAACGTGTGTATACACTGCCCCGCTTTAAAATTTGAAAAAAAAAACCTCCAGAATGTAGTATCTAAACTGGAAAGTTCAACTGCCTCCAATTAAGCGCTTTTAAAATATTTTGGACGAGATCCTCTATCAAAATATTTCCTCCAAATTTCAGAAAGTAAACCAGGCCAAAGCTTCGCTTCGGCCCAGAGTCCGACGCGTATATACCCTAGACTTGTACAGACCTAGTGGTGATACTAAAAGTACCAATTGGCAGCGACCATATGCATTAAAAGTGAGTTTCCTATACGGCCAGTTTATAGAGAAGGTTGACACTCATTCAGGAGGATCTTGACCATTCTCAAAATCAATTAACTAACCCATTCTACAAATATTTGTCGAATTTTTCAAGTCGCTAGCTTCATTCTTTCAAAAGTTATTGCTTATTTGAAGTTCCACTTGTAGAGGAGGTAGGGGTTCTTTGGGTCGGATCTTGCCCATCATTGCCACCAACCAATAAGATCATGCTACAAACATTTATAAAAAAATTCAAGTCTCTAGCTTCACTCTATCGAAAGTTATCGCTTATTTGAAGTTTCATTTGTAGGGGAAGTAGGGGTTGCGTTGATCGGATTTTACGTATTTTCAACATTAGCCAACAGGATCCTGCTAAAAACATTTGACCAAAATTTTAAGTCGCTAGCTTTATTTTGTCGGAAGTTATCGCTTATTTTAAGTTTCATTTCTAGTGGGGGGGTAGGGGTTTCTTAGGTCGGATCTAACCCATCTTTAATGCCAACTAACTCAATCCCACTTCAAACATTTTACCAAAGTTTCAAGTCGCTGGGTTGATTCTATCAAAAGTTATCGCATATTTGAAGTTTCTTTTGTAGGGGAGGTAGGGGTTCCTTGGGTCGGATCTTACCCATTTTCAATAACAACTAACTGAATCTTACTACCAACCCTCTACCAAATTTTCAACTCGCTGGTACAATTCTATCTAAAGTTATCATAATTAAATTAATATTAAATTTTTTGAATTTTTTAGGGGAGGTAGGCGTTCCTTTGATCTGATTATGCCCAACTTACTGAAACTCAAGCAGCTTCACATCTCAGGACTACGTGCCAAAAATCAGGTATCTACGTCGATTGGTTCAAGAGTTATAGACAAAAAACCAGAAAAGTAGGATAGTACGGGGCTCTTTGTAAGAAAATTACCGTTAGTTTTCAACTGATCGATTTTATTTTTCCAGGAGAGTATAAGATTATCCTCGCGAGTAATCTACCAAAGCTAGAGCTTTTCACGTTTATTTAATCGGGAGTTATAGATATATTTAAGTATTTTACATATGTAGGGGAGGCAGGCGTTCTCTTGGCCTGATCACGCCCATTTTCAATACCATCCAACTAGATCATACTTATCATCATCATCATACCTCCGGAGCCTCCTTTAAGGTGTTACATATTTCCGTCGTGACAAAAACAATATACTCTATACTAAAAGTCTAGGGTATAAAAACTTGCTTCCAAATGACGTCGTTCGGAACAAAAGGAGTTGTTAACGGGAGTAGATTCATGCCGACGTTTAAAGTACAGGGTCCGATATAACATCAAGTGGGCTCACTTCTCCCGCTCGCCGACCAAGACTACAATTCCTTGCAAATTTATTTCATGGGCAACGAAGAACACAGTAAGTGAATCAGCGTTCGCAACCGATTCCTGGAGCAAATCATGAACTGTGACTGATCTCCAAAGACATTTACAAGCGGAAAATACATTGGTACGTCTATTTCGAATCGCTTTGTATCGAGACTGCAAAAAATGGGGTGGCGCTCTCAAAGGTCCTTCACTCGGGGTGAATGACCGTGGAAGAATAATCAAAATGAAATTAGTGTCAATGTTGTGAGCGAAATTAATCTCAAACGCCTGCCCCACGTTGGACGTGACGTGACGAAACTCCGACAGCGCTAATAGGTAAACTATCTAACAAAGAGCTGAGCATCGACACGTGCATGCCTGGCTAGGTCTGTTGATAGAGCATCATCATCATCGTGGCGCGACAGCCCGACGTCGGGCCTTGGCCGCCTGGATCATTGTCCTCCAATTATCTCGGTCACGTGACCGCGTCCTCCAATTTTGGAAGCCCAGCAGCTGCGCGGCGTCCACACCTACTGAGCTCTCCCAACGAGATCTCGGTCGTCCTCGCAGTCTCGCTCCGTCGACTCGTTCTGCATTCATTACTCTCTTAGGCATGCGATCATCGTCCATTCTTTGTACATGCCATGCCCATTGAAGTCGTTGTAGTTTGACGATTTTCGAGACTTGCAGCTCATCGTACATTTCATACAACTCATGGTTGTACCGGATGCGCCATCCATCTCGATCGCAAACAGCCCCGAAAATTCGCCGTAGCACCTTACGTTCGAAAGTGTCTAGCATGTTTTCGGAGGCTTGAGTTAGGGTCCATGCTTTGCAGCCATAGCATAGCACTGGTCGTATAATGGTTTTGTACACGCGGAGCTTCGTGTTTCTGTGCACATGTTTCGATTTCATTATGGGGAGAACCGAGAAAAAAGTCTTATTAGCTAACTGTATCCGTCGCTTGATTTCGTCAGTTTCGTTGGCGTCCCTTGACAGGTTGCAACCCAGGTAAATGAAGTTGTTCACGAACGCGATGTTGAGGTCCCCCACATTGATGCTTGGTTGTGCAGGTGTGTTTGTCACCGATTGCATCATTATTTTAGTTTTACCCTCGTTAATACGTAATCCAACTTCCTTTGCAGCGGTATCGAGCGTATGCAGAAGTTCTTCTGCGTCAGCCAATCTTCGGGACATGATGTTGATGTCGTCGGCGTACGCTGCTAATTGTGTCGACTTGATGAGTAGCGTCTTGCTGTTGTCCAAATTCATGGCCCGAATAACGTATTCCAGTGCTAGGTTGAAGAGCGTCGGAGCCAGTCCATCGCCCTGTTTCAAACCAGTGCGTGTTTCAAATAGATCAGTAAGTCTATTCTGGATCCTGACTTGTGAGACGGAGTTGGTCATCGTCATCTTTGTCAGTCGCACTAATTTTGCTGGTATACCAAATTGCAGCATGATGTTGTACAGTTCTCCACGATCGATACTGTCGTATGCCTGCTTGAAGTCGACAAAGATTTGGTATACGTTTACGTTGTATTCCCAGCACCTCTGGAGTATCAGTTTGACTGAGAAGAGCTGATCGGTTGTGGAGCGACCAGGTCTGAAACCGCTTTGATATTCGCCAATGACTCGTTCTGCGTACGGTTTTATTCTATTTTCCAGAATTTTCGTCAAAATTTTATAGGACGTACAAACTAGTGAGATGCCCCTGTAATTCTCACACCGCAATTTATCTCCCTTTTTATGGATTGGACAGATGATGCTTCTGCGCCAATCGTCTGGGATCTCCTCGTTCTCCCATACTCGCAGGAGTAATTGATGTATGGCATCAACTAGACTCGTTCCACCGAATCTTAGCAGTTCAGCTGGGATCTCGTCAGCGCCCGGCGCTCTATTTCGTTTTAGTGACCGCAACGCGAGATCAACTTCCTCTACTGTCGGGGGTTGAATGGGTGGGCCTAGATCAACAATATCATCGAGAGCTTCCTGTGTGGGGATGTTAGATGGTCGGTTTAGAAGCTCTTCAAAATAAGAGGCCCATCGTTTGTTAATACCATCGGTGTCGCTGATGATGTTTCCATCCTTGTCCTTACAAAGGCTAGTCCTGGGTTGGTAGTCGTTCTTAATTGTATTTACTAGTTTGTACGCTTGTCTGGTGTTCCTATTAACTAAGTTTTCGTTTATGTTCAGCAACTGCTCGTCAAAGTATTTACGTTTCTTACGTCTAATTATTCTATTCGATATTCGCCGTAGCTCGTCATATTTTTCTCTTCTGGCTCTGGTTCCTCGTTGAATCCATTGTCTGTAGGCCTCGTTTTTCGCGTCAAGTGAATTTTTGCATTCTTCGTCGAACCAGTCATTTCGCGCTCGCCGGGCTTTATATCCCACGACCTTCTCTGCGACATCCTTGATGGTACCCTTGAGTTCTTCCCAGAACCCATGGACGCCTGTGTTGCTGATGTTGTGTAGCATAGGTGATAGTTTTTCCTCAAGGGCGGTAGTATACGCCACCGCTGTAGCATCACTCAAGAGCTTATCAACCGCAAAGATTTTGGGAGGGCTGATTCTTGACTGGTGCACTGAGGAAATTCTACATCTGTAGGTCGTCTTCACCAAGTGATGATCTTAGTCGCAGTTTGCTCCTCGATAGGAGCGGACATCCATGACACTAGACGCCCATCTCCTGCAAATGAGGACGTGGTCAATTTGGTTGACGGTATGTGCGTCTGGAGACTTCCAGGTCTGCTTGTGAATGCATCGATGCAGGAAACACGTAGAGCTTACGACTAGATTGATAGAGCATGAAACTCTTTATTTCAAAGTCGCATCCGTCGTACCCCACATTGGGTGCCAAATTTTTCTAATAATATAAGTATTTTTCCTGAATCGCATTTTACTGAAAACCCATTTTGTAAGCAATCCACGAAAAAGTCGATAAAAACCCTCTTGTGATTAATGTTCATAAACTCAAATAAAATGGGTGATTAAATTTAACATATGGCGTTATGACTATTGCACATTGGTCGTAGCCATTTGTCCATTTTTTACCTCTCTACGTAAATTATTCAGGATCTGATTAAATAGTAACCGAATGGAAATAAATAAATTTCAGCAAACAATTTATTCCATCTGCATTACAGTTGTGAGTATTAATGAAACACGGGCATCTTCGATTTATGAAATTATGAAAATTACAAAAATTGCTTTTTTGTACGTATTTCTGTTTTATCGTGTTTTTCGTAAAATATTGACACAGGTTGGCATGCGATAATAATGTTGTAAAGTGCCCTAATTGATACGAGTGCAAACAAAATGTGAAACTGTAATTACAAACAATCGTCAAATATATATTAAATAAAATATGAAAAATTAATTTATATGGAAATTTATGCACAGCTGATTGTTAAATAATGACATGTGAAAGATATATTTTTAGGGAAAATTACTGCATTAAGTTTCAATAGTATTGATGGGAAGGAGAATTGAGTTGACGTTTCCTCACCCGTTTCGGAACATTCCTGTTTCGCAAAAATTGGGAGAATTCTCTCTATTAAATTAGGGAGAATTTTCACAAAACTCAGGAAATTTCCGCTTTAGGACCTACTAATCCCTCCGGGTGGGTTCTAGGTTCTTACCACCTAAAGCGGAAATGGACTACCTAAAGCGAAAATACCGGAAATAAAGGAATTAAAAAAATTCTCTCTAATTGCAATAGAGAGAATTCTCGTAATATTCGCGAAACAGGAATGTTCCCCCGTTTCAAAACCCTTGAGGTCAAATGATGAATCTTGGGTATATTCCTATTTCACAGGGAGACGCATCGTGGTTTGCGCCATGGTTAATAGTGGCTTTACCGCTGTAAGGTCTAGAGTGAGCGAAGCGAACGTTCTAGGGCGGAATACTGAGGGTTGCAGCCCCTTAAGCCGCGGAGCTCCCTAAGCGAACGAAGCCCACGCAAGGGAAGTTCGAAATCATTTCAATTTAAAATCCACTATTAGTCAATGACGCGAACCACTATGCGTCGCCCAGTGAACTAGGAATGTTTCGTATCTTGTGGAGGAGTCCCGCAAGCCTCATAAGAGGAAAACTACTGAAAGTAAGTGTGCCTATGTGGTTAACCGGGACACTTCCTTAGATCCAACCTGTGGAATTGAGGAAGCAAAATATCCCTCTTATTCCATTCGATAAAATCTCGGATATATGAGTATTTTTGAGAAAGGCACTGACCAAAGCTCGGTGCAACACCTGTGCTAGTGCTGGACACTCACAAACATTTATTTTCAGCCGTGCTTGTTGTCAGTGGCGTAGATAAGGAAGGGGGATTAAGGGGAGGCTGTGATACCGATAGCCACAAAATTCAAAAACTGAAATTTTTGGGTGGGAAATGGGAGAACAGTTTTGTAATCAGTTGTCTTATATTAGTAAATCGATAAGAATCCCAAATTTTCAGAATTTATGAATGTAAGACAAAAGCAGGGTGACGACCACAGATCCTGTTAAGGCAATGTCCCTTTCACGGTACCGAGACGTACCGTTCCCATACAATGAGTGCTTAAGCAAATTTTCTTATCAAACTTTCGTAAATCCATTGAACATCTTCTTCATTTTAAATCCTTTGATCTGCCAGTGGAAATTCAATTATCCAAGTTACAAGGTCATTTTAGCAACCCGTACGTATTTATATTCACAAAGGTTCACCCTGCAGGTGTCCGCAATCCAATGAATGTCATTTGCAAATCCTTTACTCCAAGGACAGACACTTTTACAATCGAAACCACCCCAATTACAACCAAAAATGGTCAACATACTCGTACATTGTTATAATCCCATATTACTCAAAAGTCCGGAATATCCTTTTTTTCGTAATATACCAGCAGCTTACGTCTCATGACACCGAATTTGCCTTGTAAAACTCACACGATTGTCCATTCTTTTCGTAACATAATAATAATAACAAGCGTATTATCCTTGCAAACCCTTTCAATAAATTATTCGGCGTAACCCAATTTAATATAACCAAAAAAGAGTCAGTCAGTCCCACTTTCCCGAGAAAATGAAAAAAAAAAAACGGAGTGCTATACGACCGTCTACATTGAATTTCCATCACCTACTCACCTACAGTGGAAAATTCATTTATTCAGCTTTTGGTAATTTACATAAAGACAAAAATTATCAATTTTACATTCTCTGGTCTGAGTTTATTCGTATTGTATCTTATTATACTTTCAATATACAGATAAACAGATGAAAAAAAACACGGTGTGGATCATCAATAAAATATGAAAATGAATTCTTAATGAGTGCGTTTGTTTGAGGTTTTTCCAGGACGCACTCAATGTTGATTATGTTTTACAAAAGAGAAAGGGTTAAAAATACAGTTGATGAAGGCTCAGGGGATGCCACTGCGCTCTCGGCTCTCCAAAGAAATGGTACTTGCGGCGGCGCCAAGAGTTGGCTCTTGGTAACATTATTTAATGTTAACTTGATTACGAAGAATCAGATTCTTAAGTTATGGTTTCGATATGTGTAAATAAGTCTAATTTGCGTCAATTGGTCCTTAGGTTAGGTTTTCCGCTTAACCCGTTGTTAATGAACACATACGGGGATTTACTCAAACTAATAAATATCACAAGTCCAGATGGCGCAACGGTTAGCACGTTCGCCTTCCCCGGTTCGATTCCTACTGATGTAATGAATCAGGATTTGGCATGACATTTTCCTTGTCCGGTTTATCCTGACATATTATAATGATGCAAGAGCCCCGAGGTGTCAAGTATTCATTCTGAATGGTGACATGGATAAGTTTGCACAGGCCACCATGCCAGAAAGCATATACACCCACAAAGCGGAATTTAAAAAAAAAAAAAGGTATTTTGGCATTTAAAAGTCATATACGAATTAAAAGAGTAGGAAAGGGCAAAGAAATTACCTGACACTTGTCACCTCCGAATCTTTTTTGGGCACAGGGTTCATCTGAGTTTTCCTCTTTTATATACGCACTGATGTGGATTTCAGGCTTCCTAGCCATCTTCCTCCTGGTAGCGTCATAGAAGGAGGATTCTTCCTTCGGCAACCAAGTAAACATTGGTCGGTTGTCCCAAACAACGCACCAAAGCGACACGCTGCAATTCTCCTCCTGAGAGATTCTGCACTTCGGGGTCCATAATTTCTCCAATGTCCACCGGTTTCACTACTTCTTTAACGAATTGCGGGTGTACGTAGACATCACGAATTTTGTCGTGGACCACAATTGTAAACACGCAAGATGACAATTAATTGACAACCGACAGATAAGGGTGACAGCTCCGTACAAAAACGCGCCAGATGGCACCTTAATACCCTTTCGAGCTTGTTGGCTGCGTTCGGTAAGGGAAAGTTTTGTGGCGAACCGTGTCACTGAATTTAAGTGGAGATTTTTACCCCCCTGCTTACATAGGCGTTTCCGGCAGAGGGGCCGCCAGAAATTTTGCCGAACCGCATGTTCTTCTGAGTTGAACTGTGGAGCAGTGCGGACCCTGAACGTTCGAAATCGTATCGGTTACTGCGAGATTTAGTCCTATAGGACTAAATTAAAGAAAAAACAGAAAATAAAACGAAATCGAGTGAAGGATTAAGAGAGTGCGCAAAAGTACAGAAAAAGGTTAGTAGTTGTGCAACTAAAAAAAAAAGTGATGTGCGGAATTCAGTAATTAATTAAGTTCGGGTGAAAACTTACGTCTTTTTAGGATTCCGAGTAAGGAAAGGGAGCGCAAGAATTGCGCCGGCAAAAATCCGCCGTTTCACGGAAAAATCCGCGGTTTTTACTGCAAACCCGCCCGATAAGAGGCGAAATTAACCTCAAAAAGGGGGAAAAGAAGGTAATTACAAAAGTGCCTCCATTTATATCATCACTTCTAACCCGAAAAAAAATGTACATTGTAGTGCGCTATAGGCGACGCCTCATTTCGAGGACCTGAGGGGGATCTCCCGCTAGAGCGCGTCTGGCGCCCCTGGGAAAAGAGAATTAGAAAAAGAAAAGAACAAAAGGAAAATCCGAAGACCGCCATTACCATACTGACAAGATCAACTAAAAGCCAGCCGACAGAGAAAAAAAAAGGAAAAGGAAAAACAGGAAAAAACGAAAAAAAAAAGAAGAAAAATTATAATAAGTGCATGTAATGGGTACTCATTTAACAGCTGAGTGGGCTCATAGTCTGACACGTAAATCCCCTTGTTTTATAGAAAACTACCGCATTTAGTAGGAATCGAACCGGGGCCCAGTGCGTAGAAGGCGAACGTGCTAACCGTTGCGCCATCCGGACTACGGCATTGAGATCCCCCATAATAATTTTTATGCCACCTATGGGAGCCTTGTCAAAGTTGTCGCCGAGTCGATTATAGAAGGCGTCCTTAGCCGATCGATCCGCTGGTTCAGTCGGGGCGCACAGCAGTGAATTATTTTGATGTTACTTACCCTGGATTTAAATCTGGCTGCAATGATACGGTCGGAAATGGGCTTCCAATCAATTGGAGATCGGCGTGCATCCTTGGTCAACAGAATTCCGACGCCTGCCATTTTTGTGGAAACAACTCAAATGCTTATGAATTCATGTTGGCCATCCCAGCAAAAAACCGTACCCCCGGTAACGCGTACCACCCAAAATAGCTATGCTAAGTAGCCATCCTGACGTAACCACCATTTTCACCCAGCCCATAGGCTTTTCCAAGAAATCCATGGCGGGGGGCTACGATTTTCATGATTTAGGTAACCTAGATACGTAGCCAACGTATTCGGGGCTACCATGCTCATGATTTAGATAACCCATGTACGTACCCAACTTAGTTAACCACTTTTCATGCTGGGACAGTATTGTATATAAAGCATTATTTAAAATTTTATATAAGTCCCGATGGCGTACATATGTGGTAGCGCGATGGCTTCTGAGGTGGAACGACCCGAGTTCGAGTCCCAGTCGGACATGCAAACACAAAAATTTGATTTAAATATTGAAAAAATTATGAAAACAATTCTAAGGAAAACGACCGAACCGTAAAATCAAATAGGCATCCTAACCGGATGTAGCTGGTTTTTTTACTTTTGGTGGGTATTTAGGAAAGGTAAATACGGTAGTAGCCTACGTTAGTAACATTGGGGGGCACCGTTGGTTGGCAAAATACCTGTGACATTGATGCATTTTTTATTACCCTCTCTCCTTAACATTTCGTACCACCCATGCGGGGGCTACGATTTTGATGTTTTGATTAACCAGGTACCTACCCTACTTGGTTAGCCACGCTTTTTGCTGGTTTTGGTTGGGCAAGAACAGGGACCGAATAATTTGTGAAATTTTAATGGGACACTCGCATCTGAGGTTTCATCTTAAACCCATGAGTATTGCATCAGATGCTAGCTTTCGCTTTTACGAGACAAATGATGAGACATATCTTTTGCGAGTGGGCAAGAGCTTCTCTTGCTTCGTCCCTTTTCGATGAGGACATTTCCTCAATTAAACCTGAATCAGTCAATTTATCGAGAAGACTCAGTATCGTATGATCTAATTCAGCTCCTCGGTACAAAAGCGTATATACCCTAGACTTGTACAGACCTAGTGGTGATACCAAAAGTACCAATTGGTAACGACCATATGCATTAAAAGTGAGTTTCCTATATGGCCAGTTTATAGGGGAGGTTGGCAATCATTCAGTAGGATCTTGACCATTATCAAAATCAATTAACTAACCAATTCTACAAATATTTGTCGAATTTTTCAAGTCGCTAGCTTCATTCTATCGAAAGTTATTGCTTATTTGAAGTCTCACTTGAAGAGGAGGTAGGGGTTCCTTGGGTCGGATCTTGCTCATTATTGCCACCAACAAATAAGATCATGCTTCAAACATTTAAACAAAATTTCAAGCCTCTAGCTTCACTCTATCAAAAGTTATCGCTTATTTGAAGTTTCATTTCTAGGGGAGGTAGGCGTTCCTTAGGTTTGATCTAACCCACCTTAAATACCAACTAACCCGATCTTACTTCAAACATTTGACCAAAACTTCAAGTCGCTGGCTTGATTCTGTCAAAAGTTATCGCTTATTTGAAGTTGCATTTGTAGGGGAGGTAGGGGTTGCTTGATTCGGATCTTACCCATTTTCAATACCAAGTAGATCCTACTAACAGCATTTTGTCAAATTTTCAACTCGCTAGTGTCATTCTATCGAAAGTTATCGTAATTAAAAGAATATTTAATTTTTTGAAATTTGTAGGGGAGGTGGGCGTTCCTTTGATCTGATTATGCCCGACTTACTAGAACTTAAGCATCTTCTTACTCCAGGGTTACATGCCAAAAATCAGGTGTCTATGTCATTTGGTTCAAGAGTTATAGACAAAAAACCCGAAAAGTAGGGTAGTACGGGGCTCTTTGTAAGAAAATTACCGTTAGTTTTCAGCTGATGAATTTTATTTTTTTAGGGGAGTAGAAGATTATCCTCACGAGCAATCTGCCAAAGCTAGAGCTTTTTGTGTTTATTTAATCGGGAGTTATAGATACATTTAATTATTTTACATATATAGGGGAGGTAGGCGTTATCTTGGCCTGATCATGCCCATTTTCAATACCAACCAAGTAGATTATACTTCCAACATTTGACCAAAATTTCAAGTCTCTAACTTCATTCTATCGAAAGTTATCGTGCGAACGGACAGACAGACAGACAGACGGACAGACGGACAGACGGACAGACAGACAGACATGGCTTAATCGAATCAGGAGGTGATCCTGATCATTTATATATATACATTGCTATACCCCCGGAGCCTCCTTTAAGGTGTTACATATTTTCGTCGTGACAAAAACAATATACCCTATACTAAAAGTCTAGGGTATAAAAATACTAGCCCAATAGGCCCAAGATGGCAGTGCTTGTGGTCGCAGTACGACCCACGGCCCATATCCTTCCATCCATCAAACGAAATGACGAAATACGTTGGAAATACCACTGGTTCTTATCAATTTACCAGTCTCACCTTTTCAATTCACATTCAATTTCAGTAACACTTAAATATCCTTCGGGAATCCCGATTTTCTCTTTTTTTTCATGTCTATAATATTTCCGCTGAAAAATCCTATTCAATTTGAGAATATTTTCCAGCGTGTTGACAAACCATACATTTATCACAACGGAAATTTTATTAAAATTCGTCTCCCTTACAAATATCATCGCCCCGAGGAGAGCGCCAGCGAGTTGTCGTGGAGAATGTCTTCAAGCTCGTCATGGGATGAGCTGAAACCGACGAAGACAACGCGGCAAATGTATCATCATCAAAGACAATGTCTGGCAGCAGGACCACACACCCCCACACAAGTCGAAGATGTAATTTCCTAGATGTCTTGTACCAAATATCCGCAACATATATTTTTGTTTGTCGAGGGCTGGTTAGTATGTCCTTCTAATTTTTTTTAACATGTATATGTTTTTTGGCTGGTGGTCTGAATAAATTTTTCGTAACGTAACGCAACGATCGTCATACTCCCGATAAAACCAAACAATGGAATGGTAAGTGGAAGCTAAACCAAGTAAATAAGGATTTTATTAAATGCATTTTGAATCCTTTAGTCAGGACAAAAGGACCTTCTTGGGTGTGAAGTGAATTCTAGACAATGCGGGTATCTTTTCAATCAGAGCATTTGGGATTTTGAATCCTTTAGCCAGGACTTGGGTATGAAGTGAAACGGAAAACAAACCTAGAAACAAAAGATAGATGCATATCCAGTTTTTTCTCAATAACAGAAAAGTTTCTGTCTAATTTTTTCTTTTCGGAAAACCAAATGTAGAACGAACGTGCCATGCGAAGAATTTTCGGCAAAAGTGGAGGATTAACAGTCGTCAAGAGAGAGAAATTCACATAAAACATTTATCTCGTGCTGTACATTTTCAGGAAGCTAAAACCATGGTTAATTCCTTGAATCGCCCCTCCCAATCAGTTTCATAACAATGCTTTCCACTTCCATTCAAAGGACAAATTTAATCGCGTTTCCCAGAAATTTCGATTGAATCTTCATGAAAAGTCTTTCATCTGATCCGTTTCAGACCATGAAAGCGTATTTTATTTACGAGTACGTAGCCAAATGGAAAATAAAAATTCGAAGCACACTGTAAAACGTTTCCGTGTATGAACACAAGGACATTCCGGACATCGGCAACTTCCCGTAGTCGTATTCAATAAAATCGCTTCCATGCCATCTCATCATCATCCCACGCTACGAATCTCTCGGTCCAATCTTTTTGCCAAATACTCGTACATATCTTGAGATGGGGGGAACGCGGGAAATTTCAAAAAGTTGGACCAGGACATGAGAAGTGATTCATTAATAATTCATAAACGGTTTGAGAAACATTGGTGAAATTCCATTGAGACGCGGTCTCCAAGTGAATGCTCGTTCTATGCTTAATGTAATGGAAATATGTACAATATATAGTAATCAAGTGGCGGGCAACAAAAGCCCTTACAGGCATACGCCATAGCAGGGCCGGCCGGGCCGACAAAAGTCTAACTTAAGGTACAGGCAAGTAAATCGTAGCGACTCCACTCCCCCAATTTAAAAAAAAAGGCTTTCAAATAAACTGGAATGATGGATCGCTTGAAATATTGTGTTACGATTTGATGCAAGGCGCGGTGATACTGGATCGCGTGGTACTATGAGACAAGCTGTAATGAACCATATTCTGGTCTGGTAGTGCTGCTCCCACCGGCAGATCGAAGCAGCACCTGATGAGTAATGATCTGTTGGTGGTACGAAACCAGAGGCTGAGGGTCCCATTACACCCGGACCCAGGTGCATCCGCTCGCCAACCATTCCATCCTTATCGACTATTTTTTTGCATTCCCCATTTTCACCTCCCCTGTTTGTGTTGTCTTCCCCAGGCCTATGAATTTTTGTTAATACGTAAAGGACAGGGGCAACGAGAGGCGAAAATCCCGCCCACATCTCCTGAACTGAGCTACAGCAAGTATAGGCCACTGCTTAGCTCGTTGAGGGGCCTTTTTCTTCGCCAGATGGCACAACCCGACCTTCACCTCCCCTGTTTGTGTTGTCTTCCCCAGGCCTATGAATTTTTGTTAATACGTAAAGGACAGGGGCAACGAGCGGCGAAAACCCCGCCCACATCTCCCGAACTGAGCTACAGCAAGCATAGGCCGCTGCTTAGCTCGTTGAGGGGCTTTTTTCTCCGCCAGATGGCACAGCCCGACCTTCACGGTCAATTAAGCTACCTTAGGCTCCGTCCCCACGGGCATCTTTGGATGCCCACCAAACCGTCCATTACAAAGCCACAACGTATTGTGTATGTATTTGGAGAGGCGAACATGACCGGTGATGCGCGGCGGAATGCACAACAGGCGGTGGATTCATTCCTTCTGGCGTTCTCATTCAGACCGGGCGATCGTGGCGTGTGGCGATTGGTACAAGTGGCGTAATGATCAATTTGGCGTGTGATTATTTAATTTGGCGTAATAAATGGCGGATAATCAGAAGTGCTGGTGTTTTATTTGTAATACTGTGGAATTGTTCAAGAATTGAGATAACAATTGTTTGCAAATTTCGAACTTGCTGCCACGCCGGGCACGGGCTGCCACAAAGCCTAAGTGTCACCATACACTGTCGAAATCCAACTCGAGCTCGAACATGGTACAAGTGGACCGGGCTTCTTCAGGTTTATGTGAAGTGTGTGGTGCGTGTCTTGAGCTATTCAGAGGAAATTTGTACCAGGTTCGTGTTCGAGTTGGAGTTTGACAGTGTATGGTGACACTAAGATTCGAAATTGAATCATTCGCTGGCATAAGCTTCAACAGACAGAATTGCATCCATTCGGATCAATCGCGAAATATTTACATATAACTTAATGGAATTACAGTTAATTCAGCTCTAAATTAATAAAATTCACTTTTAAATTTGGCTTTCTTCTTGGCACCCTCTTTGGCATCCTTTCAGAGTCGGCACCCAAGGTGACCGCCTGCTTCGACTTAGCCTTTAACCAGCCCTGCACCCTAGCCAGAGGTGGAACGAGAACGGAAAAAATGGAAGACTAAAAACCGGAGTTATTCCAAGGACATGAGATTCGGCTACTGAATAAAGACGGAAAGCAATTGGGGACATTTCGAGCGAACATATCAGATTATCGTGAACATAAGATACACACAGCTATAGTGGTTCCTGTTTCCAGTTCAAGAGATGAATTTTTACCCCTAGGCAGTGGACATGAAAGTCAGGAGCACTTGAAAGAATAGTCCTGGTATGAGTGGCTTCCGCACCTCCGATTCCACCCAACTATCAGCTACGAGTAAAGCGGACTCTTTCTCACAGTTTGGCCTTTTTTCCTTTTCATTGTTCTTTTTCTTAGGGAGCAGGTATGATCCCCAGCCCGACAGGACTCAGAAAGTTATGAAAAAAAAATTCTTGAGGAGCTCAGGGTATCTCTCACATAACTTCTGCTTATGCAGGGCACAATGACATAGGTCGAAATTGTATATTTAGGACGGATGACTTAAAAATTATCAAAACATTATATTCTATTTTCTTTTGGAGGATATCTAACAGGATATGATAATCATTTTTTTTATTGATTAGGAAAAGAAGGATACTAAGCAAATACTATTAAAGTCATTCCTTAGCTTCTTAAAAATTATTGTACCTATCTCCTGGGTCCTTATTATAGCTTCCGCTAACGCTAAAATCTGGTAAACCCTTTTTAGATTAAAACACGTCACTTACATTGATTCATGGCAAATTACCAAATTACAGCGGTGAGTGAATTCAACCGAATAAATTGATCAAATTAGCAACGTGTCTCAAGACGAAGAGAATTGTAGCGATTGAAGTTATCGTTAGCAGTAGCTGCAGTAAAACCTCATCAATCGCTAGAATTTTTAAACGGTTTTTAAATCGAAATTTGCGATGAGTTTCAGACCAACAAAAGCAACTCACTAGCGCTAGAACTCTACCATTAAGATTTTTTAAAAGCTTTTTGCCTTGATACACATCGCGTTTAGAGAATTTTAGCGGTAGAGTTTTAGGATTAGCGACAGCTGGAATTGATTTGGCCCTAATGAGTTTTGCTGATCAGCGATCAGCAAATGACCTTCGTATTATCATCGAAACAGCGGGCAAGCCCTCACCAGGAGCATCACTTGAGGTCATATTGAGGACCCAGATATTGGCAGAAAATATACATCAATTGAGCAACCTTAATCCAAATTTTCCAATCCATGATTATTGGGGATGTTAAACAATAAATAATAAATAACCCATGTGGTAGGCGCTGCAACCGTACGATCGAATGTGCCATAACCTTAATTAATCTAAAAGACCCTCAACCAGCCTTATAAGGGCAAGTAACTCCTCATCGGGAGAATCGCGATACTGCAGCGATTCTCAAGATATAGTATTATCTCCAAGGAACCTTATCTTGCAGTGGGCGACTGCCTGGCATTCACAGAGAAAATATTTGATGAACTCAACGCTTTCCTGGCAAAGCCGCCATTCCATCTCATTTCCCAAGATCAGGTCTGCTCCATCCAAGCAGCTAGTTTTTTTTAAGACCGTGGGAATTCGTCGTGATCCTTGGAATGCCGAAGTCCTGGAAGATTATTTCAGTGCCGCAGCCTTTCGTCGACAGTCCATTCTCTAACCAGCGTACTGGCTGTAGCCCATCTCAGTCCGTAGAAGGGATATTGTATCCGAAGAGTTTCGTGAATGAGGCTTGTCTAGCAAGCTCATCCGCATCAATACCCAGCTACCCAGAAAAGTAGGTTAGTTGGTTGGATTAAGTGGCTGTCATTCCACTGCCTTGGGAAAACAAACGTAGCGCTATTGTGCACCGTTTAGATACCACACGTCTCGTAGGAAGGCAAAAACTTTAGCTATCAAAGTCTTCCATGATGGTCGTTGGAAAATGTTATCAGAACGTAACACTTCCTCAATCGTTTTCGATAAAACGGCGGATATACTAGTGTAGGATGTTTCGCCCAGTTCTTAATGCCCTGCCCTCGCTAGAGCCGGATATCCACACAGGAAGTGAATCACGGTTTCTTTTTACACCTCTTCCTTGCAGCTCCTGCAGTGTGCATTGTATAGAATAAATACCCAGTCTGGCCGAGTGCTCTCATAGCGGTTAGTGTCTGGTCGGGTTCTCCTCAGAGGAATTCCCCAGAATCGTCTACATTCGGTGCCTTAAGGAGTACCTAAGCTCGAAGCTCTTTACCTCCCTCCCTTACGGGAATGGCGTTTTCTCTGACCGAAGTCAGAAGGATGACTACTTTGGAACATGCACTTTCCTCAGAACCTTATCATTATAGGCTGCGACCTAGCTTAGCCGACTTAACAATAACTCACAGCCACCACGAGTCCAACACCTTGATGGGCCAGTACCTTGGTACTGTGGGCACACCCATCCCCGTGGTTCATTATTTGCTACTGACTTCTCAAAAGCCGGAATGATCTCACCGTTCAATATCCTTACGGAATATCTTACTGATTAAGTTGTGCATCACGGGCTCAGTTAAACCCACTATCCCCAAGAGAGTTGAATGTGCTTCCGTTCCTCACGTACTAGTAAGCATTCTCCTCAGTCGGGGATAGTGCTTCCTTTCGCATCACAGGTCGGCACCATGTTCAGGTACTAGGAAGCCAATTGACTAGGTACGTGGGATTGTCTAGCCCGAAAGCAGTATAGGAATCAGTATCTCTTACTTTCCACCAATCCACACCTATGTTAGAATCAGAGCTTGGGAAAAACCCCAAAGCCGTGTCGTCATCAAGTCTAGGAATCGGAATACTGGGAGGACCCCAGCAACCTTTTCGCTTCATGACACCTATAGGATTGCTCCAATAGGAATCGTTCAAGATACTTTTCAGCCTATATAGCCCCTTTTCGTAGTTCGTTATGCGGGGGCACCACTCCCCAGGTGTCGTATAACGACGGACTCAAGAGACCATCAAACAACACCGGTGGCATCATAACGACGGACACCACTAGCGAGACCGTCAATCAGCCACCTTAACTTCATAACTAAGGTACATGGGGTCGTCAGTCCCCAAAGGCATGCATAGGGATCAGCGCCAAGGTCCCTTTACCCTATACACCACCTCCTTGGGTAGCTCAGGCCCGTGGGTTCGCTAAACCCAAAACACCATAAGTCTTTCGACCCAGTGGGTGTCCCCTGCGGGAGGGTTCTCCTCAGGAAAGCGTCTGTCCTTCGTAAGTCATATGATGGTCATAACGCTCTAGACGCGATGCACGTCAACACTTTGCTCCATCTATCGCTAGCCCGTTTCAGGTAGAGTCTATAGATCTCCCTTTTTACAGTGGAGTGCGTGGACTACTATCGCATAGGACTCGTGAAGAGCGGAACTCTGTCTCGCTTTCTCGTTCCCCGCTGTATTCTTGTGTCCCGGAACCCATAAAAGGGAGATGTTGTCAATCCGGCCAGCTCCATGCGGCTTTGCCTTATTTGATCAGATTGAAATTGACGATAGAGCCTTCGTCACGGCTTGTCTGTCGGTGAAAATGGCGACGTGATTTGTGATGACTGAAGTGCGCTCTAGTGATCAACACGCCTCTCTTATCGGCAGTATCTCAGCTTGAAACACTTTTACGTAGTTTGGGAGGCCAAATTACTTTGAAAGTCTGAGATCTTTGGAGAAGATCCCGCATGCCATTCTTGAGCCAACAGTGAAAATTTTGCATTCGTACTTCCTGATCACTTCTCCTTCCCTGGGAAGTATGGGACCTGCTCCCAGCAAATTACATCGTCACTGTATACAGCTTCAAGAGACACTTCACAGCTGGCTTCCCAACAAGGGTGGTATGGGCCCTTTTTGGGAAGTCAGCTGTGAAGTGTCTTTCGAAGTCGTCTACGGTGACTATGTAGTCTGTTGCGAGCAGGTCCCGTACTTCCCTGAGACTCCAGGATGCTGCCATGGCTATACGGCCAAGGAGTCCAGTTCATAAACTCCCTAAGCACCACTGTACTTAGAATACTTAGAATAAAATGGTTTACGGATGGCTCTAAGACAGAGAAGGGCTCTGAGGCGGGCATCGTGGGCCCTGACCAGCCACACTTCATCCCTATGGGAGGATTTCCTACAGTCCTTCAAGCAGAAATACACGCCATAGAAGCCTACTTTGCAGGGCTGCTGGGTACTGTAATAGGCCCATAGCAATTTTTTCTGATAGTCAGGCAGCCATCAAGCCGCGCACTAATCATACCGTCACTTCAAAACTTGTGTAGAGCTGCCAGCAAGCACTTCAAGAACTGGGATACTTAAACAAAGTGACGCTATTCTGGATCACGGAGCATGTCGGGATTGATGGTAATCAACGCGCTAATAAGAAAGATAGGTTGGCATCGCCTACACCTCTTCATGGAACAGAGCCGTTCTATGGGATTCCCCTGTGAAGCGTAAAAATATATATTAGAGTATGGAAGAGAACCAAGGCCGCAGCGTATTGGGACTGCCCTCCGGATCTGAAACAAACAAAACTGTTTATTGCTGGATACTGACAAAAACCAGCTTCACTGCTACTCAGTATGAGTCAACTTAAGGTCAGAACCATTTGCGGACTCCTTTCAGGCCTTTCATACTTGAGCCATCATTCAACCACGTTCGGTTTGGCCCCAGATTCCACCTGTCGTTTCCGTCATGAAGAATACGAGACTTCGCAACATATTCTCAGTATGTGTGAGGCCCGGGGCCCTCGCGCTTCCGCATGGAATGTTTTGGGTGTGCTTTTCTTGAACCCGATGAAATTTTTGCACTCTCAATTAAAGATTTGAGTAACTTCATTAGTACGACTAAGCTTCGTCGGCACGCCTAGTCCTGTAAGCAGACAGAGGGCTTTAGCAAAATAGACTATCAAGTCGCATTCCTAGTGGGCCATCCTACGGCCTATCTCCAAGCTCTCTATCTATCTATCTAAGGCCTTAGGCCAAAGAAGAAAATAAATAAATAAAAATCTACATACATATGTACATCATAATAGTCTCAGTACCACTCAAAGGATATCATACTCCAGCAAAACATGTTATTATATGACTATCATGCTCCGTTAGATTACTCGACTACTCCATTATTCCGACCAACTATTTGGCACTACATCGCAACGCTGCGGGCATAATCCAACCATCCAACCAGCTATTCTCCATTACGACTCGAAATATTACATTTTCGCGAAAATTGCATTTATACAGCATACCAGGAGCAGAAGCATTAAAAGGAAACATACCGCGAAAATCTTAAGAAGGATATAGAGAAATCGGTTTACGAGAACCCAACACACACAACAGGACGGGCAAATCCGACAGAATCCCACAGCCATGCACACGTTTGTGTGATATATACTCGTACGTAAAATAGTGTGCCATTATATTTTTCGCGAAAACGTCCTTTTACGCTCTTGCATCGGAACCACGACTGTTTGCACTATTGCCGGAAATGGTGTTAAGAAATGCTGGCGCGACAAACACCTCTAATGTCGTCCTTTAGCGGAAACCATATCCAGTTCACAGTGCGAATAAGAATCCCATTTTCTTTGTTCGCGAGCGTGTGCATGTGATGTTTATTTGTGACTCAAAGTATAAATCCGGCATACAGATATAACATAGAAGCGCGTCTCATAATGAAAGGACTCGTAAGGATGAGTTGGTTGTGTTGAGATTTAAGATGAAACGCGATAGTTGAAGAGTTACCAACGATTGGAATCTTGATTGCAGAATTCGGTACGGAATTTAACGAAATTAATTTAATTGACTTCTAAAAAATTCTTCTAAAAATTCCTCTCCCGTAATCCTCCGCATGGGCGCCCCCCTGGAACGGCAGTGGTCACTGACCCTTACTAACCAATGTCAAGCTGCCTGTGATGGCTGTGCGATGATTTGGTTGAGGTAAACCTTCCCCCCTGTGGTGTGGGGCGTAAAAATGGCCTTTGACGACTTGTCGTTAAAACCGACAAAGGACAGGATATGTATGCCAGCAACTTGCACTATCCGATATCTTCTACATGCTAACGAAACCTTAACTATGCCTCGGATAAGGACTGACTCAACTGTTTCGACTTTTCGCTATCGTACAATGACAAAGATTGGATTCTGGAATGTGCGCACGCTCCTGGAAAATGGATCAGAAGGTCCCCAACACGCACGATTCCTTCAATTAGAGAGTGAATTCCTGAGGTATAAATTAAACATCTTAGAAGTTAGTGAGATGAGACAGTGGAGCGGAGAATTTACCTCTCCAACGAGTAGCACTATAAAGTTGAACTCCGGTAGAGCTACAGGTAGTGGTCGTGAGTCAAATGTGGTACTCCTTTCAACCAGAGCCGCACGAAACTGAATCTTATCCTGGGATGCGGTCTCCGACCGAATCATGACCGCCAGGTGTTAAGAACCATATTATGGCCTGGTAGTGCTGCTTACACCGGCAGATCGATGGCAGCACCTGATGAGTAATGATCTGTCAGTCTTACGAAACCAGAGGCCGAGGGTCCCATTACGCCTGGACCACTTTGCAAGTGCGAGGGCAACTGAGCCGTCCGCCAACCATTCTATCCGTATCGCCTCATTTTTGTCTCCCATGTCGGTGTGGTTTTTCCCAGGCCTATGAATATTTATTAATACATAAAGGACAGGGCCAACGAGCGGTGAAAACCGCGCCCACGTCTCCCGAACTGAGCTACAGCAAGCATAGGCCACTGCTTAGCTCGTTGAGGGACCTTTTTTCTCCAGATGGCACGGCCCGACCTTCACGGTCATTATGCTACCTTACACTCTGTCCCCACGAGCATCTTCGGATGACCACCAAACTGTCCGTTACATATTTGGCACCCAACGTGGAGTCCATTTCTGGTAAAGAACAGGACTAAAAAGAACCTCATCGACTTCATTTTAGTCCTTCCACCGATTTGCATCCCCACAAGCACATTAAGGCTACTTGCTCTAAGTCTCAGGATTTAGACACTTTACTTCATATAATTTCCCTTCAAGTAGCTGTGCTTTCCTCTGTAGCACCCCATCCTTCCTATAGAGTAGTTTTTCCTTTTAGATTCAGTTTAACAAAGCAGTCCTGGCTTTGTGTTTGTCTTTTGTGGTTTAGCCCCGTATTTAAGGCCTCCATGAAGGCTTCGAATTGCCGACATTACGAGCTTCTTCGGTGACCGGACGAAGCGCGGAGGAGCCCTTTTTGTTTGTCAGGATTGTCCTCCAAGTAACTTAACATTTTTTTACTTTCGACAGTATTGTATTTTTCTGTTATTCATGTGTTCAGTAGCTTATCGAGTTTATGAGTGAATTACGGCAATGAATGCAGTGTTGTGCTTCTGCTGGCCTCGGGACTCTCTGTAACCTGTTGATCATCTGAATAATGGAGAAATGTAGTATTTTCTTTCTCTTTGCTAGTTTTTCGGCTCTACAATGGTTGCGGGCTGACACCGGTGCCCAGTTCGCTTTTGTTTTGTTTTTTTTTTTCTACTCTTAGCAGCACACTCTGTCCTCAGCTTCTTCTTTTTGGCAGGCCTCGAAGTAACAGCTGCTCTGTAATGAACCATATTCTGGTCTGGTAGTGTTGCTTCCACCGGCAGATCGAAGGCAGCACCTGATGAGTAGTGATCTGTCGGTGGTTCGAAACCAGAGGCCGAGGGTCCCATTACAGCCGGACCCAAATGCGAGTGCGAGGGCATCCTCGTCATTTGCCAACCATTCCATCCTTATCGCCTCATTTTTTATTTTTCCCCATTTTCTGCCTCCCCTGTTTGTGTTGTCTTCCCCAGGCCTATGAATTTTTATTAATACGTAATGGACAGGGGCAACGAGCGGTGAAAATCCCGCCCACGTCTCCCGAACTGAGCTACAACAACCTTAGGCCGCTGCTTAGCTCGTTGAGGGGCCTTTTTCTTCGCCAGATGGCACAGCCCAGCATCTCCGGGTGCCCGCCAAACCGTCCGTTACAAAAGGAAGAAGAGGTCGCTTTAATACAGGGGTCTTGAATCGTGCGCGATGTAGTTAATTGTCTAAGGTCTCCGCTCTATGATATTTTTTACGTTAAGGATCAGGGCAGACCTCGATCTTGTATGCTTGTAAAAAAACTCTTAGTGCGTTATTTGTATCGCCTTACAGCTGCACAGATAATATAGTGATCAGCCTGGAAATCGGGAATATAATTGTCTGCCTAATTTCAACCTGTCTGCCTTCGGATGGTGACATTCCATCCGTTAACTTTATGCGAGCCATAGCAAGCAACATTGGTATTATTGCCGGCTTGCACTGTAATGAACATCATGTTGTATGGGGCAGTTCTGACAAAAACGAACGGCGAGAAGCGTTTTTCCGAAGCGATGGAAACAAATCTACTTATTGGTAATATAGGTGCAGACCCTACTTTTGTCACCAAGAGTAGGAAGTAGTCCTCGATATTACACTTGTCTTTGAGGATCTACATCATACGCTCTCTCTCTCTCTCTAATTGCCTTGACCCCTCCAGGGGCATGGGCGCGTCAACATCTCTAGCATTGCAATGCCTTGTTGACGTTTCAATAGCATATCTACCTTTCGGAAGTGCAGTTGTTAGCATGCACCTCCTATCCGCGCCGTCTTTATACTGACAAGCTCGGAGCACTGTGAAATTTCTATTAGTACTCACAGGCGGATTTGATCTTCGAGCGCTAGATTAGTATCGTAGAGCGGTGATCGAACGATCACGGCCACCGAGCGCGACCATCATATTCTGCAGGATTAGAGAGTATCGCCAGATCATTCATTCTCAGATCACAGATATAAGCAATTCAGTCTGGACGCGAGATCCGGGCCAAACTCGATCATAGTATATCGAAGGCGGACAAACTGGGATATCTACTGGAAATGTCTAGCAGAGTCACTACCCTCTTTCGCGTGTCATCGAAGCAAAGAGTTGGAGTTGGCCATGTTAGGAATTCTTACGGAAATCTGCCGCAAAATCATGTCCGTCCACAAAACCAAAGGGAAAAGTTAAACCCATGTGGTGGAGTGCTCAATTCCATGAGCTCAGAACCACCTGCCGAAGGTGTTTCAATAAGGTTAAATCATTCAGACTGAGCTCTGACTGGCTGCTCTATAGAAACACAGTATAAGAAGGAACTCTGGAGATCTAAGCGAAGCTCGTGGAACCTATTCTGTGAACGCACTGAGCGATCTATCGAAGCATTAAGACTCCGTAAAATCCTGTCTCCGGTTTTTGCAATGCTCACTTATTTGATGAAAGAAGATGGGCCTTGGTCCCCATCCTGTCAGGAGACGATTGACTTGCTGCTCGACATACATTTTCCTGACAGCTCTGCCCTTACTCCACTGTATAATGGCGTCTCCACTGTAGTTACTTCATGTGACCTTGCGTCAATTCTCTGTAAGGAGAAGATATATTCGGTCATTAATTGCTTCGACCCTTTAAAGTTCGCTGGACCTGAAGGTATCATTCCCGCCGACCTTCAGCATGTGATGGATGCTGTACGAGTATATCCCTGGAGCTTGTTCATATACACCCTGTTGGAGGGAGGTCAGGGTTTTCTTCATCCCGAAGTGGGTAAGGCCTCGCACGCGCGACTGAAGGATCTTATTATTATTAGCCTTTCGTCTTTTCTGTGGAAAATTTTGGAGAGACTGATCGACACCTACTCACGTAGCACAATTCAAAGACGGTTGCTGCTAGCCTCTCAGCACGCCTACCGGAAGGGAAGATCGGTGGTTGCGGCGTGGCATGCTTTAGTAGGCCATATCGGAAAGTCTCTTGTATACAAAGAGTACACGCTGATTGCCTTCCTTGTTATTGAGTATGCCTTTAATAACATACCCTGTGGCTATCATGGACGCAGTTGTCAACCTGGGTATACATGGATCTACTCGTATTTGCGAGCTTATTAATTCGTTGCTCACTTCGAGGGTGATGCACAAAACTAGGCACTTCGTCCGCGCGTAGTCATGTCTGCAGGAGCACTCCTCAAGGTGGACCCTCTCTCCTCTTTTATTGAATCTGGCGTTCAATAGACTGCTCATTGAATTGAAACGGTTGGGTTCAAAGCCCCATTGCATATGCCGATGACATCGCAATTGTCATCTCGGGTAAATTTCCACAAGTCCGTAGTGAGTTAATGCTGAGTGTTCTGGTGAGGTAGGCGAGTGAAGTTGGGGTTAAAGTAAATCCGACCAAAACTGAACTTGTTCTTTTCACCAGAAGGGAGATTATCCCTTCGTTCAAGCCGCCGGTGTGGATTGCATTATGATTGTTCTCGTTGACAAAGTTAAATTTCTTGGGCACATCCTGGATAGTAAATGCCAAATGCTCGAAGCTTAATATTCAGGAATGAGTTAAAAAGGCCACTGTTGCCTTATACGCGTGTAAAAGAGCTATAGGTAGGAATTGGGGCCTGCAACCGAGGATAGTTTATACTGACTGTATGTGTCGGTCTCGCGCCCCATTCTTATGTGTGGAATAGTGGCGTGCAGGTCGCCACTTAGAATCGCATCCTACAGAAGCCAGTTAGAGAAAGTTCAAGACTGGCGTGTGTCGCCATTACGGGAGTTCTAAGTTCTACGCCTACTGCAGGCCTTGAAGCCATGCTGAACCTGACTATTCTGGATATCCTTGCCGAGCAGCGTGCTGCCAATGTGGCTATTCGCCTTCGTGAAATGGGTCAATGGACTCCGTCCACCACTGGACATTCGGATATTTTGAATAGTTTGGATGTTCCTGAAACCGCGGAGTGTAACTCCTCCAATCTGGAATTTGACAAAAACTTCTGTTGCCTAATCCCTTCTCGTGAGAAGTGGGCGGTAGCTTTAGCTACTAATACGATGTAAGCATTTTTACGGACGGCTGCAAGGGCGATGATGGGGTCGGGGCGGGTGTCTACTCGAAGACGCTGAATATCAGTTTGCCCTTCCGTCCACCTGACTGCTGTAGTGTCTTCCAGGCGGAGGTTACGGCTGTACTTTCACTTTCTTCCATAACTGTGATATGTGTCCTACAGTGTAGCTTGCCTTAAAAAGATCAATTAGGAGAGCGATAATAGTGTCAAGACAGTTTTGCAAGAGCGTAGAGAGGATACCATCTGCTCCCGGAGCCTTAAATGGCCACAGCTGGGAAACTCGGTATGTGGAAACCTTGTTAAAATGTGGCGGCAGACTAGGCAGTTTAAGCCATACTAGCCGCTTGACAATCTTCGAAGATCGCTACATTATCGGTTTCCAGGCAAAATTCAGCTCACGTGTTCAAGGGTGTCAACCTCTGCCTGTAAAAGGTTGTCATAAGCATAGATGCTCGATATGGAATGGACCCAAAATGACTGCATTCCTATGCCTTTGAACAACTTCATATTGACTTGTGTGAGATTGTGTTAGATCTCTCGGTTTCACTGCTCTAGTTTATTTATCATCATCATTATGGGTTGTAGTTGTCCTCCAATTGAGAGCCCAGTACTGATTCTCCGACCTATTGAGCCTCGCCAATGACTCTTAGACTTTCCCTCATCCTTGCTCTGCTGATGCGATGCGTTCTTTTAATTTTCGCTTAGGCATGCGGCTGCTCTTCATTCTTTGTATATCACCTGTGTCCAGCTAATCATACACTTCGTACGGCTTTTGTTAATTGCCTTGACCCTTCCAGCGCATGGGCGCATCAGCATCTATCGTATTGCTTTGCCTTGTTGACGTTTCGATAGCATATATACTTTTTCGGACGCGCAGTTGCTAGCAGATGAACCTCCTATTCGCGCCGTATTTATACTAACAAGCTCGGAGCTTAATCGGAGTTCTATCAGTACCCATAGGCAGTTTTTATTCGCGTCGAGGATCGAACCTCCATTCTCTAGATCGTAGAGCGGTGACCGAACGAACACGGTTATCGGCTCTTTGTTGTTTCGTTTCAACTGTTTCGCTGGCATTCTTTGATAGGTTGCTACCCATGCAATTAAAGTCGACTACGAACTCGATGTTGAGGTCCCCGATTTCGATGCTCTTGGTATGGTAGCGTCCGTATTCTTCATTGCACCTGATACACCCTTCGGCCCTTTGTCTTTCGAATCGGATTTAACATTTTCAACTAAATACACTTTCAGAATATCCACAAATCTAGCTAGAAACCTGGCAACCCTACATAAACCATCGTCACATAAGCACACACACATATTTTGTAATCATATGTGAAAATATCGTGTGCAAAGCTATCCTTATGAGTCCCATAGTGGAAACTAAAACGAGGATTCAGGATCCGACTATTGGTGTCGGATACGGGCCATAAAATGCAAATCTTTAGGAACGTAGTAGTAACGTGATCTCACCTAGGGGAATGAAAAACTTCGCGCTTGACAAAACTAGTAGCACTAGCAGGGTTGTTCAGTCTTTGTTGTTTCAGCGCTTCAGCTACTATACCACGTACGTCCTGCTATACTTCTCACCGAATTTCAAAGCTGTTCCGGGTTACGGCTAGGTAATGTGGGCAAGCATTGCTAAAGGTTTATGTCTAATAAAGGAGGGATTGTTAAATAGACAAAACAAGCGATGAGATTTATGATATGAATCCTTCGTTTTGGTATACGCGAGAGAAAGAGAGTGTACGTACATCGTACATGTTACGCCCCCCAATCCGACGGCACCGAACAAACACCGAATTGTCTTCACCAGCCACCCGGTAAGGGAGGCGTTGAAAGGCGACCGAATGTGCAAACGACTTGTTTACTATTCATAAAAGGGAATTGTCCTGGCTTAATGCTATCAATACTCGGCCTCGGGAAAACTTGCATCCGAAGTCACAGGATCGGAGACACCAAGATGAACGTATGAATGGAGCAAGAATAGCCATCGGAAAACTTAAAATTTTCTTAGCAATTTACAATGGTTGTCGAAAGGATATTCTATCGTCCCGCCACCGTCGTCGTAGTTATCCTATTCATTGTCCCGGCACACAGGCAGGCAAGAAAACCAGAGCAAATTTTTGTTTAAGGTACACGTAACGTTTATACGCGTAACCCGCACAGCAGTAACGATACGAATGGGCACCAGAACCAACGTCCTGGCGCACTTTATTTATTAGACAGAACACCAGGATATTCTGGGTGACAACTATTATCCTAAAGTTAAGAACGCATTTTACTATACGACACCATATTCATGTGACTGCAAATTTATTGTTCAGCATAAAATTTATAGTGGAACTGAAGATGTTTAGTAAATAATGAAAATCTTCTTTAATTCGTTAAGAGGAGGTGGCGTTGTTTAGGCACCATACTCCTTATTGATTTAATTTGCAAGAAATCTTTGAAGGAAATGTTTACATAATGAGAGGACGTTTATAATAGTCACATGGGGAGCGATTTTCAATGGTCCTTAGCGGGACGATGAAATCATTATGAAAAAGTTATACGTCTTTCAGAAAGAGAATGAAACTTTTGACTGATTTTTGGGAAAAGATAAAAATCAGTTGATATTTGATTTCCGATTCTTGATGTAAAATATATTAAATGGAAACAGTAGCTCTCCTAACTACAATAAATTTTATTCCAGTATTTCGGGAGCGACTCACTCCCTTCTTCAGTACACTTGCTACTAAATCGATGACGCAGCTACAAGGTCTTATATGTCATTTCCACAAGAGCGTATACTTTGTAACTTTTTAATGCACCATTTCTCAAAGCTCTTCTCAGTCAAACTGATACTCCAGAGGTGCTGGGAATACAACGTAAACGTATACCAAATCTTTGTCGACTTCAAGCAGGCATACGACAGTATCGATCGTGGAGTACTGTACAACATCATGCTGCAATTCGGTATACCAGCAAAATTAGTGCGACTGACAAAGATGACGATGACCAACTCCGTCTCACAAGTCAGGATCCAGAATAGACTTACTGATCTATTTGAAACACGCACTGGTTTGAAACAGGGCGATGGACTGGCACCGACGCTCTTCAACCTAGCACTGGAATACGTTATTCGGGCCATGAATATGGACAACAGCAAGACGCTACTCATCAAGTCGACACAATTAGCAGCGTACGCCGACGACATCAACATCATGTCCCGAAGATTGGCTGACGCAGAAGAACTTCTGCATACGCTCGATACCGCTGCGAAGGAAGTTGGATTACATATTAACGAGGGTAAAACTAAAATAATGATGCAATCGGTGACAAGGACACCTGCACAACCGAGCATCAATGTGGGGGGCCTCAACATCGAGTTCGTGAACAACTTCATTTACCTGGGTTGCAACCTGTCAAGGGACGCCAACGAAACTGACGAAATCAAGCGACGGATACAGTTAGCTAATAAGACTTTTTTCTCGGTTCTCCCCATAATGAAATCGAAACATGTGCACAGAAACACGAAGCTCCGCGTGTACAAAACCATTATACGACCAGTGCTATGCTATGGCTGCGAAGCATGGACCCTAACTCAAGCCTCCGAAAACATGCTAGACATTTTCGAACGTAAGGTTCTACGACGAATTTTCGGGGCTGTTTGCGCTCGAGATGGATGGCGCATCCGGTACAACCATGAGTTGTATGAAATGTACGATGAGCTGCAAGTCTCGAAAATCGTCAAACTACAACGACTTCAATGGGCAGGGCATGTACAAAGAATGGACGATGATCGCATGCCTAAGAGAGCAATGAATGCAGAACGAGTCGACGGAGCGAGACTGCGAGGACGACCGAGATCTCGTTGGGAGAGCTCAGTAGGTGTGGACGCCGCGCAGCTGCTGGGCTCCCAAAATTGGAGGACGCGGTCACGTGACCGAGATAATTGGAGGACAATGATCCAGGCGGCCAAGGCCCGACGTCGGGCTGTCGCGCCCCGATGATGATGATTTCTCAAAGAGTGGTGGGGGACTTTTAGTTACCTGCATTTTTCCTCTTTTTCGCATTGTATAAATTTGGTCATTCTAAGTTCAAGTAGGAGAGTGATAAGACGTCAAGTGAAATGAGTGCGATTTACAAAAAACGATTCGAAGCTGTGTAAGTCATCCGAAAGGACCAAAAATGACACCTGCATCGGCCGGAAAGTACCTGAAAGTTTCGACACAGTTTGTGAATAAGTGGATAAAGCGTTTTAAAGACACTGGAAATGTAGACGATCTACCTGGTAAGGGTAAAACCCGAAGCACTTCAAAAACCCAGGATAAGGCCATCATTTATATTTTTAAGAAAAATCCGTCCGTTACTACTTTAGTGCAAGCAAAGGAAATGTTATCGAAGAAGAATATTTACGTGTCCTTGAATACGATTCGGCGAAGATTACAAGAGGAAAACATCAAAACCAGGTATGCCTTGATGAAACCATTACTTACCGAAAACCAGAAGCGAAGACGTGTAGAGTGGGCTAAGGAAAACATCGATCGTGATTGTTTGTTTTGTAAATACGTTCAGGAGACAAGTGTGGTCACAAAAAGGAGAAGCTGTCGTGAACCGAACCGTTAAACACCCTGTGAAGGTCCATGTTTATGGATGCTTTTCTGCACGCGGTTTCGGAAAATTAATAACGTTTACCGGAATTCTTACTGCTGAAAGGATGATCATTTTGTACAAGAAAGGATTATTGAAGTCTACTAGGATGCTATATGGCAACGACAACACCGATTGGTTTCTACGATCCGAAACATAGAAGCCGGTTGTGTACACGCTGGAAAGAAGAAAATAACATTCAAGTACTTGATTAGCCTTCGCAATCGCCGGATGCCAATCCTATTGAAAATGTTTGGGGATTAATGAAGCAGAAGCTTCAAGGAGCTTCAAAATCAATTTGGAATAACTTATCGACAGACTACGCGGAAAAATTGGCCGAAAGTTGTCACCGAAGATGCCAGTCAATAATCAATAGTGACGGCGATTGGACCATGTATTAAATATAATTGCGAAAATGTATTTTGTATTTACTTTCAATAAAAAATAAAATTTCTTACTTGTAACACTTTGTTTTTATTTTGTGAGGTATACGGTCTTGTGGAAATGACTGTAACATGATTTTTAACCTACTAATTAAAAGATACAAAATCAGGTAAATTACACAAAATTAAAAGGTAATTAAAAAGTAATTAGCGGGTATCTACTCGCCGTCCTTAGTTTACCTGCTTGGTCTACCTGCTACAAATCTGATTAATTTCGACTCATCGGTGTTCAGTAATTTGGCTCGATTTTCGCGCAGTATCTATCTCCAAGCTTTGCCAGGCGTCCAAGGTACTCGCCTTTTTTACATGTCGCAATAACTCCAGATTGTTGATGTTCACACTATACTTTTCCTCGATTATATGTGCCGCTACAGATGATCGTATTGCACGTCTGTAGCTAATACTGTGCTACTTATGGCCTTTTGTCAAGGCAGTCGCCATGGAGTAAGGAGTTTGCGTAAAAGGCAAAAGCGATCGGTACAAAACTATAATACTACTTTATTACGCACAGTTGAATTGTACAAAACTAATGAATGTGTCGTCTGTGTGGCTCACATGAAGTGTTGCCATAATTCATGGCGATAGCAACGCTGTTGTGGTTGAACTGGAACTCGGACATATGTTTCGGTGATGCCACTACATCACTCCCCCTCAAATGACGGAGTCAGATCAGCTGCGAAAACGTCACCGTGTTTTGTGCTGACACTTTTCGCTTCGGTGGATACACCCGGACGATTCCTTGAGGGCGAGGATTGATTGGCGGCAGGACGACGGGCGACTGCAATGGAAGTTGGACTGTATGGCGTGGCGTAATCTTCGCACTCGATTCCGCAGGCAGATTTGTAAACTTCGAACTTGGAATACATGGCTTCGCTGTCATGTCGGCTGATGTTGACTTCCTGACTGACTGAGAAGACATCTGTGGAGCCGCAGGTGGCATGATGACCTGACAGCGGTGTTGATCTTGCGACACAACTGTTGGTTGCTGAGCCGCAGGTGGCATTACGTCCTGGCGGCTATGATGATGCTGTGTTACCGTAGAGCTGTTGTCGAACCTGGTTGAATGTTGATCGCGCAACTGAGATGACGGCTGACGTTGGTGTGAACTTGAGAAATCGTCGGGGACCATTTCCAAAAAGGCTGGCTTCAACCTTTCGGTGGAAATGTTTACTTCACGTCCGTTGATGTTGACTTTATAGACAGTAGGCGATATCCTCTGGATCACAAGGTGCGGTCCGGTGAACCAAAAAGCATCTCCGCTGCGGAAGCGTTGAGATCCTGCTTCACACTCGTTCGGAGACCCAGTAAAACCATGGGCAGGACGTCGACCCAGTCGTGTTTGTCGCCGACACACATAACAGCGGCTTTGAAAGAACGGTGCCATCTTTCAATAGCCCCATTCGACGCGGGGTGATAGGGTGAAGTCCTAGTTCGCTTGCAGCCGAGCAACTTAGCCAGCGCCGTGAAAAGAGCTGACTCGAACTGCGAACCTTGGTCTGTTGTGATTACGTGAGGCGCTCCGTAACGAGCGACCCACGACGAAACGAACGCATCGGCAACCGAATCTGCCGACTGGTCTTCTATCGGAATGGCCTCAGGCCATCGAGAAAATCTGTCAAGTAGGGTAAGACAGTATCGGTAACCGCGGCATGGTGGGAGAGGTCCCACAATGTCCAAATGGACTTGCTTGAACCTGCTTCCAGGTACTTCGAACGGCTGATAATCGTTTTTTTGTATGACGTCCGACCTTAGCCTGCTGGCAAGGTATGCAGCTTCGAGTCCACTGCATAACCTGCTTCTTCATGCCGGGCCACATAAACCTTCGGTTGATGGAGTTCAGTGTGGCGCGGCCGCCGGGGTGTGAAACGCTGTGCACTGCGTCGAATATGCGCCTTCGTAAAGAGGCCGGCGCAAAAGGTCGGGTGTGTGAGCGGGAAGTATCACAAAACACCATTTTATTGTTTCCGACGTCGACTGGTTGCAATTGAAGCGAAGTTGGGTTGACAGCAAGTAGTTGTTGGAGTTGTTGGTCGTTCTTCTGTTCTGCAATCAGCTCATCCGTATCGAACTCTGTTGGCAAGGTGATGGCGTCAATTCGTGAAAGCGCGTCGGCTACAATAATAGCTTTCCCGCTAACGTGAATGATGTCTGTCGAGAACTCAGCAATAAGAGTTAAGTATCGGACTTGGCGCGGCAAGGCCTTATCGGCTTTCTGTCGAAACGCATGGACGAGTGGCTTATGGTCCGTTTTTATGACAAACGAGACGCCCTCGAGGAAGTGCCGGAAATGTCGGATGCTTGCATAAATAGCTAACAGCTCTCGATCGTAAGTGCTGTACTTACGTTCGGCGTTGGACAGCTTCCGTTGGAAGAACGCTATCGGTAGCCATTTCCCTTCTTGCTGCTGCTCTAAGACAGCGCCTATTGCCACGTCCGAGGCGTCGGTCACCAATGCTAACGGCAGATTAGGTCTAAAATGCACTAGCATGGTTGCGTCTGCAATGCTGTTTTTGCAAGCCGTGAACGCGTTGTCAGACAGTGGGGTCCAATTGATAGGCGTTTTGTCACCCTTTTTGACGTTTTTAATAAGATCATTCAGCGGAGCCTGGAGATTCGCTGCATTCGGAATGAACCTCCTGTAGTAATTTAGTACTCCAAGGAAGCGCCGAAGCTCCTTGGCGGTAACCGGACGCTTGTAGTTCATAACAGCTTCAACTCGGGATGGCGGGGGTAAAATTCCACTTGCGTTGACTTGGTGGCCTAGGAATTCCAGCTGATCGGTTCCAAAAACGCATTTTGCGACATTTATGACAACTCCGTATTCGTTGAGTCGTTGCAGGACTAAACGCATGCGTTCTACATGTTGCTGAGGTGTTTCGGATGCTACCAAGATATCATCTATATAACTAACATACGCAAAAATCTAATCCGCGCAATACCTCATCCATAAAACGTTCGAACGTTTGGGCCGCGTTCCGGAGGCCGAACGTCATCACCGTAAATTCGTAGAGCCCGAACGGTGTTATTACAGCAGTTTTTCGGACGTCCTCCTCTGCGATGGGTATTTGATGGAATGCGCGGAGCAGGTCGATCTTCGAAAATATACGTTTCCCAGCGAGTCCAGCGACTATATCCTGGATATGGCGCATGGGATAACGATCCGGTGTCGTGATCGAGTTCAACCGACGGAAGTCGCCACACGGCCTCCAAGTTCCGTCCTTTTTTGGCGAAAGATGGAGGGGGCTGGCCCAAGGGCTGCTAGAAGGACGGCAGAGACCCATTTTCATCATATAATCGAACTCCACTTTTGCTGCCTTCAATTTGTCAGGGTTGAGTCGGCGTGGCCTTTCCGCCACGGGGGGGGCCATTTGTGACTATATGGTGCTGAATTCCGTGCTGGGTACTAACGTGAATAGACGGATTGGTCACATTGGGGAATTCTTTGAGGAGCTGGTGGTACATGGAGTCTCCTGCCACGGTAAACACTGATTGATGTTCCACGCTGTTTAGGAATCCTCGAGTTGACAACTTGGTTTCGGGATCGATAATTTGACAGTTTCGCATGTCGATTATCAATCCGAATTTCCTGATAAAATCCGCACCGAGAATCGGTCGCGTGACCAAAAATTTCCAAGTGAACTGCCTGCGAAGACCAAGGCTGACGGTTACAATTTCTTGACCGTATGTGTTAATCGACGACCCGTTAGCAGCATATAGTTTGGTGGCGGAGGTTTTTGGTTTCTTGTTGTGGCGTGGTGGGATGACCGAAACGTCGGCACCCGTGTCGATTAAAAACTTTAACCGAGAAGTGTTGTCAAAAATGTGAAGTCGGCTTTGTTTAATTGCGCTTTCGGTTGCCGACACCGACAGCGCCGCATCTAGTTTTCCTGTAGCCTATCTGAAGAAACCCAGGAGCACGGTTTCTGGCATTTTTTAGCGTTTTTTTTTTAATTTGCGGTGGTAGAAACACAACGAGATCGAATCGCGACGTTTCTTTGATGACGAGCGGCTTCTGTTGCGGGAATTACGCCGATTATTTGACCACTTGGTATCTAATCGATCAAGTCAGCTACGAATTTCTGATAATTCGCTTCGCCAGTCACCCTGTACTGATGACGACGAAGTGGCTACTGCGGCAACTGCGGATGGTTCGCCGACATCCAAGATTTTATCGGCCATCTCAGATAGCCGTGACAGGTCGGAGGTTTCAGAAATGCTCAAAATTGCTTGGACATTAGCTGGCAGGCGTTGCATCCACAGCGACTTAAGCACCGTATCGTTTATTTTATTTCCCGCCTTCAACTTCATGGAGCGGAGCAGCTGCGAGGGCTTTTGATCGCCTAGTTGCAAGTTGGTGAGCAACTCTCGTATCTCCACTTCCTCTGACACCGCAAACGCGCTTAAAACGCGCTGCTTAATCGCCTCATATTTCCCGGCCTCCGGCGGCGATTCGATGATATCCGCGACTTGGCTGAGAACTTCGGTGTCAATCTCCGACACAATTTTATCAAATTTCGCGCTGTCTTTGACTACGCGATATTGGCGAAATTGAGCCTCTACCCGTGCGAACCAAAGGGCGGGACGCGCCTTCCAAAAGGGTGGCAAATGATAAGCGGCCAGGGCGCTCACTTCCGGCTCGGGCTGGTCGCTTAATGAGCTTTGGGCGTCCGCAAAGCCTTCCTCGGTCATCGTCGAAATTAATGGGCGGATTTCGGCCAGCAACAATATTCGTAAAACGAGGCACACACAAACAATGCAAAAATTGAAAAAAATTACTGGTACAATTGTCTCCCAGGTCGGGGCAGGAACTTTCAGGCTCCCTCCAAAAATGGCGTGGTGTTAACGTGACGAGGCGATTCGGCTAAAACGCTGCGTATTGTGACTCCTGTAGCGACTCGGGGTCACCAATGTAGCTAATACTGTGCTACTTATGGCCTTTTGTCAAGACAGTCGCCATGGAGTATGGAGTTTGCGTAAAAGGCAAAAGCGATCGGTACAAAACTATAATACTACTTTATTACGCACAGTTGAATTGTACAAAACTAATGAATGTGTCGTCTGTGTGGCTCACATGAAGTGTTGCCATAATTCATGGCGATAGCAACGCTGTTGTGGTTGAACTGGAACTCGGACATATGTTTCGGTGATGCCACTACACGTCTTCCTCCGTTGGATGCCTCCCTCGTTGAATCTTGTAGTGATGAGCCGCTTTGTTTGTCCGATATAAACTTTGTCACAAACACAATCATTGCACGTGATCCGATAGATGCCGCTCTTCTCGGCTGTTGTCAGAGAGTCCTTTTCGCTTTAATGATGAACCCTTGCTTGATCCAATTACTTGAATGTTAAAACGCTCCAAGTATGATTTTATTTGGTAAAAGCTGCGGGATATTGGTATGCTTTTCCTCCTGATGTCATCATGGTCCGATGTCATGATGGTCCGATCGAACATTGTAAAGTGCTCCTTCCTGTGTTCATGATAACTTTTCCTTTTTATTAATCGTTCGATGTCGTGAGCTTGGTAATCATTTTTGGCGGCTGTGTCAAATATGTAAGATTTTTCCTTTTGGAAACCTTCGTGTGTTAATGGATACGTAATTAATCTATGGATCATACCTACAGTTATACGCCGCCATTTTTTGTGAGTATGTATGGTTTGATGTAAAATAGTTGGAATAGTTCTTTGTATTGCGGTTGGTTTAAGGTATATATCAAATTCGAATCGGCCGTCAACATTCGATATTAATAGATCTAGGCAAGGAGACTCTTTTTCGACCGTGAATGTTATTTTAAGGTGGACACTGTTGATTACAGGTAGAATATTCTCGACCTTTTCTTTTTCAACGACGGCAAACACATCGTCGTCAAACCTAAGCCACACTCTCGACATTACACCCTTTTCCTCAATGTGGTTTCGATTGCTTGTTACAAATGAAACCGAACGGAGGTCAGCGGTTGGTGCCGGCTTGCTGCGGAGCAAGGCCGTGGGGCGCCACGCACTTTCAATTTACCCAACCGTGTGGTGACCAAGAGACTCTAGGCAAGTGCGAGCTCTAGAGTTACGGTTTCACCCTCCAAATTCAACACCGGAGCACAAGTCGTACACGCAATTAACAAGACGTCTGTTTCGATTAACGTTATAAAGAAATTATTATTTAAATTACGTAAATTAAGACTATGTGTCGGCCGTGCACTACACTTGAATTAAAACTTAACTAAACTTACTCCACTAACTTAATTCTAACTAACCTTTTGGGCGGCAACCTCGCTACAAAATTAAACTGCCAACTTGATTTCGCAATATCCGCCTCGACTTGATCCTCAATCTCGTCCCCGCCTCTGGGATTCTGGTGACTACTCCGTCGACTCGCCGCCGTCTCTCCGATGTCGCCACACTACTCGTCTGCTGATTAACTTTCTCCAAGATGCTGGTTTCCGTCTTGGCTGTTGCCGTTGCTGTTTTCAACGATGTCCAAAGCCAGAAGAGAATTGTGCGGGAATAACGAGAAACCATCAGTTTTATTTTTTCCAATTATCTGATTTTTGCGGAATATTCACCTGTTTTCAACGATGTCCAAAGCCAGAAGAGAATATTCCGTACGATTTCTCGATTTCCATTCTACGGTAATTTGTAATTTCCACTGAGTTCAATAACACCATCGAAGCCACGCGCGAGCTTCTTCACCCAGCACTCGAACCTAGCGACTTTAGTACGGTACTGTACCTTACGTCGAAGAAACTTTTGGGCCGAAAGTTTTCCTGCGGTTGAAGCTCTTTCTGACAACTCAACGATCAGCTGAGTTTGTTTATTATTTGCCGTGCTCAAGATCCATTCCGGTCGATCTGTTGTTGTGATTGTTTTGTGTCGTCGAACGACAACGTCCCGTGTCACGTCAGGATCCAAGGAGAATACATCAGATAAGTATTTCCTTATTTTTCTACTAAGAAGTTCGTGATACTTTGTGTCTTCTCTCCTTGCAGCTACGTTTCATCCTTCGGCAGCCCGGTCATCGAGCGTCGTTGTGGCGTTGTCAACAGGATGGAGGATGTCCCTAATAAGGTAAGTAACCTGCCTAATTGCCACCTTTTGCCCTATGCCGCCCATCACATCATTTATAAAACTATTTTCATTCCAGGTTAGTAAACGGAACGTAATATGCTGTCATGAACAACTAGGTGAGAAGTGGGGATAGTGGGTTACCCAATGCGACTCCTGCAGTGGCTTTATAGTATTCATCCCGGAATGTGAAATATTTTCATTCATACAAAGTGAGGCTAAGTTGGTAATATACATTAACTTTTTTCCTACATTCCGGGGGTATTTATTACCCAGTTTGTTCAGCCATAGCTCCCATTGATTTCAGAAAATATTGAATTAAATTGTTTGTGCCTAAGGGGCTACGTTTGTGCATGATTGTGCATTTAAAAACAATTGTGCGTCATCAATTACTTAATTATAGGCAAATGAAAATTCGAGTGTTCAGTTGGCCCCTTGTCTTAAAAAAATGATGTTACGTACAAGAACTTGGTATATATCGAAAGTAAATCGTTTGTGCATCAAATTGTGCGTTTGTGTCTTTATGAAAAGTCAGAATTTACGTGTAAATAATAATTTAAAATTTGCTTAATTGCGAAAATCCGACTGCACATAAACAGACAATAGATGCCGCTGTGCTTGTTCTGGTCTATGCTTAGGTGGTTGTGTGTGGCTCTTGGATTCGCCAATGTGTATGCGTCCTCACTTCGCCGTGTTCGCCACGGATATCAAATTGACAATTAATTGCCAACTTTTTGACTGCTTTTTATTGCGCATTGAAAAACTTAGAACATGAAGTCTACACAAAAATTGTCTTTAAGGCTGGTATCCAGATCGCGTGAAATGGAAAAATTGACAGCATCAAAGTCTCCACACTTTTCCTCGGCGAAATGGGCCGTGGAAAAAATCGTGGAGAATATGAGATTTCACCACATCTGGGTACCAGTGAAATGAAACATTTGACATGTTTACATTAATTTGGCAAGTGAACATTGTGGGAATCGTAGTGTTCGTTCGTGACTCAAGGAGCGATTGATCGCAATGTATTTCGCGCGATTTGAAGTGGGGCATTCCGGTGCCGTTGAAAGGATTTGCAAAGAAAGTATTGTACGTATGGCTCGACGCACCGATCGGTTACATGTCCATCACAAGTCGCTACACGAAAGACTACAAGCAATGGTGGCAACCGGAAAAGGGCATTGACGTGACATTATATCAGTTCATGGGCAAGGATAACGTTCCGTTCCCTTCGGTCATGTTTCCGTCTACGTTGCTGGCTCTGAATAATGGATCGACGCTGGTGTCGCGCATTATGACCAGCGAGTATTTGAACCATGAAGATGGCAAGTTCAGTAACCAGTCGAGGCATTGTGGCGTGTTCGGAAATGATGCTCAGGTGAGTTTTCCAAACAATTTACCTCCTATTCCAAGTCTACTTTCGTTCACATTGCAGGAGACTGGCATTCCGGCCGACATTTGGCGTTTCTACTTGGCCTCTGCCCGGCCCGAGGAGGCACAGGATTCCAGCTTCAGTTGGAACGATCTAGCCGCCCGTAATAATTACGAACTTCTCAACAATTTAGGCAACTTTGTCAATCGTTCGCTCATGTTCTGTGAAAAGAGCTTTGCCTCGACCGTGCCGACTATGAAATTAACCGTAGACGAGCTACTTCTTTTGGTTCTAGTGAATCGTGAAATTAAGGGATACGTTGGATCAATGGAGAAGGCCAGGTTTCGGGGTGGCATTCGACACATTTTGGCTATTTCGCGTCACGGCAATCAGTACATGCAATCACAACAGCCATGGGTGCTGTTCAAGGGCACTGATTATCAGAAAGCCAGAGCCGCTACTGTCACGGGTATTTTGTGTAATTTAAGCGCTCTACCTTCCATGCTTGTGTAACCGTACATGCCCAATATTGCCCGCAACATGTTCGATCAATTCCAATCGAAGCATCGCTACATTGACGAGAGGTAAGTTTGCCGCATCATTTCACAACACCGCGACGACATCTAATCGCAACGACCAATTTTCTTTCAGCGAACCATTCGCTTGCAACCTTCTTCCGTCCGGACAGTCGACATCGCAGAACGGAAGTGGCGATGGCAATCAAGCGAAAAACGACGTGAAAAAAGTATTTGCAGCAATTGCCGCAGCCGATGAAGCAATAAAGCTGCAAGGAGGTGCGAGCTCTGAAGACTAGTAGTGCGGAAAAGGCCGTGTGGCAATCGGAAGTTACTCTGCTCCTTGGATACAAGAAACAACTCGAAGAATTGCAGAAGAGTCAAATGACGGGGGTTCGGCGCCAGCTCAACTGGACGACAATGAGACTATCAAAGCGTTGGAGAAGAGAATCGCGGATCAGGTAAACAAAGACCATTGTTTTTAATCGATTGTGCTTAATTGATAATACTATATTTCGTTGCAGGGCGATAAAGTGCGCACGCTGAAATCATCATCCGGTGCCGATGTCTGGAAACCCGAAGTCGAAATTCTTCTCAAACTGAAGAAGGAACTGACCGCATTGATAGGCGTTGGCTCCTCCTGCAGCTCCAACCGCCGGCGGCAAGAAAAAGTAATGATACAACATCACATTCGTCTCGACCCCTTCAGGCCAAACTATTAAATTCAAGTGAAACAAAACAGACAACTATTTATTTAAAACTTCTACTGTCCAGTGGAAAGGATTTTGTACTCTTTATTCTTCTTTTTATACCCTAGACTTATAGTATAGGGTATATTGTTTTTGTCACGACGAAAATATGTAACACCTTAAAGGAGGCTCCGGAGGTATAGCAATGTATATATATAAATGATCAGGGTCACCTCCTGATTCGATTTAGCCATGTCTGTCTGCCTGTCTGTCCGTCTGTCCGTTCGCACGATAACTTTCGATAGAATGAAGCTACAGACTTGAAATTTTGGTCAAATGTTGGAAGTATAATCTACTTGGTTGGTATTGAAAATGGGCATGATCAGGCCAAGAAAACGCCTACCTCCCCTATATATGTAAAATAATTAAATGAATCTATAACTCCCGATTAAATAAACATAAAAAGCTCTAGCTTTGGCAGGTTGCTCGTGAGGATAATCTTCTACTCCCCTAAAAAAATAAAATCGATCAAATGAAAACTAACGGTAATTTTCTTACAAAGAGCCCCGTACTACCCTACTTTTCGGGTTTTTTGTCTATAACTCTTGAACCAATTGACGTAGACACCTGATTTTTTGCATGTAACCCTGGAGTAAGAAGATGCTTAAGTTCTAGTAAGTTGGGCATAATCAGATCAAGGGAACGCCTACCTCCCCTACAAATTTCAAAAAATTAAATATTCTTTTAATTACGATAACTTTCGATAAAATGACACTAGCGAGTTGAAAATTTGACAAAATGTTGTTAGTAAAATCTACTTGATTGGTATTGAAAATGGGCAAGATCCGACCCAAGCAACCCCTACCTCCCCTACAAATGCAAATTCAATAAGCGATAACTTTTGACAGAATCAAGCCAGCGACTTGAAGTTTTGGTCAAATGCTTGAAGTGAGATCGGGTTAGTTGGTATTTAAGATGGGTTAGATCAAACCTAAGGAACCCCTACCTCCCCTTATTTGAAGTTTTATAAGCGATAACTTTCGATGGAGTGAAGCTAGAGACTTGAAATTTTGTTTAAATGTTTGAAGCATGATCTTATTTGTTGGTGGCAATAATGAGCAAGATCCGACCCAAAGAACCCCTACCTCCTCTACAAGTGAGACTTCAAATAAGCAATAACTTTCGATAGAATGAAGCTAGCGACTTGAAAAATTCGACAAATATTTGTAGAATGGGTTAGTTAATTGATTTTGATAATGGTCAAGATCCTACTGAATGAGTGCCAACCTCGCCTATGAACTGGCCATGTAGCAGACCCATTCTTAATGCATATGGTCGTTGCCAATTGGTACTTTTGGTATCTCCACTAGGTCTGTACAAGTCTAGGGTATATACGCTTCGGACTCCGGGCCGAAGCGAAACTTCGGCCTGGTTTTTCTAAAAAAATTGCATTTATTTGAAAAGTCAATGTTTTTGGCATTTCTACATTTGCGTTGTGTTTTCAGTATTTTATTAACGGTGTATAGTTTAATTATTATTGAAGTGTCTTGCTAAAATGAACAAGACACTTGTGCTCCTATAAATGTTAAACACAATTTTACAATGAATAGAAAAGTAATTGAGAATAGTGAGGGGATAATACCGATTTACATGTCGATACTGAAGGTTTGTTCGCAAACCTAACGGTAACTGCTATATAACGCATTTTATATTGTAAATTTGTTGTTCACCTGAAACTGTACTTACAAACTAAAAATCACCTTATATTGATTTTTTTATTTGGCCAAATCACTTGATCTGAAAGAAGATTTGACCAGACTGTTTTGGGCGCATGTGAGAATCTCATATAAAAATATGAACACTTGCTGACCTTGTTCGGTTGCGGTTAATAGAGGCCGCCCACCATCTTCTTTTCGATCTTTTAAGTTTGCGTGTTTCAGCCCTATAATTATCACAATAATCATAACAGTGGGCCAAATACATTGCTGCAGCCGCAATTTCCTCTACCTGCATGTTAACCATGTGCACAAGCGCCAACTGTGAAGCTCAATTAACCGCTATGCAATTTTGTATTTTATTGTTGTTTATTGCAAATTCATTTCATAATAATATACAATTAATCTTATAAATAAGTAATCTTGCTTTTCTCCTCTAAAGCAGGGCTTGAGCGAGGGGAAAATTTATTTATCAATTTTAGCTGAACTAAGTGATCGAGCTTGTGAGATGTTAAATGTGTTAACAAAATAGCATGGAACTAAATTATGAAATAATAATAATAATTATAAATGTAATAAGGACGGATGTATGATATAATGAAAAAATAGAATAAGATTGAGCCTGATTGATATTATAATGAATGCTCGGTACAATGAAATGCGAATATTTGGTTGAAATCACGTAAGGTTAGGTTAAGTAGCCAAAATTTAGTTTTTATTTTAAAGTTTTGAATATCATCAATATCTGTTCTGATGTTAACTGGCAGGATATTCAAGAAGTATGGACCGGTGTAGGTACGGTATCTTTGGGAGGACGTTTTTCTCATGCGAGGGATTATAATTCTAAGATTTCTGTGGCGTGTATTAGTTGGGTGTGAAATAAAATTGGGATTGAAATGCTTGCACAGGTGGAAAAGTGTGTTTTTGACGTAAAGTTTCCTTACGTGTAGTATGTTTTCCAGTGCAAATAGATTTTCGGAAGGATAAGTCATGGGAAGATGGAAAGCTGTTTTTAGTATGAGTTTTTGGGTAGTTTTTAGTGTTTGCAGATGATGGTCGTATGCTCCGCCCCAAGCAGTTATTGCATATTGCAAGACTGATTGAACGAGTAAAAAGTACATTTGCTTTTTTGTTAGAGTAGATCTTAAGATTTTTAGAATATATAAGGTCTTGCGTAGATTTTTGACAAGGTGGGCGATATGGATGTCCCATTTTAGGAATTTGTCAATATGTATACCGAGGATATTTGACGCTGTCGTGGCAGTCTATTTGGGGACAGTTACATAAATTGTTACATGGTGGTTGCGTCTGAATTCTGCAGTTATCATTGTGGAGTTTAATTAAGTTTTGTATCGGTTGGCCAGAACTGATTAACGAAAATGTTATTGCTTTTGTTTTGGTCATATTTAATTGAAGAGAGTTTTTTGCAAGCCACCTTTTTATTGCTTTGAAGTCTTGTTCTGCGTAATAAAATGTTTCGGACCATGTCTTAGAAGAAGTGATTAAGACTGTGTCGTCAGCAAAAGCAATGATTTTGCTTCTATTGGTGGCCATGTTGCATAATTCGTTTACGAATATTAGGTATAATAATGGCGATAAAACTGTGCCTTGAGGAAGGCCGCATTGCTGCTTCTGAATCCATTCGCTGTAAGTGTTTCTTATTTTTACGCATTGTTTGCGATTAGCTAAGTAGCTTGATAGTAGTTTTAATGGTGTGCCACATATACCAATCTTTTCCAGCTTGATTTCCATTAGGTTGTGCGGTATTGTGTCGAAGGCTTTGGAAATATCCATAAAGATCGCTATAGGTTTATTATCGATTTCTAGTGCTTCGTGTAAAAAATCGGTAACCTCCAATATAGCGTCTTCTGTGCTCATTCCGTTCCTGAAACCAAATTGATTAGGGGATAAAATATTGTTATCGGAGAGAAATCTCTCCAATCTTGTTTTCAGGCATCTTTCAAAAAGCTTCGATATTACAGGAAGTAAAGAGATTGGCCTGTAGTTTAGCGGATTTGATTTTTCTCCGTTTATTTAATTTAAGAATATTGTCTAGACGAAGAACATTCCATGAAGACAGTATTGATTCTTGTTCGTTCATCAACATTTTCACGTTTGTGTCTGGTACACTAAACAATCGTCTAACACTCAATGCCTGCAATACATTATTCACTTAATCCTAAATAAATATAAAAAAAAAAAAAAATATATGAAAAAAATCCCTTGTTCTCTTCGAAGAGAGAGTATAAGAGGAAGTGAAAAAGAGCGAGAGAAACGACGCAATTCGGCACAAGTGAGGAAGTAGGAAGGGGGATGAAAATTTGACATCTCTTTTGCTCTATATAGACCGGGCGGGTGTTCCGCGGCAGAGAGACAGACTGGAATGTTATTGTTCCGATTGGAAAAGTAGGAGAGGGGATGACATCTTACGTGCATCCTGTGCTTTTATATAGACTGCGCGGGTGTTGCGCAGTGGAGGGCGTGTGTCTCTCTCTCTACTTTTTACGACTGGAATTGCTTCAAGTAGTTTAGTGTTGAGTAATGCGGATTGCTCCTCCATAGTTATTCTCTGTGCTTGTTCTCCAGACCTCCATGTACATGTAGCCCTTGATACCTCCCTATCTCTCCATGCGTCCCTAGCCCACCACACCTCCCTAGGAATTTCTCCAGCCTCTCCCTTATGCAGGAAAGCGCTTCACCCACACACAAAACGTAAAAGTTCGCTCGTAGTGTTCATAGCTATAATCAATTTTTTTTTTTAACATGCATTTTCAAAATTTGTGGCTCTAAACGCAACTCTCCCACTTTCAGACTAAATCTTGAGCATAACATAACATAATTAGGATAAGTTCTCGTAGTAATTGTACGCCGAATCTTCTGGAATGAATGAAACTGGAAATTGGAAAGTAGAACAACAATTCGGGAAAATACATCAAGATACACATCATCAAGATTAATTTCTATAAGAAGCATGTAATATTTTTCATTTCAAAGAAGTTTTTTAAATAAACAAATATTCAAAAGTAATTCAGTCTTCTTTGGTTTTATACTATATACATATATAGTTATAATATTTACAGTTCTTAAGTTCCTTGTTCATTTTTAAGTTATTAAAATAAATATATGTTGGAAACAATTCAGCTTATTTACAGTATATTGAAAAAAAAAATTATTATGGGCTTATTTTTTTTAAGCCGAGCAGAGCAAAACAACAGCAGTCAGTTACACTAACAACCAATAAAGTTGCTAGTGTAATTGTGTGGAGTTGTTCTGCTCTGCCCGGCAGTTACAAAAACACGCCTACTCATACCGAAAAAAATATTCAACTACAGACTGAGTTCACCCCGACGATGCGTTGAGAACGCTTTCGATATGTTAACGGAATTTTTTTGTAGGATCGTCGCTCAATGTCGTGGAACGATCTAAAAAAAAATTCAGAATATTATGTTTCAGGTAATTTCTTTTATAAATAAATTAAAAGATCCTAATTGAATGCGTTTTGCCGAGCTCTTGATTAAGAAGTATCTGAATCTTGCCCTTGCCGACGGCGGTTGATGCTGCAGGAGGAGCAACGCCTGTCAATGCGGTCAGTACCTTCCTCAGTTCGAGAAGAATTTCGACTTCAGGTTTCCAGACATCGGCACCGGATGATGATTTCAACGTGCACACTTTATCGGCCTGCAACGAAATATAGTATTATCAATTAAGCACAATCGGTTAAAAACAATGGTCTTTGTTTACCTGATCAGCGTATCTTCTCCCCCGCTTTGATAGCCTCATTGTCGTCCAGTTGAGCTGGCGCCGGAACACTCTTCCGCAATTCTTCAAGTTGTTTCTTGTATATCCAAGGAGCAGAGCAACTTTCGGTTGCCACACGGCCTTTTCCGCACCATTCGTCTTGAGAGCTCGCACCTTATTGCCTTGCAGAGAGCTCGCACCTTATTGCCTTGCATCTGTATTGCTTCATGGGCTTCGGCAATTGTTGCAAATACTTTGTTCATGTCGTTTTTCCCTTGATTGCTATTGCCACTTCTGTTCTGCACGTCACCGTATTTTTTCTGAAGCTCATAGATAGATACGCGCGACTGCTCGATTTTCGTGAAAAGTGGTGCAGGTTTGTCGATCTTATGTCCGGACGGAAGAAGGTTACAGCACCCATGGCTGTTGTGATTGCATGTACTGATTGCCGTGACGCGAAATAGCCAAAATGTGTCGAATGCCACCCCGAAGCCTGGCCTTCTCCATTGATCCAACGTATCCCTTAATTTCACGATTCACTAGAACCAAAAGAAGTAGCTCGTCTTCGGTTAATTTCATAGTCGGCACGGTCGAGGCAAAGTTCTTTTCACAGAACATGAGCGAACGATTGACAAATTTGCCTAAATTGTTGAGAAGTTCGGAATTATTACGGGCGGCTAGATCGTTCCAACTGAAGCTGGAATCCTGTGCCTCGGACCGGGCGGAGGCCAAGTAGAAACGCCAAATATCGACCGGAATGCCAGTCTCCTGCAATGTGAACGAATGTAGACTTGAGACAGGAGTTAATTGATTTGGAAAACTCTCCAGAGCATCATTTCCGAACACGCCATGCCTCGACTCTTACTGAACTTGCCATCTTCATAGTTCAAATACTCGGTGGCCATAATATGCGACACTAGCATCGATCCATTATTCAGGGCCAGCAACGATGAAAAAAGATGGCCGGCCAAATGACACGACGAAATAAATGACATGTACAAAACGAAAGGACGGCTATCCACCACCTACTAAAACACTACTGTCAGAGCCAGCTGTTGTGAAATTCTTCCTCGTGCATGCACGAGGAAACTTTTCATCCTGGTGGAATCGAAAAGTCACCACAAAGTGAAAATTTCACTGTCAATGTAGTACTCAGATCGCGTGGATTGAAATTTGCCTCTCCACACAATTTCACGACTCTTTTCCCCGGCGAAAAAAAGTGGTCATTTTGTATGGGATTTCACGGCATTTTTCATTCCACGCGATCTGAGTACCGGCCTTAAGGGCCGAACCAGATTGAACGCAGCAGCAGCAGCAAACAATAACAACATGGAGATGCAGGCGGCGAAATCAGATCTGCATAGGAGTTTCCATAAGTTTTGATGATTCATTACTTTTTATATACAAGAAACGACAATCGTGTCGTCAGGGGCTAGCTACGTGGCTGCGTCGGTGGTATGACGGACGGGCAAGACTCGGGGCCCGCCCGGGTTCGATCCAGGCTAACTTCCCTGTTTTTTTTTAATTGTATTTTTTGCATATTGAGTAAATAATGTTATTTTATTATTAATTATATTTAATATAATTAATATATCTACCTATACATATGTTAAAAAATTTGATTTGTATGAATTCATTTTCCTAACAAGTTATCAAGACATGGACTGTCGGGGTCGGCCCATCACTAAACTCTGTTCGGGGGTTGGCTCGGGGATGGAAGGCTGCTTCAGGTGGTTCTTCATAATGTGCTACAGTTAATACAACTAACTATGTTGCAGGTCTGACTACGTAATTCATAACACCCTACTGACCTGAGACGCTTAGTTGTAACTCAACCAGTTAAGCTACAGCTATGCTTCCCTCCTCCTTCATTCTCCAATCACTGTGTTCTAAAAATTCTTTTCCGAATTATGTGTTTTGAACCATATGATGGTTGGTTCGTTCCACCGGGTCAAACAGTCAATAAGGTATACTACTTGGCCGTTATGAGGCGTCTACGTGAAGCTATTCGTCATAAACCGCCCGATTTGTGGGCAGACAATTTTCATGGATTTCACCACGATAATGCGCCGTCATATTCCAACCCTGATTGTGACTGAATTTTTGGCCAAACACGAAACGAAAGTCATCGCTCAGTATTCGCCAGATTTGGCTCCCTGTGATTTTTTCCTGTTTCCGAAACTGAAGTATCCACTCCGCCATGAGTCGATTGAGGGCCATTAAAAGAAATTCGCTGAAGGAACTAAGGGCCATTCTGGCAGAGGCCAGCAGCAAGTGTAAGGAAAATTGGATAAACCCGTTGGAATGCTTGTACGTATTGAATCAAAAGGCGATAGTAAAGATTTGTATTAAAATACATGAAAATGTTGTTTTTTTTTTAACCAGTCCGGATCAAATTTGATCAGTATAAATAAGTCACATCATCTAATCTAATATAGTTCGGTTTTCTCATCTACTTTTCAATTTCCCTCCAGATTTAAACGATCTCCGATACCGACAGACGAATTTATTAAACCTACTTACTCCCTGTTCATTTTTCAACTGCTCCTACTCCGACCAGAACTTAACTGTTCCAACACCAATTTGTTGTCCCCGTTTTAAATTGATTTGATACTGTTTTGCCGCTCGTACTGAAAAGCGATTCGGGAGACACTCACTACGTTTATATCGCGAGACTATCTATCTTCAAGGTTGTAATGAACCACCTGTAATGAACCATATTATGGTCTGGTAGTGCTGCTCCCACCGGCAGATCGAAGCAGCACCTGATGAGTAGTGATCTGTTGGTGGTACGAAACCAGAGGCCGAGGGTCCCATTACACCCGGACCCAGGTGCGACCGCATGGCCGTCTGATCAGTCCGCCAACCATTCCATCCTTATCGACTATTTTTTGTATTCCCCATTTTCACCTCCCCTGTTTGTGTTGTCCTTCCCCAGGCCTATGAAGTTTTGTTAATACGTAAAGGACAGTGGTAACAACGAGCGGTGAAAACCCCGCCCACATCTCCTGAACTGAGCTACAGCAAGCATGGGCCGCTAGCTCGTTGAGGCCTTTTTGCTTCGCCAGATGCACGGCCCCGACCTTCACGGTCATTGTGCTTCATAAGGCTCCGTCCCCACAGGGGCATCTCCGGATGCTCACCAGACCGTCCGTTACAAGGTACTAAATCGATCTAACTCAGGACGATGTGAACGTATCGGTTTATTTAGTTTTGGTACTAACTCATAGCTCCACTTGCGATGACTGGCCTACTGGGACTAGTGTGGTGTTGCTTGCTGTCTTCAAGTGTTGTTGGTGATAATTCCATTTTATATGTTACATAAATAACTCGCTTTCGGAAATTTTGCATTCGCTTCAATCCTTTGATTGTAACGATATAAACACACCGTGAACACTGTACTACAACTAAGATTTAATTAAATCGTCTTTTAGTTTCCACGATATATAGGTGTAAACGTGGCAACTAAATGGATAGGCATTACAACACATCATTATTTTTTCTGAGAACACACACTTTTTGATTGTGCTTAAAGAGAACTAGAAGGAAACAAAAGAGCGAGGAGAAAAAGAAAAAGAGCGAGAAATTCGGCAAGTGAATGGAATGGATGGAAATCTGCTTCTTATGGACCGACCGGGCAGGTGGTTCCGCGGCAAAATGGAAAACATTTGGAACATTCCTGTTTCGAAAAAATTAGGAGAATTCTCTCTATTCGATTAGAGATAATTTTCACAAAACTCTAGAAATTTCCGCTTTAGGACCTACAAATCCCTCCGTGTGGGTGGGGTTCTAGGCTCTTTCCACCTAAGCGGAAATGCGGCAGACAATTAAGGAAATTTAAAAATTCGGAACATATTGGTTTTAGCCTTTTTAGGAGTATTTTCTCTATTAAATTAGGGAGAATTTTTTTAATTCCTTAATTTCCGTCATTTTCGCGTTAGGTAGTCTATTCCCGCTTTAGTTGGTAAGAGCCTAGAACCCATCCGGGGGGATTCGCCGGTCCTAAAGTGGAAATTTCCTGAGTTTTGTGAAAATTCTCCCTAATTTAATAGAGAGAATTCTCCGAAAAAGGCTAAAACCATTATGTTCCCCATTATGTTCCAAAAATTCTCTCATTCGGGATTTTAACCATTATGAATCCTGCCGTCGATGTTAGCGCCAGTGGGGATAGAAGTGGTGAAAATCAGAATATATCAACAGCTGCAGTCTTAACTAGAACTGAGTGAGCTTTCTTATCCAGAGAGGAAGGATAAAATGAAACAAGGAGTTGAAAACGCTTTTTTTACTTAACTAAAATTCAACAACAAAAAAAAAGCCCCCCAAATACCTACGTTATCTAGGCCAGCCAGCCTCACTTATCTCTACCTACGTTATCTAAGCCTAAACACTTATCTGCAAAAGTGAAAAACAGATAATTCTGAGAGATTATCATTATCATCGAGTTGATAAAGAAAAAGTGGCTAAATTGTGTTGTTGAGTGATGTTGAATAATGATTCATAACTGTGTCCGTCCGCCTAGTTCCTTCGCTCCCGTTCGATATTTGAAATTTTTTGAGTGTTGAAAGTGGTGTCTGATGATATAGCGCGTCGATTTCGGGTTTTGGAGAGAGGAGAGAAAAGAAAAGAAATAGTCCGCGCGGTTTGCATGGTCCGCCGAGCTCAAAAAAATTCGCGACAGGATTCATCATCATCATGGCGCGACAGCCCGACGTCGGGGCCTTGGCCGCCTGGATCCATTGTCCAATTATCTCGGTCACGTGACCGCGTCCTCCAATTTTGGGAGCCCAGCAGCTGCTCGGTCGCCCTCGCAGTCTCGCTCCGTCGACTCGTTCTGCATTCATTACTCTCTTAAGGGGGACTACAGACCTTGAGTTTAACTGCGCATCTGTGCTAATATATCTGCTGTGGAAAAATCTGCGCAGTTATCTGAACTGAAGGTGTGTAGGCTAGCTACATTCGATTTTCGCTAAATTAGTTCCGATATGTACAGTTCTATCAGTTTTGTCGAAGTGTTCACATCATACGTGGCTGAGCAAGTAAGTATCTTTTTAGTGTTCCCGACTCTATACCCTGTGTTGTTGGTATTTTGCTGCGATCTATCGTATCTTTTACTACCAGACGGCGGGCCCATTGAAGTCGTTGTAGTTTGACGATTTTCGAGACTTGCAGATCGTACATTTCATACAACTCATGGTTGGTTGTACCGGATGCGCCATCCATCCATCTCGATCGCAAACAGCCCCGAAAATTCGCCGAAGAACCTTACGTTCAAAAGTGTCTAAGCATTTCGGAGGCTTGAGTTAGGGTCCGCTTCGCAGCCATAGCCATAGCACTGGTCAATGGTTTTGTACACGCGGGAGCTTCGTGTGCACATGCTTCGATTTCATTATGGGGAGAATTGAGAAAAAATAATAATAGCCGCCTAAAACTATGCAACGCGCATCATGAAATTGTGTAGAGTTTTTTTTTATCTCGGATTATAAAATTTGAATCGAAAATGAATATTTGCATAATGCTGGGGAATGGTCATTGCCGGCAGAAAGAAGCCTAGCTAGCGAGCGGCAGCAGCAGCATTGTCTGGTAGTAAATGTGTTTTCGAACACCTACCTAACTCGCACCTAGCAAATTTTCTGAACGTAGCTTTCTTTGTAAGAAAATTTCCTAGGTGTAGGTCGATGACAGGGAAATTTTGGATTCGCCCGGAGAAAATTTGGATTTTGGACGCAAGTGTGTGTCCGGTTTCAGAAAACAACCACTTACAGTGTCGTTTTTCCACTTACCGATATTTTGTCGGAATGTCGGCCGACAATTCTTAAGCTGAAAGAAAACACACAGTGTGTACGCTTAAAAGCTTCACACGGGGAAGCTCAGTACACGATAACACGGTATGATCGTTGTTTCCGCGGAAAATTTAATACTAGCGACGACGTCCAACAATTGTTATTTTTTTGTTATATGGACTTGGTAGCCCGTGGCGGTTTGCTCCATTTCGCGATTTCAGAATAGCCGCTTTTCTAATAAGTGACTTTTGTAGAATAAGCCTTTGCAGTCATGTTCACCAGCGCCAACCCATTTTGATATCCTCAACGAGCTGTCTGGGCACCGGTTTACCGCCCTCTTCACCGGATCCATCTTAATGTTATTGTGCCAAGATTAAGAATGCCAACGTCAAGTGCAGTGTTTTCAGTTCCGCACCCTTTAATTTGTTTGTGGTTAAGCAACCTTGGAACGCTCAAGTTTCATGCAGACAACGAAATCACCCACAACATCGTTCCGTTAATGTTCGAACTAGTGCAGCGTTGATGTGTGCAGAAAAGTGAAAGTTCGATCCAAAAGTGTTACCGCCCTTTTTTTGTCTAATTTTTTTATTATTACCAACCGTCGAGTTCGTTTTTTGTTATGTATAAAAGTTTATAAGTTTTTTCTAGTAAGATACTGATTTTGGCTTCTTCGGAGTTTGTGGTGGTGGCCATCGGAAGTTTCGGAGGTGAGTCTGCAGTAGTACTAATTTATTGATTTAATAATATTGTAACCGAATAATAATATCTAACCGAAGCCGGGTTCATTAAATATTTTTGTGCTGAATAATGAAAACACTTCGATTGAAAGCACACACATTTTATTTACAAAACGAACTACACACGCGTAACTCTAACAACCAACGTAAAACTAACTATCTCGAACTATTTGTTAACGGCGGATAACGATTATCCTCCTTTCTGCTTCCGAGCGGATACTTACTTAATAACGATCTGACTGCGACTGAGTTGTCGAGTATTACTACTTCTTCTTGTTCTTGATGAAATCTGTCAAACCCATGTACCCATGTAGTTAGTTAGCGAAGATTCTAGACGATTCGAGAATCGGCTAGTGCTCATTATCGATGGTTCGAGACTATGGTGGAGCGCACAGTGTGTACGGAAACTAAACATTTTCATTTTCGTGAGCCCCCCATACAAAGGGACACCTTTCATCCCCCATATCCTGGGAACGGGAGCAGATTTTTGAAAAGGGACTTCGGCTCAGTCCATCTTGGGGCTCTACAAAAAATACAAAATTAACCAAAAGTAGGGCCACAGAAACTAAACATTTTCATTTTCGTGAGTCCCCCATACAAAGGGACAACTTTCATCCCCCATATCCTGGAAACGGGAGCAGATTTTTGAAAAGGGACTTCGGTTTCTTCCATCTGGGGGCTCTACCAAAAATACAAAATTAACCAGAAGTGGGGGCCACGGAAACTAAACATTTTCATTTTCGTTATACCCCCCATACAAAGGAACACCTTTCAACCCCCATATCCTGGAAACGGAAGCAGATTTTTGAAAAGGGACTTCAGTTTCTTCAAAAGTTCGACTTCGAAAACTCAACATTTTTGCCTTGTGCTGTTCTGCTCGGCAGTGCAAAAGAATGTGAAAGCTTATTACCGATAATTTCCCTGCGGTGATTGTCTTCGCGTTGTTTACCGCCGTGTCTACGGTGGGATTTTCCTGTGGTAATGCCGTTCGGGAGACTACCGCAATGCTTTGTAATTAATTCAGATATTGAATCATCTGCACACCTTTTTTCAAAGTTTCGCCTTTTTCTAACTTTTTATCATGATGCTCAGCTTAGCATATATCGGGTGGCTGGCTGATTGGCCGGCAAATAGCTGTCAGTCTAATTTTCTTTGTGGTTCTTGTCTCCACTATGCCTCCACCGGCTAGATCCAATTTCCCTGGGAACAAATACCCGAAAGACAGCAAAGTCCGGAACCAAAGAGGTGTTTGCCGAAGATCAAGCATTTATTTTCCATCGGCGGAAATAAGGAAGAAGGGGACAGACATTTTTCCCGTAATTTCGGTCAATTTTAAAAATTATTGAGGAAACTTTAAGAGCCGATATCTCGCAAACCATTGCGATTTGGTCAAAAATTCCACCAGGCATTTCAGGTACGTTTTAGTAAGAAAGTGATTTTCTTTCCCGGGGCCACGGAAACTTACTTGCCAGAACTGAGTTTTTTGATGGACGCTGTGAAAAATGTCATTTTCTCCATCAGAAAAATTTCTCCGCTGGCTAGGACCGACCATCATATGATGACAATCCTAAAATGACACTCGCGCTGTCGTATTCATTCGATTTTTCGTCAGTAGTCAGTTTTGAACTGGAAATTTGACAATTAATGGATGACTAGATGCGAGTGCAGTTCAGAACACAACAACGTGTTGCAATGCTGCTTCGATACTGTTGCCCAGAGCGTGTTGCGATTCCGCTATGTGTTATGAACTTAGCCATTATAGTTCGGTTTTCTCATCTACTTTTCTATCCCCCTCCAGATTTAAACGATCTGATCTGATTATGCTCCGATACCGACAGACGGAACTATTAAACCTACTTACTCCCTGTTCATTTTTCAACTGCTCCAGAGCTTAACTGTCTGTTCCAACACCAATTTGTTGTCCTCCTTAAATTGATTTGATACTGTTTTGCCGCCCGGACTAAAAAGCGATTCGGGAGACACTCACTACGTTTATATCGCGGGACTATCTGCAAGGTCTAAATCGATCTAACTCACGACGATGGGAACGTATCGGTTTATTTAGTTTTGGTACTAACTAGTTCCACTTGCGATGACTGGGCCTACTGGGACCAGGTGGTGTTGTCTTCAAGTGTTGTTGGTGATAATTTCATTCTATATGTTACATAAATAACTCGCTTTCGGAAATTTTGCATTCGCTTCATCCTTTGATTGTAACGATATAAACACACCGTGAACACTGTACTACACTAAGATTTAATTAAATCGTCTTCTAGTTTCCACGATTTTTCGTGGATAGGCCATTATACAACAGATCATTATTTTTCCTGAGAGCACTTTTTGATTTGTGCGTAAAAGTTTGAGGCAAGAGAGGAGAACTAGAAGAAAACCAAAAAGAGAGAGAGAAATAGGAGCGAGAAATTCGGCAAGTGGGGGGGATGGAAATTTGCTTCTTATTGACCGGGCAGGTGTTCCGCGGCAGAGAGACAAAATGGAATGTTATTGTTCACAAAGGAGAAGTAGGAGAGGGGATGACATCCATCTCATGTGCTTCCTGTGCTTCTAAGACTCTGTTTACTTTTACTAGTTCGTTTGTTGTCCAGAATTTTGTGTACAGTAAAATGGGGGGAACATTATGGATTTGGCATTAATTGGAGAATTCTTTCTATTTCATTAGAGAGAATTTTCACAAAACTAAGGAAATTTCCGCTTTAGGACCGACCTACACCCCTGTGTGGGTTCTAGGCTCTTACCACCTAAAGCGGAAATGGACTACCTAAAGCGGAAATGCCGCAATTAAGGATTCTCTCTAAACGCAATAGAGAGAATTCTCCCATTATGGCCAAATCCATAATGTTCCCATTCGTCTTCCTATATAATGGTCTCTGTGGGCAAACACCCGAATTTATCCTGTACAAACCACTCTCTATCCGATAAATGCTGAAACCATTATGATCCAGCCGTCGATGTTAGCGCCAGTGGGGATCGTAGTGGTGAAAATCAGAAAATGCCAACAGCTTTGTCACAGGCTGCAGTCTTAACTAGAACTGAGTGAAGACCCTAAGCGGCAGGTGCGGTGAGCTTTCTTATCCAGAGAAGAGGGAAAAAATGAAAAAAAAGCAGCAAGATAAAAAAAATCAGTAAGTTGAGTTTATTTAATAAGCGCGCCGACGACGCGACCCAAACAAAAACATCGAGTAAAGAAAATTGAGATTTTGTGTATTAATTAATCTAATCTAAAATCTTGCTTAGATTAATTAGATTTACCCGCAAGACTAAAAAACAGTCCGAGGGAAAATGTTTGGTTGGGTTTTAGAGAGTTAGAAAATGGGGATGGACAATTTATATTTTCATCAGTTCTCTCTCCGCTGGACACAGACAGACAGTCAGTCAGTACCACATTTGAAGGGGGCAAGTATTTATTTGAAGGAAGGGCAGGCAGCAGGCATAAATTCATTCATTTTACCCAACTCCCTTCGGACTGGAGAACCAGTCCATACTGACTGTTTGTTCGCAATTTGGCCGAGTCCCCCACGCCCACCGTATGGCTTCTGGTCCATGAAGACAATAATTGAATGATTGATATAATATGTCTAGCATTAATCGATCCTGTGAAAGATCTTAAAGATCCGATCGATCGGTGGTGGACCACCAACCACGAACTGCGGAGATGGAGAGGAGGGGGGAGCTCAACAACACCTTTGGACCCTTCGAATTCATCGTAGAAAATATTCCGCAATGCCAACCCAATTAACTGTGGCTAATTATTATTAAATCGATCGATGGGAGGAGGGAGCGAGAAAAAGCCCCGGGATAGACGAAATTCCGTGGAATTAAGACGGATGGATATCAAACGCTAACTGCGGATAAATCTCCCCTTATCCAAGAGTGTTGGGAAACAGAAACTCCTCCCTAAACAGTGGAGCAAGAAGATCCCCTGAGATCTTCAGGGGATTGCAATAATTGCCGTTTGATCATCTGTCCCAGTATTCCAAACTGATGCCAAAAATAACAGCGACACAGCGTTGACCGGGAAATACGGGGCTTTACGTAGGGGCATGGCACAGACAAAATAATTTCCCATCAAGGAGTTCCGTCCTACCCAAATGTCTTACACAAGGAAGGGTTAAAAGCCAAAGATTAAACATTACTAAGATAATACCTCCACTTAGTACGATTTAATTTTTAGAACGGGATGGATGGATGGATGCCACCAATGTTTAATCTTTGCCAACAATATACAAAGGTAAAATTCCCTTAAGAGAGGATAGGAGACGGCAACACTTCAGTAATGGCAACTGCCTATAAAGTTTCAATGTGTGAGTAACATGCTTGTTAGTTGGCACCACCCCTTGTGTACGCATATGGAAACCTACACATACGCAACTACTAGTCAGTCGCGTTAATTTGTAATGAATAATTAATCTTTAATCTTTGGTTATCAGATATCCTTTCGAGGTACATAGCGGAGTGAGACAAGGCTGCATTTTGTTACCTTATATACTGTTTTTAATTGCCATTAATGATGTACGCTTCAAGAACACCAGAACAAAGGGTGACTCACCTTCAACACACCTTATGCTGACTCTTCATCAAATAAATCGGATGAAATGTCTTATGGCTCTTGCATTGCGAAAGCCGTTATGGGCTTTTAAATCAACCCTGTTAAGACGACTACTGGACCGTTCCCAAGCCGGTTCCCTCCCACATTTCTGCATCTGTGGAACAAACAGTTGAGTTGTAGTTGTAGCGAACCTTTTCCTACCGTAGCTATAATTTTTTGAGCTTATTTTATTTATCCCTTGCTTTTAGAACATTCGAACTTGAAACTTCCACGTTGGAAACTGAAACTGTTCGGCATTAGTGGTCATCATACACTGTCGAACTCGAACCTAGTAAGTGGACCGGTTTTCTTCACACCTATGTGAAGTGTGTGTGTGTGTGTGTCAGCGGACGTTAGTACCAGGTTCGAGTTCCAGCCAGTTCCAGTTCGACAGTGGATGGGATGGATGGATGCAGCTTTATGGAGTTTTTCGATTTTCAAAAGATCACTTTTCCATTTGTGTCGCTTGCTTGGACTGGGGGGGGGGGGGGTTCTGGTAAATGAAAAGCCGTGTTTTCAATGTAAAGAAAGATTGAACTAACAATTTATTCAAATGTAACGAGTAACAAACAAGTAAGATAACAAACAATAAAAAAAAAGAGCGAACATAGTGAGTCCTAATTCAAACAAACATTACAATATGTGAATTGATGATTATTGCATTGATGTTGATGACTGGAGCAACAGGAACGACGCAGGTCTTCTACGTCGCAGAGTCTTCAGTCATGAAAAATTACTTCAATGCAACACATGACCTTCTCTCCCTTAAGTTCTGGTAGCTCCAGAACCCATTTTCCGTACACGTCATATTCACCTTCAGCATCACTTCTTTTAATTATTACTTCTTTATTGATCTTCTTTTCTGACTCTTCTTCTTCTGGTCGCTGTTTTGGTATCTCGTTTCGCGTGTTTCTTTCATTGGCTATCCCAGAGTGTCCTCCTCTTTCTCCACCTGCGGCAGGACTATCAGACGCCTAAAAAATAAGAATGAATGAAATTTGTTATTTGCAATAATAATAAAAAAAATGTATCATCAATAGCAGAGGAATGGATTGATCAGATTGGAATTTGGAAGTATAGAAAAGGGGTTTCGTGGAAAGTTCCCCACACGCATCGGCGCAATAGGTAGGACATATATATAGTAGTAAAATGTCCTTCTAATAGCCCCCATATACGATCCAATCCATCGTCAGATCGATCTGACGATATTTTGATCGTCAGATCGATTGCACCGTGTATGTGACTATCGTTGACGATTTCACCGATCTGACGATCAAATTTTATTTGTTACACTTTTATAAGAACAAAACTCTTTGCTTGGGGTACATTACACCAACACAAATAGATAAATAACTGCAACCAAAACCACTTCGGGTTTCTAATTTCCACTTTCAGCAAGGATATTCTAAAGCACTAAAAAAACGACCCCGCGATCAATTTTAATTGATTCAATTCCCCCGTATTGAAAAAAGAAAAGATCTCTGCAAAACGGCGAGGGCTTGCAGACCAGCACAAGCACGTTAGAGTTGGCACTTTGGGTTTCTAATTTTCAATTTTAGCATAATTCTTGCGCATTCGTAGTACTAGCTGAAAAATAGTCTTTAAATTCAAGTTTCATTCATTACCTGTTCGCACTCCATTTCTTCGGGCTGTTGCTCGTCCACGTCCATTGGCTCCATCCCATCGTCGACTTGTATTCACTGTCGTCTATCTCCATCCAGGCCGTATGAAAAAGCAAACTCTCAAAGTATGTATTTAAAAAACTTCTTTTTTTTTTAGAAATCAGCCGTTTTTCGTATAAAAAAAACCGCACGAAAACTGAGAAGGCAGGCAGCTGAATCGTTCAATGAATAAATACAAAACTAACTATGTCGCCACCATCCTCCGGCTGGGCTACTTAAGCAGAAACGCACCAAAGATATCAACACTTAATCTAGCTAAATAAAAATTTTCTTTCTGATAGCGCTATTGTAAGATAAAGGTTTGTTTCCATTGATGGGTTTAGAATTACCCCTAGGTGAGGTCCTACCTTGATCGTACAAGGCGACGACCCGATCACGTGCAGGCAACAACAACCTCTGCCTGCAGCACTGTTCAACATCTTTAGGACCTCCCACAGGTCAGTGTGTGTGAGTGGGTTGGTTGCCGGGTCTGGAGACCACCGCCGGATGTAAAAGGAAAAGTCCATACAAATTTATTTTCCACACACTAGTGCCATCCAACCCCACCTTTCTCCAGATAGGTGTAAAAGAATGGATGGATGTAATAAAGCCTTAACACGCTGGGCACTTTCTGATGCGCAGTTGAGTGATCCCAGGGCGAACGAACATTGTTCGTGCGGAGCTCGACGGTTTCCGGGGGCGAGCGCTATGAGACAGTTCAATTACACTATAGAGAAACTGAGGGTTGCAAGTTGGAATGTAGTCGGATATGACGGGGAAAGAGCGAAGAACTCCAGGACGTCATGAAGCGGAGACATTTTGTGCGTGCAGAAAACCAAGTGGCGAAATGACGTTTTTTGACGAATTTCAAAAAGTACAAATTTGTACTATGGAAACTCGAATGATGGCTTTATTCTGGCATCGATCGGGCTTTTCTTGGCAGCATCGTGAGTATCTCGAAGAGCAGCGACCCCGCTTGATCAGTATCAAATTGGTTATCTGCGGAAGTGCCAAAGTGCCCGCTCCCCAAGCGGGTTTACTTACAACAAAGCGAAAAAGAGGCATTGGAGGACGTTGACACACTGCTTAGTACCAGTTACCGAGCTGGTTTTTTTTTCGGAGGGGATTTCAATGGCCATATAGGAAAATCGAAATATGATTTACGAGGATTGCCATGGTGGGGTAGCCAATCTACAGCCAGAAATGATGAAGGTGAGGCTATCCTGGGTATGTGCAGATCACACAGTCTGGTCATCCTCAACACATGGTTCATTAAGAACCAAAGGCACCTGTTCACATATAGCAGTGAAGCACCATGCGACGCAGCGACTGTGTCTAAATTTCATGAGACATTGGGTGAAAGACTGCAAAGTGATCTTGGGTGAATCTGCGGTCACCCAGCACCGGTTGTTCATCACAGAATTTATTTTGAAAAGAGGAACAAGACCACAAGCAATCATCCCCAAGCCAGTCGAGAAAATCAAGTGGCATAAATCTCAACAACGAACGCTATGTTGTAACTCCACTCCAAATAGTATAGACAAATAGTATAGATTCCCACAAGAGTTATTTATCACTCCATATAGAAGATTCGCCTCTGCCAGGAGATTTGTATATATTGACAAATTGTATAAACACAGTATAAACTACACAGAGTATAGAGGAATCAAGAGAATCAATACATACCTCTCTCTCTCCATGAATGAATATGACGTCGAAACTGCCTAACAATCTATCTAGCGAATGGCACGCCAAAAATGAGCCGAAACCGAAAAAACCACGGCGAAAGTCGGTCGAAAATCAAGGTAATGCTAATTTTCTTGGACCCTGGCTGGTGTGGTTCACCATGAATTCGTTCCACCGGGTCCAAACAGTCAAGTAACTACTTGGCCGTTATGAGGCGTCTACATAAAGCTCGTCATAAACGGCCAGATTTGTGTGGGCCAATTCATGGATTTTTTACCACGATGCGCCGTCCACATTCCCGCCTGATTGTGACTGAATTTTTGGCCAAACACGAAACGAAAGTCATCGCTCAGTATTCGCCAGATTTGGCTCCCTTTGATTTTTTCCTGTTTCCGAAACTGAAGTATCCGCCACCATGAGTCAATTGAGGGCCTTAAAAAGAAATTCGCTGAAGGAACTAAAGGCCATTCCGGCAGAGGCCTACCTACAGCAAGTGTAGAAAATTGGATAAACCGTTGGAATGCTTGTATTGAATCAAAAGGCGGATAGTAAAGAAAGATTTGTACTTTAGTATAGTACTTTAGTATTCATGAAAATGTTGTTTTTTTTTTAACCAGTCCGGGTCACATTTGATCAGTATAAATAAGTCACATCATCTAAATTGGGGTAAGTTCATATCACAAAACAGTTGGCCAATTTGTTTTATGAACTGAGTTTTTGATGGACACATGCTGTAAAAAAGGTCATTTTCTCCATCAGAAAAATTTCTCCGACCATCCATCATATGATGACAATCCTGAAATGACACTCGCGCTGTCGTATTCATTCGATTTTTCGTCAGTAGTCAGTTTTGAACTGAAAATTTGACAATTAATGGATGACTGCGAGTGCAGTTCAGAACACAACAACGTGTTGCAATGCTGCTTCGATACTGTTGCCCAGAGCGTGTTGCGATTCCGCTATGTGTTATGAACTTAGCCATTATAGTTCGGTTTTCTCATCTACTTTTCTATCCCCCTCCAGATTTAAACGATCTGATCTGATTATGCTCCGATACCGACAGACGGAACTATTAAACCTACTTACTCCCTGTTCATTTTTCAACTGCTCCTACTCCGACCAGAGCTTAACTGTTCCAACACCAATTTTGTTGTCCTCCTTAAATTGATTTGATACTGTTTTGCCGCCCGGACTAAAAAGCGATTCGGGAGACACTCACTACGTTTATATCGCGGGACCTATCTTCAAGATTTAACTAAATCGATCTAACTCACGACGATGGGAACGTATCGGTTTATTTAGTTTTGGTACTAACTCTTAGTTCCACTTGCGATGACCTGGGCCTACTGGGACCAGGTGCTGTTGTCTTCAAGTGTTGTTGGTGATAATTTCATTCTATATGTTACATAATGCCCGGTTCACATTATTCCAGTAACCAATCCAGTCCAGTAATCCAGTCCAGCGCTGGACTGCTACTGGAATAATGTGAACCGGCACTGGACAGCAATTCAATCCAGTAATCCAGTCCAGCAATCCAGTCCAGTGACTGGATTGTCGGTCTACTTTTTGATTCCAGCTCGCCCAGAAATCATTGTTACTATAGTTACCGAATCAACAACACACTCGCCAGACTACTGGACTGGAATCATGTAGACGATATGATCCAGTCCAGCACTGGACTGGATCGCTGGACTGGATTACTGGACTGGAATAATGTGAACCGGGCATAAATAACTCGCTTTCGGAAATTTTGCATTCGCATCATCTTTGTAACGGTAACACACCGTGGAACTACTAACACTAAATTTAATTAAATCGTCTTTTAGTTTCCACGATTTTCCGTGCGTAAAAGTTTGAGGCAACACAGAAAGAGAGAACTAGAAGAAAACGAAAAAGAGCGAGAGAAAAAGGAGTGAGAAATTCGGCAAGTAGGAGGGGGGGATGGAAATTTGCTTCTTATTGACCAGGCAGGTGTTCCGCGGGAGAGAGACAAAATGGAATGGTTATTGTTCACAAAGGAGAAGTAGGAGAGGGGATGACAATCTCATGTGCTTCCTATGCTTCTATACTCTGTTTACTTTTACTAGTTCGTTTGTTGTCCAGAATTTTGTGTACAGTAAAATGGGGATTCAGTCTTCCTATAATAATGTGGGCGCAAACAATACCCGAATACTCTCTATCCGATAAATGCTGAAACCATTCCAGCCGTCGATGTTAGCGCCAGTGGGGATCGTAGTGGGGAAAATCAGAAAATGCCAACAGCTTTGTCACAGGCTGCAGTCTTAACTAGAACTGAGTGAAGACACTAAGCGGCAGGTGCGGTGAGCTTTCTTATCCAGAGAAGAGGGAAAAAATGAAAAAAAAGGAGTTGAAGTGAAAAAATAAAAAAAAACTTTTTTGTAACTTTCAAAAAGCAAAAAACCCCTAATTCCTCCGGCTCGTTCGTTGTATTCCGATCACATACAATATATACATACACACACACCCACCCCCAAAATACATCATAATTTACTACAAGTAGTATAATTAAATAAAGTTTATAAATAAAGCTGAAAAAATAAATTTTTACTCCCCCCTTCCTTCTTTCTCTCCCTTTCCTTTTTTTCATCAGTCTTATCCATACATAACTGACAAGACGTGATGGCCGGCCGCCATTTTTGCCATTTTGCCTGCCAATAACATCATGATGCCAATAACAAACATCATCATCTATAATCTACGGTGGTGGTTCAGAAAAATAATATTGTTTTCTTTTATTTGTGTGACGAATATGATTATAATCTTCTTTATTATTGATTACTGAACGGGCGGCGGGCACTTGCTTATGACGACGGGGACAAGCTGCCGATGAACGTGTGGTATAAGAGAAAAAAAAGGTCCGAGATAATTCTCGGAAATTATCAGAAAAATTATTTATTTGTGTGACAAACATAACATCATTAACATTCTATTGAATTTACAACTAACTAAACGGCACCCGACCGACCTGTCGACACACCCCACAGCGCGCGCGCTCGCTAGGACGATGAAGAAAAAAAAATAATGATTAGTAATGAGGAATAATGTAGGGTACGTACGTCCGGTACGTCCTTGGTAAACAAACAAACAAGGTCGGACGGAACAAATCAAAGTGCCCCCCCCCCCCCCCCCAAACCATCAAACACACCATGCATATTGTTCCAACAGTTTGGTTTTGGTCCTAAGGATGTCCTAAGGGCCCCCCGTGTGGACGCAGCCAAAATGAACGTGAAGTAGTGGCATGCTTGCTGCCATCACGGAGCTTGTAAGCAGCGGGGCAGCTTGCCCCGGAAGGGAGGCTCCGCAGTTCGGGAGAAAGCCTAGCCCACTTAGAAAGCACAATTAATTGATGAAGAGCAGGCGGCTGACTTTTCGATCCGGATTCTCCTGTGTCGATCACATTAACCAACCACCTTGCGAATGAATCATCATCGAGCAATGAATGCGCTGAATACGATTCTCCGCTTCACTTGCTTTTTTCATCGATTTCGAAAAGGCTTTCGATAGTGTGAACCGGGATTCTATATGGGCGGCCTTGCGCAGGAGAGGCATCCCTGAGAAGCTTGTGGCTATTATTAAGGCAACCTATGACGGCGCGAAATGTCGCGTTCTGCATAAAGGTAAGGTGTCGGGGGACTTTGAGATTCGCAGTGGAGTTCGACAGGGGTGCATCCTCTCACCGATCCTATTCCTCATTGTGATCGGCGATGTGCATGCAGCCCTATCCGGACTCGACAGAGGAATTCATCTTATCTACAACATCTTGACTACGCTGACGACATATGCCTACTCTCCCACAAAATCATGGATCTGTCCGCAATGGCGTTAGATCTCGAGAGGGAGGAGGCAAGCAAGGTTGGGCTAAAGATTAATACCAACAAGACCAAGGTTCTTAGCCCGCCGTTGCGAAAAAGAAATCGGACACCTATTGCCATCAATAAATATTAATGGGCAGCCTGTGGAGAAGGTGGACAACTTCGTCTACCTGGGTAGCATTGTTGCCGAAAATGGTGGTACGGAGCAGGACATCGCTCGTCGTATCAACCAGGCTCTAAACGCGCATACGGCATGCTGTCCAAAATCTGGCAGAGCAGTTATCTCAGCATCAAGACCAAGCTGGGCCTGTTTCGCTCCCTGGTACTGTCAGTGCTTTTGTATGGGAGCAGTACATGGAAAGTTTCCGTAGGAGTTACCAGAAAGCTGCAAGTTTTCGTCAACTCATGTCTTCGTCGAATTTTAAGAATTTTCTGGCCCGAAACAATATCAAATGAAGAGCTAAGTCGGCGGACGGGTCAGATGCCAATCGACGAATTGATACGCAGGCGAAAATGGCAGTGGATAGGTCACACATTGCGGAAAAGTGATAACTGCATTGCTTTGCATGCCATGAAATGGAACCCCATTTCCAACCAAGGCCGACCAAGAGAGGGGGTCCTCGAATCACATGGCGTCGATCTGAAAGGAGTGTCAGGTACTGGGTAAGTCTTTTGGGGAGTTGCGCCCTATTGCCCAGAACAGAGTACGATGGCGCGCAGGAGTAGTTGACGCGCTATGCCCCGCTAAGGGGTTAAGGCAAAGTAGTATAGTAAAGATTTAACCAAAGAGGATTGATAATTCTACAAGAGTTCGTTCACTCCCTCTGCCAGGAGATTTGTAATTGACAAATTAATTCTAAGACTTCACAAGAAAGCTGACTCTCCGCCTCCGGCAGTATGTATTGATTCTCTTGTGTCTATTTATTCTATTACTGTGTACACATACAACTCTTGGCAGAGGCGAAACTTCTATGGAGTGCTCTTGTGCTACCTAGCTCTCTCGTTCGTTCGTAAGCGTATTCTTGCGATAACACAGCAGCTTTTCGACCTGACGTCCAAGAGACACACCACGTCTTGGAAGCAACTGGTCAATCTGGTTTCCTGTTCTGCTTATCTGGAGAGATCCAGGTTGTTTGGCAGCATTTGTGCTTGATTGAATAGGAGGGAGGAGGGGTAGCCAATAATGACAAGTTGACGAGAGTTGCAAAACTCGACGAACATCACATCTCGCCACTTTTGTTCCTGCATGCATGGATGGTGGGTGTTGTTTAAAGCCTTGCCAACTTTGGCGGATCGATCATCCCATCCCCCGTAATAATTTTTATGTCACCCAAGCCAGCTTAGCTGGTAAAAAGGTGGTGATTATAGCTGATTTGATTGATTTCGCTAGTTCAGTCGGGGCGTGGTAATCATTGTGTATTATGTCATGGTTTTACTTGCCGATTTGACTGGCTGTGATGATTGGTCGGAGGAGATGGGCGCTTCCAGTCAATTACAGATGCCTGCCATTCGAGGCATCATCAAAGATTAAACAACTACTAAGATACCTACCTCACTGTGCAATTTAATTTTTAGAACGGGATACTCATGTTTAATCTTTGCCAATAATTCAAAGGTAAATTCCCTTAAGAGGAAGGAGATATAGGAGGAGACGGCACTTCAGTAATGGCAACCAACTGCCTATAAAGTTTCAATGTGTTAGTAACATGCTTGTTAGTTGGCATTACCCCTTCGTGTACGCATATGAGAACCAACACGTATCCTAGTCAGTTAATTTGTATGAAGTAGGGTTAAATCAAATAGTACAGATTCCACAAGAGTTATCACTCCATAGAAGTTTCGCCTCTGTCAAGAGATTTGTGTCAGAACAGGGCTAAAAGTAAAATCCAAATAATAACATGATTGGTTCCGTGGATTGTATTATTTATTCAATAATAAACAATGGGAATTATATTCGATGGATCAGCCGGCACGCTCCTCCTCTCCTTCTCCCTCAGATGGTGCTGAAAAGATATTTTAAGGGTTGTATAAGCAACAGGCTTAGTGAGTTTCATACGCACACACAGATGCAAACTACAAGTGGGCAGGCAAGGAAATAGTGCACCAAGGGCGGCCAACACATGGCACAGTTTGATTAAGGAGTACGGAACAGCATGCATAAGTCGCACCCATTGTTAGGGACCCAACGACTATGCCATGCATCGAATACAACTCCCAGGGAGAGCGGAACAGCATGCATAAGACGCACCCATGGTTAGGGACACAACGCCTAAGCCATGCACCGAATACAGCTCCACAAACACCCTGGACCAGCACTGCGTCCATCTACTACAAATAAACACTACTATACAATACAAGCAACTAATAACTACGTACTACACTCACCAAAAATGCCAGCACTCGACACACTACACTACACAGTAATAGAATAGATACACAAGAGAATCAATACATACGAATCTACCGCCGGAGGCGGAGTCAGTCAGCTTTTTTGTGAAGTCTAGACAATTAATTTGTCAATACATACAAATCTCCTGGCAGAGGGGAAAGTTATATGGAGTGATAACTCTTGTAGAATTATCAATCCTCTTTGCTAGCACCTTGTGAGAATCCTACAATTGATGGATGATAGATAGAAGTCGCTAAGGGGACAGTTATTTCGTGTGGCGTAATTTGCGTGCCGATTGCGCGGTAGGAGACCATTACGTGGTCTCTAATCTCAGCAAGCAAGAGAGTTAAGGAACAGATTAACTCAACTGCTAATGAATGAATGGCTCAGCCAAAGGCCTACTCAGAGGAATAAATACCGTTCACTAAAAGGCGTGCAAAGAAGCGAATTTACTGATACGCATTAGCGGAGAAGGTAAATCTTTTGCAGCAGAACCTGTGAAAGATAGATAAATATACAGCGGACTAACTGACCCAGCAGGCACTGCGACCATATGAGGTCTATTGTGCCGGTCCATCTCTTAAAAGATCATCATCCCTCCTAATGAAGGACCAGAAAATCTTTAGCAGGAATTAATTAACCTGAGATCTATCTTCAGGGCTGATAGTGTAGCCTGTCCGAGGAATGACATCCTGTAACGCGCAATAGCAGGACGACATTCGCGCAAGATGTGTTTAGTTGTTTCCACGTCCTAGGCAGAGACGACATTCATCAGTCTCACTGGACACATTACCCATCTTGTTCAGGTGATATCTGGACCAGGATGGCCCGATAGGTAACCCCACTAGAAGTCTGAGATGTGGGGTCCTACTCATTAGAGTACCCTTATATTTGAAGGACAACTCCTTCGATTGACGCTATTCCAGTACTGCTGAATAGTGCAGACCAGTCAGTCAATGATTCGCAATTTGGCCGAAAACTGTCCCACGCCGCCGTATGGCTCTGATCCATGAAGACGATTGGATGATCGTTGTCTAGCAGCATCTATCCTGTGAAAGATAAAAAGATCGGTCTCAACTAGTTAACCGAAGAACCCCAACTGCGGAGGAGATGGAGAGGAGGATGTCCTTAACAGCACCTTTGGACCTCTTCGAATTTCATCTTCATTAGTAGCAGAAAATATTCCGCAAATAGTCAGTTGATACCCAGGAACGTTCTGTGGCTATCTATTTATTAAATCGATGGAAGCGAGTAAAGCCCCGGGGACGATAGACGAAATTCCGGTGACCCTAGGCGGATATCAAACGCTACTGCGGATATTCTTCTCCTATCCAAGAGTGTTGGGAAACCGAAACTCTCCCTAAACAATGGAACAAGGAAGGGATCAATCCCTTGAGATCTTCAGGGATTGGATCTGTCTTCTTCCCAAGTAGTCTCCAAACTGATGGCAAAAATAATCTTGAACCGGATCAAGCCACATTGAATGTTGAACAAGCCGGCTTTCGCGAGGGCTTCTCATGTAGCGACCACAACATCAACACGATTCGAATTATTATTGAAAATCCCGTAGAGTGGAGATCATCCCCATTACATCTCATGTTCATCCATTTCGACAGCGTTGACCGGGAATACATACATCTGGACGGCTTTACGTAGGAGAGGCATTTACCAGACAAAATAATTTCCATCATCAAGGAGTCCCTACCAAATGTCACAAGGGTAGGCTATCAGATATCCTTTCGAGGTGTGCATAGCGGAGTGAGACAAGGCTGCAAGGCTTCGTTACCACCTATAATATTGTTTTTAATTGCCATTAATGAATGATGTACGCTTCAAGAACACCAAAACAAAGGTTCAAATACCTTCAACACCTAGACTAGGCTGACGAAATTTGTCTTCTATCAAATAAATCGGATCAAATGTCGCCTCTGCATTGCGAAAGCCGTTATGCGGGGCTTAAAATCAACGCTGTTAACCGTTCCCAGCCGTTCCCACATTTCTGCAACTGTGGAACAATAGTTGAGTTGTTGTAGCGGACAATTCCTTCCGTTGTAGCTAGCTAGCTATAATTTTTTGAGCCTCTTAACCTTTGCTTTTAGAACAACAATTCGAACTTGAAACTTACTTCCACGTTGGCGTTATGGAGTTTTTCGATTTTCAAAAGATAGATCACTTTCCATTTCTGTTACCGCTTGCACTGGGGGGGGGGGGGGGGGGGTCGGTAAATGAAAAGCCGTGTTTTCAATGTAACAAACAACAACTAACATATTCAAATGTAAAAATATACGAGTTAGTAAGAAAAAACAATAAAAAAAGAGCGAACAAAATAGTGAGTTCTTAATTGAAACAATTGGACTGCCATTATGTTGAGGACTACGTTATCTACGTTGTTGTTGTGGAAGGAACGGGTCGTTCCGGTACGAAGAACCGGCTGCCGCAGAAACGAAAAGGGTTGTCGCAGTGTCTTCAGTCATGAAAAATTGCTTCAATGGAACACATGACCTTCTCTCCCTTAAGCTCCAGAACCAATTTTCCGTACACGTCATATTCATCTTCAGCATCACTTTTTTTTATTATTACTTCTACTTTATTGATCTTCTTTTTAGCTTCTTCTGGTCGCTGTTGTGGTATCTCGTTTTGCGTATTGCTTTCATTGGCTATCCCAGAGTGTCCTCCTCTTTCTCCACCTGCGGCAGACGCCTAAAAAATAAGAATGAATGAAATTTGTTATTTGCAATAATAATAAAAAAAATTTTTTTATCATCAACAGCAAAGGATGTTTGGAAGTAAAAAAGGGGTTTCGTGAAAAGTTCCCACACGCATCGGCGCAATAGGTAGGCAGCATATATCATATAGTAAAATGAATGTCCTTCTAAAACAGGATCGGAGTGGTCGTTGGTACCATTGCTCAGGCCTAGATGATTTCGCCTGGGAAAGAAAGATCCGGTGAATCTATTCTGAGTATGCTTGGTTATTTTGAGAAAGAACTGCTCAGGGCAAAATGACTTCATCTGTAATAGTTCATCCTGAGTCACCCTGAGCTACTATCCCCGGTGACGATATTTCGACCTGTGATGGGGTCGGTTTATCATCCTGGGATGGTTCACCCGGACGGGTGTGGCTGTCCAGGTCTGAATTGCCAATATGGATGGGCTCTAGCGAAATGCCCCCCCCCGACATGGGTTGTGTGTTTTTCTCCTAGATTGTATTCATGGGCACTAACTAACTAACTAACTATCATCCATGGATTGAAGTAGTTAGTTAGTTACTCCGTAACGCACTACTACTCGTATATTGGTGTCTTCACCTCAAAAGCTATAGTTTGATGATTACGTAAATAAATCAGTTAGTATGAATCTTTTACGTAGTTCGCCTATAAGTAGTTTGTTGTGGACTTTAGCACATTTTCTCAAATATTTGAAAAATAATGTTTTCAAAAAGATGATTCGAGCAGTATCGGGGTTCGTGTACGCGCGTGAATAGACGACTCGTCTTTAATTTTATATGTTACACTTTTAAAAGTTTCTACTCCTTTGCTTGGCCACTTGACATGGCGGGGTAGTACTAAGCGCTATTGTTCGTATGTGTTCAATGCCACGCTAGGACAAGAATTTTTGGAATTGGCCACTGGTAAATTGGGTACCGTCATCGAAAACTATTGTTTTTGGTAGCCCAAATCTTACTTATTGTTTGCGCAGCAGTAATGGATTTCGTTTGAATAATTCCTGGCCACTTCGAGAACGCGAGTAAAGTTGTTTTTGTTGGTAATTTAGAAGCTACAGCACAGCTTGAACAACTTTCCAATGTCAATGTCGGAATCGACATCTATCTGCCCAATAGAAATAGTTGCAAAGGATGGCAGTGTGCAGTTTATTTCTGGATGACCACGATGTATATCTTCAAGTATGCATTTGTGGATAGATGGTTGGCTCCAAGATGTGCCATTTCTAGAACAAAAAGTCCTCTTGTTCCGAAAGTAACATATTCCAGATTTCATCAAAATCGGAGTTAAACTGTGAATCACTGGAGATTTCTTTAAGGGGTGGTAAAAAGGGATGGAATGGTATTGTCGAGATCGTGTGCAGGCAGGCATGAACCTCTCCCTGTTTCGATAGACACATGTTCAAAGTTTCATCAAAATCGGAACAAAACTATTGATACTACTATACTTAGCACAATTGAAAATAGATAGGCCGCCTGAAAAGCCTATCCGGCCACCTCAAGGCCGCCTGATCAGAATGAATTTTTGCAGGAGTTTATTTCAATGTACCAACCAATGTATGTGCAACTTGGCCATGGAAAGTAAAATGTCGTACAATTCAATTAATTAATTCAATAGACAGAAAGATAATATGAATTCTCTGGCGATAAAATTTATTTTCAATTGTGCATCCGGTCGCCTGAAAGGCCCGTCCGGCCGCTTCAAGGCCGCCTGAACTGGTCATTCACGATACGGGCTTCCTTAAGGTCAGGCCTGATCAGTTTTTCCGGAGAGAGATTCCGGAACATGTGTGGGTGGTGTTGGGCCTAGCCGGAACGATTTTCCTTCCGGCCGCCTGAAAGGTCAATCCGGCCTCCTGAAGGCCGCCTGAAACGGTCTTATACGATCGGGAGTTCCCTCCTTACTAGAGGGAACGCCAAACCCCTCAACTACCACTACTTTACAGCTAGGCTTAGCCCACTTTACAGCTAGGCTTAACCCGAACCGACGCAGCGAATCTAACGTTTGCAGAGGATCCTCGATTCGAGTTATCCTGAGATGGTTTAGAGGGAATGCTGTCGCCCTTAGGCGTCAATGGAATCCGCTTTACTGGCACCCACACGTACAGGAGCACAAAGTTACCACTCCGGTGAGCCACAGCAGCCCCTTTTGAGGGGCTCTTCTGCCTATCTTCACCGACACACACACACACGCGACCAGATAAACAAAGGAAAGAAAAAGAAAACCACACACAAGTAGGATTAACTGCAACCACTTTGGGTTTCTAATTTCCACTTTTATCAAAATATTCTTGGCAATTAGCACTAAAAAAAAACTGGTGAAAACACCGCGACTAATTTCAATTGATTCAAAAATATTCCCCCGTAAAAATTGAAAAAAGAAAAGATCTCTCTCTGCAAAACGGCGAGGGCTTGCAGACCAAGACCGTATCGGCAGCCGTTAGAGTTGCCACTTTGGGTTTCTAATTTTCAATTTTAGCATAATATTCTTGCGCATTCGTAGTTAGTAAAAGATAGCTAGAAAAATAGGCTCTAAATTCAATGCTTACCTGTTCCTCACACTCCATTTCTTCTTCTGTGGGCTGTTGCTCGTCCACGTCCATTGGCTCAGTCATCGTCGATTGACTGTCGTTCATACCGTCTACCTACATTAGGCCGTATGAATAAAAAGCTAATTCTCAAAGTATAATATTCACCAACTTCTTTTTTTTCTTAAGTCAGCAGTACGAAAAAAAAGTGCACGAAAACTGAAGACACAATCGATGGTCTTGTTCAACGAAATAAGCACAAACTTGCTGTCGCGCTCGGTGGCCGTGCTTGTTCTGTCTGCAATACTCTAGAGCTCGGATATCAAATCTCGGGCCCGATAAAAGTTTCATCAAAATCGGAACAAAACTATTGATACTACTATACTTAGCACAATTGAAAATAGATAGGCCGCCTGAAAAGCCTATCCGGCCACCTCAAGGCCGCCTGATCAGAATGAATTTTTGCAGGAGTTTATTTCAATGTACCAATCAATGTATGTGAAACTTGGCCATGGAAAGTAAAATGTCGTACAATTCAATTAATTCAATAGACAGAAATAGAATAGATAATATGAATCTCTGGCGATAAAATTTATTTTCAATTGTGCATCCGGTCGCCTGAAAGGCCCGTCCGGCCGCTTCAAGGCCGCCTGAACTGGTCATTCACGATACGGGCTTCCTTAAGGTCAGGCCTGATCAGTTTTTCCGGAGAGAGATTCCGGAACATGTGTGGGTGGTGTTGGGCCTAGCCGGAACGATTTTCCTTCCGGCCGCCTGAAAGGTCAATCCGGCCTCCTGAAGGCCGCCTGAAACGGTCTTATACGATCGGGAGTTCCCTCCTTACTAGAGGGAACGCCAAACCCCTCAACTACCACTACTTTACAGCTAGGCTTAGCCCACTTTACAGCTAGGCTTAGCCCGAGCCGACGCAGCGAATTTAACGTTTGCAGAGGATCCTCGATTCGAGGCATCCTGAGATGGTTTAGAGGGAATGCTGTCGCCCTTAGGCGTCAATGGAATCCGCTTTACTGGCACCCACACGTACAGGAGTACAAAGTTACCACTCCGGTGAGCCACAGCAGCCCCTTTTGAGGGGCTCTTCTGTCTATCTTCACCGACACACACACACACGCGACCAGATAAACAAAGGAAAGAAAAAGAAAACCACACACAAGTAGGATTAACTGCAACCACTTTGGGTTTCTAATTTCCACTTTTATCAAAATATTCTTGGCAATTAGCACTAAAAAAAAACTGGTGAAAACACCGCGACTAATTTCAATTGATTCAAAAATATTCCCCCGTAAAAATTGAAAAAAGAAAAGATCTCTGCAAAACGGCGAGGGTTTGCAGACCAAGACCGTATCGGCAGCCGTTAGAGTTGCCACTTTGGGTTTCTAATTTTCAATTTTAGCATAATATTCTTGCGCATTCGTAGTAGTTAGTAGTAAAAGATAGCTAGAAAAATAGGCTCTAAATTCAATGCTTACCTGTTCCTCACACTCCATTTCTTCTTCTGTGGGCTGTTGCTCATCCACGTCCATTGGCTCAGTCATCGTCGATTGACTGTCGTTCATACCGTCTACCTACATTAGGCCGTATGAATGAATAAAAAGCTAATTCTCAAAGTATAATATTCACCAACTTCTTTTTTTTCTTAAATCAGCAGTATTCTGTACGAGAAAAAAGTGCACGAAAACTGAAGGCACTTACTTACTTGCTCAATCGATGGTCTTGTTCAACGAGATCACAAACTGTCGCGCTCGGTGGCCGTGCTTGTTCTGTCAATAATCTAGAGCTCGAATATCAAATCTCGGCCCGATAACAACCTGCCTAATCAATCTTCTTTCACAGTGCTCCGAGCTTTTCAGTATAAAGATGCAATTAGAGGGTGAGAGAACCGGTGTCACCGCCATCTGTCACTGATCACCGGCAACTTAAGCAGAAAACGCATACAGGCCATCTTTGACGTTACCAAAGAAGCATACCTACTTCACCACGATCAGCTGCTGCTCATTATCGAACTACCACACACTGATATCGCACTATCTAGCTTGGCTAGATGGTTGATAGCAGGGGCCGGTCACTTCCATTCAATTTCAAATGCAAACAGTGGCGGCTACATATTTGCATATGTGCACGTGTACCACACAGAGCAGGTATACTAAGAGTAGGAACTCAGAACCGATTTATTTTTAAAGCAGGATGCAAATAATCTCACGCCCACAAATAAGCCTCACCACTCTAGAAGCAACGGCTACAATTTAAAGTAAACCGACCTTTAGAGTGATAAGTACAACAACATATCAAATCAACTGTGTCTGTTGATTAAAAAGCCAAAAGGTTCCTCATCTGCTATTGTATGCGTGACATGGCTCCTCAATTTCATATGTGTGAGTTACCATTATCGGCCATTGCATTCGTGCATTTCCATCTTCGTGGGCGTGGCTTTTGGCAAGTGCATGATGAAAGGTCTGTGATGAAAAAACGATTTATTTGAAAATTTTTACAAATTTTGAAAACACCACAACACAATTCATCGTTAGACGACAATGATGTTCGTCTTCGGATCAATTTGACGATGGTATGGAATTAAAACAAATCATCAACGATAAGTACATACACTGTGCAATCAATGTGACGATCACAATATCGTCAGATCGATGTCGACTGATATCAAGGTATATGGGGGGCTTTAGTTTTCACTTTTTCACATCCATTGTGTACCGATTAGTAAACACAACACATACGCAAGTGAGATTACTATGGGCAACCTTTGCTTAATTTATACTGAGTTCCAACTCTGGTACTATTACCAATCTGTTCAATGTACATATATATCTATGCTTTATTCAGACGCGATGCTCCTAGACAAGTGTGCCAACATAAGCATCAAGAGCTTCATGAAGCAAAATCGAAGAGGGTTACGTAGCGCGTCCCTCCCTTGTCAGGTATCCCTTGTTTCCGCTGTTATTTCTATTAATTATTTTTGAGTATTTATCCTCGAATATGCCAAACAAACATTTTGGAGGAGGCCCGAGTTCCTATGGCCCCCCTCTGGATCCGCTACTGGAACCAGCTAATTATTGACGCTTATGATATGCTGTTCGGGGGAATTTTCCAAACACGAGGGTGATAATTCCATTCGCCGGAACTTTATTTTACACCATTTCAAATTTCCAAATTAATATACATATTTACATATTCTAATAACTATTACACACATTTGATGAGTATGTATGAATAAGTAAGCTGTGTTTTAGTTATTAAATAATTCGAAAAAAAGTCTGTGCAAATCAAGTAATCTGACCTGACCAGATCAAGTTTTTTTTGGCCGCAAGTGGGAACCTTTCCTTATGTAGTATGTATTTTACTATATTATCCACTTTACGTCTGAACCACCAGCATTCAAGTTAAATTTGATAGAGTTCTTGCAAATTTCGAAGAGTAGTTAATAAAAGCTCAAATCAGGTAGCATTAAAAAAAACTACATTTTCATAAGGATCCAATAAAAAATACGAGTGGAATTAATACAAATTAATGACAAACAAACTAGCATTACCGGAAAGTGAAAACATCTTAGCATACTGTGTTGGAAATACTCCTTATTGTTCGCCCGGAAATCCAGCACCTGAAATATAAGAACCGAATATCATAAACTAGTCCGTACTCTTGGAATTTGCATTACACTTACACCAGTTGAACATAACACGACATCGAGCTCAACAGCCTAGTCCTAGTGGGTAGTGCATGGGTTTCACGCCCGGGAGGTACCGGGATCGAATCCTGGCGGCGACAGTATATTTTTATTTGTAATTAAATTATGTTATTAATATTAGAATTAGTGATGTGTAACACAGTAACGAGTCGCTCTTTTTGAACGACTCATCAGGATGAGCGAAAGATTCGGCACAACAACATATAGCCTTCGAGTCGTTCAATTTAAGAATGAATAACTGTATTAATTCCCAAACTAGCCCATCGCATAAATATTACCCAACGCATAACCAATCCACGCTCATTTCTCAACACATATGTACTACAATACATTCATTCACTCACATCCCATCCCATTATCTATCTAAAAGCAAAACCACCATCATTTATCTACCAAAGCAATCCCATCTAAATCCATTCATATTCATTCTCTATGCAGTATGCAATCCACGCATTGTGTTTCTAAATAATATACGCAACAACCCATGCTGACTGACTGCAAATGCAAACATATCAAAAATAATTTACTTACGTCGCGTCCCACCGCACAACCAATTTTCTCCAAATACAGAAAACAATCCCAACATTCTAAAACAAAAGTATTCGTCTTACGATCATCATCTCAAGCTCAACTTTAGATGAAACCAAACAAAAACCCATAGCTTCCACTACAGCTACAGTGTAAAGCAGCGTTCTGACGGGGCAAATACATGACATCGTGGCACGCTTTCGATCTCATGCTTGTATCGAGCGTGGACTGGGAAAGTGAACTGCCTTGGGTTGTGGACCGTTCACACGACCACGATTCAGTTTATCCCATAAATCATTCTGTTTCAAGCAGTTACACCAATACTACCCTAGTTTTAAATTCACTGTTTTGTGGCCATAACTTCTAACCCCCCTTTAGACCCCCCATCCGGGCTGAGAAGCATCCATCCCCACTATTTGGATGCTCCTCAGCCCGCATGGGGGTTCTTAAGGGGGGGGGGGCAAAATAGTGTCAAAAATGTGAAATTCCTTATATTTGAGAAGTTATGGCCACAAAACATTAAGCATTCATCCCCACTATTTGAATGTTCCTCAGCCCTCACCCTCCCTATCCCCTTCTCCCTTCTCTATGTAAGATTCGTTCAAAAAGAGCGACACGAAATCAACTCGCACAAAAAGATTCGTTCAGAAAGAGCGACACAAAATCAACTCGCACAAAAAGATTCGTTCAAAAAGAGCGACGCAGAATCAATCGACTCGCACAAAAAGATTCGTTCAAAAAGAGTCAAAAGAGTCGAAACAGCCCGCCCCAAATTGGCTGCCCCGTTTTCATGGGAAATAGTGCTCCAATCGGGCTGGCTCGAACTAAAGGGTATTGGGGGGTCGATAAGTCCGAATCTGGGGTCAAAAACGAGAAAAAAAATCGGGGTCGCCCATCCCAGGCTGGCAGCCCCCTTTTCATGGGAAATAGTGGTCCGATTGGGCTGGCTCGAACTAAAGGGTATTGGGGGGTCGCTAAGTCCGAATCTGGGGTCAAAAACGAGAAAAAAAGTCGCGGTCGCCCATCCCAGGCTGGCAGCCCCCTTTACATGGGAAATAGTGGTCCGATCGGGCTGGCTCGAACTAAAGGGTATTGGGGGGTCGCTGACTCAGAATCTGGGATCAAAAAAGGCAAAAAAAAATGCGGTCGTCCATCTTAGATTGGCATGGCAATCCCGTTTTTCTGGGAAATAGTGGTCCGATCTGGCTGGATCGAACTAAAGGGCATTGGGGGGGTAGTCATGATATGACCTGCTCATCTTGCGGATCAGGTCGACCTACTCCGAGTCCGGCAACGGACCTTGTTTCTTGAAGTTAGTTTCTAGTTTCTTTTTAGCGTTCTCACTGGTATAGCCAACTCCCAATCCCATATCCTATCATTTGCATCGTAACGCAATGCAACACCTATTTTTTGTTAGACAAATAATACATATAAGTAAGCATAAGTACGAATGTGCATGCACCTAATCCAGTATCATATTCTTATCCATCATACCGATCGGCCACGGTCACTGAACACTCACAACACAACAAAAGACGAAAAGCTTCACTCTACCTAACATAAATAAAATCCAATTGAACATTTATTTATTCCACTTCAACTCCATTCTACACTACAATATAGCGTAGCAATAGCGACATCAATCGTATCCGGTATATATGTCACACCATCTGTTCTTCATCTACTTTTCTATTCCCCATATTTAAACGATCTGATCTGATCATACTCCGATTTCGACAGACGGATTCTATTATCAAACCTATTCACTGTTCATTTTTAAACTGCTCCGATTCCGACCTGAACTTAAAAGAATCAAATGATCAAACAGCTCCGATTTTGACCTGAACTTAAAAGAAACAAATGATCTAGGTTCGTTTTCTTGCTCCGAAACTGATCATTTTTCGGCCTGATCATTTTCCGATTGCGGACCTAGGTCGACCTAGTTCGGTATACGGAGTAGGTTAAAAAGAGTAGGTTCGCGAATTGGCAACCATTACTATTGGGGGGTCGCTGACGGGGTCAAAAAGGCAAAAAAATTGGGGTCGTCCATCCCAGATTGGCAACCCCGTTTTCATTGGAAATAGTGATCCGATCTGGCTGGCTTGAACTAAATGGCATCACTTCGAATCGGGGGTAAAAAATAAAGGAAAAACTGAATTTTTAAGAACTACGACTTTTATTAAATATGTTTATTAACCAAGTTTCAGACTCTTTCTTTGCTTTTTGAACGACTCATTGGAAAGAGTCGGAGCTTATGTGCTGGCACAGTGAAAAGAGTCATTATGCCCATCACTAATTAGAATCATTTATGATGTATTGTAGTAGTGCATTGTACAAATTAGTTCATTGAACTATTGCAGTAATTTCGTTAGAAAATTACGTTCTAAAATTAACATTGCTTTGCTGTTAGTTAGTTTGAATAAGTAGAAGTCTTGTTATGAGATTAATAGTGTTCGGTCGTTCCCCTTTGTACTCGTACTTGCTATCGAACTTTGGAATAGTTGAAATCGTTGAACATTCATTTTGAATTTGTTGAAGTGTCGCTATTTTACATGAATAATAACTATTATAACGATTTTAAGATAGTGTCTTTTATTGAATTTTTGGATGGTCCATCGAGTTGTTTTTTTGAACATTTATTTGTCTTTTGGATTTCGTTTTCGTTTTTCGAAGCTTTGTTATTTGTTATTTGAATTTGGTATACTTCGGCAATTAAGGACTTCAACGGCAGAAAAATCAAATCAATTATCGTCAGTTCTTTCTTACCCAGATGATGTGAAAGATAGATAGTCTGGGAAATGAACTGGTAAAGTTTGCTGAGCTACTGAAATCAGATGTGGCTGCCGATATTGACATCAAAAAGCACGAGGCTCTGAAACTTCAATTGTATAAGCTTTTAATGAAAAATTCATAAGACTAATCAATCATGTAGAAATAGTGAGTGGTTACGCATTTACTTGAGTTTGATGATCACCAACTAACTGCAGCGGAGAACGTTCCTTTTCAACGTTGAAGCGCATTAAAAATGTGTTAAGAAATACAATGGGTACAAGAACGTTTAAATGATCTCACGATAATGAACATTGAAAACGACTTACTTAGAAATATTGATTTGACAAGTGATCTCTAAATTTGCCCACATTAAATCACGAAAAGTCTATTTGTAAATAAATGTGCTGTTTTATTTTAAACAGTGGAACCTCGATTATCCGGACCTCTTTTAAATGAATCCTCGATTATTCGGACTGCCAGCAGCGAGTTATTTCATGATTAAGGTTGCCGTATTTAAGTAATCTTAAAAAAATATGTACGTATGTATGTACGAAAATGTATCATTCATTTCTTAATTAACAGTAGTTTTTGTTGATTGTATAAACTTATTACTTGATTTTGTTGTTTTGAATAAACTCATAGGAAGATTAACCATATGGCAACCAACGTACCTAAAAGATGACCAATATGCGTATGACGTAAGTTATCAATCCGGATTTTCGGTTATCCGAATGGGAATTGACTTACGACTGATTTTTTTCCGACCTGGTTTGTTAAGAACCCAGAGCAGAGCAGAGTATGTACCCCCGGACGTACGTAACATACAATTCTCATATTCATTCCTCATCATTATTTTTTTTTCTTCATCGTCCTAGCGAGCGCGCTGTGTGACGTTGTTTTGGGTCCCCCGTTTAGATTAGATTTATAAGCTCCTATCGATGATATACACATTAAATTTGTAAAAACAATATTATTTTTCTGATAAAAAAAATCTATGTAATTTCTCATCAAATACGACGGACACGACTGGGAATCAATCATCTCGTGCGTGCGAACCCATCAAATTTGCTCGCGAGCAAAAAAAGCTCAGCAGCAAAAATTTTCTTTATCTTCTTCACTTAAGGTGTGTGTGTTGCGCCTTTCTTTCCCTGTAAATTTCGTCAAAATGGCCGCGCTACCAACCACCGGGTCATTGATATACAAAAGAAGAGGATGGAGACCAACGTATGTGTGTGATGTATGTGTAGGGAACCAAACTGTTGTTTTCTTTTTTTGGCTACCATCAGCTGTTTTTACTTTTGATGACAATTCTAGACGTCATTTTCCAATTGTGTGATATCAGTGAAAATTGATTGATTTTTGAGTGAAAACGCGGTTAGTTTAATTGTAATTGCCACCGGAACTGTAAATTAATGTTTCATTGTCGATTTAGTGTACTCAGTAAGTTGATTCAATGTGCAAAATCGTGTAAATATCACTGAAATATGGTGTGCAGTTGTAGTTTGCGCGAAACAGATGAAATTCTCGACAAAGTTGAGTGTCGGTTCTCAGGTAAATACCGTGCCTACTTTCAAAATTTAGTGTAGTTTCGCTCTATGTATTTCAAATTCCCATAGTGTAAAGATCTTTTTCGGAAACTAAATATTTTTGCTCGCGGTCCATCAGCCATCAAATGAAAATAAAAGTTGCCCACGTGGGTTATCAGCTGATTTACTTTTGTTTCAGTGGCGTAGCGTTTAAAGTGTGATGTGTGGTTGAAAGAAAGTGGGAAAGTTTTGTTTTTACTAATGGTCAATTAATTAGAAAGGGCCAAATTTGGTCAGATAATTTTGTATGAAAATGTGAGATCCATACAAATGTGATTTTGCAGTTCACACAACCCGCCAAATCAAGTGATTTCGCCTGTAGTGTGAAACTACTTTCTCAATTGCGTGTAGTGACGAACGGTTCGGTACGATTGCTGTGGCGAATATATTAATAATAAAATAAACTGAGCACCATAGCGACTGCATCTGCCCTAAAAACGTTTATAAAAAAGTGGAAGTGATGAAAATTTCATTCAGCACGTCCTATGAAGTTCATGTGGTTCGACGGTGGTCACGAATGGTTTGATCGATCGTCTGTTGCGAACGTTAAACAATATTCATACTTGCAACAATAAGGCCGGCCGCATCTTGGACGTAGGCAGGGCAGCGCAGCGCAGCGCGCACATGGTATTGTTGTTGTAAATTCAGATTTTGACAATTGTTACAACAACAATGCTATGTGCGCGCTGCCCTGCCTACTTCCAAGATGCGGCCGGCCTAATAAATTTCGTAACTCGCACCAAATTTTTCCAGTCCCCAAAAATATAATCACCTACTCCATTTGTTAAAATGTAATAGTGGTCGTGTGACAACCACATATAGGCGAATGGTTCCCAAATTTTTCGATATGACTACTTCCTGTGTCTTCTTCTTCATTGCACCGGGTTCAACTGAAGAGCCAACGAAAACTTTTGGTGTGGACGGGGCAGCAGCGTGGTGTGCTTTTTCTGTGCTTCCCCGCTTGAAGTGGAAAGCAGACCGTGCTGTCTTCGTATGGGTTTTTAGTTGTTTAACGTTTTATTCAAAGGAAGAGAAAACAGATTGTGAAGACTGTGGCATTCATTGTCTGTCCACAAAGTAGATGTACTTTGCCTAGGTTGCGTTCGGAAAATTTTTAAAACATTGGCATTTTGAAGGACGTTCTTATCGTAGGTAATTATCTAATATATCTGTAATTTTCGTATAAACTATGTATACGTGATGGGACAATTTTAGGAAACAAATGGAATACGACAGGGATACAGTGGTTTGTGCAGCCGCTTGCATAATAATTGCGAATGCGGTTAAAGAAAGAAAATCGCCTAGATGTTGGGTTCGTCCGTATTTAAAATCTCGGCCAAATGAGACTTTAATCAAGAAAATTACGTCGTTCCCCTTTGTACTCGTACTTGCTATCGAACTTTGGAATAGTTCAAATCGTTGAACATTCATTTTGAATTTGTTGAAGTGTCGCTATTTTACATGAATAATAACTATTATAACGATTTTAAGATAGTAATAAGTTGATTGATGATCACTGGTATATATACAATTAATAAAGAATTATATTAAAATATATAATTCTTTATTAATTTTAAGATAGTGTCTGTCTTTTATTGAATTTTTGGATGGTCCATCGAGTTGTTTTTTTGAACATTTGTCTTTTGAATTTCGTTTTTGTTTTTCGAAACTTTGTTATTTCGTTACATACTGTGATGCTCATCTAACCCAGTCAGAAAAATAACTAAACATTCTTGCATCGGATTTGGATGACATCACTATTATACTCGTAGTGTAGTGATGGGCATAATGACTCTTTTCACTGTGCCGGCACATAAACTCTGACTCTTTCCAATGAGTCATTCAAAAAGAGTCGTTCAAAAAGAGTCATCCAAAGTGTCCGAACTTGGTTTATACGAGTGTTGCTATTAAAATTCTGCGCCTTACAATGAAAAAGCAGTAAGTCATTTATTTTCGGAATCGTTTGGATGTGCTTGAACCAACTTTCGCAACACTTTTTCTACTCCAAAACTTGCGTTTTGAACCCATCGACTGCTTCTTTGGGGGCCGAAAAACGCTGACCACGCAGTTTATTTATAACGTGCGGGAACAAGAAAAAATTATTGGGCGCTAAATCAGGATGGTACGGCGGATGGCCCATCATCAATTCGATGTTTGCGGCGCTGAAAAGCTCTGTTGTGTGAGTCAATTGTCTGAGACCTCGCATTTATCGTCATGATCATGAAGAATAATTCGCCTTCGGTGGACATTTTTTATTTCATTTCACTGAAAACTTATGGCAAACAAATGGTTGTATACCATTCAGAAGTGACCGTCTATGTTAAAACATGCTATTCCGGGTTTTAATAAAAAAATATTTATTTGGGGCTAAACCCCGTGTTTTCGTAATGACGTTATAAAACAGACTGCCCCTTATTCTAGAAAACAATCTTTAATTTCAACTTATACTAAGATTGCATGAATTCCATGAATTGGAATTATGCCAACCATGGTGTCAGCAGTATTTTGATGCCCGTGCAGGTGTTGTGTTGCGGCAGGTGTTAACTCTACCCGTTTTAGGTACGGAGGTCCTCATCCGTGTTTAGAAGAAGGGGTTGTCGTAGAACCGTCGGGGCGGTGATACAAACGATGGGATACGTTGGTTCGTCGACTTTCGTTGTTGGTTGTCGGCAATCGGTTTTCTTTCAGGTAGCGGTTTTCTTTCGTGTCGGGCATCGGTTTTGGATCGGTGTTCGTGTTGATATTTCGGAATTTCGTCCATACGATACGAGGCCGTTTCAATAAGTACCCGTGTTAGAAATGAAAACACAATTTTTTCAAAAAAATGTTTTTTATTTCTCAACGTAGTCCCCTTTTAGAAGGATACACTTCTGCCAACATTCCGGCCATTTTTTAAACCCCTCCGAAAACTAGGATTTGTCGAACTCTCCAAAATACGCCTCTGTCTCGGCGATGACTTCCTCGTTTGAGCTAAATTTTTTCCCGCGAGCCATTTCTTCAGGTTAGGGAACAAGAAAAAGTCGCAGGGAGCCAAATCGAGTGGATACGGGGGGTGCGGCAGCGATTCATAATTCATGCAGTTTGGCGGCGACAACACCAGATGAATGCGCTGGTGCGTTATCGTGATGAAACAACACCTTTTTTTTGCCAAATGCGGCTGTGTCTCCTTTAATTTTTTGTCGAAGCGGTCCAATAACTCACTGTAGTATTGTCCAGTGATCGTTCTTCCTTTTTCTAAAAAAATCCATGCGGATGACGCCCTTCGCATCCCAAAAAATCGTCGACATGACTTTACCTGCCGATGGGACCGTCTTCGCCTTCTTGGGTGCAGATTCACCGGGAGAAATCCATTGTTTTGATTGTTGCTTAGTTTCTGGTGTGTAATAATGAATCCAGGTTTCATCAACGGTGACAACTCGACGCAAAAAGTCCTTCGGATCTCGCTTAAATTGCCCCAAACACTGCTTCGAAGTTAACAGCCGTATCCGCTTGTTCTCCAGCGTGAGCAATCGCGGCACCCATCGAGCCGACATTTTTTTCATCGCCAACTTATCATGTAAAATATTAATTGCCGTTCCGGTCGACACACCTACGGCCTCTGCTACTTCGCGCACTTTCGTTCGTCGATCAGCGAGAATCATGTTGTGGACTTTTTCAATGATTTCCTCGGTAACCACGTCTGCCGGGCGTCCTGGTCGCTCCTCATCAAAAACGGATGTTCGCCCACGGTTAAATTCGTTGAACCAATGGGTGGTATGCATAAAGTGAGTCGAGTGGAGTAAAGCTGAGTTGACAGAATTCCACTCAATTTTCAGTATGGAGCGGAGAGTAGTTTTATGCATACAACTTTTTCACTCGATTCACCGAACATAGCAGACTCAGGAATGTCCTCAATAGACTTCACTCTTGAGTATATCCTCATTATTATGCATACCACCCAATATCTAACTGTGGTCATAGATGGCGACGTGTACCCATAAACATCATCCAACTTTGCTTTTATTTCCTCGCATTTTTTCCCATCCAAAAACAAAAAGCGAATTACCGAACGATACTGCTCTTTTTCCATCTTAGCGAAAATCACGAAACACTTCTCACTCGGATGGCTGCCAAATCGAAACTAACCTATCAATCAGTCTGAAATTTGTATTAGCGTCGTCTAATAGATGGCAGTACACGATATTAACACTAACTTCACTCAGGAACGTCCTTTGTCTTCAAACACGGGTACTTAATGAACCGCCATTATGAAAATGATGAATGAGCAGGCAGCTATTCCATAAGTTATCATCTGGTCCATTGTGTTTTCGTCTTTCAGGAGTTCGATCTCGTTGGTGCTGTTGAGATGAAGTTCGTGGATCATTTCCAGTGATAAAACTTCTCTATACGCGTTTTCTTGCGGAGTAGGTTGGAGTATCGCTGGCAATGCTTTGATGGTAGAAATATCATACATGCTCATTAATTTTGATAGTTGTATTGTCAAATTTAATAACAATTGTTCCGTTAAGAACATCGGGGATGTCGCCGACTTCTATGGTCCCTTGGAATTCGTTGAGTATCAGGACGCCGGGAGTGACCTCTTCGATGGTTGGTATGTGTTGGCCATTTGTCCCGTTGCAGGTTGATCTGGAGCTACTGAGGATGTTGGGAATGCAAGTCGTGTTGCTTATATCTAACAATTCTGTCTGATCGCATATGGATAAATTTAAATAGTTTTTACACTTTTTGGTTACGCTGATTATTATTTGTGTGGAGTGTGAGATGATTTGTTATTACTTTGACGTTTGCAAATTCTAAGGCTTCTTCTGTTGTTACATAAAGGCAAATTTTCTTTGTCTAAACAGTTAATTACAATTTTTATTTTCGTTTTTAGATAGTACAACCCCCCCCCCCCCCCCCCCCCACCCCTTCATTGGGATTCTCTACCAAAGGATTTCTACAAAGAATTTTCATCCACTGGAAGTTGATACTTCTCGCTAAAAATTTTCATTGGCAATGAACAATTCTTAACGAAATTTTGATCATTTGAAGATGGGGAAGACAAAAAAAAATTTTATGAATTTGTCAATTTGTCATAAGGTGTTACATATGTATTTTCATCGTGACAAAAGCAATATACCCTATACTAAAAGTTTAGGGTATAAATATCTCTCGTATTTTGCCAATACCAAACTATTCCAATACCAAACGATCCAAATATACTTTTAATTTGGATTTCTGCCCTTTTTCAATTTCTTCCGAGTGCCACTCCCAACTAACAATTTTGCTCTGATAACAGTCTACAAGAGTCTTACAGGAGCCAGCATCAAGACTGCAACTCTTGAAATTTAACTTGAAGAGTACTATAAGAGTCTTATAAGAGTCTTAAAAGTATTAAATGGCGCACTTTCCAAGAGTCAGTTTGATCTTGTAGCAAGAGTTCAACTCTCCTTATAACAGTTACACACGTCTTATAAGAAGGCTTTAAGGCTTCTTATTGGAGTAAATTTTTACTCTTGTAAGAGTCTCATAAAAGTACTATACACTTGTTATGAGAGTCAAGATCTCCCTATAAGTGCAGCGGGAAAGAGAGTGGTGATATTGAAACAATGCCTGTCTATGTTTGTCAAATATAAAATAAATATATATCATCTTATGTGAACTTCTATTTGTCATTCTGTGTTATATTATTTCGACGACAACTGAAATGAAATTTTTGCACGCATGGTACATTAACTTCGCAAAACGTTGGTTTTCCCACAAATATGTGTGAACATTTTAATGCGATTAAAATTTTATCGATGGTTATAGGTGTTTTGCTTCGAAAAATGGCAAAGCCCTCTAAAAATAATATACCCTTCTAAAATTTGGGAGAAACATAATAATTATCAACTGTTGATAGATTGTATAAAACTCTATTGAATAACTTTTGTTGACTTCAAAAACCACAATCATTTAAATTTAGCATATTTTATGACACATAATCACTTATAAACTCAAATTTATTTCCTACAAAATCGCAGTCTTGTCGGAAAAAGATGGCAGCCATTGATTAAATCTTCATACAACGCTAAAGCTCTTATAACAAGAGGGCGGCTCTTCTTATAAGACTAAAACTCTTATTGCAAGAGGGCGGCTAAGAATTTAATTCTTTTTACCAAAGCCAAACTCTTCCTATAAAACTTAAAGACTTACAATAAGAGTTGTATTCTTCTTAAATGAACCAATGTCTTTGTATAAGAATTAATAATTTGACGTTTGACTGTCGCGCTGACCGCATTCGTCGCGCTGTTCATAACAGTCATGCATTAATTGCAAATAGCCCACACGGTGGGCCGACTCATCAGCGGCCAACTGAATCGACAAACTACAGCGGGGCGCTAATTATAAAGTCAACGAATTCGTAGGACGTAGACGACTTCACATACCGAAATTAATGTACACTGACGTGAGCTGTCTAAGCAAATGCGAATAAAAGCACAGTTGACAGATAATGCGATGAAATTAGGCCAATCTCGTTTTGAAATTGGCCACAGAGGCCAGCGTCGACGAGTCATTGGCACGTTGGCCCAATTCGGGGGCCAACGCGCCAATGCACGCAAATTTCCCGTCCATACTAAGGAAGTTGGCTGTCATTGCTCGTCCTGGGCCAGTATGGGTACGAGGCACTAGCGCGCTGCCCTACTAAGGCCAGAATTAAAGTACAAAGAAAAACTAACTTCCGATGGTGTTATAACATTTTCGCCAAAGTCAGATACAAGGTGGACACAATTCGAGATGCTCTGATTTGATTTTTGTTGGGTATCAACTTGGTCATCATCCTTTCGTAAGACTACGAAAGTATGAGCACGGCGTCGTTTGAAGTGAAAACTAGCATTTTTCTGAACAATGACAAGCCTGGGAGTATCGCTTTTCAAATTATTGTATTTTATTTTTTTTTCAACTTTTCGTGGGAAAGTGGACGATCGCTTACACTTTTTTCAGTCGAACATTCTCTTTAAAACGTTAGCTTACGTATTTGATAGATTGCTCAACTTCTATGAAATCAATCGTGTACTCATAACACTCTTCTTATGAGTGTTTAAGTATACCGATCTCAAAACAGTTTTATAATAAGAAGTTATAGACTAAAGCTTTTATAAGGCTCTTATTATAAGAGTCATAAGAGTTAAGTCTCTTGTAAGAGCATTCATGGGAGAGTATAACTCTTCAAGAGTTAAACTCTCATAAAAAAGTCTCTATGAGAGTTCATGACGACAAAATATGATCTTGTAACAGGAGTATGACTCTTCAAGAGTAATAATCTCTTAATAAATGTGCTATAAGAGTTTACTTAAATCTTGTTACTAGAGCTACATTATGAGAGTGGTGAAGAGCCTTACTAGAGTCTTATGAGAGCTTTTTCCAGTTCACAGGAGCTAAACTCTCAAGAGTTTGTTAGTTGGGCTGTGACCTAACAGTTACGGTGCGAAGCGAATGCATTTTTACATACTCCATTAACAGTGCCGTGGCTAGCAGCATCAGTTTGGGAATTTGAATTTTTTTAAACGATAATGGATATACGAAGGTTTTTGTGCAAAAAACCGCGCCTAGATAACGTGAATGTAAGTACTTAAATGCTATACATATAACGTTATAGGGGGATTCATGCTCACGTCGTAAACCTCGTATTTGTCGTAATGCTGTAAACTTCTGTCATTTTACTGTGGAGATGACAGAAGTTTTCGACGAATACGAAGTATACGATATTTAAGACAGGGAGCGTGAATCCCCCTTATATGTAAATTCTAAAGCATTTACAGTGAAAACTCCCATCGACGAGAATCCATGACCCCAGTCTTTTTGTCCGGCTGCGGGAAGGATTGAAAAATGTTTGGTATTGTTTGTTAGGCAGCCCCCACACAAGAGTGATGCACTACGCGATGCAACACACGCAACAACAACTCGATATATATGCGATAATTATCGCTTCGTTTGTTTGAGTTTCGTATCGCGTATTGCGTGTGCGACGTATCGTGCGTCGCCGCATTCTGATGTGGGGGACATATTCTCGCTACTCGCAAGCGCGAATGTATTTTAGCTCGGCTCCATAAAAAACGCACGAGCTAGGCTTAGATTATTTTGCCGTATGAACCGGATGAACCGAATGAGTCGCATGAGCAAACTACTATACATTGGCTACCAACAACAAAGGAGATGGTTGTGGCGCGAAAGTATGCTGTTCATCCGGTTCGTATAGGGCCAATGTAAATGAAGCCTTAATAGAAAGGAACGACACACATGAATGGTACGGTTTAGTATAACGGGGAATCGCCGATTCCATTGCAATCAACAACGCACAATGAAATTTGTCAATACCGGACATCCACGGGACCAACAATTTTGTCCGCTAATCACAGGTGTCCGCTTATTCGTGAGGATATTCTTTCCTATTTTTAGCGGTTTGTAATAAAAACAAAACCCTTAAAAAACCGCTTTGATGTCTGTCTGTCCGTCTGTCCGTTTTTCTAGAGATTATTATCTCTGGAACGAGAGAAGCTACATCATCGAATTTGGTAGTTGTAGTTAGTCCACTTTGCGATAGGGGTGAAATAAGAGTCAAACTTTTTTTTTCATAGAACTCAGCCATGTGGGATATCATATGAAAGGGGACATTGAGTGCATTTCATTTCTGGTTTAAAATTTTAACAGAAGAGTGGGGGAGGAGGGGTTCATTCGTAGGAGCACAAAATACTCCGTATAACGGTATCTTCTGGAAAAGGTTAATAATAGTAGATTTCTATATTTTCAATTTACACCATCTAGCGGCTGCAGCGATGTGTTAGTCAAATCATGAAAAATTCCATACATAATAATCCTTCCATGTTTCATTTAAATCGAAGCATATTTAACTATTCTATATGCTCTTGAATTTAACAGTTTTCAACTCAAGCAACACAAATTTGGGTCTGGTTTGGCTGTTGATGTGAGCTATGACTATGAACTATTCAGGTGCCGCCACACACGAGGCATGAGAAGTGGACGCGCTAATAAGCGGTATAAATATTTGCATTTTAGGATTATTATTATCATTAAAAGTCTCATTATAAAAAAAAAACTTGTATTTTTTACGGACTCTATGATGTAACGTGACATATAAGGTGGGTTTTTTGCAAATCTATCCGGTGTAGTGTAAGTCATGCCGAAAAAGAACGCTTTTGGGTAATTATACGGAGTAAAATTAGCTTTGCCAGAAAATGGGTTGTGACTGTAATAAACTTTTGATTATAGGTGATGGTCCAATCCCAGATTGGCGCGAAACATAATTTAAATAACGACAGCCGTAAGAAAATCATTGAGGACAGAGGCTAAACTTAATTATAACATACCATAAGTAAACATTGAGTTTGGAAGTATGATCTAGTTGGTTGATATTGAAAATGGGTATGATTAGGCCAAAAGAACGCCTACCTCCCCTACATATGTAAAATACTTAAGTGTATCTATAACTCCCGATTAAATGAACACGAAAAGCTCTAGCTTTGTTGGTAGATTGCTCGTGATGGTAATCTTATACTCCCCTGGAAAAATAAAAACCATCAGTTGAAAACTAACGGTAATTTTCTTACAAAGAACCCCCTACTACCCACTGCTTACTGCGACAGTATAAATTAGCTAAAACCGAAAAAGATTATGTTATCAGACAAAATCCAATCAAAATCGCCATTTTCAATTTCACAACTCCATGAAATTCACAATCTTAAAATATAAAGGGAAATTCGTTGATCGTGTGGATTTAAAGTTGAGCTTAGGTTCCATCCCGGGTAAATTTACTCGAGATTAATCACTTGGGCAGCGACAGTAACCCGTATAAGTGTGTGTTGTTGTAACGCGTGTTATTAGCCTGCCCTACACCGGATAGATTCACAAAAAAAAAATCTCACCAATAGAAAAGTTCAAACACCCCCCCCCCCCCCCCCCCCCCCCCCCCTTGGATGATTTCTGCGCACTGGCCTGGTACATTGATTTAAATTTGGACATTTTGATATCATCCATACAAAAAATTGCGCATAACAGGCCTCTTGTACTACATACTAGTACTACGAGTACTGCATACAGTCCAGGATAGGAACGAAATATAGGAAAAATAAATCGTGTATTTTTGAAATTTGGTACAATTGTCGTAGACAGTCCCCTGAATATGTTCTCAAAAGTCCCCTGGGATAGAGGGTCCGGAAGCGTAGGGGAGAGGGAGTCAAACGTCCCTTTTTCCAGTTTTCCCTGATTATTTTGAAAATGAATGACCCTGCAGACAAATGTCCCAAGCCAAATAAAAAGTACATAAAATTTCCTACAAAGCAATTATCATACCCTCGACTGTCAAATGGTCCATTATACTCTACTATAGACCAAAAAATAATAAAAGCTAAACTGATTTCCTGACAAGGAAAAACGACACAATAACTCCCGAGCAATTTGGTCAAATATTCTGATTGGGATCTAGTTGGTACCGCAAATAAGTACGATCTGATCAAAGGTACGACTACCTTCCCTAAAATTATTATATATTTTCAATAATTTCAAATATGCCAATCAATACCAGCCCATTAATTAATCTCTAAAACATCTTAAGCAGGGTTGAAGACAAACGCCGAAAACAAGCCTTTTTTTGACAATTGTCTTTCGGAGATTTATAATTGCATGGTATGGTATGGTACGGAGGGCTGCCGTAAATAAACATAATACAGCACACTTAGACCAAAAAAACTAGGTCCCTTGTGATACCCTAGTAAAAACATACCCCCAGTCGTCATCTAATGATTGAACCCAAACCAGAGCTTATCGCTAGACGAAGAAGTTGACCCACATCCGCACTAGCTAAGTCTCCCAGATGAGCATAAAAAGAGGACCCCAAAGTAGCTCTTCTTTTATGTGCCAAAGCTGGGCAATCGCAGAGAAGGTGAAAAGTACTCTCCTCCTCCTCATCACCACAACTTCTACAAAAATCGTGGTATGGAAGTCGGAGTTTTCTGGCGTGTTCGCCGATGTCGCAGTGACCACTGATGACTCCCACAACAAGGTTGATGTGGAGTTTCTTCATAGAAAGCAGTTTAGTGGATCGTTTAATATCCAGCTTAGGCCATATCAGTTTTGCTTTATGGCTTTATTCAGCCATCTCGAATTGGCCTTGTTGATAGAGGTTACCTTTGTGCCATACTTACATGTATGGAGAGGTATAGCAATGTCTCGACATACTTGCAGGTTTCCATCGGCAGTTCCCCTTCTAGCAAGCTCGTCTGCTCTACAGTTGCCAATGAAGCCACTATGGCCTGGTATCCAACACAGGGTTATGTTGAAGAAATTTCCCATTTCCGGTAGCGCAGTGTGTTGAGGCATCAGTCTCATGTTTGACTACCGGCGTTTCGGGTTCGAATCCCGTCCACGACAACGTTCGTGGCCATGGATGTGCAGGAGGTGCATGCTGGCAACTGCATTCTCTGAAACCAATTTATGCCAACGAAACGTCAACTGGGCCAGATGGAACAGTTGACGCGCTATGCCCCACAAGGGGTTAGGGCAATTGAGTATGTACGACAGTCTGCCACACACTTTGACGACACCAGGACGGATTCCAAGGATCTTATAGCGGCCTGACTGTTCGTGTAAATCGTAATATCTCTTGCAGATATGATATTTTGTCCGAGCCATACCATTGCCTCTTTTATTACACGGATCTCCGCCTGGAAAACACTACAGTAGTTTGGGAGGCGTAAAGACGTAGCAAGTCGAAGACACTCAGAGAAGACTCCGGCGCCCACCCCATCATCGGTTTTGGAGCCATCCGTGTAAATACACAGAGGATTTAGGGCCGTCGGGTCGACCATTTCCCCTTTGACTACGGGATGGAATAACGCATGTGTAGTTTGCACTGAACCAGTGTTTTGGAATACAGCAGTCCGTGGAGGAGGGGATGTCAATATTGCTTAGGATTGCAGCATGACCGAAGTATGTGTCGGTCCATTGACCTGTTTCCCTTATGCGAATCGCCGTGTTGGTAGCGATCTGTTCACTTGCAATGTCCACAGGAAGAAGGTTTAGCATCATCTCCAAAGCCGCGGATGGGGTTGAGCGAAGAGCCCCAGTTATGGCCATGCACGCCGCTCTCTGCACCTTTGCTAGGGATGCTGCGGCTTGTTTCTGTACGTAGGGCAGTAATTGCATACCGTTCCCCGTATAGATAATTTAAGTTATGAACTTTTTTCTCTCCTGCTTTCTCGCAGCGCTATATTAGAAATGTTTCGAAATGTTCCCAAACGCGAAACAACCCTCCAAATGGCCAATTAATTCACTTCACAAATTACAGGACTATAGAAGAACAGATGCTCAAGTCAAACGAATCTCGACACTGGTTATTCACATGGCAAAATTTCACTAGTACACAGATCTGGTGAAATCTCATATTCTACACAACTTTTTTTCACGGGCCATTTCGCCGATGAAAAGTGTAGATATTTCGCTGCTGTCAATTTTTTTTATTCCACTCGATCCGAGCCTTAAATCGTTTCTTCATCACAGACTGACTTTTCATTCATGCACTTGCCACAAGGCGCGCCCACAAAAATGCACTTGTTGTTGTTGTAGTTGTAAGCAATCAAAGAGGATTGTAGCAATGGTCGGAAGTTCGGTGTGTGAGTGTCTTATAGTGAAACTACTCATGCGCGCGAATTACATCTAATAGCTTTACGTGTTATAAAAAAAACTAAACTTTTGTTTGTACAACTCTGTATTCCAGGTAATAGTGAAAGACACAATTTTCTTACATCGATATTTAAAAGAATATTTTGTTTACGTTGCGGCACATGCCGGAAACAGTATTTAGATCGAGGTGCAATGTACCTATGAATCGTATGTATTAGTGATGGGCATAATGACTCTTTTCACTGTGCCAGCACATAAGCTCTGACTCTTTCCAATGAGTCGTTCAAAAAGAGTCGTTCAAAAAGAGTCATGCAAAGAGTCTGAAACTTGGTTAATAACATATTCAATAAAAGTCGTAGATGGGCGACCCCAACTTTTTTTTCTCTTTTAGACCTTTAGTTCGAGCCAGCTCGATCGGACCACTATTTCCCATGAAAGCGGGGCTGCCAGCCTGGGATGGGCGACCCCAATTTTTTTTCTCTTTTTTGACCCCAGATTCGGACTTAGCGACTCACCAATGCCCTTTAGTTCGAGCCAGCCCGATCGGACCACTATTTCCCAAGAAAAGGGGGCTGCCAGCCTAGGATGGGCGACCCCAATTTTTTTTCTCGTTTTTGACCCCAGATTCGGACTTAGCGACCCCCCAATACCCTTTAGTTAGAGCCAGCCCGATCGGACCACTATTTCCCATGAAAAGAAGGCTGCCAGCCTAGGATGGGCGACCCCAATTTTTTTTCTCTTTTTTGACCCCAGATTCGGACTTAGCGACTTAGAGTCAATTGACTCTTTTGACTCTTTTTGAACGAATCTTTTTGTGCGGTTCGATTTTCTATGGCTCTTTTTGAACGAATCTTTTTGTGCTGTTCGATTTCGTGTCGCTCTTTTTGAACGAATCTTATTGTGCGATACGATTTTGTATCGCTCTTTTCGAACGAATCTTTTTGTGCTGTTCGATTTCGTGTCGCTCTTTTTGAACGAACCTTATTGTGCGATACGATTTTGTATCGCTCTTTTTGAACGAATTTTACATAGAGAAGGGAGAAGGGGATAGGGAGGGAGAGGGCTGAGGAGCATCCAAATAGTGGGGATGGATGCTCCTCAGCCCGGATAGGGGATTTAAAGGGGGGGTCAAAATGGTGTCAAAAATGCGAAATTCCTTATATTTTAGAAGTTATGGCCACAAAACAGTTTATTTAAAACTAGGGTATAGTAGTGGTGTAACTGCTTGAAACAGAATAATTTATGGGATAAACTAAACCGTGGTCGTGTGAACGGTCCACAACCCAAGGCAAAAGCAGTTCACTTTCCAGTCCACGCTCGATACAAGCATGAGATCGAAAGCGTGCCACGATGTCATGTATTGGCCCCGTCAGAACGCTGCTTTACACTGTAGCTGTAGTGGAAGCTGTGGGTTTTTGTTTGGTTTCATTTAAAGTTAAGCTTGAGATGAAGATACGTAAGACGAATACTTTTGTTTTAGAATGTTGGGATTGTTTTCTGTATTTGGAGAAACTTGGTTGTGCGGTGGGACGCGACGTAAGTAAATTATTTTTGATATGTTTGCATTTGCAGTCAGCATGGGTTGTTGCGTATATATTTGGAAGTATACACAATGCGTGCATTGCATACTGCATAGAGATGAATATGAATGGATTTAGATGGGATTGCTTTGGTAGATAAATGATGGTGGTTTTGCTTTTAGATAGATAATGGGATGGGATGTGAGTGAATGAATGTATCGTAGTACATTATATGTATTGAGTAATGAGCGTGGATTGGTTATACGTTGGGTAATATTTATGCCATGGGCTAGTTTGGGAATTAATTTTACAGGGAGTCATTCTTAAATTGAACGACTCGAAGGCTATGTCGTTGTGCCGAATCTTTCGCTCACCCTGATGAGTCGTTCAAAAAGAGCGACTCGTTACTGTGTTACACATCACTAGTATGTATGTTGCATTGTAGGTGAAGGTGTAATGTTGTTGACTGGGCACATGTGCTATTGTTGTTGGTTGTTGCTAGGTGTGCTGGTAACGCATGTAACTCGCGCGCAGCGAGTTAATTGGTGTTGCAAATTACTACACATGCGTCTAGTCACTCGTCGCGCCAACTAACGCGCTGCCTGTTACACACTACACATTCGCTGATAATGGCCGCGCGTACCGTAGTAGATTGCGTCGTCATCGTCTTTTGTGTATTCATTTTCAGCAGAGAGTTCACGAGGAATTCAATATTCAATTTAACGCGTAAGTTTAGTGAGTTGATTACCGTTTGGGTTGCCATCAATAATAAAAGACGTGGTTTTTAATTATTTTAAAAGTGAAATGGATTCGACACAAAATGATTTGTGGGACAATGAAAAAGTTTTGAAGTTTCGGGAACTATACTCCTCAAAACAAAATAAGGGCCACTAATAATTTTCCGATTGTTTTTTTGTGGTTCTCCATACTCTCATACGTCGATTGTCATTAAAAAAAAAATGCACTTTACACTCATCCGTGAAAAGCACCTCACGCCATTCCTCCATGCCCCATTCACTGTTATCGTAAACAAAACACTTGAAAAATATCGGCATTCGTAAAAATTAGTTATCGAAGCAAAAATATTCGGGTGGCCCTTATTTTGTTTTGAGTAGTTATATATCATGGGGTATGGGGAACCTATAATTTGGAACCCCAAGCACCCACAACATAAAAACAAGGAGAAAGTCCACGATTCATGGACAAAAATGTCCACTGAATTGAACATTAGTGTGAATGACTTGAAATAAAAAAAAAATGCATTAATGGCTCCGTTCCGTTTCACAATTCTTGAATTGGAGTAATACACTAATTTTCCAAATTTTGGCATTTTGGTTAATTAATCGCTCATGAATGCAGCATTAGAACCGATGCAACCTAAAGGTGTATTTTGCTAGGCACACGATCGTCGCACATTGTTTGCGATTAGCGACCATCCTATAGAGCACGGAGCACTATTTGTGTGTAACTTTTTCATCGTCGCCTACGATCGACGCAGAGTGATGCCTAGCAAAACGCACCTTAAAGGTGTGAGTTGGAAGGCTGCGACTGAGCGACTTTTTATGTGGAAGTACAGTCGTACAACTACATGCTTCATTCGCCGATCACCTAAACTTTAAAATACACAAGAATAGTGGTCCGTTATGACGGTTTTTTTTAATACTCGTAGTCGCTACGCAAGTTGCTCAGTCGTGGCCTCGGAACTCACACCTTTCGAGGTTTCGATCTCCCGCAGTGACATCTTGCGTGTGTATGTATGTATTATGGACGAGTGGTACCGTTGCGGCTAAAAGGAGAAGTATGAATCGACAATTAATATAGTTTTACGAAGAATTCGTACAAACCATCTCATAGTTGGGCGACCGGTAGCGCAATGTGTTGAGGCATCAGTCTCATGTTTGACTACCGGTGTTTAAGGTTCGAATCCCGTCCACGACGACGTTCGTGGCCATGGATGTGCAGGAAGTGCATGCTGGCAACTACATTCTCCGAAATCAGTTTATGCCATCAAAACGTCAACTGGGCCACATGGAATATTTGACGCGCTATGCCCCACAAGGGATTAGGGCAATTGAGTAGTATTGCGATGAATTGCTCTAATCCACCGTCGTCTACGGCAACGTGTTGTTTTTGCATTTTTTTCGAAAAACTTTCGGATAATCGGCAACACCTACTAAGTGCAGAGTAGTGATGTGTAGCACAGTAACGAGTCGTTCATTTTGAACAACTCAACAGAATGAGCGAAAGATTCGGCACAACGAAATAGCCTCCGAGTCGTTCAATTTAAGAATGGCACCCTGTAAATTCCCAAACTAGCCCATCGCATAAATACTACCCAACGCATAACCAATCCACGCTCATTTCTCATTACATATAATGTACTACATTCATTCACTCACATCCCATCCCATCCCATTGATATATCTAAAACTAAAACCACCATTATCTATCTACCAAAGAAATCCCATCTAAATCCATTCATAATCGTCTCTATGCAGTATGCAATGCTCGCATTATGTATACTCCCATATACATACAGAACAACCCATGCTAACTGCAAACATATCAAAAATCATTTACTTACATGGCACCACACATCCAAGTTTTTCCAAATACAGAAAACAATCCCAACTTTCTAAAACAAAAGTATTCGTCTTACGTATCATCATCTCTGTCGTCCGGATGGCGCAACGGTTAGTACATTCGCCTTCAACGCACTGGGCCCCGGTTTGATTCCGGGGATTTACGTGTCGGACTATGAGCCCACTCAGCTGTTAAATGAGTACCCATTATGGGGTAAATAACTCGGTTGAGCGTGTTGCTGATCACATACCTCTGCACAAAAAACCGTCACGATCTAGAAAATGAGATGATGCTAACTCATCTCGAGGCCGTGGTTCAAATTGGACTGTTGCGCCAGTTATTTATTTTCAGGCGGCCAAGGCCCGACGTCGGGCTGTCGCGCCACGATGATGATGATCATCATCTCAAGCTCAACTTTAGAAAGCCCATAGCTTCCACTTCCACTACACAGTGTAAGCAAACTCAAATTTCCAGCTGCTGTAATACATACGAGCACAATTTAACATCATAGACGGTACAAAATCGAATCGTTCAAAAATTTCGTCCACAAATCGAATCGTTCAGAAATAGCGATATAAAATCGAATCGTCCATATCGTTCAAAAAGAGTCAAAAGAACCCACTCCAGATTGGCAACCCCGTTTACATGGGAAATAGTGTTTCGATCGAGCTGGCTCGAACTAAAAGACATTAGGGGTCGCTGACTCCGAATCTGGGGTCAAAAAATAACCAAGTTTCAGACTCCCTTTGTAGTCCGGATGGCGCAACGGTTAGCACGTTCGCCTTCTACGCACTGGGCTCCGGTTCGATTCCTACTGAATGCGGTAGTTCTCGATAAAAAAGTTGATTTACGTGTCGGACTATGAGCCCACTCAGCTGTTAAATGAGTACCCATTATGGGGTAAATAACTCGGTTGAGCGTGTTGCTGATCACACACCTCTGCACAAGACATAACGTCACGATCTAGAAAATGAGATGATGCTAACTCATCTCGAGGCCATGGTTCAAATTGGACTGTCGCGCCAGTTATTTATTTATTCAGACTCTTTGCATGACTCTTTTTGAACGACTCTTTTTGAACGACTCATTGGAAAGAGTGCTTATGTGCTGGCACAGTGAAAAGAGTCATTATGCCCATCACTAGTGCAGAGCAGAAGCCGCCACAATTAGAAAAACTTGCACTTCATCTTCATCCATTCTGTCGTAATCTAAACGCTATTATTATGATGAACGTTTTGCCTTGTGAAGAAATCGCTCGCCAGTGGTACTCGCGAGTATTACTCGCGATGCATGCGCGCGAATGTGTGGTAGTCAATTGTATTGATGAACATGACTAGGCACTTTTGTTGCGAGTGACCCTCGCGGTCATGCTCGCATATGTGTAGTTTCACTATTAGTGGTTAACAACTGACTGGAGGTGAAAAAAGATGCACTTTAATTTATAATCCTTGTAAATTTATCTAACTACACGAGAACAACGTTTGTAACGTTAACGTTCATTCACCTCTATGTTTCAAATTACAGGTTTTCGACGATGCATTTTGTTTTGTCTTTTCAAACAAAATATTTGATACAACGTATGGCGTTACACTTAACACCTGCCTGTCGCTCTTTTGGTATAATTTGAAATTACTGGCAACTATTTTGGAGCAAGGACGAAAACGTAACCGGTTGAGATTGAGCGATCAAATGAAGGCCCTGGGGCGCAGCGTGTTCTCTCAGTACCGGTGACATATGATACGTATGGCCAAAGTAATAGGGCCTGACGGAGTTTGGATCGGCGGCCAATATGCAGATTTTTCTTAAGAGCAAGGACGAGATCGCATTTCTTTACAAGATTTACGCGCCACCGTATATTCTTGCCCCGATTCGCGAGAACTCCGATAAAACGGAACTATGAACTATGCCCGCCACCTGCAGAGGATGATGAGTGGACCCTGCCGCTTGTCAGCATCAGCAAAATAATCAATGAGTTGGTAAGTTGGTGCCACCTTCGATGCGAACAAAAGTTAAATCAGATTTCATTTTTGTTTCAATGTTGCAGGTGGGAAATCATTTGCGTCTGTTTCGCGGGACGCTCTATAAAAAGCTCCCGGGCTTGACTCGGATCGTCCTGCCGAACGAGACGCGAAAACGTCTGATGGAACCGGGATTGAGCAATCGCATACTAACTAGCGAGTTTTATGTCGCATCTAAAAGCCAATGAAGTTGACGAAAAAGTCGAAGGAAGAGATGAAAAGTAAGTACAGTTGAGAACGGAAAAGTGCCAACCTCCTGGAACGACGAAATTGATTGCACTTATCCGTTGGAAAGTCGACAATGGGTAGTTGCAATCCCCTTTGGTAGCGAATCTGAAGTTGCACTTATCCGTTTTTCATACGTATTGATCAGAGATGGGCCAGTAAAATTGAATCAATTCGATGGTTTTATGGGAAATTATTGGGAAATATCTGGAAATAATTGCAATTCCTCCTGTAGATTCTTCATACATGGTGAAAACTGTGTTTGCACAGTCGCATAAGCTGAGCTTAACTTTTCGCAGAAAAAAAAATGAGAAATTTGAGTATTTCTTTAATATTTCTAAATGCTGTCTCGGACAGAAAAATTGAATAGGATGTAAACTAATGAGCGTTGAATTCTGCGTCCAATGCACTGCTCAAAGTCGAATTTAAATTTAGCTGTATAGTCAAAAGCGATAGTCACAAATTGATAATTTTTGAGGCTTTAAGAATTAACATTTTATCAATTGAATTTTTCAGCAATGCGTCAACTCACACAATATTTCAAAAATTCAGAACTTCCCTAACTAATACAACCAGTAATGTAACAATTGGACACGCCTTTAGGCAAGTTAAACTCCACAAAATAGCCGACCTTAGTTAGTGTTCACACTGCGGCCAGTTCACTTGATCTTAAACTGTCATACAAGTTTAAACTCATCACAGCATCACTCCTTGATTTCTAGTGTGAACCCAATATTACATTAGGCGTGTTTCTTTGTACTGCGGTGCAGGGTAATTGGGGGTTATCCGGGTTAGGGTAAGTCGGGGAGAGACGCCGCTGTTTTTAAAGCATATTTATTTATTTGTAAAAGAAAGGCGCCACTGTTAAGGAAAGTATTATAAAACGATATTTGGGATATCTTATTTTATCAGCTAAGCCTTAAATGCGATAAAAAATAATGTACACCTTCAAAAAAAATATTTTGTAATCCCATTCAATTCGGCATCTCTCCCCGACATTCCGGTATAGAAGCCGCAGCTTATCGGGGAGAGATGCCCCTTGTTAAGTTTATGGAAAAAAACACTAAAAGTTTGCAAAAACTGACTTTATTTTAAATGGAATTGAAAAATACATCATGTAGAAAAGTAATTTTAGTTTTTGTTTCTTTCCCTTATAACTAATCGGCCGCAGTCGACGCATTTCCCATTGTAAAGGGAGCAGGACTCGTGGAACCACTTTTTGCACATCATACACTCCACCCAGTCATCTTTCTTTTTAGTTCCGTTTCGTTTTCGAAACATTCACAACAGCGGTTGAGATTGGCATTAGCTCCACTATGATTTTTCTTTGGTTGTTTGTTACTTATCTTTTGCCGCTTTGCATTATTTTTTAGCTTCTTTCAGCTTTTTCTCTTTAATATTATTTCTGTCAGTAAGGACGCATGCCAGCTGCCTTCTGGCATGAGCCTTCTTTTCATGTAGTTTCGGTACTGGAGAAATCTGTGATAAAACTTTTCCGGGAGTAAGATCTAAATCATTCTCTGATTCGTTAGATGATGTGCAATATACAGTAGCAGATCCTCTCTTTTCTGAAACAATTGGACACTTTTGGGAAGTACCTCCCGAAGTAGATGGCATTGCTTCGTTGAATGATGTGGAACGCTATTGGAAAGTAGTTCCCGAAGTAGATGGCATTGCAGCGGTATTGCCTGAATCATTCTTCAGGTGGGTCTCTATCGAGTGCTCTTTTCCTCTGTCAGAAATGGCGTAAAAATGATCGGGAATTCTATTGGGGTTCAGTGGATATATTCCTGTAGAGTTAAACCCACTAACAGCAATATCCACTGAAGCAGCTTTACGCCAAGCTGCTCCAATAAGTGTCCCCATTTGATATCGAGTGATGCGTCGTTGTGAGTTGTGTTTCATCCAACTGGCAGCTTCAGTCTTAAAATAATTTTTAAACGGCCCAAAGAAACACCTGTCTAGCGGTTGCAAAGCATGAGTGCAATGGCTTGGCAAACAAAGAAGGATGACCCCATTTTCGTAGGCTGTTTCGAGCAATAGGGGCGAGCTGCAGTGACTGGCGTGTCCATCCAGAATTAAAATTACTTTTCCTGGTGGTTTTTGAGGTAAAAAATGTTCTGTAAACCATCTGATAAACAACTCAGTGCTTATGTAGGCAGATTTCGGATTCATGTACACACGAGATCCAGGAGGAAGGCCATCTTCGAATTCCTTTTTTTTATTCACTCCTTTGAAGATTAAGACAGGCGGTAAAAATTGGCCGGCAGCATTACAGCACCCTACGACTGTCACAGTTTCCCCCTTTTCACCAGATGTCAACACATGAACGCCTTTCGACCCTTTTTGTGTTATAACTGCGTCTGGTTTATTGTTAGCCTGTACACCACTTTCATCCATATTGCATATGTTACTAGGCTTATCGAAGAGGTCATTCTCTTGAACGACTTTCTCTAGCAATGCGAAGAAGGCATCTACACTCTCTCGGTTCATTCCTTGAGCCCTAGGAACCGACAAGCCTTCTGCTTGGCGAATACTCAGTTCTTTATTCCGCCTTAAAAAGGAATTTAACCAATCATATCCAGCAGTTTGTTTATCTTTATTAAATTTGTGAGCAACTCCAAGTTCTTCGGCAAACTGATAAGCAATTTTACGAACAGTTGTTCTGTCTGGTGCGAAACCTGCAGCCGAAAGCTTGTTAATGTGAGCGACAAGTTTTTTTTCGTTGGTTTCTCCAAATAAACCTATAACAAAACACACATCCATTTATATTTAATTAATACCTACTAATTATATGAATTAATTATTACTTGCTGGACCCTGTGAGCCTTTTCTCGAATTTCCTGAATTCAACCTTCGTTTTAGCGTTCGTGCCGGTATTTGATAGATGCGCTCAGCTTCTCTAAATTTTATTTCTCCGCGCCGTAGCTTTTGTAATGCTTCCTTCAAATTTTCTTCGCTCCACTGAGCCCTTTTTACGTTTCCTTTTCTTTTATAATGCGTCGGCATATTGCAAAAAAGACACTCCTTGAAAAAAAAGGGATAGTAATCTTCATTTATCAACATTTTTTCATGCGGCATCTCTACCAAAATCGATTGCGGCATCTAAACCAAAACTCAGGGTGAGATGCCGCATAGGATAAATCTTAGTTCGTTTTTGAAAGTTGGGTGTATTGCTTTCTAAACACTAATCAAGAGCCTTAGGAAGCTCCACAATCAAAGTAAAATAACATAGCTATTTAATGCTAATATGCATGTTACTACAAATTTGTCCAAACCCATCAAAAACTTTGTCTGGAAAAATCAGGTACTTACTTGACAAAATCGGTCAAAACTTATATTCAACACTCAACGTCTACATTTATCCACATGCAAACATGTACTAACAAATGGATGATGCAATAAGCATCACTGTTTCAATTTTCCTAAAGTGGAATTTGGTTTAATGACTAATGCGGCATCTCTCCTGGTGCGGCATCTCTCCCGGATTTACCCTAACTTACACACACAGTACACAAACAACAAGGGTATGTTATTTGTATAATGTTTGTAAGTGAACCCGGATAATCCCCAATTAACCACCACCGCAGTACAAAAAAATACATCTTCTAATAAAAACGCAATAACTCAAACATTAATATCAGGCAGAATATTGCAGCGAATATTGAATCGCAGTTAAAATCTCGCCATAAAAAATAAAAATAGCCCGGTAAAATGAGGTAATTGTTAAATAGATATATGGGCTGCTCACACTAAAGGTGAGCACTGCGACCAAATGAGGACTACTTTTTATTATTCAAGCAAAAGACCTTCCACCACTCGTACGAATATTAGTCTGTCTTTTGCAGGGGTTTTCCTCATAACGGCAGGGCACGTAGTGAACTGACCGAGGAACGTTGGGCATACACATAAAATGTGACATGTGGTCTCAACATCCTCCGAACAATGACCACTGTTGGCTCATTAGCCAGTTGCGGCCAGGAAAAAACTCCAACAAAATCCTTGATGATGATTTTATTCTATAATTTCATATTTCAATTAAGATACAATCTAATGTAAATTGAGAAGTTACAATAATTTTGAGAATATACTATATTTACCACGAAGTCTTTTGGCCGCGAGTGGATCTGTCGTCTGGCTTTAACTGGAATGGAATGATGTGGATTCCGTCTTGTTCGAATCAGCTGTATCGATTTAACGTCACTTTAAATTTACGGTTCAGTGGTTGTTTGTGATAACGATCAGAAGTCAAGATGAGACAAGATCTACATTCACTGCATTTCTCAAACTGCGTCGGCAACATCCCCCCGGGCGTCTTCGAATCTAGGAGTTCGAAGACCGATGATTTGGTTTTCGTACGTCAAGTACTGCAACTCGTCCAACGCTTCTCCTCGTTTTCAATGTTCCATCGCTAAGCTTAATGTCGACCGTTCTTATGATGTTATCTGGTCCATGGTGCAGTCTAATCACGCGACCTTTCTTCCATGTTCTACGTGGGTTGTCTGGTTCCGAAAGAAGCACAATATCATCGAGCTGGATGGGTTTTTCGTCCTTGAACCACTTTGTGCGTCGCATGATCGTGGGTAAATATTCTTTGTTCCATCTGTTGCGAAATTTCTCGCCTAAGTGTCGTGATTGACGGCTTTTTGAGCTTCCGAATCCATCACTTTCGTTGACTTCGCCAACTGGCTGGGCTGCAAAGCCACTACTCCCGAACAGTGCGTGATTCGGCGTAAGGGGTTCGTCATCTTCATGGTCCACTGGATTGTGTGTGAGTGGACGTCGATTCATCTCCAATTCCGCCTGTATGAGCGCTCCTCTGAGCGTGTCTTCAGAAGGTTTTTCGCCCTGCAATGTGAATTCTAGTGATTTCTTGATGCTCCTAATCAAACGTTCCCAAGCACCTCCCATCCATGGTGAGTATGCAGGAATAAATTTCCAATCATTATTGAGCTGATCTGCTACGGCTTTTCCATATTTGTCTATGGTTTCCTTGGAGTCCTTGGCAAGTTGAGTTCGAGCACCTACAAAATTAGTGCCATTGTCACTAAACATAGTTCTGATTGAGCCTCTTCTTGCTTGAAGGCTACGAATGGCAAGGATGACCTGATCCAACGAAAGGTCTGTTAGTAGTTCCAAGTATACCGCCCGGTAAACAAGACACGTGAAAATAATTCCATATCTTTTCACTGTGCTGCGTCCTTGCTTCACCAATAGTGGCCCAAAACAATCAACCCCTACATGCGAGAATGCCTTTGCATCGTACTGGAGCCGCTCGTCTGGGAGGAGACCCATTCGCGGGTGAACCGGCTTCGCTCTTAGGTTCTTACATCGCTGGCAATTAGCGCTCACTCGTCGAACAGCCGAGCGCACGTTAACGATCCACGACCTGCTTCTTGTGTCTGCGATGATGGTCTCTTCCTGCATATGCATATTCCGACAGTGATGATAGTTGATGTAAACGTCCGTCAAAGGATGCTTGTTTGGTAGAATGGCTGGATTCCGCGCCGCGTACGAAGTGGATGCCCTTTGTGCTCGCGAACTCATTCGAATGATCCCGTCGACTCCCATAAACGGGCTGAAACTATTGAGTTTACTATGCGCAGCTACCCTTCCTCGATGTCGAAGATCATGAACCTCTTCGGGGTATGCTTCGAATTGAATCATTCTAAATAAAAGGTCCTCGGCTCGTTCGCGCTCCATTGGGCGAATAAAGTTGAGTTTTTCATGGACTCTCTTGCGGCATGCGTCGGTGAATCGAATCATCCATGCTACAACTCGACAGTACGCTGCCCAATTTGCCTGATAGTGAGCTCGGATGTTTTTCAATGCTGCGAATGTGTAATCTGGTGGGCTGATATGATGAGTCATCAGAATCGCATCTTTGTCGTAGACTGCCTTGGAGATTGGCCATCTATCGATTGGAAGCTTCAGGAAGTCGGATCCTTGATACCAGCGGTCGGTACTCTCTCCTATGATGGAAACTGGTCTGGTAGCTTCGTCAGCGACGTAGTCTTGGGTACCCACATGATACCACTGATTCTGTGTCGTGGAGTCCAGGATTTCGCCAACGCGTACGGCAACGAAAGATCTAAACTTCATTTTCTTTGAGCATATCCACCTTAGGACACATTTGGAGTCGGAAAGAAATATGATATTTTCGATCTTCACAGTGTGTAACTTCTGAATGGTGTCTGCCAATCGAACGCCCAGAACAGCTGCTTGCAATTCCAGTTGAGGTATGGAAATCGGTTTTATGGGTGCGACTCGGGATTTAGCCATCACTAGACTAGTGTGAACATCGCCATGTTCAGATTCGAAGCGAAAGTAGGCGACAGCTGCGAATGCAACTTCGGAGGCATCCGCGAAAACAACCAATGTTATTCTCGAGTCTGTAGGAAGTCTGGGTGAGTAATGACGTGGGACTCGAAGTTTCGAAATTTGTCCTATCGTTGTGATGAAATTCCTCCAAGTTTCCTTCAGGTCGGAAGGAATCGGATTGTCCCAATCGATGCCGGTCCTCCAGATATCTTGCAGGACTAGCTTGCCACATAGAGTATATTTGGCGATGATCCCAAGCGGGTCAAATATCTTCATCAATGTGCTCAAGACTTGACGTTTAGTGGGGCGAAATTCAGCTGTATGGGCATTCGACATGCACTCGTTCTCCTTGAACACGAAGGTGAAATTATCCGTTATGGGTTCCCAGTACATGCCCAATACCTTGGTGATGTATGTGTCGCTTTCAGCATCGAATCCGATGAGTTTATCCTTGATATGTTTGGTGGGAAGCTTCTCAAGAAGCTCAAGGCTATTGGATTGAACACCAACAAGATCGAAAGACATGTCCTTGCAGATTTCGATGGCATTACTGATAACTCTGAAGGCTTCCTCCACAGTTTGATGCGAAGTGAAGAGATCATCCACGTACGTGGAGTTGATGAGGATCTCTGCTGCCTCGGGATATTTCTCATTATATAATCTCGCATGATGGTTCTTGATGAATTGCGCACATGAAGGTGAGCATACTGGGCCAAACATCATGCGTTGGTAGATTATTGTTGTAGGCTCTTGTGTGGTGTCTCCATTTCTCCATAATATACGTTGACACTGTTGGTCCTCTGGTTTGATTAGAATTTGGGAGAACATTTCCTTCACGTCAGCATTCACCGCAATTTCGTGTTGGCGCAATCGAAAAAGTGCTGCAAAGAGTGGTGCCATATTATCCGGACCCTTCAGCAGCATCTTGTTTAGCGAGATTCCATCAATCTCGGCTGCGACATCTGTCACGTTTCGCGGTTTCGGTGGATGCTTGTTTTCATTGATAACCACAAATGTTGGAGCAGTCCATGTTCGACTCCATTGAGTCTGCAAATCCTCTGTCGTTGCGATACGCGCGTAGCTTTTGCTAATGATGTTCTGCATTTCCTGATTTTTCCATTCAAGAAGGTTTTTGTTTTTTAAGCTTCTCTCTTCCGACTTCAGACGTTTCATCGCCATAGGGAGACTATCTGGTAGCTTTGTGTTGTCGTCCTTCCACAGTAATCCGATTTCGTAGCGATCATCGACTCTTTTGAGGGTAGATGTCATGATGTCTAAGGCTTTCTGATCAGCTTCACTGACAAGCGTCTTAGTTGGTGTAATTCCGAAGGCTTCTGTCGAGAAGTATCTTTTAACTTCTGCAATCGTCTCGTCATCCTTTTTTACCTGAGTGTGGTGGAGGCTTATGGCTGTCGTGTGATGATAATGACTATCACGCTGTACCGTATCCTTTGACGATCCCAGCTTTCCGAAGACTACCCATCCGAGTTCAGTTTTCATAGCGATGGGTTCGTGTGGTTCTCCAGTGATGGTCTTGGAACCCGCTAATAGGTCGGCGTGCTCCAGTCCAATCATGACTGTCGGGACTGCTCCTTGTAGATTCTCCAAATGTAGTCCGCGAAGATGTTTATACCGTTGCTTCATCTCGTTGATGTTCAAACACTGTGGCGCAAGAGCTAAGGAATCTCGTGCGTACACATTATGAATTTTATGTAACTTTCGACCTTTCGTGCTCGATATAACAAGTGAAACGCGCTTGCATGCTTCTTCCTTTGTAACACCTCCGGTCCACTTGAGGTGTAGTGCATCATCAACACCGTCGAGCTGAAGTTTGTCGTAAATGCTTCGCTCCATCATTGATAATGATGACGCCGGATCAAGCATCGCGTATGTCTTGATTGGGCCCTCTTGCCCGTATAACTTTATTGGGACAATTTGGAATAGCATCGTGTTGTTGTCCGTGTGACTGAGCTGCAGTTTTGTGTCAGATCCGGAGAATTGTTGCTGCGAGTTGTTACGATTCGCTTGTTCATCGATAGTCGCTTCGGTAGTACGCTCTTGTTGACTCGGACGATGCATGATAGTGTTGTGTGGTCCGCCACAACCTTCAACTCTACAACCTCCTTTCAACGTGCAGTCGTTTGCCTTATGCGTTTTTGAACCCAGACACTTAAAGCAAATGTCATTTTTTCTTAGTAGGTCGACTTTACTAGACCATGGCAGCACTTTGAACTGCTGACACCGCCACATCGGGTGAAACGAATGGCATTGCGGGCAACGAAAACTGTCCTTGGCCTCTCTCTTGTTTGCTGGTTGTGAGTGTTCAGCAGCTGGCTCTCCTTTGATTGTGTCATGTGAAAGAGCTTGTTGTTTTGACTGTTTCGAGGATGACGACAAGAATTTCGCGAAATTACATTTTAACAGGATTTGTTGCGGCATTTTCCGTACACTGTCCTCCAAGTAATTCGATAGATCTTCTATGTTGAACTGCTGATTATCTAGACGTAAACTTCGGATCTTGTCGTAGTGGCCAGCAGATGACACAAATTTGTTGTGAAGTTCGCTGATAATGAAAGGCTGGTTCAGTGCTGTGACATTTGCTTGACTTTTCGCCATGAGTACAAAGTTTTTGAGTTTGATGTTGAAGGCTGGCAATTTTTCGTCATATTTCTGAGTGATAGCTGGCAGCTTCAATAGGTCACTGGCTTCCTTGTTTAATAACTCCTCTTCTCGTCCGTATATCCCTTTCAAAGTCTCGATGATTGTCTCGGCATCAGTACCACGATTTAAATGGGGCTGAACGGCTGCCTTTGCATTGTCTTTCAGTGCCTTTCTGAGACGGTTTACGTTTTGCACGTCGGAGAATTTACCTTGGCTGGATGTCAATGTATAGTCAGCGATCCAGCTTGGCCATGCCATGGGATCTCCGGAGAACGTCATTAAGTCGCGTTGTTGACACTGGTTCATGGTCAGCGTAAGGTTATTCAAGGCCTCAGTCGTGGTGTCCGTAATAAGCTGGTTATCATGCGCACTTAGTGAGCCGGCAGACTGTTCCGGGGCTGGTTCTGGTGGACGCGAACTGTGATCTAACCTTGAGTGCACTAATAATTTCATTAGTTCTAGTTGTTGTTTTTGTAGCTCCAGTTGCTCCTTTTGTAGCTCTCGATCTGCTCTTACAGCCTCCCTTTCAGCCTCCACCATACCTAGAAACTTTTGCTGGACCTCCCGGTCTGCCTTCACCGACTCCCGCTCTGATCGCACCATGTCAAGGAACTGTTTCTGCAAATCTACCATCTGCAACATGCTGTTGTCGACGACCGGGGACACAGCGGTAGGCTCCACATCTTTGCATGTGGTGCAGGTCCATTCCTCATCTCTGATTGTCTCATCGACGCCGACACAAGTAAAATGGTGCCATTTTTCACATGATTGGCATTGAACCCACCAACCATGGGATTTCTTGCCGCATGTAGCACATGGAGTGACGTTCGCCTGACCACCTTTCACTTGTTGAATATTAGCCATTATGATTGGCGGCGACTATCTGTGATATACTCGTATAACCTCACTTTTTCCCACCACGCGATTTCAAATCCATTGATTGAAACAGGTATATGGTTAAATATTGGTTCTCTTCGAATCCAATCGAAACTCTGATGCTGTAGATTATGCACGTCTTCAAATTGGACGTTTTTCCGAAACGATGTTTGCCGATAATTTTCACGTGTCCGTTCGTGAATAAAATGATGTTGGCTCATTAGCCAGTTGCGGCCAGGAAAAAACTCCAACAAAATCCTTGATGATGATTTTATTCTATAATTTCATATTTCAATTAAGATACAATCTAATGTAAATTGAGAAGTTACAATAATTTTGAGAATATACTATATTTACCACGAAGTCTTTTGGCCGCGAGTGGATCTGTCGTCTGGCTTTAACTGGAATGGAATGATGTGGATTCCGTCTTGTTCGAATCAGCTGTATCGATTTAACGTCACTTTAAATTTACGGTTCAGTGGTTGTTTGTGATAACGATCAGAAGTCAAGATGAGACAAGATCTACATTCACTGCATTTCTCAAACTGCGTCGGCAACAACCACACTCCGTCTCGTTACACAAACCTATCTTGTTTAGATGAAATCTCACCTAGCGGTGGCCCGATAGGTAGCCCACAAGTAGTCTTAGATCGGCTCTACTCATGCGGGTGGTATCTCCGTAGTTGAAGGATCTCATTAACTCCATTGATTTCCGCAATCCTGTAAGGTTGTCCCAATAGCACCCTCGTATCCTTTTAAACCAATCCGTTATGATTACCCTAGCTGATGCTAAGCCCAGACTACAAAAGCGTTCAGGTGCGAGAAAATTTGATGATGAGCGCTACCTTGCCAATTCATCTGCCGCTTCATTTCCCTCAATGCCAGAATGACCTGGCACCCAATACAAAAATATTTGGTTGACGGTCGCCAGACACTGAAGAAGTTCATGACACTCTTTCATAAGTTTGAAAAGAATGTGGAGAGAGAGGCTTAATGGCTGATCTGGCTTGGCTATTGTTTTCCAGAATTATCCTGTGCACAGCCCTCAATACCATGGATTTCGGCTTGAAAAACGCCTGTCCATGTACCCATGTGTTGGGTCCGAAGACGCCCGCACCACATAGATTAGATAGGGAGGGGGGGGGGGGGGGGGGGGGGGGGGGGGGGGGGCGTGGATCATGTTGGAACCACAAGCACTGCGACCATGGGTCTATTGTGCTGAGCCCGCACCACATAATACACCTGAGGTCTGGGCAGAGATTGCCATTTTTCCATTCCGAGCGATATGGGATGAGAGCTATGAATTTATTACCGAAGCATAACTCCGTAGTCATCCAATCTGATCTTAGGCAGATTTGCATGCCAGGAATTTGTTTCAGAATAGTCATGTGGCCAATATGACTATTGCATATAGCAGAGGTAAGATGTATCCTAAGAGCATTGAGAGTTGTTGTTCCTTTCTTACGAGATACGAGGTGTGTTCAAAAAGTAAGGTGACTTTATATTTTTATGAAAAAATATTTATTTATTCATTAATATTTATATTGTTATTGTTCCCTTCAAAGTAATCCACCTCAGATACAATGCACTTGTGCCAACGCTTTTTCCAGTCCTCAAAGCACTTCCCAGAAGCACTTTTTGGTATAGCCTTGAGCTCCTCCAGCGATGCAGTTTTTATTTCATCAATCGTTGCAAATCTCCGTCCTTTCATAGGTCTTTTCAGTTTTGGGAACAGGATAAAGTCGCAGGGGGTCAAATCCGGTGAATATGGTGGCTGAGGCCAAAAAAAGCGATGCTCATGCGACTGTTCTTCTGACCAAAATTCAGAAGTTTCGGAACAAACTTCGCTGACACACGTTTCATGCCCAAAACATCCAAGAAAATTGCATGACACGAGCCGACTGATATGCCAACATCCTCAGCAACTTCTCTTATGGTATAATTCGACGACTTTCAAAAACAATTTTCTTCACATCATCATCTTCATCGTGGCGCGACAGCCCGGCGTCGGGCCTTGGCCGCCTGGATCATTGTCCTCCAATTATCTCGGTCACGTGACCGCGTCCTCCAATTTTGGGAGCCCAGCAGCTGCGCGGCGTCCACACCTACTGAGCTCTCCCAACGAGATCTCGGTCGTCCTCGCAGTCTCGCTCCGTCGACTCGTTCCGCATTCATTACTCTCTTAGGCATGCGATCATCGTCCATTCTTTGTACATGCCCTGCCCATTGAAGTCGTTGTAGTTTGACGATTTTCGAGACTTGCAGCTCATCGTACATTTCATACAACTCATGGTTGTACCGGATGCGCCATCCATGTCGATCGCAAACAGCCCCGAAAATTTGCCGTAGAACCTTACGTTCGAAAGTGTCTAGCATGTTTTCGGAGGCTTGAGTTAGGGTCCTTTTCTTCACAGCTTCGACGATATCTTCTGTTGTTGACGTGCTGGGGCGTCCAGAGCGAAGTTCGTCGTTGGCATCTTCTCGGCCACCTTGGAAGAGTTTATACCACTTGTAAACATTTTTTTTACTTAGAGCAGACTCACCGTACGCCACTGTCAACATTTCAAGTGTTTTAGAGCACTTGATTCCATTTTTCACGCAAAATATTATAATAATAGAAAATCTCCGAGCACAACAAAACACGTCTAACCTTTTTATCTGTCAAAAACAAACGAAGTACCTATGCTATGTACTTAAAATTTTGAACATATGTTCGAGACATGTGTACCAACACAACAACAACAAAAAATCGATAATCGAATGTACGTTACCCCAAAAAAACATGTGAAAAGTCACACACCTCTTATAGCTTTGGGAAATACAAAAGATGTGTCGCTTCGCTTAATTGTTTGGCTTGAAATCTTCAACTTTTATTTAATCAGTTTTCATTTGGAACATCCGTTTCAAAGATTTGTGAGCTCACAAGTTGATATAGTAAAATGTGATTTTTCTAAGCTTCAAAAATTATCATTTTTGTGATTATCGATTTGGACTATACTGCTGGACCGAGCGAGATTCGGCTTTCAGCAGTGCATTGGACACAGATTTCAACGCTCTTTGATTTACGTCCTATAAAATTTTTCAATCTAAGGCAACGGTTTGAAAATATTAAAAAAAGTGTTCAAATTTCTCGGATTTTCACCTACCAAAAATTAAGCTTACCTATGTAAGATCTATAAAAGGGACTAAAACTATTTCCAAATCTTTCATAATTATTTCCTCAAAGGCCCAATTGACTTAATTTTACTCACCTATACGCGCAGTGCATCCGAAAACTACCTATATTGCACTCATCCTTTGCAATTTGCTTGTGTTCATGATTTGCCTGCCATACATATACATTACATTCAAGCGTTTTTTGCACTTATGCGTTTTGCACTTATCCGTTTTCGATTATAATCGAATACTTTGGTCAAATACCGAGCTCATGACGTTTTACCTCTAGATACCGTGCTATCTTGGTGAACACCTCCGAGCCACATGCATTGCAAGCGACGCGACGCCCATTAATCGCAATGGCGTGTACAACAAAAAGGTACGAACATTCTCAATGTGCTCAGGTGACACCGCTCCCACTTTTAGTTTGGACAATGCCGCTCATCCCAAAGTGCTGGTACGCATTCGTGTTGACATGGAGCTCGAAGGACACAAACTTCGTGCATATTCACATGGAAACAAATGGTAAGTTGCTTCATCTCGGCTTATTGACTCAAAATAACATTACATGTTTCCCTCGCCAACAGAGACCATGATCAGTCCCGGACAATTCGCCGAAGAACTGTGCGACTATCTCCAATTGAATCTCATCTGATTTATTCCGCCTCTTGCGCAGGTCATTCGCCAACAGATCGAAACATTCCCCCACGAAGTGAGCTCCGATCAACGAGTCGTCATTGGTCGCAGTTCTGAAAGCCTGCCCAGTTAAGGAAGCTGACAGTAAGCAAAGGAGGTGGCAAAGCATTGTGTAAGTGAGTGAAAGAGAGACGCATTTAACTGATCCACACATCCACACACTGATCACACATTCGACGCACACGACTCATGCCAAAGCATCTACACACGAATCGCGGGAGCAGAATGACAACCAACCAGTTTTCGTTACGCCTGTTTCTTAGTAATTACACTAGAGCGAAACAGACAGAGAGGCCGGTTGATGAATTTGTTTTAAACTCACGGGCTGGTGAGATGAATCGACAAATTTTTCCGGTCCTTGTTAAATAAGGGACAACTTACGGATAACCAATAATTCATATTTCTGTCGCTCACTGTCAAATTGTCTGGTCCTATCAAGTTTCACAAAACGCTGCCATTGTGACACAAGCCAGGCTCACAAATATGAGCTCGTAGTCGTTGATGTAGTTAGCAATGGTCGGAAGTTCAGTGGGAGAGTGTATTATGTCTGCTACAGACAGTGGCCCATCCCCGGCCATTTGCAGCCATCGCCATTATATGGACCGGAGAATGGCGTTCAATGGCCAATGGCGCGTAACCCTCATTACTGTTAACAGGGATGAGCCATCGAATGGCCACAAATGGCTTCGAGAGCCATTTTTCTCCACGCGATGGCCCCATCGCATGTCAATCAGCGCAGCCTTTGAACAACTGATTTAAGTTAACAGACTAATCGTTCGAATGCATAGAATTACAAGACAAATCAACTTATTGAAAGTTCGAATGTCTCTTGAAAACCGAGTGGAGTAATCATACGTCCGTTACTGGCTGTGAAATATGCAGTTAATTCGCGTAAACAAAGAAAGTCGGCGAAGAAATTGCAATCCATCCAGGTGCCATCAAATCGTCGGTCTTTTGGAGAAGGTGAGTTGGAGTTGCCGCGGAAGGAATACGAAGTCATGGCTATAGGACGACCGGGCTGTTGCTGTCCAGCAAATATAAATACAAATTTGTACAGCGGCCGCTAAAGTTGCATATTCGTCGCAGCGGGTCATCTATCGCGTCACGACTTATCCATTCGGGGGGATGCATTCTTGTCGGTCGCGCACGAAGAGCAACAATTAACAGCCGAAAATATCAGGTGCGGAATTACCGAGAAGTTTCGATTGGAGAGACCAAGGTGCTGTCATACAGGTGAGTACCCTACTTCTTTGAAATCCGATATTATTGTACCAAATCGATTTTCTCTTAGGTCAAGAATCATGCGGCACGTGTTGGGCATTATGTCACGCCAAACGTTGAGGAATGCTTGGAGTTAAAACTGGCCAAACCATTGATAGTGCATGCGCTGATGGACTGCCAGACTAAGCCTACAGCTACAAGTAAGTGTTCCAAACAAAATCAAGTCTACAGTGATATAATCTATTTTTGCATTTTATAGAGCAATTGAACAAATCGGGGGCCTTGATTTGGAAAGCGAATATCCGTACGTACAAGGCGAAGAAAGGAAAATGTTCGTTCAACAAGGCCATATGTCACATGTTCGCTTCAAAGGAGCTGTTGATCTACCAAAAAATAGAACTGCTCTTTCCTCGAGTTTCCAGCATTCTCGAGTCCATCACACACGTTTCCGATATGGGCGCCCACATCCATTTAAACTTCATGGAGTCTCTAGGAAGCTTCTCGCCATTTGGCTTCCAGACTCCCGCAAACCGCTCCTCTAATTGTGGCTTCAAGCTGTGTAATGAACATGATGGTCACCAGATGGTGTTTTGGGGATGGAGCCGGAAGTTTGCCGAAGTTGACCGTGAAGGTCCGGCGGCGCTAGAAGCGAATGCTCCTCAACGAGCTGAGCGGCGGCACATGCTTGTTCCAGCTCAGTTCGGGAGATGTGGGCGGGGTTTTTGCCCGCTCGTTGCCCCAGCCATTACAATGATAACATATATCATGTGCCTTGGGGGTAGACGAAACGACAAAGGATAAAACTGGGTCCCACTGACCCAGAAAAACTAGAAGAAAAAAGAAATGCAGGCAATGGCCGTCGACCGGCTCATGCACACACGCTCCGGGCCCAGATGGTTTGGACCCTTGGCCTCTTAACCCATGAAATGTAAAACACACCCAACCAATGAGGTCCCATGGCCGGCAAAAATGTTGGGACCTCCCAAAACGGAACAAGAGATGAGGCCTTCACCTCATCTCATCACCAACCTGAAAGGGGATATGGGAGGTTTCCTTAGAGGAAAACGCCAGGTTCAAAAAGTCAGAAGCACATTATTAATTCATTAAAGAAAATCCATTACATAAGGATACAGAAAACCAAGTCCCAGTAAGAGAGACATAATGCGAAAAAAACTAATGTGTAGCATTAGTTATAGCTATTAGCAATTGAAAAACAAGGAAAATGTAAATTACGGGAAACTAACATGGCAAAAGAAAAAAAATTAAATTAAAGACGCACTTACCTCCAGAACCGACGATGGCCACCGTTGATGCCGGAGTAGCTGAAACTCTTTTAAATTTTAACTTAAATAAAGCAAGAAAAAAAAAACGTAAGCAAGAGCAAAACTAAAAAAAATTAAACCAAACTTAGAGGCAGATAAATTTCTCAAAAAAAGAAATGAAAGATATAATGCAAAAAAAAACTAAATTATCTCGGCAACACAGTAGATGGTAACACCTACGGAAAGTCTACCAATATGAAATGCACTCAAATGGTTGCTTTATGGCTTTCTTTCGTCAATTGGTTGTCACTTTCACTTGCAACGTTATCTTTAGCAGCTCCGGCACTCCGCTCGGCAATCACAGTCCTGTCAGAGAAGACCGCATTGAATTCCGCAAAACCGCAGCTAGCAAGCCTGATTCGTGATACAATGGGTTAAGCAACGCAACGCTCGTAAGTTGTCGGTATAAAATGTGTTTAGCTCCGCACGCATGGCATACACGGCCCACCCGCAATTCTTTGCACGGCGCGAAAAACCGAAAGCAATCACTGACTGCGGCGGGTGCTTAGCCTTCCAATCGGCACAAGGTTACGAAGCGTCCAGTAAAATATTACAAGCTAGTCAAATAACATTTCACTTTCCGACCAAATAAGTTGTTTGCGAGTCGAAATGAACTTCATCACACGTGTCGGGCGATTTGTCTTGCTCTTATTTTCAGATCTCTGCGCCCCACCGCTTCGAAAAATCATTACCAGCTGGTGGCGGCCAATCGTTTTCGCAATTTTCCTCGTCGCAAAGTACAAAACCTAGCCGATGGCATTGGCAGGTGACGAACAACTCCAATTTTGGCGTCGACACGCACAAACCCTGGCCGATGTCGTTGGCGGGTCACGAGCAACTCCATTTTGACGGCTGTCAACGCGCGTCACTCATCCCTGAGCCAACATGAAGTTGACGCCAAGTGATGAGTGCGCGCGAAGATTAAAAAAAAAAAAGGTTTTCATTACAGGGCAGGTTATTTTGCGCGGCCTGCCAAGTAAAAGAAGCTGAGGAACTTAACGTCGGATGTCACTGGTGCTGAAGATGCCAACTTCTTTGCCCTGCAGATCCGACAACAGGTATCGGCCGTGACCCATTTTTTTAACCACGCGAGCCTTGACGAACTTGAAGTCCAGCTTGGCGTTGTAGTGATCTGCCGCTTTACTTTGAGTAAAGTTCCGGCGGAGCACTTCATCACCAGGCTGGAATTCAACCTGTCGAGAGCGAAGGTTGTAGTGGGCCGCGTTCTTGGCGTGTGCAGCTCTAAGATTTTCTTGGACCTGTTGCCGGAGCAGCTGAACCCTGTCTTTGGCATCAACAACATCAGTAGCATCCCCCAGCAACTTCAGGCGTCGCAAAAGCGCGTAAGTGTGGCCATGTGTGACCATAGGCTGGCCAAATGCGACACAATACGGTGACGTATTAATGGCGGCATGGTGTGCTGATCGCAACGCACAGTTGATAGCGGAAAGTCTCACGTCCCAATCTCGCTGATTTGGGTGTATGTACGCCCGAATTGCTGCCACAACGGATCGATTGACTCGCTCAGAAGCATTTGCTTGCGGCGAGTAAAGAGCGGTGTAGAGATGCTTCACACCATATCGATCCAACAGCGAGTTGAAAGCGTGAGACTTAAACTGCACGCCATTATCCGTCACTATAGTCTCTGGCACTCCAAAGACATGAAATATCCGAGTCTCGAGCCAACTGGTCAGAATCTCAGCAGTAAACTTTTTGATGGGCTCCACAAAAGTGAATTTGGATAAATGGTCCAAAAGAACTATAGTTCCCACATTACCCGACTTGGATCTCGGAAATGGACCTAACAGATCCATGTACAACCGCTGGAACACGCGATCAGAGGTGAATTGCCCTACCATTGGTGATCGAAGACACTGGTTGGGAGCTTTGGTGGACTTGCATATATCGCACGAAGACACGTATTCTTTGACCTGGTTAGCCATTTTAGGCCAAAAGAATAACGTACGGAGGCGTTTTAGCGTCTTATTAATGCCACCGTGAGCACTCAAAGGATGGTCATGCGCTCTCTTCAGCAAGTCCACTCTAAGCTCTTCTGGAACCCAGAGCTTCCACGACAGTTGGTCCTGCAATTCATCTCCGGTCGCATACTCTGTTCGTTTGTACACGTATCCGTCAGAGACCTTTAGATCCGGTAATTTGTTCTGGTTCAGGGTAATGTGGTCCATAAGGTCCAAATATTTAGGGGACTTGAAATATGGAGAATCCAAATCCACTTCTACAGAGTCATCAAAAGGACTACTCGCAGTTAGAGACTCTGCACAGTGGACTCGAGACAGAGTGTCAGGGACTACATTCTGGCTACCTTTACGGTGGAGGATGGAGAACTTGAAACCTTGCAGCTTCAAGGCCCACCGAGCCAGTTTGCCGCTCAGGTCCGACTGATTCATTAGCCACTTGAGTGATGCGTGGTCAGTGACTATTGTAAACTCTTGCCCTTCCACATATGCGCGAAACTTTTTGACAGCGAGGACTGCCGCTAAACATTCCTGTTCCGTAACCGTATAGTTTCGCTGGGCAGAATTCAGTTTTCTCGACATATAAGCGATTGGCACCTCCGCACCGTCATCGGTGGTTTGCGTTAACACAGCCCCAACGCCTGCTTGACTCGCGTCGCAATGAATGGCGAACGGACGCGAGAAATCCGGACTGTGTAACACAGGTGCCGTGGTTAAACATTCCTTTAGCCTATTAAATGCCGATAGACCTTCTTCTGTCCAGACAAAACCACGGCCTTTACGGAACATGTCTGTCAGCGGGGCAGTAACTGCCGCGTAGTTGTGGACAAAGCGCTGGTACCATCCACACATACCTAGAAACCGACGGAGTTGTCGAACCGTCGTAGGTTGCGGAAAGTCAGTAATTGCCTGGATTTTACTAGGGTCAGTACTGATGGTTCCGTGACCGATAATGTGCCCAAGATAAGGAACTTCCTTCATGAAGAACTTACTCTTCTCAATATTTATGGTCAGGCCTGCCTTCCTGATGCACAGCGCTACTTCGTGCAGTAGTAGCAAGTGCTCCTCAAATGTTGACGAAATCACCAACAAGTCATCCAAATAGACAAACACTTTGGTTCGCAGGTGCGCAGGAATGACGCGGTCCATTAGGCGCTGCATCGTCTGGGGAGCGTTGCAAAGCCCGAAAGGCATTGTAACGAATTGATACAGCGGCCTGCCGGGAACGGTGAAGGCAGTCTTATCCTTTGACGCCTCATCGAGAGGAATCTGCCAAAACGCATCCTTCAAGTCCACACTCGATATGAATTCGGACTTTGGGAGGCGGCTCAGAATACCCTCAATGAGTGGCAAAGGATAAGCGTCCTTCAACGTCACCTCGTTGACCTTGCGTGCATCCAGGCACAACCGAACCTTATTAGGTTTGACTACCAGGGTGACTGGTGATGACCAAGCACTCTGAGATTCCTCAATGACACCCATTGCAAGCATCCGATCTATTTCCGCATGGAGAAGCTTTTCGACGGCGGGAGAGATCGCATAGTGTCTCTGCTTAATTGGCTTACTGCCTCCGACGTCGATGGCGTGAGATACAAGTGTTGTACGCCCTAAGCCTTCCGCCGAAAAGGACGGAAAACGTGCAATGACTGCATTGAGTCTCGCTTGTTGAGCCACAGTCAAGGGATGTTGATTGACTGGGATATTGTCAGGGGTTGCAGACAGTGCTGATAAATATTGAGAGTCATCGAAAAGTGCTGGAGCAAGTTCAAATTTGCGCACAAAATCGACTCCAAGGTAGACATTCTGAGTGAGGGTTGGAATAATGACAAAGTCGATGGTCTCTGTACGTCCTCTGAATGTGACGGGCGTGGAAATCTTTCCAACAGTAGAGTGACATGTGCCATCGGCAGTTGTCAACCCCAAACGGAATCTCTCCCAAGGATGCTTGGAATTCACCAGAAACTGCTTAGCAAAATCCGAAGCAATTACGCTGAATGACGCTCCCGTATCAATTAGGCCACTTACTGAGGTACCAAGCATATGGACCTCAGCATATGGTCTAATATCATCACGAGGGCGGTCTGAAAAAATACCAGAGCAAACAAGTCGTCGATTGGCCTTAACGTTCCGCCAAAACTTGCGTCGGCGCAAAGTCGAACGTTTTGGGCGACTGAGTTGGATTTCGTCGGCACGGAAAATTCGACGACGGGCTGCCTCGTACTCTTTCACACGCTCATGCAGCGGCTTGTGACTATAGTGGATAAGGGGTGGTGGTGTTCCAAAACTGGATGGTACCTCATTCGTGGATGAGGAAGGATTCACAATAGAAACTGCGTTCGACTTAGTGACCAATGAACCGGTCGAATTGAACGTCCCAGACTTGAGTGGTGGTAGTATCTGCAAGTCAGGGGTTTGTGTCGCAACGTCAGTTTTAAATGACAAGTCAGGTAAATGTGTGTCAGACTGTTTGGAAGAAGATAGGATGCTCTGCTTCTGAGAGTTAACAGAGTCACCAACCGCAGGGATAATTGCTGGGCAATGATCAAATGCAGGTGGTACAGCATTCTTTTTCGATACCTCCGGTGCATGCGTCGTCTCCCGCGATTTGCGTGCTTCGCCACACCGGGAACAGTGCGGTTTGGAAACTCCGGGAGCCCCGCAACCGAAGCAGAACAACGTAGGTTCCTCCATACAGTCGACATAGGTATGTCCGGTATTTCTACAGTTCCAACAAGTGGAAGAAGACTTAAACTCCTCCACTGCTGAATCAAGTCTCTCATCATCCTCCGAAATTTCATCGGGCTTCAGCCGACTCACTCTCTGACAAGGAACGTGACCAACATTGCTCGAGGAACAGTGTCTCTCCATGCGCTCTTGCAATTTTTCGACCATTCGTACATTGTTACGAAGATCACCGAGAGACCGAATGTCAGATGATAATAAATGAATAGCAATAGAGGGACACAAGTTCCTTCGAAGAATGCGTGTCAGCTCCCCGTCAGGAAGTTTTGAAGACAAGCGGTCGTTGAGTACGTGGATGCTCTCCTCGAAGGCATCAAACGACTCGCCATGGCTTTGACGACGGCACCTCATTTCATGAATGAGATCCTCATCGTCATAACGATCGCCAAACCGCTCTATCAGTGCTTCCTTCAGTGAGTCCCACGTATACCGACTCCTGCAGCTAGTTGCAAAACGGCGGAACCAAGTCACTGCTCCTTTTTCAAAGAGGAGGTGTGCACCAAGGCGCAAGCTGTCGTAGTCTCCTCCTAGAGTGCGGTCAGTGAAGAGCTCAACCTGACGGATGAACTCATACACTCCCTCTCCATCGAAACATAAACCCCAGCCGGAGATGATTCTAAAAACTTTTCCGACTGGAGCAACAACAACTTGGCTCCGCTGCTCAGCATTAGCAGTTGGAGGAATCGACATACGCGGATTCTCACTTGAAGAAGGCTCTGAAGCAGATGGTAATCGCTCGTGGAGAAGTTGGTCCACGTATGCCTTCATCGAATCAGCAAAACCCCGATAAATATCCGGAAGAAGTGGACAGGCTGAATTCCCAGGAAGTGAGTTTAAGCCCTCCACCCCCCGCTGGAATGTAGAAGTTTGTGGCTCTTCATGACGAAGTTGTGATGGTAGCGCAGTCGAAACAGGATCTCGAACCCACGCCTGACTAGGATACGATCCACGTTCCGCTTCTGCGTCTGTCTGAAGAGCCTCAGGCTCATATCTAAGGAATGGTTGGTCTCCATGTTGATCACTTCGAATCGGGCTCACTGATCCATACGGGTGATCAATTTGAGGTTGATGTTGGTGTCTAACAATTTCATGCGGGTGAATCGGCTGCTGGCATATAATGCAATAGTTTTGCCGCGAGAGCCACCGCAATACGCAAGATGTGTGGAAAATGTGACCACACGGGGTCACCGATGCATCATCCCGCTCTTTAATATGTTGATTACATATGGAGCAGCGAGTCCGATCCTCGTAATCGACATGGGACCGACCATACCGCTCATTATAAGCAATGGTGAAAACTAAAATAAATACTAATATAAATGATGTGCTTATCGCCTAAAAAGGTAGGCAGGTACTATTAAAAAGTAATGCCACCCAGCATCCAATAGATACGACCCTAATAAAGTGATAATCACTTTGCGGGCAAAAGAAAAGATCATAATTTCAAATGCGGGCGTAAACTCTATTAGTATTGTGGTCAGAACCAAAAAAAAAACAATACGAATAATGTCCAAAAATAGCAAAAAAAAATATACCCTAATTATTACTAATAATGGAAGCAATTGTCACTTGACCACAAAAGCATTTCCTTAACAAATACCTTTTTAAAAATCAGGTAGTCCAAATTCTCTAATAATTCTCCAAGAATACGTGATTCGTTTTTAGAATTTGGAGTAGCAACAACACTGCATAAAACGTTTACTACTCGTCTATGCAATAACTCGTACACTAGTAGCATCACATTGTGCATAACCGGTATGCTACATTTGTTCAAGTGCGTATAGACTACAATGCCGAAAATGTACTCGCAATTGGCAACAACAAAAATGCACTGCTCCCGCGGGCTATCAATTCTATTGCCACTAAAAAATTCAGGCAAACGCAATGCAACTGAGTGCAACAAAATTGACACAACATAATATGCAATGCCATCAACTGGAAGAGAAATTTATGTTTGAATTATGAATTGCTAGCAGCAATGCTTATTGCCTGGTAATTTAAAGATTGAGAAGAGTTTTTGGGAGGCAACGCACAACAACAACAACAGCCTACGCAACGCCTAACAGGTTTTGCTCTAATTCCACTTGCAACTTCAATGCATAGAATGAAAGTGCAAGTGCAACCAAGACAAAAAGAAAACTGATAGTGAAATTAAGCACACTGGTTGCGTTTGAGAGCGGTGATAAACGTATTTTTTTATTTTTTTTTCAATGAATTGAAATATCAACTAGCGATGCTGCTTGCTTGGTATCTCAAATCAATTGTGCGATACTAAATGCAATTAAAATGACTGTTAAAAAAACGATATGACGACAAAATTCAAAATTTAGAAACTACGAAATAAGCAATAAATATATGTATTGTATAAAAATCAACGATAAATGCCAGTAGCGACCCTCTCGGTCCTATGCTACATGGCCAACAAAAAGGCAAGACGGTAATAAGGTACTCTATATGGCAAAACGATAGAGATAGGCATTTTCCTTTTCAGAACTCCTCGTCCCGATCAGGTTGATGTTCGCACAGTAAATGGAGCGTGTATTGCAATGATGGAAATGCAATTCAAAATTTGCATGAGCTAGCCGGCAGCATTGTAGGAGGAGAAAAAAAATGCAAATAAAAACAAAAGCAAAAGTATTACAGTTTCCCTCAGTGAGATGATCAGCTGGAAACAAGTGCACACATTCGGCCAGCGAAGGTGCGATACTAGCAAACCTTGCCGGTTTCCGAATATGTTCGCCTGTTACAGGCTGTGCATCTCAAAGATGAAATTCTGCAATGTCGGAAGTGTGAATTTATGTGAAGGTCGATCCTTTTCCACAGGAAGGTACTAAGGACACTTCAAGGAAACTCTGCCTAGTCTAGAGAAGCTCCGAGAGCTAGTAATTCAAGAGTTTACTTGAAGGCCTTAAGTACGTGGCAAAAACCACCGGGACAAAAAACAAGAAAAAGGATCGACCTGTTGAAACCGGAAGCTAGAAACTACGTTATGTATAAGGGTGTAAGCTACTTTACGGGAAAGACGGAAAGCTGTATGAGATGCACAACTGCCTGAAAATGGGTACGTGAAGTATAAATGGGCTAAGGACTCTGCCTTAGAACAGGCAGTCTTAATGTGCATCATGGGGTACCACTCGGTATAAGAACTAAAAAGTACAAGTGTTAAGGTCCTTTTTAGTCCTTGACCTGACCAGAAGTGGGCCCCACGTTGGGCGCCAATCTTTGTAATGAACATGATGGTCACCAGATGGTGTTTTGGGGATGGAGCCGGAAGTTTGCCGAAGTTGACCGTGAAGGTCCGGCGGCGCTAGAAGCGAATGCTCCTCAACGAGCTGAGCGGCGGCACATGCTTGTTCCAGCTCAGTTCGGGAGATGTGGGCGGGGTTTTTGCCCGCTCGTTGCCCCAGCCATTACAATGATAACATATATCATGTGCCTTGGGGGTAGACGAAACGACAAAGGATAAAACTGGGTCCCACTGACCCAGAAAAACTAGAAGAAAAAAGAAATGCAGGCAATGGCCGTCGACCGGCTCATGCACACACGCTCCGGGCCCAGATGGTTTGGACCCTTGGCCTCTTAACCCATGAAATGTAAAACACACCCAACCAATGAGGTCCCATGGCCGGCAAAAATGTTGGGACCTCCCAAAACGGAACAAGAGATGAGGCCTTCACCTCATCTCATCACCAACCTGAAAGGGGATATGGGAGGTTTCCTTAGAGGAAAACGCCAGGTTCAAAAAGTCAGAAGCACATTATTAATTCATTAAAGAAAATCCATTACATAAGGATACAGAAAACCAAGTCCCAGTAAGAGAGACATAATGCGAAAAAAACTAATGTGTAGCATTAGTTATAGCTATTAGCAATTGAAAAACAAGGAAAATGTAAATTACGGGAAACTAACATGGCAAAAGAAAAAAAATTAAATTAAAGACGCACTTACCTCCAGAACCGACGATGGCCACCGTTGATGCCGGAGTAGCTGAAACTCTTTTAAATTTTAACTTAAATAAAGCAAGAAAAAAAAAACGTAAGCAAGAGCAAAACTAAAAAAAATTAAACCAAACTTAGAGGCAGATAAATTTCTCAAAAAAAGAAATGAAAGATATAATGCAAAAAAAAACTAAATTATCTCGGCAACACAGTAGATGGTAACACCTACGGAAAGTCTACCAATATGAAATGCACTCAAATGGTTGCTTTATGGCTTTCTTTCGTCAATTGGTTGTCACTTTCACTTGCAACGTTATCTTTAGCAGCTCCGGCACTCCGCTCGGCAATCACAGTCCTGTCAGAGAAGACCGCATTGAATTCCGCAAAACCGCAGCTAGCAAGCCTGATTCGTGATACAATGGGTTAAGCAACGCAACGCTCGTAAGTTGTCGGTATAAAATGTGTTTAGCTCCGCACGCATGGCATACACGGCCCACCCGCAATTCTTTGCACGGCGCGAAAAACCGAAAGCAATCACTGACTGCGGCGGGTGCTTAGCCTTCCAATCGGCACAAGGTTACGAAGCGTCCAGTAAAATATTACAAGCTAGTCAAATAACATTTCACTTTCCGACCAAATAAGTTGTTTGCGAGTCGAAATGAACTTCATCACACGTGTCGGGCGATTTGTCTTGCTCTTATTTTCAGATCTCTGCGCCCCACCGCTTCGAAAAATCATTACCAGCTGGTGGCGGCCAATCGTTTTCGCAATTTTCCTCGTCGCAAAGTACAAAACCTAGCCGATGGCATTGGCAGGTGACGAACAACTCCAATTTTGGCGTCGACACGCACAAACCCTGGCCGATGTCGTTGGCGGGTCACGAGCAACTCCATTTTGACGGCTGTCAACGCGCGTCACTCATCCCTGAGCCAACATGAAGTTGACGCCAAGTGATGAGTGCGCGCGAAGATTAAAAAAAAAAAGGTTTTCATTACAGCTGTTGTCTTTCTGCGGTTCCGCAGTAGCGTTGATATCCGCCTTAAAGAATTTGACCGGAATTCCATCTATCCCCGGGGCTTTACCCGCTTCCATCGATTTAATAGCCACAGTTAATTCCTGTTTAGATGGTGGATTGGTATCAACTCTGGCTATTTGCGGAATATTTTCTGCTTCTAGTGGAGATGAGTTCGAACGTCCAAAGGTGTTGTTGAGGACTTCAATGAAGTGCTCTCTCCACCGTCGCAGTTGGTCTTCATCAATGACCAGTAGAGACCCGTCCTTATCTTTCACGGGATGTTCAGCTGTAAAAGATTTGCCAGTTAATGGATTGATAAGTTTGTAAAGGGTTCCACTGTCACCACGGTAAGCCGCTTCCTCTGCCTTCTCCGCTAATGCATTGATGTTGTTTCGTTTGTCCCGTCTTGCGCTTCTTTGCACGCCTTTCTGAAGAGAACGGTATTTAGCTCTAACTTGGTCTTTGACTGCGTCGTCAGTGGCTGAGTTGATTTGTTCTTTAATTCTCTTGCGTGCCGTGATTAGAGACCATTGGGGCGACCCGTAGCGCAGTGTGTTGAGGCATCAGTCTCATGTTTGACTACCGGCGTTTCGGGTTCGAATCCCGTCCACGACGCCGTTCGTGGCCATGGATGTGCAGGAGGTGCATGCTGGCAACTGCATTCTCTGAAACCAATTTATGCCAACGAAACGTCAATTGGGCCACATGGAACAGTTGACGCGCTATGCCCCACAAGGGGTTAGGGCAATTGAGTAGAATCACTAATGAATGGCCTTCTACCGCGCTCCAATCTGCCCGCAAAAGTTTCACCACACGAAATAAATGAGTCCTTAGCGACGTTCCATCTATCATCAATTGTAGGAGTCAGTGACGTAGCCAGGATTGGATACCGAAAATATTTTCCTAATAAAAAAGCTAAAAAAAATCAGCTGAAATACGCCTATTAAAATTGCCTAGATTCATAATATTAAATCAAATATATTTCTAATGAAAAAAATGTTTCGCGAAATTGTGTGCTAGCAAAATCTACTTAGTCTTTGCGATCTAATAAAAATATTGATAAATTCAAGGAGGACACATATCCAAAGAAATACAATATATTGTTATGGATCAACTGGATTATCAAATTCTGAACTGATGCAAGCTTAATGGCACAGTTCGGAGAAACAGGGCGTATAGGAATGTACAAGACTCTATGAAAAATCATGACAAGTTATTTCAGATATAGATTTGACATTGGTGGTCAAGTATTATAAACGCAGGGATCTTCGAATATTTCATATAGCTTCGGCGAGAGTCAGACTTCCTGATTCCGGCGAGAACAGGCAAATAACAAGATCAGTCGTATTGGGAATTTGACGGCTAACGGGGTATGTTGCTAATCTGATGTTATGTAGAGTTTTAATGTGAAGAAGTAATAAAGGAACTAAATTTCGGCGACTGTTTATAGAAATTAGTGGCGTATTAGGGCTTGGAGCAAGAGTGATCCAAGTCACATTTGGTCAAAAATTTGTAATTGCTTATAATGAGCACATGCTTATATATGAAAAAGTTGTTAGTTTTGCATTTCGACGCTTCATGTGGTCAAGCTTCGAAATGCACATGTAACAACTTTTTCATACGGAAGAATGGGTCCATTATAATCAAAATCAAGTCGATTCAAAATTATAAAATATATTAGCAAAAGTTGAAACAGAAGCATAAACAAGTTGAGTAAATACCACCATATAAGAATTATAAAAAAATCCTCCGGCCTTTTTTCTTTACCATGATATTTAAAACATGGTCTGGGTCAACCGCGATATCCCAGTGACACGACAAGAGCGCAAGGGCACTGAGTTTATCATTACTGGTCTTGTTCCTGAGCATCGTCTTCACTTGCTTCATTGTGGAAAATGTGCGCTCAACACTGGATGTTGTGATTGGAATCGGTTACGGTTAAAATTACGAGAAGGCTGTTGATTGATATTAGGGAAAAATTTTTCCTCACAAAGTTCTAAAACCTCTAAAACTTCAGTGGCTTGTTCACCGCCTTTATTTTATGACACCAAATCCGATATTCTCCTGTCAGAGCCGCCAAAGAACACTTGTTTTCAAAGAATGGGGACAGAACTTGGAGCTTCTGGGCATAATCAGGGGATGCAAAACCAGGAAGGAGGACCCCCCCTCTGGCTACGTGCCTGCCGAGATAGCTACCTCGGCAGTACTAACTGATTAGTGTGTATCTTTAGTTGTAGTAACATTGAAACCATTTTAACGTAGACTTCGAATATTATACTCTCTGATAATTTATTCCTATATAGAAGAAGACAAAATAGTCGAGCTACTGTCCCAGCAGGAAGGAACTGCGACCATAAAAGATCTATTGTGCCGTAACTCATTAATCCAAAAGACCGTCCACCCTTCTAATAAAGGGCAGTAAGTCTTTAGCAGGAATCAACCTGAAGTCTACAGTGCTGATAGTAGCCTGCCCGAGGAGTGACATCCTAAAACGCGCGATGGCGGGACATTCGCACAAGATGTGCTTGGTCGTTTCCACGTCCTCCAGACAAAGACGGCATTCAGTCTCGCTTGACAGACCACAGACCCATCTTGCTCAGGTGATATCTGACTAGGTGATGGCCAGATAAGTACCCCACTAGGAGTCTTAGGTGGGTTCTTCTCATTTGAGTAGTACCCTTGTGACTGAAGGGCATTATCAGCTCCTTTGATTGACGAAGCCCTGGAAGGTTATTCCAGTAGGTACTGTTGACGCAATTGTGCAAACCAATCTGTGATCCGCAGTTTGGCCGAGGCCAGTCCAAAGCCACAGTAAGGCTCATGTCCATGAAAACGACTGGATGATCCTTGTCTAGCAAGCTCATCCGCACCCTCGTTCCCCTCAATGCCCTGGTGGCCTGGCACCCAACACAAGGAAACTCGGTTTTTGGTTGCCAACAGTTGAAGGAGTTCGTAACACTCCTTCACCAGTTTCGAAGAGACCTTATATGAGGAGAGCGCTCTTATAGCTGCTTGGCTGTCTGAGTAGATAGCAATGTAAGCGCCGCGAAGTCCAATTTCCAGGATTACTCTGGCGCAGACCTCAATGGCGTGGATTTCAGCTTGAAAAACGCTGGGCGAGACTCCCATTGCGATCGAAATCCTGGTGTTGGGTTCAAAAACCAACACCCTGTTCTGTTCTGTTTTAGACCCATCGGTGAATCATTTATTACATCTAGGGTCTGGACAGGGTGTGCCATTTCTCTGCAAGATATCAGGCGTTTTTTAATAAACATGTCTAAACGAATTCAGGCTGTTATTTACCCATTCAGGGCGGTCAGGGATGAGGGCTGAAAATTTTCTGCCGAAACAAAACCTCCGTTATCATGTAATCTGATCTCAAGCAGATCTGCACGTCAGGAATTTGATTCAGAATGCTCATGTGACCGCTTTCTTCACTAACGAAGTCTAAAGCCTCGTATACATATGAGCAATCGTGCGCGCACGGGGATCCACTAGCAATGGATCGTGTTCGTGCGGATAAAATTGTGCGCACACGAATGCTCATATGTATACGAAGCTTAAGAGCATTTAGAGCTGCCGATTCTTGAATGAATATATGCAGCGGAGTAAGTCCAATAGTCGCCTCCAGGACTAGCGTAGGACAAGTGCGCATAGCTCCAGTGATGCCAAGGCAGGCAAGGCGTTGAAGCTTATTGCACTTCAGTAAGACAGAAGAGTGCTGAGTTTTCGGCCACCACACAAGCGCTGCGTAGATCACCATGGGCCGCACCGCACCGGTGTATAACCACTCAATTATCTTTGGGGTGAGCCCCCATGTCCGTCCGAAGAAACTTCTGCAAGCCCACATTGTGCGTGTGGCTTTGTTAAGAACATTATCTATGTGAGTATTCCAGGTGAGTTTCGAGTCTAGTGTTACCCCCAGACATTTAACTTCAGTGGAATAATCTAAGGTCGTGCCGCCTAACGAAATTGGATTCAATGTTGTATTTCGTTTTCGCGTGAACGGCTCAACAACAGTTTCCTGTGGGTTTACGTGTAAGCGTCCACGGAGCATGGCATCTATCCATGCAATGGTAGCGGGTGGGATGTCCCTGAGTTCCAGTACTCTCGAAATGCACTCGTAGCCGCTATTATCGAAAGCCCCTCAATGTCAAGAAAAGCACACAACGCGATTTCCCTATCACCGAGGGACGTTTCGATTGTACTGACAAGGTTATGCAAGAGGGGTCACTGTTGACTTGCCCTTCGTCTACGCGAATTGCATACGATGTAGGGGGCTCGACAGTTCCATCTTGTGCCTGATATGCAAATCAAGCAACTTTTCCATGGTTTTACGGAAGAAGGAAGTAAGGCTAATCGGTCTATAGGATTTGGACATATGTTCCGGCTTATTTACCCGCTTTGGGTATGAAACCCACATTAACTTTCCTCCAAGGTTGTGGTACCCAAGGGTGTAACTTGCCCTAAAAAGCTCGATTAGCGGAGTTATTATGATCTCCAAGCTGTTTTGCAACAGAGCGGGGAAAATGCCGTCCACTTCTGTGTTTCCTCCGGATCTTCAGTATACGAACCGTCTGGTCTCAATAGAAGGCCGACCCCGTTTGCTGAGTCTTTAGATAGGGCTTTGTTCCTATATAAGGAACAAAATGAACCAGAATTACATGTGTATTGTAAACTCTATAGACTTTGAATAAATCGATCCCAAACACTCTGTGGAGCTGCTGGCGTTGAATAGACGTAATCTATAGACTCTTGTGGGGGTGATTACAGGGCATTGCCTGATCGGCGAACATGCTAGGAGATTGGGGCTTCCAAACAATGACCTCTGTAGGAGTTGCGAGGATGAGGATGAGGAGGAGAGTACCTTTCATCTGCTATGCGGGTGTCATGCTCTGGCTAGAAGAAGAAGGATTACGTTGGGGTCTTTCTATTTTGGCGATCTGGACGACCTTAAGGATGTTAGCATCAGCCGGCTCCTGCGCCTTATCAACAGCTCAGGCTGGTTCAATGAATAGGTAGGACTCGGGTTTGTGGAGTCGATGGTGGTATCACAAAGGACCCAGTGGTGGTCTACGTGTGCTGTGGGTATCACGGCAGCCCCTTTAACCTAACCTAACCTAACCTAACCTTGAATAAACGTGACTGAATTGGATCAACGACTTATTGTTCAATCTTGGTAAACTTGAAAAGTTGGATGCGTAATTTTCGCGCTTCGATTCCAATCGTTGAATCCTCAGTCGTACCGTCGTCCAACGTTGTTGGAAAGGTTTGTTTGACGTTTCTTCAAATTGTCAAAGATTCTGAATTTTCGTATTTTCAACCTCTGACAGTTTGTAGAAACGATTAAAACCGCAAAATGTTCACCTTTTGTGTGGAATTGCTTGAGACGATAGTCTATTCGCCTATGCTTATGCAATTTTCTGTAGTAGATCGAAATAGTACGGAGAGCGTACGTCATCAGCATCGCACCGCAACTTTGTGCGTGTTCTGATAGTGCTTTCTCTAGTGCACGCATTTTGGCTGTAACGTATGCCCATATACATATAACCTTTGCTGGACAGGTGACAATCGTCTTATATTTATATTGTACGGGTGGGAGCAGGGCCGTCGAGAGGGTGGTGCGGAAGGGGCGAGTCGCACCGGACCCGTGTTTTAAATAATTTTTACTATAACGCATTTCATATCTTAACTACAATATGGTATTCATGAAATCAAAATTATTCCTAATTAATACATATAATAGATTGGCACTCTAGAGACCGATATGGAATGGACCGTGGCGATAATACAAGTGTTTCCAAAGCGATTTCATTTAGCGTTACCATTATTGCTTATGAGGCCCCATAAAAGTTGAGTCCCGGGCCCGAATTTTTTCTCGACGGCCCTGGGTGGGAGTGCGTATTGACGACGGCGGATGACTCCGCTTGGATGTGAATGTAGCATAGCGGAACAAAATCTTTGTATGGGAATATGCATTTGTATTTTATTTATACTCTGGATGGTGAAACGGTTAGCACGTTCGCCTTCTACGCACTAGTCCCCGGTTCGATTCCTACTGAATGCGGTAGTTTTCAATAAAAAGGGGATTTACGTGTCGGACTATGAGCCCACTCAGCTGTTAAATGAGTAGCCATTTATGGGGTAAATAACTCGGTTGAGTGTGTTGCTGATCACACACCTCCGCACAAGACATACCGTCACGATCTAGAAAATGAGATGATGCCATAACTTATCTCGAGGCCATGGTTCAAATTGGACTGTGGCGCCAGTTATTTATTTATTTTACTTATTGGCTATAGAGGGGAGGGACTTTTGTGATCTCTCGATAAAGGGATATGGGGGTAGATGATAGAGAATTAGGATTCTGGTTTCAAAGGGGGTAGATGATGGGAGGACAACCGACTGATTTTGACGGGAGAATTCTGGTTTCAAGGGGGTTCAAATTGAGTTGGGTGAAAAGGATCCGCAATTTTTGAGCAGTCCGTTGAGAACGGGACGGCAATATCAGCCAATTTAGTAAATTAAGGAAATTGATAAATAATATAAATAATGAAATTAAAGTGAAACTGTCTTTTTTTTAAAAATGTCGTACCACCGACTTTATTCTATTGTCCTTCAAAGTCATACAAGTCCAGAAGGACGTTTTTTTCGGTACCGAAATTGGATAGTGACCGTGATTTTGTGATCTTCGTTAAAAGGGAATGTTAAGCCCTAAGAAAATTAGGTGTGTCGAACCGTGTAAATGGTAGATTTGAATCGCCCGTATCCCCCCCGAAAGTGAATTTTAGTAGTTGGCCCAAGCACCCGAAATCCCATTAGGGCCTGTGCTGTGAGAAATAATGCGGATTAATCCCTCACGCGGCATTTAATTGCATTTACCCTGTACCGGTACCAAATCGATCGTCGTCCGTCTCTAGTGGGAACAGCACTGCATGACCGCTGTCGCTGCACTATCCATCATCATCCAGCACCTATTAACTAGCAGAAGCAATCAATGCTTATTGAAGTCACCGGCCCGAGAGCTTTGGGTTTATGGACGAATTTGTAGTCAGAACTCGTTCGCATCAGCTGTGTTGAACGGCGGCTCTCTGGAATTGAAATCGAATTTGATAACTGGAACCAAATTCGGCTATCTCCTCCGCTTTGTAGTACTGTGTGCCTCACCGTATATAAAAAAGGCAGCTACAGACTGTATAACGAACGGATGGTCTGGTGGGCATCCGGAGATGCCTGTGGGGACGGAGCCTTAGGTAGGGCAACCTTTTAGTTTCCGGGGCCCCGGCTGGGGAAATCACTTTTCACTCGGATTCTTGCTTTTCACTCGCATCACTGTGAAAGTCGAGAATTTAAAAAAAAAATTTAATTTTTTTGTTTTAAGTTTTAATTTTTTTTTTTATTTTTAATCTTTTTTTTCACAGTTTATACTGAATATTTGGTATATTGGAGGTATGCAAAATTGAAATATGTATGTATTCGCAAGTTCCCTTGCGTGGGCTTCGCTCGCTACGCGCTTAAGGGATCGCAACCCACAGTATTGCACAAACATGAACGCTTGCTTCGCTTGCTCTGCATGCAACAGCATTTTGATCAGTTTTAAACACACTAAACATTCAATATTCCAATTCCAGGCGGCCAAGGCCCGACGTCGGGCTGTCGCGCCACGATGATGATGATGAAACATTCAATATAAATCTAAATCATTAGAACAAAAAATAAAGAAAACAAAATTAAGATTAGAAAAAAAAAAAACATTTTTTTATTTTTTTTTTGCAAATTTGAAAATCTTAGGGTGACGCGAACGATAAATGACAAAAAATCCGAGTGAAAAGGGATTTTTTCCCCCCGGGCCCCGGAAACTAAAAATATCCCCCTTCAAGGATACGGGAAGGAATGTTTTCCAAATATTTCGAAAAACACCCCGATCCCCCCTTGTCACCCGAAAATGAAATTGCAAATTTTCTTTTAGGGGTGTGAATGTCACAAGTAGATAGTCACCTCTGCATGTTTTTTAAATTGACATTTCGCTGCTGCATTCTGCGTTCAATCTGGTTTGGGCCTTAGGCCCTAACCAGATTGAACGCAGCAGCGGCAGAAGCAACAACAAAAACACGTAGATCTGTCACCGATGACACAGCGGCGATGATAGATCTACCTGTCGCTGTTGCTTCTGCCGCTGCTGCTGCATTCTGCGTTCAATCTGGTTAGGGTCTTAAGGTCACCACCCATGAACGAGCACAACCACGACCAAACTTCCATCGAACCATCAAATATCATAGAACGGTGGAAATAGGGGGGATTTTTTTCCACACGTTCTATGAAATGGATGGTTCGATGGAAGTTTGATCGTGGTTGTGCTCGTTCATGGGGGGCGACCTTTAGGCCCAAGCTATAATGAACGCAGAATGCAGCAGTGGCGGCAGCAGCAACAATAACAGAAAGAAGATCTGCTTTCGCCGCTGCCGCTGCGTTCAATCTAGGTGGCTTAAGGGAAACGCATGCTTTTGTAGCGACCAGCTGTCAACGCCCGAGTTTCCGTAACTCAACACCGCGGCGTTGGTATCGCTAACAAGGAGCTTCCACTTGAAATTTCACCATCGCATTGCCAGTTGAGGTCCGAGCGCCATTACGGCGACATGCTTTTGAATTTCATCATTCGTTCTAAGAATTTGTCCTGTCAAGTCGCACGAAATAAAGTTGTGTTTTGTTATAATTAATCGCGTGTTTTTACTGATTTACGTATTCCGCTCGTTGCTGTATTGTCGTCAGTAAGGTTCTAACTTGACATTTGGTCGCCGCTGCCGCTGCTGCTGCTTTCTGCGTTCAATCTGGTTGGGGCCTTTTAGGCCCAAGTCAGAATGAACGTAGAATGCAGCAGCAGCAACAAAAACAATAGGCAGATCTGTCGCGATGACTCAGCGGCGATGACGGATCTACCTGTTGTTGTTGCTGCTGCTGCCACTGCTGCTGCATTCTGCGTTTATTCTGGTTTGGGCCTAAGACTTTAAAAGTTCTTTCACAAATATCTTTGACGCTCGATATTTTAAAAGAACTTTAATGAATGATAGATATTAGCCGCCTAAGGGGGAAGGTGCGCAAGCTTGTAAGAAAAGTACTTGAAAAAAGCCACGTTTATGTCGCAAATCTTTTCTTAGGCGGCTATTACACTGAGTGCGTTCAGAAGGTGGCAAAAGAGCAGAAACCGCTCGCGATCAGCTCTGCAACTGCTCGCGAGCAGCTCCGGAGCTACTCGGTTTGGAGTCTGCACCTGCTGAACGCTACTTCACCAGCTGACAAATCGACCAGCTGAAAGCTGACGATGACAATTTTAGACGTCAAGTGCCGAAAAGTGGAAAATACATGAACGCTGTCCATTACAAAAATCACGAACAACGAAGAAACAAATTCAAAAGCACCCGAAAACCAAAGAACTAGAAGCCGAAAACGGCGAAAACACAACAATCAATTTGATAACTGTCAAAACTCGAAACTCGCAACATGAGCGTGAGGTTGAAAAAGAAGAAGAAGAACCTGAGCACTGATCAGTGAGCAGAAATATTTCTTGCTCGGTGAAATTTGATCATGCTCACCCGAGCAGAAGTTGCTCAGTCACTTCTGAACCCGCTCGTTCTGAACATGTTCGCTGAGCGGAAGTTGCTCAGTTCCTTCGGAACGCACACACTATAAAAGTTCTTTGAAAATATCTTTTATAGAAGATATTTGTAGTACTTTTATAGTGTAATAGCCGCCTAAGGACATTTGGTCCCCGGTGCCGCTGCTTTCTGCGTTCAATCTGGTTCGGGCCTACTCTCTCTTTTGTGGATTGCATTGAGTGCATTCACCACGCTCGTTTTATCCGGATCGCTACGGAGCGCTCCGTAGCGCTACAACCCCTCCCGGTCGTGATTGCAACCGCTCCTTCCATCCGCTCCAGAGCGGTTACTTCCCCTTGGTAGCTGAAATTTTTTACGCTCACTGGGCATGTAGCGCTACATTTGACAATTCGCAGCTGGTATGTGTGTTGTGACGTTTGTGTACATCAAAAGCGCAAATAGAATCCCCGTCTATGTAAATTCACTGTCTTCTCGTCTTCGATTTGATATTTCCTTGTTTCGTGATGTGCCAAAGAAATGTTTTGCGGTGGAAAATTGGCAATTGTCAAATATTTGCGTTGTCACCTGTTTGTCAGACATTTCATATGTAGCGGTTCAATCACGAAAGAAATGTTGACAGGTAGCGTCTCCTCAAATGTGTAGTGGAGGGGATGTAGCGTTCTGTAGCGAAAATTTTTCACATGAATGCAGGCATTAAAATTGTATTAGCTAATACTCCAACCCAGGATTTTTTGAAGGGATTTTCCCTATAAACTATTTGTTCATATTTTCCATCAGTGCGTTCAGAAGGAACTGAGCAACTTCCGCTCAGCGAACATGTTCAGAACGAGCGGGTTCAGAAGTGACTGAGCAACTTCCGCTCGGGTGATCATGATCAAATTTCACCGAGCAAGAAATATTTCTGCTCACTGATCAGTGCTCAGTGCTCAGGTTCTTCTTCTTCTTTTTCAACCTCACGCTCAAGTTGCGACTTTCGAATTTTGACAGTTATCAAGTTGGTTGTTGTGTTTTCGCCGCTTTCGGCTTCTAGTTCTTTGGTTTTCGGCTGCTTTTGATTTTGTTTTCTCGTTGTTCGTGATTTTTGTAAAGGACAGCGTGGGATTCATGTATGTTCCACTTTTCGGCACTTGGCGTCTGAAATTGTCATCGTCAGCTCTCAGCTGGTCGATTTTTCAGCTGGTGAAGTAGCGTTCAGCAGGTGCAGACTCCAAACCGAACAGCTCCGGAGCTGCTCGCGAGCAGTTGCGGAGCAGCTCGCGAGCGGTTTCCGCTCTTTTGCCACCTTCTGAACGCACTCATAGTGAAGTGGAGTTTTTCGTGTTTCTCACATCCTAATTATTGTCGTAAACGTTCTTTTACGCTTGTTTTTCACTTTGATGGCCTTTTCCTTTTTACTACAATAGGCTCCAACAGCCCGGTCACAACTAAGCTAAGCCAAAGAAGAAGAAGATCAGCAAAACAAACGTCAAACTTGTTGGTATACAACACCGCTCATATCCGTACAGAGATGAATTTAATTCCACGATTTCCGCCACAACATCGTTCGAAGTGCTATTGTAATTGTGCCTGTTTTTGCAGCACGCCCGATCGTCCGCCTTCGGGCAAGGCCAAAACCGAGTTTGTCAAAGTCCGCAGTGCCGGAGGCCGCCTGAAACCTCGCTGTGAAAGAATCGCCACCGACACCCTTACACCCTCTCGAAGCCAAAGTAAATGCAGCGCTCACTCGCTCAACAGCGACCACGCGACCTCCTACTCGACCAAATCCTCGCTGTTATCCCAAGCGCGCTCCAAATCATCGGATCTCCCGCTAACCGACCGACGACTTCGCTACGAGGCCGTGAAAGAGGACTTCCACTATGGTCCGCAGGAGCCGGTGCCCGATCCACGCAGACACGCCGAAAGCCAGGCCTGTGAAAGTTTGATGAGTCGCAGTCGCCGCGAATTGGAGGCACTCAACGCGTTTCGCTTAAGCAATTCGACCGACTGTTTCGGAATCCTCAGTCAGCATGCAATCAACGAGCGATTGGGCCGGACCGTGAAACCGGAGCATGTTTGTGAGTTTCGCTATCGCGTGAGTAAGCGGGGACTGTTGGAGCCGGCTTGTACCAACCAGGAGGGCGAAACTATTTGTCCCGGGTGTGGAAAGGTTATTGACGCGGCCACGAAGAGTGGTCGGGTGCCGGTTGTCGCGCAATCTTGTAAAAGTAAGTTCGTTCTGGAGCTGCAAGAAGGTGATGTTCCGGCGGAGTCGAAAAAGGGAGTTCGATTGAAACGAGCCAGGCCCGCTAATAGTTTGGCACTGGCTCATCAGCCGATGATTTGAAATGGAGGGGTTTAGGTTAATTTGAGTTTAGTGACGAATTTCGTTAAAATAATCGCAATAAAACGTGCTACGTACTTCACTAAATTCATATTTTCCCACTCCCAAGTTCCGTCGGGATGACGTTCATGTGACAAGTGTCAGAATAGTTAAGGATGTTTCTCAAATGTGAAAGAGAATTTCCCTTCGTTTTTTTTTTGTTCTTTCTGAATAAATGCAATTTTATTCATTGTTGGTTTTTATTTGAACTTCCAAACTTCAAAGAAATAAAAAAATAAGGTTCCAGCACCAACTGGGTTCGATTTTCGAAAAATTGTGAAATTCTTCCAATTCAACCAAAACCAACGAACTCCGCCCACTACGGATCGTCCAATTCGTGAAAATTTCCCCGTCCACTGGCATCCATCTTGTGCTCATTGAGGGTGTCTACACCAGGCACAATTGTTCCGGCACAAAACCGGTTTTTGTAGGCGAGATGCATGAAGGGAAAGGTATAGGAAGGGAACAAAACTTGTGCTCGAAAATTTCAAGCACAACAATTGTTCCCAACCAATACACGCACTTTTCGCATCCTTCCACAATATAGAATCAAATCAATACATTGAAAAAGCCCTACATGTATACAAGTTGTTCTCGTTTCGATGTGCTTCGTGTAGACAGGCACATAACCGGTTTTGTGCCTGGAACAATTGTGCCTCGTGTAGACAGCCTCATTCGGTACATTTCTCGAGGAAATTTCCTTGCCGTCGTTTCGCACTCGCCGTACAGTCGCCAAGTGTGACAAATTGTCCGCCATCGCCGCCATTGGTGTGTGAAGTTTTCTTCCGTTCACGGGTGCAATTCGCGATCTCCCGAGTGCCACAGAAATTCCCGCAGCAGCCAGTCGATTCGCAGCAAAATTCCAACTGAAAACGGATACGCGCAACGTTTGCCACGTGTTCCGCCCGCCAGTTGTGTGTTTCGTGTGTTGTGCGCGCCATAAATACGCGAAGAAAACGAAAAGCGTGTCCGCCTTTGCTGCCAGCGAATCGCGCCCTGCTGCCGAGCGAGCAAGTAAAACGTCCCAGCGACTCGAGAAATTCCTTGTGGTCGGTTCTTTTGTCGCCAGCCGGTAATTTGTGCGTGTCATACAGACAACTTTCACACCCCCGATCCGGTGTGTTGCCTGCCAGCGAGTTGCCGAGAAAACACCCGAAATTCCTGTGAAAAGTGTTTCCCCGATGTGTGTGGGTGGATTAATGACGTAAAAATTGTTTTGTCCAAAGAAAAAGTGTCCACCGTCGTTGTCCTCCGCCCGGGAGTTCTGTGACTACACTGCAACAGTTTTTCGCATTTTTGCACGCAAAGAAAATTCCTCGAGTCGTGCCCCGCGCGCCGTGTATTACGAAAAAGTTGAATAACCGCCCGCCCGGTCTTTTCGTCCAAAGTCAGTGTGAGTGGTGCGAGTGTGCTCGACGCGTCGTCTTCATCGTCATTTTCGGGATCGTCTCGGTCGCCGCCATCGAGCGAACAAAAGTTTTTTCCTTGAGACCATTTTTCGCAGTGTCGTAGTCGTTTCGCGGTCGCGAACTCGTTTTCAAATTTCTCGCGGTCCGTTTCGCGGTGTCGTCGCGTGAGTGCGTGTTCCGTTGCGTGCGTGAAAATCCTTCGGCCCATCGACCGGGTCGCAGTTTGGCTCTGTCCGCCTCCATTTCGTCTTGAGGAAACACTACGAAGACGACGAACCACTTAAATGGCTGAGTTGCTGAATATCGACAGCATAATTTCACGGCTGTTGGAAGGTAAGCGAGAGATTTTCTGATTTTGCGGTCGATTGCTTCCGCGGTCGTCATGGTGGCTCTTACGGCGCACGTTTGACAGGTGCCTGTGCTGTCAAAGATGGTGGCTGCCTGGCTGGCCGTCATGGCGTTTGCACATTTTTCTCGTTTCGTAGGAATGTCCGGAATGTCGCGTCGCGCTATGATGGTTGCCATCTCGTATTTCTGCATGTCCGGAGGGCGGCTTTGATGTTGGCTACAGGACGTGATGGCGCCCGGGAATGGATCACATTCGTTCACGTCCGCGGGATTGGTGGGCTGTGTCCAGTGAATGCTTTAGTGTGGTTTCCTGTGGACGGTTTTCCAGCTACATTTTCCGGAAAACCGCTCATGGACACCAGCACTTATATCGCAAGACTTCATGCTCAACTGAAATGTGATCAGTAAAGCAGCACGAATCAAGTGGGCCTGCGGGAATCTGTTCAAAAGAACATGGGGACTCACTCCGAAAATGGGATGACCGGTAGCTCAGTGCGTAAAGGCGTCAGGCTCATGTCTGACTACGCTCGTTACGGGTTCAAGTCCCGGCCACGGCGTTCGTGGCTATGGATGTTTGTGTTGTCTTCCTCTTGTAGTGCGGGGCGTAGAATAAGCAATAACCTCTCACGACTTGTCGCATTGCCATCTTAATAGACAGGCCTCCGCTCAGCCGTTCGTGTACGTCATTAATTCCTTTACCAAGGCAGTGACTGCACACGACGATGTCTCCGGCACGACATACATATGTTTACAATTGGAATTGCGCCAGACGGCATTTTAGTCCTCTAAAAACTCACTTTCTGGACACTTGCAGCAATTTGGTCGAAGCCGCAGCCCCGGGGATCAGTCGCAGAGCATCGTGGAACAGTTCACACTTGACAAAATACATCTTTTGACCGCACGACACACTCTCTCTCATCGCGCACGTGTTTGTTTTCTCGGACCACTAGATGAAATTTTACTAACTGAACTGAACTGAATTTTTATTGAGCGGATAATATATGTGTACATATTAGACTTATGATCTATTACAAATGTTGTGCTATGAATCTTAATTAATGGTGACTAGTTAAATTATGTCACTCTGACATTTTTTTGACAGCTCCACCTATCAGTGGGACATACAATTATTTCAGTTACGTAAAATGTTAAGATTCCTCAATGCTCACCTGAGGATTAAATTCTTTAAAAGAGATGGACAAACTTATAACTAACTTATGACTAGGGAACAAAATGCATATTCATTCAATTAGAAAACGACGAACAACATAACTTTTCGTTATTATATTGCGAGAGAATATTGTAAGCATCTTTTACAGTACATATTTATATAAATTCAATGTAGAGGCGTTACGATTCATTTCGTTATTATAAAGCGATTAGAACATAAATGATGACACTATTCAGATAATGATTTATTACAAAATTTAAGTGTGGAAATTAAAAACTTATATCTCTATATGTATAATGCAATGTAATTACAAGTACAAGAATGAAACGGTGTCCAATATACTGTAATTTTGTATAATACTGTATGTTAATCAATTTAACCCCTACGGACTCGGTCCGATTTTTTAGAGTAAAATTTCGACAGAAATTTCGGACTGTCACCGAAATCAAACATATCCGGAAACTTTGAAAAGATTAAAGAAAGACCTGTAACTAGGGAGTTGTTAGCCGGTATCATTTGACTACGCTCCGAAATTATTTTTATAATAGGGTTGCAATGGTTGATCCAATTATCCGTTCTTTTGGCCGCTAGTAATGTCATGTACTGTAATAGTGGAATTATTTTTGTTTTTTTATAAAGTATCGAATTTTTAAAATATCTCTTGTCAGGTCGACGATAGAGAGAGGTACAGGCACGAAGTATTTTCCGTTCAAATATTTGCAATTCATTACCCACGCAGGGTGAGATAGTTGCCCAAATTGGGAAACAATAAGAAACAATGGGTCGTAGAAGCGTTTTATAAAGTAATGTTTTAGTACGAGGGAGAATAGCTTTCCGTGGCATGATTTTATTTAAGGCAAACCTAGCTTTTTTTGCTTTCGCTAACTGTATTCTTCCATGTACGTTAAATTTCATATCGTATTTAAACGAGATTCCCAAATATTTAATAGATTCTTTACGAGGTACAGGGACGCCGTTGACTTTGACGATTATAGATTTGCTTTCTGGTACTGTTCCTTTTTTACAACTGCGACCCGTGTTTCTGAAACAGATAAGTTCAGATTTACTGGGGTTAACTCTGAGGGCCCATTTTTCAAGGTAATTTGTGCAACGGTTGATTAGGGATTGAAGCATGTCTGCTGCTTTGAGTGGGCTGGGGTCACTTGCAAAAATGATAGTATCATCAGCATACATTAAAGCTCCAGATACCGCAGGCAGCTGACAGGAAGAGGATACAGGCATGTAACCTACAGGAAAGTCATACACATATAAGTTGAATAGGAGTGGACCCCAAATTGATCCCTGAGGCACCCCCGACCTAACTTCCTGTGGGTTGGAGCATAAATTGTTGATTTTAACTACAAATTTTCGATTTGACAAAAAGTTTATAATCATCCTCAAAATCGGAATAGGACAGGAGAGGTCGATAAGCTTGAAGATTAAACCTGTGTGCCATACGGAATCAAAGGCTTTAGTAAGGTCCAAAGAACATGCAACTGTACATTTTTGTTGACGAAGATTGGAAAAAACGTGTTCTTGTAAAGTGGCAACAGCATGTTCAGTGGAGTGATGACGTTTGAAACCAAATTGGTTGTGAGGAATAAGCGCTTCGCAGAATGGATTAAGTAAGCGTAATAAAATGCGCTCAAGCAGTTTGCCAAAATTTGACAGCAAGGAAATTGGCCTAAGCTCATTAAGTTCTCCCTTGCAACCTTTTTTAGGGGCAGGAAAAATTGATGCTACTTTCCAATTATTTGGAAAGTATCCATTATTTATGCAGTGATTATAGATAATGGCTAAATGCTTGCTAATGCATTTGGACGATTTTTTAATTATAAAATTTGAGATCGAGTCGAGTCCAGATGACTTTTTCGTATTTAATGTATCAATGGTACTCTCTATTTCACCTGGAGAGGTGAAGGAATCGGAAAATTGAGGGCAATTTGGGTTAAGAGCTGTATTAGTGGTAGTAAACGAAGTGAGAAATGATCCTTCAAGGCCATGTAAGTAAGAACTTACCACTTCACTCACCTCTCCTGTCCACTCCCGATTTTCAGGAGGGTTATCAACAAATATATTTCCGAAGAAAGAAGCACACGCGTCAAGTTTTTCTTGTGTGGATGAAAACTCCGAATTGAGATGGGTTAATGTAGATGTATTAATGTTGAAGCCATTCTTTTTACGTCCCGAAATCCTGTCTATCGCCCGGAAGCAATCAGGGCCTGGTTTAATTTTTTTTAAAAAGCTGATGTACGCCAAATTTAAATCATTATTAATTTTTTGTTCAATGATTGTAGATAGAAGATGTATTTCTGTTGTGATGGACTCATATGCTTCATTTACTCTGTTGTGAGCACGGTGGAAAATCCTTTTCCGACGTTGTAGTAATCTTTTTCTCACGCGAAAGAAGTGTAATGTATCCTCAGAGAGATTTCCATATTTGTAATATGAAGGACTAATTGAAGGGGCGTGTTTGTCAACTGTTTTAGCAACTGAATCATTTAAAAGGCTAATATGATCGTCAATGTCATTATTAGAAATGATTCTATCTATGGGAAGAAGATGTGGTAATACTCTGGTGAGGTCCGAATTAAAATTGTCCCAGTTGACAGTTTTAAAGCTTCTAGGGCCACAAGATACTCGGGGTGTAGGAAAGGAAGTAGTTGAATTTAGTTGAAGTAGGAGAGCAAGGTGATCAGAAAAAAGAGGGAGTGATTCACATTGGTAATCTGGTTCTGTGAGAAAAGATGACATTAAAAAAGCGTCCAAAAAAGAAGCTCCACGGGGAAAAGAAGGAGAATCCGAAGTAACAAAGCTAGCACCCAAATCTGAGTTTTCTGAGAGCCAACTTTCAAGGCTTGAGCCATTAGTATTATGTGACGAGTCACCCCAACTCGGGCTACGACTATTAAAGTCTCCTCCAAGGATAAAAGCATCGTATCTTTCTGCAGTTTCGAAAAAAGTATCCAGCACCGATTTGAGTTTAGAGCCTAGGTTACAAGGGACATAAATGGCGGCAATGATGATTTTTAAGCTAGATCGGGCCGTAAGCTCGGTCTCAATTGCCGTTATTGATGCAAACGGAGTTTCAATTCGGACATTTTTATATTTAATGTTTGCTTTAATGCAAATGGATGTACCCCTTCCAGAGTCGTTCCTCACTATTTTATAATTTTTAAGAGAAATTTTTGATCCAGGTGGGAGCTCCCCAAGCCTCGTTTCGGTAACACAGGCAAAGTCAGGCTGTGTTTGGGTAAGTATTTCATTGAGCGCAAAACGTTTCCCGTGCGAGAGCAGCGAGTTAATATTAGCATTCAGAATACGAATTTTATCCATTGGATAGATTTAAAATAAATGTTATGTAAGCCATTTTTTTTTCATCGTTGCTCAGGGAGCGCGTGGTGTTCCAAAAGGTGGAAATGCGTTGGACTAATGCCTCAAAGGACATGCCAAAGAGTTGAGATATTTCCTCTTGAAATGCTTTAAATGGCAAGATTGAAGAAGAACAATCACGCCCCACATGAGGATTAGACGTAGCTTTAGCTACATCAGCATAAGAAACTCCAGACAGGCTAGAAAGTGGGAACACATTTTGATTCTTGAGTGGTATCTGCTGCCTCGGGGAGGTAGAATTCTGAACCTGAGTGGGGTTTCTGTGTTGCGCCATTTTCAATTTGTATCTCATTCGAACTGGACAATTCGAAAAACTGGCCGGATGGCCTAATTCATTGCAACTAGCACATCTAATAGGAGGAAGAGACTCAGAGCTATCATTGTTGTGTCCCTGTCTAGGGCATTCGCTTGAGGAATGATCACCAGCGCATTTAACACAGGTGGGCTTCGAAATACAATTGGCAGCCACATGGCCAAACTTCTGACAATTATAGCATTGCGTCAGATCGTGACGATTAGGTTTCTCCCACTTCACTCGCTGTGACAAAATGAACGAAATGTTTTTAACGGTTGTTAAGGCTTCACTGCTATCGGCAGTGACTCGAAAGATGTCGAGATCTACATTATTGGCCCTCGACCAGGCTGTGGTATGCTTTGAGACCGTAACCTTTAAAGGCGAAATTAAACCATTAAGCTCCTCGGATATTTCCTCTACTGTGAATGAGTACAGACCTCTCAACATGGTGGAAAATTTACGCTGACTTTTTAATGTATAAGAAAATCCTTCAAGATTGGCCTTTTTACAGGCCTCTACCAATTTCACATGAGTTTGTTGGTTGTCTACTCTTACTTTATGACTACCGTCCGATAAATTTAACATGTCAACCTGACAAGAAGGATCTATGTCCTTGATTAAAGAGAGGAGATTTCTAGCCGACACCTTATGAATCGTGATGGGTGGACAGAACTTCGGCTTGTTAGGATTAACCATTGCAACATTAGAGCCTGACGAAGACCGTTGTTGATCTTGCACCCTAAGTGATGCAAATTTATTCGCAGAAGTAAATTGAGAACCTATATTGGACGCAGTTCCATTATTTGTTACACAGTTCGAAGTATCATTCTTTGACCTTTTCTTATACACTAAACGCCCTTTTGCGGGTAAAAATTCAGAAGAGTTATTACAGATTAAATTTAATTTATCATTACCATCCATCGATGAGATTCGTATTAAAGAAATATCGCTTCCATTCCAGGTGGAAGTGCCAAAAGTTGAAGCGTCGTTACGATTGCTATTACCGGTCACTGATGAGTTGAACTGAACTTGTGTTGTCATACTATTAGTAGGCATTCCCACTACGGAGGAATTGACTCGATTTACCGGAGGTAAATTCTCATTCAAGGACATAAGCGCGTCAGCCGCTATAGCTTTGTTGTTGTCTTCGTCGCAGATCGTTGTAATTGCTGTATCAAATGCCGTATCCATGTTGTTCGTAAAGTTTTTATTAACTGACGTTTCTTTTCTAATCCAGAAAGAATCGTTCCTTTTTGTTCTATAGACGACTTTAATTTTCCCTTTACGTGGGCGTAAATGTGGTTTCACATTTCCATGTGCGTTCTCAGAACCGTTACTAGTGCCGTAACTGTTTCCGTTATTCGGACTCAGCAGCCCCGATTTGTCCGAGCCAGCCACATGGCTGCTCTGAGAGCCTATAATCCTCCCAATATTCGTGCTAAAACGATATTCACGATTTTGAAACTTTATCAATTAATTGCGTTTACCAAACACAACAATTATGTGTAAAATAACTGCGCGACAGAAAGCGCAAAAATTTACAGTCGTTGTGAAATTATACGATTTAAATCACGTAAAAACTATTGCACTGCGCAAAAGCGATGTGACACTCTCGACGACTACAGAGCGAATCGAAATTTTACTAACAAATAAACACTGAACGCGGAAAACGAAAACTAAACACGGAACGCACAAATACCGGGGACTCGCCGCCATCTGTCGCCGACCACTGGATTGTGGATACGATGGCGTCATCAAAGGAAATTGAATTGAATTTGAATTGAATTGAGTTTATTGAGCGATTTGTACATGTATTTACTTAACCTATTACAGGCTGTTATAGATATGAATGGTGACTGATTAAATTATGTCACTCTGACATTAGTTCAAGCTACATCTATCGGTGAAACATAATATTATATTATAAATTCATTTCGTTTCGGAGAATTTCCTACAGTGCTCACTTGGAGGAACAACCTTTTTTTTAAAATAGATTTTTTTTTTTTTTTTTTTTTTTTTTTTTAATATACAACTTAAAACTAACTTATGACTAGAAACTAAAGATTATTATATGCTTATGGGACTTATGTTTGTATAACAATTCTTATTGTAGATTGCCACCCTAATTGTAGACTATATAAGAAAATATTGTACATCACTTTTAGTGGGCTGATCCTGAGAACGCATAGAGAAAACTATATACATCATGTTATAATAAAATTTATATAAAACAAAACCGGACTCTGTTACAGAGTGCCATAATACTTCTTGTAATAATAATGAAAATACAGTTTATATTGTAGAACATCTGGGTTGTCTTATATTATATTTTTTCATGAAATTAATTTTTTCCAAAGTAATTCATAAAACTGGAAGAAAATTTTTGTTTATTTCTTTTATTTTTTACTGAGCGTAAGGCACAAAGTTATTATGTTTATTCTAATTCAAAGGAATGCTTGATCAGGAAACCATTGCCGGTTGTAATAGACGTCCCATTTCACAATCAACCCCTGCGGATTTGATTACATTTTTTATCAAAAAATTTTGGTAAGAATTTGGGACTATTGACAGGTTCGAACATATCTGGGAGTCTTGACATGACTAACGAGAGGCCCGATACGAGGGTATTATTGGTAGGACGGGTTTGGCTGCGTTCAGCCATTCTTTTAACAAGAGGGTTAGGGTGGGCCGCCCAATTGCGAGTTCTATGGACGGCCAGTTCTGTGGAGTATTTTATGAACGGGGTGATGTTGGCTTTTTTGTAGAGTGACGCGTTTTTGAAGTGTCTTTTGTTAGGTCTACGATATAATCCAGTGCATGCGCGGAGAATTTTGCGTTCGAAGACTTGGAACTCGTTTGCCACTGTAGGGGAAATGGTAGCCCAAATTGGGAAACAGTATGATAAGATCGGTCTGATAAGGGTTTTGTAAAGTAGAGTTTTTGTGCGGAGGCGGAGAGCTCTACGGGATAATAGTTTTTTAACGGAGTACACGGCTTTTTTAGCCTTGTGTAAAAGAGTCCTCGCATGTTGGTTGAATTTCAAGTCGTACTTCATATGTACTCCTAAGTACCTTAGTTGTTTTTTGAGGGGGACTCGAATACCTTTGATCCGAATGGCAATGGCTTTGCTTTCGGTTATCACTCCGTTTTTACATTTTGTACCTGTGTTTCTAAAACAAGTAATTTCAGATTTACTCCCATTAACTCTGAGAGCCCATTTATCGAGGTACTCTATGCATCGATCGATTAAGGGTTGTAGAGTGCTTGCTGCACGAAGAGGACTAGGATCACTTGCGAATATTATGGTGTCGTCAGCATACATCAGGCCACCAGTGGTGGAAAGGGTGTCTGATGGTTCAGATGGGATGGGGTCATTCAATGGAATATCATGCACATATATGTTAAATAAAAGGGGACCCCAGATAGAACCTTGAGGGACTCCCGACTTAATATCTTTTGTACACGAAAATTCGTTGTTGATTTTGATTACGAATTTCCTATCAGCCAGAAAATTTATGATTAACCTTAGTAAGGGAGTAGGGCAATTACGGCTTATGAGTTTATCAATTAATCCTGCATGCCATACTGAATCGAAAGCTTTGGATAGATCCAGGGAACAAGCTACCGTACAGTTCTGTTGTTGAAGGTTAGACGTGATGTGTTCTTGGAGAATGGCAATGGCATGTTCTGTAGAGTGAGCAGGTTTGAAGCCGAATTGGTGGTGTGGGACTAAGTCCCTAGAGAAGGAGTCCAGTTGACGAAGGAGAATGCGTTCGAAAAGTTTGCCGATATTAGACAACAGGGAAATTGGTCTTAGGTCGTTGATATCTCCCCTGCAGCCCTTCTTGGGGGTAGGGATGATGGCAGCAGTTTTCCAGGAGATTGGAAAGTAGCCATTGTTAATACAATGGTTAAAGATGATGGTGAGGTGCGTGGTCAGTGAGTCGGCTGTTTTTTTGATGATGTAGTTAGATATCTGATCTGGACCACAAGATTTTTTGGTGTTTAGTAGTTGCATCTTCTGAGCTACTTCCCCGACGGAGGTAAATGCAACCGGGAATTGTGGGCAATCGGGTTGCAGAGCATTGTTTGAGTGAGAGAATATGGTGAGGAATGAGCCTTCAAGGCTAGTTATATGCGAGTGGACTCTGTCAGACACCTCTCTGGTCATCAAAGGAAATAATTGCGTAATTTAGCCGTCAAAATCAGCTGAGCGGTGGCCTGTATATCTAGACGGCGTTGCTTGTCGCCGATAGGCGGCTAAATGGGAGCAGGAGGTGCACGTTGACAACATGCATCGTTCGAAACAGGTTTATGTCAACGAAACGTCAGCTAAGCCACATGGAATAGTTGAGGCGCTATGGCAAATGAGAGTACTCCGAAAATGGGTACGACCAGTAGTAACATATGCTGCGTTGGTGTGGTGGTTGAGGCATCCCACTATGTACAATATAACACCCCAGTGCTCCTGGCGGATACCGTCAAACATTTAGGTGTTACTCTAGATAAGAAGCTACTGTGGTCGGCGCACCTGAGGATAATCTCGGACAAAGCCACCAAAGCTCTATGGATCTGTAGGCAGTTTGTAGGCAAAACTTGGGGAACAAGCCATCGAATCGTACGATGGATCTATAAGACAATTGTGAGACTCATAATTGAATATGGGGCTATCATCTGGTGGAAAAAAGCTACCACCAAGGACGGAATGGCTATATTAGGAAAGATTCAAAGACTGGCTTGTCCCACAATTACAGGGGCTATTCGTAGCTGCCCCACGGCTGCTCTTGAGGCGTTGTTAGATCTTCCGTCGCTCCACATTCACCTAAGGGCAGAGGAAAAATCAGCAGTAGCTAAGCTTAAAGCCAATCAGACTAACATCAAGTTTAAGGAGCAGGAACACTGGCTCCAGGAGGATCATGAATTAGGCTTGCCATCAGACCACATAACAAGGGAACTCCGCTTCAATCATCTCTTTTCTACAACTATATGGAGCAGAGAAGAATGGGAAATGAATCATTCAACACCTCCTTCCAGTACTGTTAAATGGTTTATGGATGGCTCCAAAACTGAAGAAGGCTCAGGAGCGGGTATCGCAGGCCCCTCAATTAGAGTATCTATTCCAATGGGGAAGTACACCACGGTTTTGGCAGCTCTTGGCCGTTGAAAAACGGGTCGTTCCGATACGAAGAACCGGCTGCCGCAGGAACGTGAACCCTTCTGTGGTATTCCTCTATGTAGGGTAAAATTACACATAAGAGAACAGGAACAGTTAGAAACCGCTGCACATTGGGGGAAAACATCCCTGGCCTGAGACAATCGAAATTGTTTATTTCACTTCACTTTTACTCACCCAAGCGCTCCCTGGAATTGGTGTGCCTTGGCAGAAGCAGAGTGAGAATCATTTGGGGTCTCCTCTCAGGGCATTCAACCCTGAGTAGTCACTTATACGGAATGTGGGTTGTCTCTAACCCTGTCGTTTTTGCCAAAGCGATGATGAGACTTCTCAGCACATCCTCTGTGAGTGTGAGGCACTCGCCCGTCGCCGCTTGGAGAGTCTCGGTGAGGCATTCCCTGAAGCGGAAACGATCGCCTCTTTCAAACTTGGGCAGCTGAGCAGATTTGTGGGATCGATCAAACTCGATCGCCCACTCTAGATTTACAGGGCTATAGCACAATAGACCCTACGGTCGCAGTGCTTAAGGGTGGCCCAAAATCCAACTGCGGTGTACCATACATTTGTGCAGCTTGCTTGGGTTTAATAGGATCCATGCGAACTTACTTGACATCGGCCCTAGAGGCTGTTATTGGACTTACTTCGTTGCATATTCACATACAAGAATCTTCAGTTCTTCATGTTCTCACAGTGCACCTGACATCAGACGCACATGAGGACTTAAATGGTCAAATGAGCATTCTAAAACAAATCCCTGGCATGCCGATCTGCATGATATCAGATTACACGATCACTATAAAACGCTATCTGGTTGTTATTGTAGCAATGGTCGGAATTCGGTGTGTTAGTTGGTGGTTACATGCCTACGGTTCGTCGCCATCCCCGGTGTCGTGCCTCTATTGGGTTCTCCCACAGCGATCTGGGAGTCAGGTGCGTGGGTGCAGCTGGGCAGTGAAAGATGTGGTCCACGTCCCATTACAAGCGGAACAGATGTTTGAGACGTCCTGTTCGATGCGGGATAGATAGGAGTTCCGTCGTGAACACCAGCCTGATCGAAGTTAGGCGAGTCTCATTCTCGTAGCTTTCGGAAGACTTTCCCCTTCCGGAAATATCATTGGTGGTATGGACGAGAGAACTGGACTCGGACCTAAACCTGCGATTGACTGATGAACCTCCTCCCGATGTATCGCTGCGATGGCCGACCTGTGTGCGCCACTATCAAAGGGTACCCTTTTGTACCTCTGTAAATCCCTTTCTAGGTCCCTCAGGTCGCGCCTGACATGTCTGGGCGGCGGCGTTTCCTCCATGATGTTGAAGTTTGGGTGATCACATCGGTAGCAACCCACTAGGTATTGCTTGGCAAGAAGCTTGTTGTGGTCCCTTAAAGGCATCATCCTGGTTATATCTTCTAGATTATGCGGATCAGCGGACCTATTCGGATCAGTGGAACTATTCGGATCAACGGACCTACCCGCATCAGTGGGACTATTCGGATCAGCGGACCTACTCGGATCGTTGGAACTATTCGGATCAGTGGAACTATTCGGATCAGCGAACCTACTCGGATCATTGGAACTATTCGAATCAGCGGATCAGTGGAACTATTCGGATCAGCGGACCTACAGTCATTTCCACAAGAGCGTATACTTTGTAACTTTTTAATGCACCATTTCTCAAAGAGTGGTGGGGGACTTTTAGTTACCTGCATTCTTCCTCTTTTTCGCATTGTATAAATTTGGTCATTCTAAGTTCAAGTAGGAGAGTGATAAGACGTCAAGTGAAATGAGTGCGATTTACAAAAAACGATTCGAAGCTGTGTTTTTAGTAAGTCATCCGAAAGGACCAAAAATGACACCTGCATCGGCCGGAAAGTACCTGAAAGTTTCGACACAGTTTGTGAATAAGTGGATAAAGCGTTTTAAAGATACTGGAAATGTAGACGATCTACCTGGTAGGGGTAAAACCCGAAGCACTTCAAAAACCCAGGATAAGGCCATCATTGATATTTTTAAGAAAAATCCGTCCGTTACTACCTTAGTGCAAGCAAAGGAAATGTTATCGAAGAAGAATATTTACGTGTCCTTGAATACGATTCGGCGAAGATTACAAGAGGAAAACATCAAAACCAGGTATGCCCTGATGAAACCATTACTTACCGAAAACCAGAAGCGAAGACGTGTAGAGTGGGCTAAGGAAAACATCGATCGTGATTGGGACAACGTGATCTTTACGGATGAATCAAGTTTTGCTGTAAATACGTTCAGGAGACGAGTGTGGTCACAAAAAGGAGAAGCTGTCGTGAACCGAACCGTTAAACACCCTGTGAAGGTCCATGTTTATGGATGCTTTTCTGCACGCGGTTTCGGAAAATTAATAACGTTTACCGGAATTCTTACGGCTGAAAGGATGATCATTTTGTACAAGAAAGGATTATTGAAGTCTGCTAGGATGCTATATGGCAACGACAACACCGATTGGTTTCTACGATCCGAAACATAGAAGCCGGTTGTGTACACGCTGGAAAGAAGAAAATAACATTCAAGTACTTGATTGGCCTTCGCAATCGCCGGATGCCAATCCTATTGAAAATGTTTGGGGATTAATGAAGCAGAAGCTTCAAGGAGCTTCAAAATCAATCCAAATCAATTTGGAATAACTTATCGACAGACTACGCGGAAAAATTGGCCGAAAGTTGTCACCGAAGATGCCAGTCAATAATCAATAGTGACGGCGATTGGACCATGTATTAAATATAATTGCGAAAATGTATTTTGTATTTACTTTCAATAAAAAATAAAATTTCTTAATTGTAACACTTTGTTTTTATTTTGTGAGGTATACGGTCTTGTGGAAATGACTGTACTTGGATCATTGGAACTATTCGGATCAGCGGACCTACTCGGACCTAGATATTTTTTAAATCGAACCTACTAGACCTAGGTCTGGGTGTGCGACCTAGGTTCAACAGAGTAGATCCGATTTTGAACAACCATGACTAATTTCAAGCATTCCAAAGCAGTTTTGGAATTCATATCCGGGTTCTTCCTCCATAAAATGAAAAAAGATGTGATATCTCCCCAAAAACAGCTCTGTTGTAAAAAGTTTCCCATTAAAAAAAAAACTAATCAGCTGCAAAAAGGATTGATATGAACATAATTCCGCCAAAGTACTGGTAGCTTAGCGCTTGGAATGCAAAAGCAACATCTGCTAGGTTTTATTATTTCAAAGTTCACACAGTACAAATCCTCGAATTTACCAAAGCTCTGTATCTCTATATTTCGACTTGTTGTTAATGTTAGACCAGTCCGAAGCGTATATACCCTAGACTTGTACAGACCTAGTGGTGATATCAAAAGTACCAATTGGTAACGACCATATGCATTAAAAGTGAGTTTCCTATATGGCCAGTTTATAGGGGAGTTTGGCAATCATTCAGGAGGATCTTGACTATTATCAAAATCAATTAACTAACCCATTCTATTTGTCGAGTTTTTCAAGTCACTAGCTTCATTTTCTCGAAAGTTATTGATTATTTGTAGTTTCACTTGTAGGGGCGGTAGGGGTTCCTTGGGTCGGATCGTGCTCATTATTGCCACCAACAAATAAGATCATGCTTCAAACTTTTGAACAAAATTGCAAGTCTCTTGCTTCACTCTATCGAAAGTTATCGCTTATTTGAAGTTACACTTGTAGGGGAGGTAGGGGTTCCTTGGGTCCGACCTTGCTCATCATTGCCACCAACAAATAAGATCATGCTACAAACATTTAAACAAAATTTCAAGTCTCTAGCTTCACTCTATCGAAAGTAATCGCTTATTTGAAGTTTCATTTGTAAGGGAAGTAGGGGTTTCGTTGGTCGGATTTTACGTTTTCTCAACATTAGCCAACTGGATCCTACTACAAACATTTGACCAAAATTTTAAGTCGCTAGCATCATTTTGTCGTAAGTTATCGCTTATTTTAAGTTTCATTTCTAGGGGAGGTAGGGGTTCCTTAGGTCGGATCTAACTCATCTTGAATACCAACCAACCCGATCTCACTTCAAACATTTGACCAAAACTTCAAGTTGCTGGCTTGATTCTGTCAAAAGTTATGGCTTATTTGAAGTTGCATTTGTAGGGAAGGTAGGGGTTGCTTGGGTCGAATCTTACCCATTTTCAATACCAAGTAGATTCTACTAACAATATTTTGTCAAAATTTCAACTCGCTAGCGTTATTCTATCGAAAGTTATCGTAATTAAAAGAATATTTAATTTTTTGGAATTTGTAGGGGAGGTAGGCGTTCCTTTGATCTGATTATGCCCAACTTACTAGAACTCAAGCATCTTCTTACCTCAGGGTTACATGCCAAAAATCAGGTGTCTACGTCAATTGGCTCAAGAGTTATTGACAAAAAACCCGAAAAGTAGGGTAGTACGGGGCTCTTTGTAAGAAAATTACCGTTTTTTTTCCACTGATCGATTTTATTTTTCCAGGGGAGTAGAAGATTATCCTCACGAGCAATCTACCAAAGCTAGAGCTTTTCATGTTTATTTAATCGGGAGTTATTGATACATTTAATTATTTTACATATATAGGGGAGGTAGGCGTTGTCTTGGCCTGATTTAGGCCTGTTCCTAATACCGGGATCCCGGTTTGGTACCGGTTTTTTTTCAGTACCGGTACCAAAAACTAAGAGTACCGGTATCCCGGTTTTTTTAGTACCGGTATTGAGTACCGGGATCCCGGGATTTGAGTACCGAGTCTTTTCAGTACCGAGTCTTTTCAACCTTGAGCCGGTTTTATTCGGGATCCCGGGATCCCGAGTCTTTTCAGTACCGAGTCTTTTCAGCAACGAGTCTTTTCAGTACCGAGTCTTTTCAGTACCGAGCCTTTTCAGTAGTACCGAGTCTTTTCAGTACTGAGTCTTTTGAGTACCGAGTCTTTTCAGTACCGGGAGCCCGGTACTCAGTACCTGTTCTTTTCAGTACCGAGTCTTTTCAGTACCTGTTCTTTTCAGTACCGGGATCCCGGGATTTGAGTACCTGTTCTTTTCAGAACCTGATATTCAAATACCCGGGATTTCATAAAAGAAGACTCGTTCATTGCCGAGCCGAGTCTTCAGGTTTTAACATTGAAAATGTTCATAGAGTCGTGCATTGTAAGATTTTTCAGATACACATCGTAGTAGTTAGTACGTACATTGTACATACATAATTGATTTATATGAATGAATAGGTTTTGTTAGGATTGAGACTGAGCTCAGAGTATTTATTGTATTGGGAGTAGGATATGTAATTGGGTATGATATAAATATGAAATACATATGAACAAATATGTATATGTACAATACATAATATAATAATATAATGCGTTGCATTGGTCAATGACATAATTGCTTGGAGTTGGAGGTTTTTCGGGTGTTTTGATTTTAGTTATTGGTCATTGATGTAAATGTAATTGCTGTGTGCGCGGTTTATGCATTGGCTTGCTTGCGAGAGGTTTTTAAGTAGGAGGATTCACGCTCCCTGTCGTAAATATCGTAAACGTTGTATTCGTCGTAAACTTCGTTTATCCCCATAGAAAAATGACAAAAGTTTACAACTTTGCGACAAATACGATGTTTGCGGTGTGAGCATGAATGCCGCTTATATTTGGTGTATGTTCCAAATGATGGATTTGTTGGAACATATGTATTCGTATTCATATTCAGTTAGGTTGAATTTGAGATAAGCGAGATGTAATTTTGTATGTATGAGCCTGGGGAAGACAACACAAACAAGGCAGATAAAAATGGGGAATAATGAAAATTACACAAAAAGAGCGATGATGTTCATCCGCACCTTAGGCCCGTCCTATTTGCATGGGATGGACCTAAAGTGCCGATAAACATCGCTCTTTTTGTGTCATTTTTATTATTCCCTATTTTTGTCTCCCTATTTTAATTTCGATCCATTCGCTTTAAGTTGTCTATGGTTTTCTTTGCATTTTGGGCTCCTGTGTCCACAATAAAGAAACCTTGGTGGGTCTTTTTTTAGCAAATAGATACTCATATAACCCATTCAAAATTATCTTCATCTTGCCGTTAGAATCAGTAGTTGCTGATATATCGCGGCTTTAGCCGTCGTGAAAATATTTTAAAAAAAATTGATAGAATTTTTAGCAGTTTCTGTATTGATCAACAGATTCAGTATCTACTGACCAACAGATACAGCATCTACAGACCAACAGATATAGCATCTATTGAGCAACAGATACAATATCTATTGAGCAATAGATACATGTCTTTTTTCTTTCACCAAAGGATTCGAAATACCTTCAGCAGTAGACTAGTGCATTCGCCTCAATACCCCCAGTCATATAATACCTATCTTGACTATATATAACTTCATGCCCTTTTACCTAGCCTGAGGACTCAAAATACCATCAATAGTAGTCTAGTCCATTCGCCTCAAAACCGCCAGTCATATGATACGCATCTTGCCAATATATCACTTCAATCCCAAGAATGTCCTTTCTCTTCACCAAAGGACTCGAACTGTAATCCACACTACTCCAGGGATTCATCTCTTCATCATGAATCCTATGACACCCGTCTTGCCTATATTCCACTTCCTTGGCAAGAATGTCCTTTTTCTATACCAAAAGACTCGAAATTCAATTAACACTACTCCTGAGCATTCACCTCTTTACCACGATTTCTTTGACACCCATCTTGCCTACATTCCACTACATTGCTAAAAATGTCCTTTTCCTTATCAAAGGACTCAAAATGCCATCAACAGTAGTCTATAATATTGCCATCAAGACGTATATTCATCTCACGCACTTACAAAAATCCTCCATTGCATAGCCACAACCTGCGCGCCATTCGAGTATCATTTTCATGTTCATGTTCTACATTTAAAAGCCACTCAAATCACAAACGCAAAAAGAGATTGCCAAAAAAGATACATTGCAAAAAAAGATACGTTTTCTACACCATTGACTGCCGTGCTCAACCATCGTCTCGCCAAAATTCTCCACACCTTCATTCGGAAAAATACGATTAACCATATCCATACGTAATCATAACACGGGAGAACAATTTTGACACTTTTTTCTGTTTTTTTGAATTTTGCACCTAATTTATAGTAAAACGGCCTCGCTGATTCCAAAAATGCAGTCCGTTTTTCCCCTATACGTCAGGTTTTCGAGATATCGTTTGTTTTTTAATTTTACGGAAAATTACAAAAGGCCCCCTTAAAAAACAACTTTTTTTAAAAGGTACGGGGCTGCATCCTTGTGCAGGACCTTCTAGTACCTGTATACAATAAAATTAAAGGCAATAAAAAAAAGTAATTTCTCGCTATCTGGATTGTTTGTTAAAAGTTGTGAAATTCTTCGGCCATTTTTAAGGCTCTTTTATGTAAAAAAATGTATTTAAAAGCCTCTGTTCCAGTATATTACTCTATTATTGTGCTCTTAACTTGTGTAATGGAAGCCTCTACTATCCCTCGTCGAAAGTGTCTCAACGCTCCAGACTCATTTTGCTATATATGTGGCAGTTATACATTTCTAAGTCAGAGGACAAAAATAGGCCCCTTTGTTCACCAGGCATATCTTGCCTACTTCAAAACTCCAATTTGCAATCAGGATAAATGGTGGGTCCCTCATAAAGTGTGCAGGTGCTGTGTCGCACATTCCTGGACGAAAGCAGAACGACTTCAGTTGCCATTTGGTGTGCCAATGATATGGCGAGAGCCCTCAAACCACACAAGTGATTGTTACTTTTGTTGTACTAAAACAACAGGGTACACACACAAAAACAAAAATAAGATACAGTATCCCAATTTAGAATCGGCGAAAAGACCAGTTGCTCATTCTCCTGAAGTTTCAGTGCCAGTATATCAATTATCTCCTTCGCCTTCTTTGGACGTGGACGTAAATATGCTTTTAAGTCCGTCGACATCATCACTCTCCGAACTCAGCGCTAGGAACCAACCTAAAGGATTTAAACAGAACGAGCTAAACGATCTAGTGCGCGATCTGGGGCTTTCTAAAAAAGCTTCAGAACTGTTAGCGTCTAGGCTACAGGAAAAACATCTCCTGGAACCAGAAGCCAAAGTATCCTTCTATCGTTCCAGGGAGGCCTCTTTTCTGCAGTACTTACACAGTCATTTAGATGAATTTCCTGAAAATCTTGGGGCTGTGAGTGATGAGCAGGGAGAGCGATTTCATCAAGATTTAAAAATCATGGAAACTCGATATCAAGGCAGATGGGATGCGAATATGATGGCGAACTATTGTTGGAGCATAAAACGGGACTGTCCTGAAATTGAACACTCCAGGAAAAGCTACAAACGAAAAATTTTGCCATAATTTTTTTTTTTAGTTCTTAGGTAATATTGTTAAGATGTAAAATCAAAATTTATAAATAAAAAAATTGTAACGAGTTTCGTTTGTTTTGATTTCAATGAAGGAAAGGTTTGTATGGGGGCCAAAATTTGAGCCCCCTGTATCTCAAAAACTGGACGTATAGGAGAAAAACGGTTAGCATTTCCGGATTCTACGACCAAAAATTAGCTAGAAATGAATATCAAATCGAAATAAACAAAATGCTGTTCCCCCGTGTTATTGGTCGTATACAAAAAGTAATGCGATGCAATGTAAAACTGTTACGATGCCGTAACCAGATGCATAAAATTTCTGATTACTGTGCATTCTGTGAGTTATTCTGAAGAAAGAGGTTTTTGTAAAATAGTTTGTAAAGTTAGTTTAGTTCTTAAGTGAATCTCGATCAATACAGACGGAAAATCCAAACTCAGTTAAATAAACTTAAACTAAAACTTCGTTTATTTTTCTAAAAAAGTGTTAGGCCCGTTTTCTCAATGTCTGATTAGAATTTAAACTCCAGTTAAACAGACATAGTAACATCATTTGGTATGGAATGCACTGCTTTATCCCACACAGTTCTAAGAATACCAAACCAACCACCAGCTCTTGGTTTAACAGAGATTGCAAAGAGGCTATAAAGAGAAAAGAAGCGGCATACCGTGCATACAAACAATGCCCCTCTGTCGAACTGAGAGAAGTTTACAATTCTACGCGTAACATCTGCAAATCAGTCATAAATAAGGCTAAATTCCAGTTTGACAGCAAAATTAGGCAGAAAGTGTTCGTTCAACGGAAAGGTAGCAAAGGTTTCTGGTCACTCGTCAAATCTGTGAAGAATAACTTCACCTCCTCTTCTATTCCACCACTGGTATATGATGGCAAAATATACAGTGAACCGCAAGACAAGGCCAACCTGTTGGCAGAAACTTTTGTTGCAAACTCTTGCCTATTACCCACTACTCAGAGTCCACCAGCCATACCCCTATGTGATTCACACCAGAGACCTTTGCATTTCCGCACTAGGGAAGTATTTAAAGTACTCTCAAAACTCGATGTATCAAAATCGGCTGGACCTGATGGCATCTCCCCCTTAGTTCTCAGACACTGCGCTTCCTCGCTAGCCAAACCTCTCCGAAAACTCTTTTACCTGTCCTACGCAACAGGAGTGTTCCCATCATCGTGGAAACTAGCTCATGTCCAACCAATCCCCAAGAAAGGAGAAGCATGTGATCCATCTAACTACCGACCAATAGCACTAACTTCGATCCTATCAAAAGTTTTCGAAACCCTGGTTAACAACCAACTAATGAGCTACCTTGACTCACATCATCTCATCAATGATCGGCAATATGGTTTCCGGTCTTCGCGCTCCACCGGCGACCTAATGACATACCTCACCGAAAGATGGAATCGCTGTATCCACCAATTTGGCGAAGCTAAAATCATCGCCCTCGACATTTCGAAAGCTTTTGATAGAGTCTGGCATCCGGCTCTTCTAGCTAAGCTCCAGGCTTTTGGTTTGGACCCAAAATTAGTTAAATGGATCGAAAGTTTCCTTCACGACCGTTCGCTTCAGGTCGTCCTTGATGGAGTTAAATCAAATTGCCATACCACCAACGCAGGGGTCCCCCAAGGTACTGTCCTTTCACCAACACTCTTCCTTCTCTTCATCAACGATCTTCTCAGCGTGACTTCCAACTCAATCCATAGCTTTGCAGACGATAGCACCCTTGACTACACTTACTCTTTCAACTCTGTAGCTGACTCTCGCCGAAATTCAACATCTATCAACAGAGATCGCATGTTTGACTCACTAAATGAAGACATTTCAAAAATTATTGCATGGGGGAAAGCGAATCGAGTAGAGTTTAACGCCTCAAAAACTCAATGTTGTCTACTTTCCAATAAGCGATGTGCTCCACCTACCGCCCAACCCATTCTTGCCGATGGGGTTAGCATTCCTGATTCGCCCATACTGAACATACTAGGTATTAACATCTCCAGTAAACTAAATTGGTCCGACCACATTTTTTGGGTTGCAAAAAACGCAATGAAGTGTCTGGGCTTTCTGAATCGCTGTAAAAGATACTTTTCACCATCTGATCTGGCTCAAATTTACAAGGCTCATATAAGACCGAGACTTGAATTTAATTCCCACATATGGGCAGGCGCAGGTAGAACCGCATTATCCGCGTTAGACAAAGTTCAACGGAAAGCCTTCAAGCTTATTGGCGAGGAACCCATAACATCTAAAATCGAACCGCTTGAGCACCGGCGAAGTGTCGGCTGTCTCTCACTCTTCTATCGCTACTACAACCGCCGCTGCTCTGATGAAATAGCCAACCTCATTCCTGAGCGTACTTTTCCTTTACGTAACACCCGACTAGCCAGTCGTGTCCATCCTCATCTTCTAGAACTCAGCAATAGTCGCACCGCCAAATTCCATGACTCGTTTATATCTAGGACAACACGAATGTGGAACGATCTACCATCTTTTGTTTTCCCCCGCAACTATGACCTACAAAAATTTAAACGGAATGTACACCGTCACCTTTTTCAAACTCAACCCATCTCCCCACTACCTTAACCCCTTACCGCCAACGCTGTGCTCTCGCATCAAAGGGTTACCCCCTAAGCTTTGGTATAAACATAAAAAAAAAAAAGACATTGAACGTACCCATCTGTCAAATTTTACAGGGAAAACAACAACAAATTTTATCTTGAATTTGAATTTTAACTGGACATTGAGAAAACGGGCCTTAACCTAAAATAAAATAAAAATAAAAACTTGCATTCCTTGTGATAATTTGGTGTGTAAAGAACGTTTTTTGTAAAGGTGGATTACGACATAAAAATTCTATATAACTCGACCCTTTTCGAATGTACTATCTTGATCCGAACAACATTTTTTTCAGGACACTCCCCTAAGTGTCAGTGCAAAAAACCAAACCAGATTTCCGTTTCTAACATTGCGGCCGCCGCGGTCAAAATGATGAAAATAGTTCAATCGTGAGGTGTATTGTGTGTGTGTGTGTTGCCCGGATCAAGATTTTACATTCCAGTAGGGTCATAGTCCCCCTTTTTCACACAAAATTCGAAACTTCAGACTTGTCTGCCACGGTGTTAGCAGCGGAATACAAAATAGTACTAAAATCAAGTATTTGCAAATGACTTTACTTGCCTCAAATTGTTACCACCTTTGACGTTGTCTACCACCACTTTAGCAACACCCCAATTGTCTGGCATACTGTTTCTCGTTATAACCCAGCAAACAATTTCGTATCATTTGGAAAATAAATACTGCCAAGATGATACGATAGCGTTTCTTCTCTGCGATAAATTTATAGATTATTTGTCACCTTTTCAATAATTAGGGGATATCCCTCAGGCGAAAGAATGGCGATTCTTCCATACGACAAATTTTTAGATTATTTGTCGCTTTTTCAATAATAGAGGGTTAACCCTCAGACGAAAGAGTCGCGATAACATTTCAATTCACCAATCTATCGCCAATATAATATTTCGGCAATTCACAATAAATACTAAACGACGATCTTGGGAATAACGCCACTTATCACCTTGCAAACAGTGGTACGGTGGACTCCTTCTTCCTTCGCGACACTAATTTGAAATCCCGGATCATTTAAAAAACGAAGAAAAATTTCCATTCGTTTCTTAGGAGGCAAGGCTCCTCCTCTTTTTTCACTATTTTCACCCAGAAAATAGTTGGCCAACCACTCAACATTGTTTTCCGTAAACCTGTATAACTTATGGTAGTCTGCACTTAAACAATTAAGTCATAAATGCAGCAAAAATAGCAACTCGAAATAATAAGCAAATGCTACCAATTTTTTAAGTGTGCTCCCAGGCACACTTAAAAAATTGGTAGCATTTGCTTACTTTTTCTAGCTAATGGTCTGTTTTATTCACACATTTTAAGCATTTGCTGGAAAAATTTAGCAATTGCTAACGTGAAAAGTTTAAGCTTTTGCTTAAAAATTTTATTCACCTGAAACACAGCTATTGCTTAAAATTTGCTAGTTTTAGCTTTTGCTTAATTTTTATTCACACGACCCCTTATGTTTATACATCCATTAGATGACGTACTCGTATCCAAAAGGTGCTGACGTAAAAATAATACAAACGGTTCGCCTATGAAGTTTTTTATCCCCGAATTTGCACCCATCCCATCTTCCTGCATATTCAGTTGGCTTCCATAACCTCCTTATCGTCCACCATATTGTGTACGAAATTCACCACAACAATCGATTTTTTTTCCACTCTTCGCTATTTAATTCCCAAGAAAGTGAAAGGCACTCACTCGATGGATAGAACTTCCCCGGTAGCAAGACAAACAAAGTATAGGAGCACAACACCGAAGCACACGGAAAAACTCGTAAAACGCTAAGAAACTGGCCAAGACGCCCCCACAATATTCATACTGTATTGTGTGCGAATAAACGACGACGTTTACGCTTCGCTAGCTACATTTGCTATTGGCATACATTCTACCATCTTTGTTTGTAACCTTCCTGGTTTGCTTCCACCTTGAGCGTACTATACGACTCCACACTACACTATGTCTCAGATTACATAAAGATAGAAATTGTTGGGCCAAAGATACAGATAAAACACAGTCTGTCAACGCAGAGTATGGTGTGGTGAACTCGCTGAGCTCACTGCACACAAAAGGCACATTGCTCCTTTTCGCACCACACACATCCATGGAAACTGATTTTAAAATGCACGAATAGATTAACATTGGAGAAAGTCTTTCTTTTTTTTCGCCGGTACTTTATGCGATCACGTTTCGCATCAGCTCGCCATTGTCTTTCAAAATGATAATAATGTTGCTATATAGCGAGAGAGACCTACGGCTGCATACATATATGAATGGTGTGGCATACCTACCGATGGTGGTAGGTCGTCGCCTTCACGTTGTCTTTGTCGATACAATCGTCATAAAGAAAACCCATTGAAATTTAAGACGACGAGTCGAGAAGAAAGTCGACAGAAAAGTGTCTGGTCGACGACAGTAGGTATGAACAGAGACGAGTTATAATTGGCAAAAAAAAAATCATTTTCTTTAGTAGATTCTCTTCTGAAATAAAAAGGCCAATATTTCAATAACTTTCGATTTCATTGAAAAGAGCGGAAGAGTCATCTTTTGAAGTCTGCTGCTTATTGATCATTTTTTTGTCTCTAGGGGAATAGATGGGTTTTGAAAGTTTACACTTCTCATCCGCGCTCGATTCATAAAATCTTTTGCTTCCAATTTTGAACTCTCATCAGTTCTATGAATTAATGCTAGTAGTACTAGCATTTTTGGTCGGGTGACCAAAAATGGGGTCGAGAGCACTCTTCGGATTACTCACGAAAGACCCAGCGACATGACAGAACTTGACATACATGACACTTAACGCAGCGCATGCCTCGAATCGATGCACCCTCTTACCTACACTGCACTGCATGTGGGACGGATCTGATGTGGGGATCATCGACCCGGGACAGGAAACCAGGCCACATAGAATATGGCGGATCAAAAAGTATACGAATCATGGGCAACAATCCTTTGACAAAACACTATCCCCCTCTTAACAAAGTGTAGAAGAAGAGATAATGGAATGATGATCGTCACGCCCTTGTAACAAACAATGCGAGGAAGAGACGTACAGAATTTCCTTTGTTCTCTATTTTTACACATAAACTTCTACAAAACCCCCTCAAAAACACCTCACCGATCATATACACAACCCTCAACGACTTCAACATGCTTAGTTAATTTAAAAAAAAAAGCGCCAATGGAGCATCGAAATAACTTTCCACCACCTAAACAATAGAGGCTCCCAGGGTTAACATGCTTAGCTAGGACTCGCCGGCAATAGGCCGACAGTCACCCGACCAAAAATAGTACTAAGATTTTCGTGTGAAAATTTTGCATTTACTTCTCCAACGAAAAAGATGCAATGGAGCTATTCACACAGCACAAAAAGATACTTTGAAAAGATTTAGAGCCGGTACACATGGGCGTCCAAATGACGCCGGACGCCGCGTCACTTAAGCTCCTCCCTCTTTGATACCAAAAATGCCGCCGATAGCTATCGGATAGCTATCTGCGGCCATGTGCATCATCGCTTCATTGCCCGTAATGTATTTCTTCCTATCCAATTGAAAGTGACGCAGCGTCAGGCGTCATTTGGACGTCCATGTGCACCGGCACTTACCCAGCACATATCTACGACGCTCCACACGACTCAGGACCGGTTTTCAGACGAAATAAAGTGCAGCGGCATTTATTTTCGAGTGGAAATTACAACAGTATGGAGAATTTTTTGAATGTGTGCGGTTGCGGTTACTGTTTTTGTATGAGATTTCGCACGAAAAAGCGACCTTAGTACTTAACTTAAGGTGAAAATAAATGCAATCTGTGATGTATGTTCGTACTGCCTAAAGGCTAGTATTAAGCTTTTGCACTTATCTCTCTCCCACGAAAAAGTGACAGTGGAAACTTCCACACAACACATCTGCGGCGCTTTACACGTCACTTGAATTTCCCCATCTCACTCAAAAGACAGCCATCACCACTGTAATGACCGGTTTAAAGTTTGGGACTGTAGGTGCCGGAGTAAGATTGTGCTGCACCGATGTCATAAGATTAATGGTGGTGTTGTTCATAATAACGGGGGACAACTGCGACCCTACGTTACGTACGACTAGGCTACAGTAGCCATGTTGGTGGTGTTAGGCGAGGCCGAAGATTGTTGTCCTTTGTTCCTGCATTTGGCAGCTATAAAAGCACATTCCACATTCTGTTATGTGTTAGATCGGAGCAGCTCCTAAGGCCGGCCATATACGTTCAGGTTTACCTTGAGGTATACCTGCACAGCTACAACTGTACAGGTCTGGACGTCGTGCAGCCAGACAACACATTCTACGGTATATCTGTGAAGGTATATCTCAGTGTATACGTGCACAGGCATACCTCAAGGTATACTTGCACGTGTATGACCGGCCTAAGTTGGCACCATTCACAACAACAGTTGCATCTAACTGAGGTGGTTTTGGGGTGCAGAGTTTTGTTGTAAGCACCGCAGATCCATGGGCCAGGGTTTATTTCGATGCCGGCGCGGATGAAGAGAACTGATATAAAAACCGATGCTAACAGATACGAACAAACGTTCATGCTTTCCTTCGGATATTGAAGGAGGGTGGAAACTGCTGGTCGTTGTTGATAATGGGTCGTTCGGGAGCGTAGAATCGGCTGCCGTAGGAACGACGAATCGGTTGTCGAATTTTACTGCAAAATCGTTTTTCCTGCAATCGTGTCAAAACAAGTTGCAGAATAAAAAAAAATAACAGTTTCGATGCGTTCTTCAATGCTTTAGTGTTCCATGAAAAAATTGGGACTATGGTAGAACACAAATGACGAGGAACGACAAAATTGTCACATAACGCGTCAGAGGGCTGTCAAAATACGAAACTCCTTTTCTACATAAATATGTATGTGAATTATTCAACTATTGTAATTCCGGTGAAGTAGAGACGTTCATAAATACATACAGCCTTGGCCAAAAGTATTAGGCACCCTGTAAATAACTGAATATTTTTTTGTTTAAATGAAAAAACTAAGTTTTTTTTTCGAAATTATTATGTATCGATGAAATTAAACTAAATACATTAATATCTTGTGGGTCTACCCTTTGCTTTTATTACAGCAGCAATCCTCTTGGGCATACTCCTAACGAGCTTTGTACAGTCAACGGTACTTATGGAGTTCCACTCGTGTACCAAAGCTGCTTTTAACGCCACTTTTGATGTGATGGTGTATTTCTGTATGTTACGCTTCAGAATACCCCAAAGGTGTTCGATAGGGTTCAGGTCTGGGGACTGCGCTGGCCAATTTAATAATTCAATATTGTTGTCTCTAAACCAGCGCATCGTAATCGCCGATTTGTGACAAGGAGCATTATCTTGTTGGAATTTGACTCCACGTAGATTCGTGTCACCAAAAATGCGCGTTAACGAAGTCATTAGTACAGTTTCCAGCACATTTATGTACTTTTCACTGTTCAAACGGTCTTCACAAACGAACATCTCGCCGACTCCACCAGCAGCCATGCTACCCCAAACCATGATACTGCCTCCTCCATGTTTAACTGTAGGCACCACGCAATCTGGATGATATTCCTCACCAACGCGCCGCCTAACAAAAGTCACACCAGGTGTTCCAAATACCTGTTAGAAAATACAAAAAACCTGTTTCAATTTTTTGGAAAAATTTTCTGAAATCGAGGCCTCCGTAAAAAATTACGGTTATTGTTGTTTGAAAAAGGTTATAATTAAGCTTACCTGGAAACTTGATTCATCGGACCACAGAACATTTGCCCAATCCTCTTCTGTGAAATGCTGGTACCGAAGAGCCCATTCCAAGCGATTTTTTTTTGTTGGCTGCTGAAAGCCACGGCTTCTTTCTAGCTTTACAACCTTTCTGCGAGACGCCTTCTTATCGTTCGAGCACTTATTACTTTCCCCAAGTTTTCCGACAGGTTAGCAGCAAGCGCAGAAGATGTTTTTTACGCTCCTTCAAAGAGTCGCGGACAAGTTTTCTGTCCTGGCGTTTTGAAGTTACGCGTTTTCTGCCTGTTCTTGGCTTATTTTCATGAGAACTGGTCTCCGCAAACCGCATGATAGCAGATTGCACTGCGCACCGAGAACATTTCACTAGCTTGGCAATCTCAACTTGAGATTTGCCCTGTTCATGTAATAACTGAATTCTACAGCGTTTTTCAATACCAAGCTCACTCGTTTTAGGCATATTGTATTGCACAGAGTGTCTAGTTTGCAAATAAATTACAAAAACAAGCAACCACACCCTATAAGTAACAAATGGAGACTGACAAAATGTTATCAACAATTTCTCAAATACCCCATTTCCTGGAATTTGCACGCCAGATGTTTCATGGCTCTTCAAAGAAGATCATTTATTGCTGTTGTTATTGTTTGGACAAACCAGTATCGTAAATATTAAAAGAAATTATCAATTTTAACATACGTTTCAAATTACATGTGTTTTGAAGGGGTGCCTAATACTTTTGGCCATGGCTGTACATGTACACAAATAAATATGTAGATTATTCAATTAGTCCGTGATATTTTTTTTTATATTTATATTTCTTATTTTAACAATTACCCAACCTTTTCTCTTTCACTTACAGTACGTGGTGCACGGCCTGGAAAAAGTGTTCAGCTGTCAGAAAGTGAAATACGTGGATTATGTCTAAAGTCTCGGGAAATCTTTCTATCACAACCCATCCTTTTGGAATTGGAGGCTCCACTTAAAATTTGTGGTAAGTATCAAACAGTTAATTTACGTAATTATTTCCTATAAACGAAAAAAAAAAATAATATTTGGTGAGTCCAACGATGAAAATTCGACTCACAGAAGTGCGTTTAGATTTAGCGAAACTTCTCCAACTGTTGCGCGGGGAAACTCACTCGAAACTCATCCAAGGCCAGCCTCGCCCTCACCCTGCCCGTTCACACTACACGCAACAGACACGAGAGAAAGCGAACTGTCAGTTTAGGTAAATTCGCCATGGCGTCCTGTTCATTAATTGTGCCTGCGAGTGCTAATTCCGCATTTGCCATCATTATTTTGTAGTTCGAGCCAGCCGGATCGCACCAGTATTCCCCCTATGAAAACAGGGTTGCCATATTAGAGTGGGCAACATAAATAATCAAATAAATCAATCAGCTTCCGGTAGCTCAGTGCGTAGAGGCACCAGTCTCAGATCTAACTACCGGCGTTTCGGGCTCGAATCCCGGCCACGACGACGTTCGTGGTCATAGATGTTGGTGTTGTCTTCCCGACTTGTCGCAGGTAGACGGCTAAATGGGGAGCAGGAGGTGCATGTTGGCAATTTTTTGCTGAGTTGTTTCTGGTAAACACGTTCACACTACGCACAATTTTCCCTCACGAACCAGTTTCACGAGTGGTTTCGCCAAATCTAAACGCAGCTTTAGAGCTCCAATTAATGCCATCGGTGAGTCGATAAGTCCGTGAATCGGTGAGCGACTCATCCCCATGAAAACGCCGATTTAACTCAGTTCTTCTATTGAGCTCGGGCTTACGCTCAAAGCATTGTGGGCTCATCTGGACTCAACGTGTGAAAGCAGCCTACCACCCCTTGTTCCTGAACTATACACACAGCTCGAAAGAACCTATTGTAAGCGATTCAAAGTCATTAAAAATTTGTAGCGTCAAAAGCGGATTCACTCCGAAAACCGTTGTTGTTCCTATCTCACCTAAATTTTCAAAACGGATTAAGCAAGTACCAAAAATCACTTAAAACTATACGTGAAACACTTTACATGGTTAATTAAAATAGATTTATGACTGCTACTGGCTCAACACCATCATTCACAAAACATAAATGGAAAAACGTGTAGCCAGGGTTTATTGTGTGTGCATAATTCAAACACGATACTATCATGCATCATCGTCAAGCATTCCGCCAAAATACCGTAACCATACATACTAACCAACATATGATTACCTCACAATGACGATAAGATCTGATGGGTTAACAGAAAAAATGGCATTTGACCGCTTAAAAAGAGTTTATTTTTCGGGTCGTTATTGCATTTGGATATGTACTTTTACGGGTTGTCTGCGCGACTTGATTTCACACCTATAACGAGAAAGAAAGCTCTTTCTTGTTTTGCAATACTTTTTGTTGCCTTCTATAGATACTTTAATACCAATATGAATATCTCAGTATATTTGTTTCGCGGTCAAAATAGATGTGTGAAAGATGATGATCGTGCTAGAGGTAAATGCTTAAATTAGATAGGCTAGAATTATATGTTAATACGCCCCTATGCTCTCTAAATAATTATATGGGTACAAGAAAAAAAATTCTCTGAAATCTCACATAAAAAAAACTACACGTGCGGATCTTTACAAGCAAAAAAATGTTCAAATAAATAAAATAGAAAACTGAAGATGCAATCAAAACAGACATAAAACAGTATTTTGGCAGATTGGAAATAAATATATTAAAATCGTTAAGATTTTAGGTGTTTACATAATTAAACCGAATGTGTGGGCATTTTGAAATTTATGTATGTTTTGTATCTATCATCGTAGTTTCCATTTTTTATACCCCTCACGAATGTCATGAAGTTTGCAACGCACAGAATGAAGCATCTCTGATCATATAAAGTATATACAGTACCAGCTCGAAAATTAGAAAAAAAAAGAAGTTTTGGTAAATTCTAATCTCTTATAATTTATAATTTCGAAGCATATTTTGTAACTATTTGTCGCCCGTCGGTCCGTGGACACATTTAAGAAGAATTTAATGTAAGATCAGTTATGCATATGTATGAAGTCTCACTCTCATATGAGTCTCACTCATTCTGTAGAGTCGTTCCAAAAGAACGACTCGTTACTGTGTTACACATCACTACTTTAAACAATGTATCTAAACTAACACACAAGCATTACTTGTTTTCAATAATATTCATTAAATATTAAAAACTAAACCGTTTTTTATAGAACAGTTTAAAAGAAAAACGGTTGCTCATAAAAGAAAAAACCGTTTTTGGGAAATAACGGAAACGCCCATCTCTACCGGTCGCTGTCGAACATGCCTTATGGAAATAGAAAATTGCTGGATACCAGGCCACAGCAATTTCACTGGTAGCTGTAGCTGCGGATGAGCTCGCTAGAAGAGGTACTACCGATGTTAATTTGCAGATATGTCAAGATATAGCCATGCCACCTTCACACTTGTGAAGAAATCCCACATCAGCCTAGTAGTGGGAGTCATTACGGGCCACTGTGTTATCGGTGAACATACCAGAAGGCTCAAACTTCCATACCACGACTTTTGAAGAACCTGAAGCTGGATGAGGAGAGCACTTTTCATCGACTCTGTACTTGTCCGGCATTGGCACATCTTTGGGGTCCTATTTCAATGATCATCCGGGGGACTTAGCTAGTGCGAACGTGGGCAAACTACTTCGTCTAGCTATTAGCCCTGGTTGGTTCAACCACTAGATTATGGCTGGAGGTGTGTATTACTACGGAGTAGTGATGGGCATAATGACTCTTTTCACTGTGCCAGCACATAAGCTCTGACTCTTTCCAATGAGTCGTTCAAAAAGAGTCATGCAAAGAGTCTGAAACTTGGTTAATAACATATTCAATAAAAGTCGTAGGTGGGCAACCCCAATTTTTTTTCTCTTTTTTGACCCCATATTCGGAGTTGGCGACCCCCCCAATGCCCTTTAGTTCGAGCCAGCTCGATCGGACCACTATTTCCCATGAAAGAGGGCTGCCAGCCTGGGATGGGCGACCCCAATTTTTTTTTCTCTTTTTTGACTCCAGATTCGGACTTAGAGACCCCCCCCCCATACCCTTTAGTTCGAGCCAACCCGATCGGACCACTATTTCCCATGAAAAGGGGGCTGCCAGCCTAGGATGGGCGACCCCAATTTTTTTTTCTCTTTTTTGACCCCAGATTCGGACTTACCGACCCCCAATACCCTTTAGTTCGAGCCAACCCGATCGGACCACTATTTCCCATGAAAAGGGAGCTGCCAGCCTGGGATGGGCGACCCCAATTTTTTTTTCTCTTTTTTGACCCCAGATTCGGACTTAACGACCCCCCCCCCCCCCCAATACCCTTTAGTTCGAGCAAGCCCGATAGGACCACTATTTCCCATGAAAATGGGGCAGCCAATCTGGGGCGGGCATACAAAATCAACTCGCACAAAAAGATTCGTTCAAAAAGAGCGATACAAAATCGAACCGCACAAAAAGATTCGTTCAAAAACAGTCAATTGACTCTTTTGACTCTTTTTGAACGTGTCGCTCTTTTTGAACGAATCTTATTGTGCGGTACGATTTTGTATCGCTCTTTTTGAACGAATTTACGTAGAGAAAGGAGAGGGATAGGGAGGGAGAGGGCTGAGGAGCATCCAAATAGTGGGGATGGATGCTCCTCAGCCCGGATGGGGGATCTAAAGGGGGGTCAAAATGGTGTCAAAAATGCGAAATTCCTTATATTTTAGAAGTTATGGCCACAAAACAGTTTGTTTAAAACTAGGGTATAGTAGTGGTGTAATTGCTTGAAACAGAATGATTTATGGGATAAACTAAATAGTGGTCGTGTGAACGGTCCACAACCCAAGGCAAAAGCAGTTCACTTTCCAGTCCACGCTCGATACAAGCATGAGATCGAAAGCGTGCCATGATGTCATGTATTGGCCCTGTCAGAACGCTGCTTTACACTGTAGCTGTAGTGGAAGTGGAAGCTATGGGTTTTTGTTTGGTTTCATCTAAAGTTGAGCTTGAGATGATGATACGTAAGACGAATACTTTTGTTTTAGAATGTTGGGATTGTTTTCTGTATTTGGAGAAACTTGGCTGTGCGGTGGGACGCGACGTAACTAAATTATTTTTGATATGTTTGCATTTGCAGTCAGCATGGGTTGTTGCGTAAATATTTAGAAGTATACACAATGCGTGCATTGCATACTGCATAGAGATGAATATGAATGGATTTAGATGGGATTGCTTTGGTAGATAAATGATGGTGGTTTTGCTTTTAGATAGATAATGGGATGGGATGTGAGTGAATAAATGTATTGTAGTACATTATATGTATTGAGAAATGAGCGTGGATTGGTTATGCGTTGGGTAATATTTATGCGATGGGCTAGTTTGGGAATTAATTTTACAGTGAGGCATTCTTAAATTGAACGACTCGAAGGCTATGTCGTTGTGCGGAATCTTTCGCTCATCCTGATGAGTCGTTCAAAAAGAGCGACTCGTTACTGTGTTACACATCACTACTACGGAGTCACAAGGGACCTGTACTTGGTCTAAGTGTGCTGCACTTCTCTATACGGCACCCATCCATACTATACAACACCAAAATTGTCAAAATACATAAATTCAGCGTTTCGTCTATAAAAAAAAACCGTTTTTTTGTTACCGCTAAATAAAGCAGCTACATTTTTATATCCTTCACGGATGTGATAGGGTATATTAACTTTGTCATGAAGTCTGCAACGCACAGAAGGAAGCATCTCCGACCATATAAACTATATAAATTCTTGGTCTGTATGATGAGACGAGTCGATTAAGCTTTGTCCGTCTGTCTGTCTGCCTGTCCGTCTGGTTCTATGCAAACTAGTCCCTCAATTTTAAAGCTATCGAGCTGAAATTTTGCGCAAAGCCTTCTTGCTATTGCACGCTGTACATATATATGTCGGAATCAACGGAATCGGACCACTACGTCATATAGCTGCCATAGGAACGACCGGTCCAAAACTCCGTCTTTGTGAGAAAAATTTTTTTATTTCTAAAGATATCGTCTTCAAATTTCACATTAATCAATAGTATCTTTAGCAAAATCACATTCCCGAATTTGGTTGAAATTGGACCACTACGTCATATAGCTGCCATAGGAACGATCGGTTCAAAAATTCGGTTGGTTGAAATCGAACTAATAGCTGTCATAGGAACGACCGTTCCAAAAGCAATTTTTTTTTGCTACAAAAACTTTTTTTTTTCTGAAGATATCTTTATGAAATTGCATATTATTCAATCATATTGACTGCTAAGCTACAAGTACATTCCTAAATTTGGTTAAAATCGGCCCACTATTTCATATATCTCTTATAGGAACAGTGAAATCGGAACAAGTTTTACTACTAATTTCCAAGTGGCAAATGAACCACAAAACACAACGAAGGTATGATACCTTCGGCAAGCTAGCCGGAGGCTAGCTTGTTTTATATACATATACATAAAAAACGCAGATAAAGATAACATTTAACGAAGATCTTTAAAAATATATCTTCAAAGACGATTCCCCTCAATTCGACAGTGCCCAAATAAAATGGAACTTGTAACCGACCGATTAACATTTCAACCACATACCACGTTCTTCTTGTGCCAAGTTTTTTTTTTACTCCCTAAAACTATCAACCCATATTCTAATTTTAACCAAATTCTATTTCGTTCTATATGGCGCTATAAACGTTAAGTGAAAAATTTCATAAAGGCACCCACGAATTGACACCTATATAAACGATAAACTTTAGATACAATTGCCAGACAGACACAATGAAAATTGCACCTGAAACGAGGTCAAAATTACAATTAAGTTCTATCTTTATTCTGTAACGATCACCACGGTCTTCTTGTGTTGTTTGTGGTTTTCTGAACAATTTAATTTACATTTAGAGCAGAAAACAGCGTCTGTGTAAGCGTCAGCGTCATCATCATCAAAATTAACATTATCATGCCAATCAGATTAAGTAACAACATGCTCACAGGTTTTTTGCTTTTTTTTTACACACTTGATTGTGTATTATTTTAAATTAATTGAAAAACCGTGCGAGACGAAAGGTATTGAAATGGTGAAAATTGAATATTGCTAAAAGAAAAAATTTACAATAAAAATGTTATCGCAATGCATTATTGCATCGTAAATCAGCATTGAATGCAACAATGTTTAATAATGGTTGCAAGCGAAAAAAAACCCGAGGTTTATTGTGTCAGTGAATCGTGCTGTTTGTAATAAAAACATTTGTTTAAATCTAAACGATAAAGTTAAATAAAAATGAAACCGGAATATAGAGGGCTACGCCCGCAATCCGAGGGTTTTGTAGCAAGTACTTATTTTGGTATGTAAGTATCGGCTCCTTGCTCTTCTTGGTACCACTTAGATGGATAAAAAAAAATGTCTGACCCATAATATAGTATCTTATATGCCCAATCATATTACGTGATTGTAATGAAACTTAGAACATATTATTGCCTATGGTGTTGGTTATCCTTGGCCATCGGTACTTTTGATCTCGGACGTGTTTAAGGGATGCAGGGATGCGCTAACTGTAACTATGGAAACAAACTATTATTAACCTATTTTAAGGAGATATACAAATTCCATTATTTCCCGTTTTATGTACTGTTCGGAACCCACCTGCCTGGAAGTTTTCATTTTTCTAAGTGTAACGGTCTGGAAATGCGAGGGAGGAGGGCAAATTACGATCTAATAATTTATCCTCCCTCATTGTTCCAATTTTTTTCAAATATAAGTAAAGTAAACTCAACATTACCTTTCTCACAACACCCCACTTGCCTATACCAGTCGATAAACAAAATTTGACCTTAATTTTGCCCCTCACCCTCCCTTCCCCCGCCCGTTACAGTTGGCCAATTACCACACATCGCCCCCTACCAATCTTTACCCTTTCATAAATGTGATTAACCATAATATGTAACAATAACTGCGATTCGCACTACGGAAAACAACATGCAAGTAGTACTCGCACCTTTGAAGCCGGTAGGTGTACGAGGGTTGCCTTTTATATTTCGGGATTAGAGAACAAAAACAAATATTAATCATTGAAAATCGCTTTATTGTTTTTCAAAATATTCCCCATGAAGATCTATACACTTTTGCATGCGTTTGAGCCAATTGTCAAAGCACTTTTGCCACTCTGATTGAGGTGTCTCCAAAACATGCATTCTGAACGCAGCAACCGCTTCTTCAGGTGTTGAAAAACGTTGACCTCTCAGTTTGTTTTTTACGTACGGGAATAAAAAGAAGTCATTCGGTGCCAAGTCAGGACTATACGGCGGATGACCCATCAAATCTATGTTTTGAGTGCTCAAAAATGCAGTTGTTTGAGCTGATGTGTGAGAGCTCGCATTGTCGTGGTGAAGAGTGATCCGTCTTCGGCGGTTGGTTTTCCTGATTTCTTGGAAGACAACTGGCAAACAAATGGTTGTGTACCACTCAGAATTGACTGTTCTGCGTTGTTCTAGTGGTACGGTTGCGACATGTCCAGTTTTTCCGAAAAAACCGGCGACCATTTGCTTGGAAGTGCTTCGTGCGCGAACAACTTTTGTTGGGTTTGGCTCATCTTGAAACACCCATACAGTCGACTGCTGTTTACTTTCGGGCTCATACGCGTAAATCCACGATTCATCACCTGTCACGATGTCATAGACGTGTTTCTAAGCACCGCGATCGTATTTTTTGAGCATTTCTTTCGACCAATCGACACGAGCCTTTTTTTGAGCGATTGACAAATTGTGTGGGATCCAACGCGAACAAATTTTTTCGACAGTCAAATGTTCATGCAATATTGAATGTATGCTGGTCCCACTAATGCCTAAGGTTGTCTCAATCTCACGATAGGTCACATGACGATCTTGCAATATCAGTTCGCGCACAGCATCAATGGTTTCCGGAACAACAACTGATTTTGGACAACCTTCACGAAATTCGTCTTGGAGTGAACTACGACCTCGATTGAATTCACCATACCATCGATAAACACTGGTGATGGAGCTTCATCGCCGAAAATTGAATTCAGTTCATCCATGCACTGTTGCTGAGTTAATCCACGTCGAAAGTTGTAAAAAATAATCGCACGAAAATGTTCACGATTGAATTCCATTATTTGGCCGAGATTAATCTTTTAAGTTACTGTAAAAAAGACAAATAGCGCTCGTATGTCAAAACGTTCTGAGTACGTATAACCTCAAAAATGTCAAACTTTACGATAGAGCTGTCAGTTGCCAGATTGCAACACTAGGGTTGTCCAATCCCGAAATATAAAAGGCAACCTCCGTAGACCATACTCGTCAGGAGCTACCTTTAGTCTATCGGGAAGGTAGCTCGACCAGTCCAACTTTTGTGCTGTATTCAGACTTTTGTCAGAATACATCAGTTGGTACAATAAAACGCTCACTCTATATACCTATATATAGTGCGCATTTTACGACACGGGTGCGAATCCTGACGAGTATGGTCTATCGGTGAACGAAACCAGTCGGCAGTCGGAGTGCATTGCCATACTTTCCAGGATCGTCCCCCAAGCCAAAACTTCGTTACTTGATACCATAGGCATTTCAAATGGAAGCACAGACCAAATTTTGTGTATTTTCGTTTTCTGGGATTAACACTGTACATGTGCAATTGTGTAATACTCTACATCACAATATGTCTATTTACTGGTAAATAGTTTATCATAAATAATGTTAATAATAGAATTTTGTAATTTAAATGATTTATTATGTACTTGGTTTCGATGTAAGTCGTTTCAAGTTAAGTCGCTTTCTTCTGGAACGTATACCTGTCGTATATCGGGGTACGCCTGTATATCTTTATAACCAAAAAAGTTTTTCTCACAAAGACGGACTTTTGGATTACCTCATTTATCGGGAAACTCCTGATTCGGTTTTTTTTGTCGTTGGGTGTAGCTGGGGCCACCATTCACTAAATTATAGACCACGCATTCTCCTCCAATATTATTCTTTTAAATAATTTTCTTATTTGTGTATATGTCAGACTTTGGACGTCACATTTGTTTTTTAACTATCAGATACCAAAAAAAAATGATAACATCAACTCTAACCTACAAATATATAAAACTCCCCAACCAACCAGAAAGCAACAACTCCATCATGTTCGTGACATTTTAAATACTCGTAGCTCAGCAATCTGTTGTGAAAAAAAGTCCATCAGCAATCGATATGGCCGTAAAATTGCTTGTGTGCGTACAAATATTGGCCATATGCACTACTATACCATCACTTCCATATTACATACGAGTACATATATATATATATATGTATCTACACAAAGTATCTGATACATTTTCAAGAATATCTACAATTATCACGAATGCAAATATGCTATGTCTTCAGGTATGGAGGTATAAGCTGCGTTCGTTTCACCGGATTTCGGTCTATTTTCATACATATGGACAGACCGGCTTTGATCCAGGTCTCGTATGGGATCTCATCGGAACAGAGTTAAAAGTGAATTGGCTGAATGTTAACTTGTTTCGCCCCTATCTGAATCTGCATGGTGGCTCCCTGCAAACTATCGTTCAAAAGTCGACAATTTTTTTTTCCTGGAGAAGTAGCAGGGGAAGCAAAATTATGCGAAGATATTTGTTGACGTACATTTGTATATGCCCACTGTTTAGCTTATGTACCATTGAATTGCCTGCACTCGATGAAACGATACATGACTACCTACGACCTTGCACATGATCTTCATTAATGAATTCATCAAACCGTAGCTGATGAAATACTTTATGAAAGTCATTGGTGAATTCATCAAGCCGTAGCTGATGGAAGTCATTGGGGAATTCATCAGACCGTAGCTGATGAAATGCTTGATGAGAGTTGTTGATAAACTCATCAGCTAATTCGCTGATGACTTTTTTCCTATTTTCATCGAAGCACTCTTGGACGGCTTTAATATTTGCTCAGTTATCTTCAGAAGAAGAGAGGTGTGGTAGCTGATCTGCTAATCCTGAAGTCACGGATTCAAGTTCTGCCACAAGCATTTTTTTACTGTTGCGACTTTTTTGATGACGGGCCGATGAATTTCCTATGATCTTTATCAAGCATTTTATTAGCTGCAGCTTAGTGAATTTGTCAATGATACTCATCAATTATGGCCTGGTCAGCTCGTTAATGACATCAAGTATTTCCTTGGCTACAGTTTGATGAATTGAAGATACTCATTCAGTATTTAATCAGCTGCGAATCGATGAATTGGTCAATGATACTCATCAAGTATTTCGCCAGCTAAGAATTGATGAATTCTTCAATGACTCTCAACAAGTGTTTCATCAGATACGGACGTTCTAAGTCGAAAGTGATCACGTATGGTCTCATCGTATACATGGTAAGTACAGTCCTTCGCCTAAAACAATGGATAATAAGCTCATTGAGATGTTTTCATCATGACATGGTTAGCAGGACTGTTTAGATTCGCTCGTCGCAGATCCGTGCCCTTCTTTTCACTCGTAATCGGTCTGATGCCGAAATACAGTGAAACGAACGCGGCTATAAATACAAAAATTCTGTCTTCCGACATGCCATATGCCTATCCATTATTTTTCACGTTGAGAGTGTCGTTGAAAATTGTCATTCAACAGCATGTCGTGTATTATACGAGTATCATAAATTTATAAACTATACGCGAGAAAAATTCAACATGGAAATGAAATTGTGTATTCAATGACAGCGAGTAGAGTGTATAGGGCGGAGGCAGTATATACTTTCGCCATTAAGAGTCCGATTATTATTTATAGTAATGAGTCACATGGATATTATAGCCGATGGACAAGGTCAAGTTCATACGCCATACTATTAATAACGTAATGATGATCAGCACTGTGTAATTAGTGTGTGGATTAGGATGTTTATAATCTAAAATCAGATTTGGGAGATTGCAATTTGAATTTTCATGCATTATTCTATCTGTTCGTTTCGATTTTTTAATGGGAGCGCTCAGTTTGGTTATACGAGTATAATGTAATGAGCTTTTCATGGAAAGCCGAAATATCCAGTCTTATTCCTGAGCTTGCTCTTCCTTCGCATAACACCTGGCTAGCCTGCCGTGCCCATCCTCATTTTCTTGAACTCAGTAGTAGTCGTACCGTTAAATTCTATGATTCATTTGTATCCAGAACAACACGAATGTGGAACAACCTACCATCTTTTGTTTTCCCCTGCAGTTATGATCTGCAAAAATTTAAACGAAACGTACATCGGTACCTCATTCAAACTCAACCCATCCCAGCCCCACTACCCTAATTTCCTTCCCGCCAAGGCTGTGCTCTCGCATCAAAGGGTATCCCCTAAGCCTTAGCATAAACATAAAAAAAAAAACAGATTTTATCTTAACACATTCTCTTCGATCGATATATGTACGAGTACACCGAATAAACTCGCAAAAAATGCTCTTTATGTAATCCGATCCATCCCCTAATGTTGTAACGTTTACAACTCCAAATATCACATGAATAGAATGTTCCCCAAATGTGCATTGCATTACTCACTCGCCTGACCCCTGAAAAAAAAAAGAAAATATATTGGGGGTAAACTGTAGTCAATTTATCTTTTATGTGTGTATCTCAAAGGCGGGACGAGAGAACACAATCAAATTACCCTTGACATAATTAATTCTTGGCACAAAATTGTATGTGCACTTTATTTCGATCCTCCCGATAAAAAGCCGCCGCTGTTTCATATTCATGCATACATTACTTGTACTGAGTCATCATCATCATCAGCACATCCGTAGCTCCCCCCATTGATTTTAATTGATAACTCCTACATGGTAGAGCGCACAAAATGTTTTCTACACTATTGTCCTGATTCAGACCAAGTATCTTTTTATTTCCGTACAGGAGACTCTTTCAACGTATAGTTCGTTGTTATGGAGCCTCTGATCCGGAATGGGTTGAAAGTCACTTGAAATTGGCGACATTAGCCGTGCTTCTTTGCATACAGAATAGAACAATTACTATAGGCCACATTACACTAAGAACATTGCGCCCGATAATTTTCGATGGACAGCTGACGTCCTGTCAAATGCAGGAGCGTTTCAGTGCAAATTGAAAGTTTGGTTTACTTGGTTTCATGTTGCATGTCAACTTAAGGCGCGTTTTGCTAGGAATCACTCTGCGTCGATCGCAGGCGACGAGCAAAAAGATACATACAAATAGTGCTCCGTGCTCTATGGGTTGATTGCTAGTCGCGAACAGAATGCGACGATCGTGTGTCTACTTGTCTAGCAAAACGCACCTTATGCGTCCGTAGCTTAGCTTGACAACGTGTCATGCATTTTTTTGCCACTCGAAACAATGTCGATTAAAGGTTCACGCATTTAGTAGTTTCGTACAGATAGAAGCACTCTTCAGGTTGTGAAGGTGCTTCTATCTGTACGAACGCGAAGCTTCAACCGACAGTGTGACAACAAAAGTCCTTGACGTATTGTCAAGCTAAGCTACAGATGCATGCATTCTAATTTAGGTATTATGTAGAATGAAAAGAAGTCAACCAAACCTCCAATTTTCGGAGACTTGTTTCGGACGCGCTCGGTGGCCGTGTTCGTTCCGTCACGGAGGCTCGATCCTCGGCGCGAGCAATAACTCTCACTGCGCTTCGAGCTTATCAGTATACAGACAGCGTGGAGAGGAGGTGCATGCATGTGCAGACGTGTTTGCAGGGGAACCCCCAAGGGGGTGTACTGTCTCCCCTTCTCGGAAATCTAGCGTTCAGTGGACTGCTGTGCTGTTGGATCTGGAGAAGATGGGTGTAAAGTCATTGCGTATGCAGATGATATCGCGATTGCAGTCACGGGCAAGTTTCCTGATACCCTTAGCGGTGTGCTGCAAAATGCCCTATCCATTCTAAAGGAGTGGGTTAATCGGTGCGGTGCTAGAGCTAACCCGAAAAGAACGGAGCTTGCGCTCTTCACTAGAAGGCACACCATCTCTCCAATCGAACCCGCCAATCTGGAGGGCACAAGACTGACCTTCACTGATAAAGCAAAATTTCTAGGTCTCATCTTTGACAGGAAGTTAAAGTGGAAGCTTAATGCGAAGAACGGGTGAAAAAAGGCTACTACTGCAAACTACTCGTGCAGGAAGGTCATAGTCAAGAACTGGGGTCTGCGGCCGAAAGCGGTATATTGGTTATAATACAGCTGTGGTTCGCCGTATTTTATTGTATGGTATTAGTGTGTGGTGGACTGCACTCAGAGTAGCGGCCTACTGTAATATTACCCTAGGAAAGGTACAAAGGCTGGCTGCGTTGACCACGACGGGGGTCGGATTAGATATGATAGTTGGATTATTCCCATTGGATATCTTTGGCGGCAAACACGACTTTACGCCTTCGTGAGGCGAGCCAGTGGCGCGCGCTGAGTGTGGGACACTCCACTGGACTGGGCAATCTGAATCTCCTAAGGGAAACGACTACATTTCTCCGAGATACCAATTTGGCAAAGACTACGCTAGTCTCATTCCGTCGAGGAGTCTATGGATGGGAGACGCGGCCTTCACCACCGCGCCCATGGACATCTATACAGATGGCTCTAAGATCGACGACGGGGTCGGGATAGGCATATACTCGGAAGGACTGGGGATTAACCTATTATTACGTCTCCCGGACTTTTGCAGTATCTTACAGGCGAAAGTTTCAGCTTTCTCGGAGGCGCTGTCCTGGCTAGGCAGTCACGTCATTACTGTGAGGGACATTACTATTTATACGGATAGTCAGGCGGCGATTCGCTCACTCGACTTTGTCTTGACGACATCTAAAACTTTCGAAAACTGTCGGTTAGCGCTCGCAGCGATGGCTGACTTCTTCAATATTACCCTCTGTTGGATTCCGGGCCACAGTGGCTTTGCGGGCAACTGCAAGGCAGATGAGTTGGTCCGAGAGGGGATAACTGGTGCGGTTGATGATAGCCGCAAAGACATAAGGGTGCCATTTACCCTGTGCAAATTGGCGTTTAAGACCGCTACGGCTAACATTAGATGGCTCTGCGGCAATACATGCCAAACAACAAGGATGATTTGGCCGAGAGAGCGTTCTACATCTTCTCTGTCATTGCCCGGCCTTGGCTGGTAGGAGAAGAAAGTTTCTGGGCTCACGGGTCTTTTACGATCTGGATGACCTTAAGGATATGACCGCCACACGGCTCAGTCGTTACATGGCCAGCACAGGCTGATTTGATACGTAGGTTCAAGTGAAGGTGATAGCGGTGGTACCGCAATGGACCCAATGTTGGTCTAAGTGTGCTGTGATACATCAGGGCAGCCCCTGTACCTAACCTAACTTTTACACCTCGCTAGGCGAATCGAAGGTTACACTTTAAAATTCACGCTACGGGGATAGTGTAGCGCTCGTGCCGCTTTGGTGACCAAATAGATTTTATCATCGGTTGATTATTGCGACCGGTACCTCAGTGCATAGAGGCACCAGTCTCATGTCTGTGGTAATAAATAAATAAATAACTGGCGCAACAGTTCAATTTGAACCATGGCCTCGAGATGAGTTACCATCATCTCATTTTCTAGATCGTGGCGGTATGTCTTGTGCAGAGGTGTGTGATCAGCATCAACACGCTCAACCGAGTTATTTACCCCCATAAGTGGTTATTCGTTTAACAGCTGAGTGGGCTCATAGTCCGACACGTAAATCCCCTTTTTTATTGAAAACTACCGCATTTATTAGGAATCGAACCGGGGCCCAGTGCCTAGAAGGCGAATGTGCTAACCGTTGCGTATCTTCCACCATTCATGGTTCAGGGTGACCACAGAAGTACTCCATTTATCCCCTTTTCGCTATTGTGTTCCGTATCGTTTCTTTGCTGGTATATTCTGTAATTGTTTCAAAGAAACAAAGTCGCATTGTCGCCGTCTAGTCGCAACCTTATCAACAACAGCAGCCGCCAGCATTGAATGAAGTCAATATTTGGACACTTGCATTGTTTTCTCTAGCACTGCTACTGTGTCATCCTAATGCTTCGCGTTGACTTGACTTTCTTCTCTCTTTATCTTATGACTTTGTATTGCCCTTTCTACCCCGGGGGGAATAGACGAATAGACTTTGTTATTGCTATAGTCAAGACTAGGAGAAATTTGCAGCATTGAATGAACCGAAGACAGGCCAAATAACAACGTTGCACCTTCTTGCATCCTTCGAAAATGACGACCCCAAGTCCCCAAGATTGCTGTAGGTACTTGCGTTCGCACTATGTGACTGGATAAAAGCGTATATACGAGCACGCTTCGCATTCATGGCACGCTAAAGTATCTTAACACATATTCATAGCTTTAGTGAAAACATGATGGAAGTTTAATGCTCCCCTGATGTCTGATGATTTTCTGTGCCGATGAAACGGAAACGTTCCATCAGGAAATTATGAAAAATGAATATGTATTCCTCGTTTGCAATGGCATGATGAAGGACGACGACATCATTTCGAATTTACAGGATATGGAGAATGGCTGTGCAAAATTTGGTTCAGTCTTTGACCTTTACGAAATCACTTTTTTATCATTATTTATACCCTTCACGAAAGTGGTAGGGTATATTAATTTTGTCATGAATTTTGCAACGCACAGAAAACTATATACGTATACGATGGCTGTATGGTAAGTACCCGTGTTTACCGACTGATGGCAACACTGACGCAAAATGTTTATGCCATCATGTAGCGCCATCTTTACAATGACGACTGTGAAAATTTCAGACAAATTTATCGAGTAGTTTTTTTTTTACAGCTGTTGAAATTCATCAATCATGGAGAAAGAGCAATATCGATCAGCGATTCGATTTCTTTTTTGGATGGGAAGACGTGTGAGGAAATCAAAGTGAAGTTGCATGCCGTTTATAAGGACCATGCACCTTCGATGACTACCATCAGATATTGGTTTAATCAATTCAAGCGTGGCCGAATATCCGTTTTTGATGAAGAGCGCCCAGGCCGTCCGATTGAGAGGTGACTACGGGGGATATGGTCAATGAAATTCATGATATTGTGCTAGCAGATCGTCGGATGAAGGTCAGAGAGATTGCTGACATTGTACGAGTAACCGTCTCAATTGAACGCATACGAAATATCCTTCACGAAAAATTGGGCATGAGAAAGCTATCGGCGAGATGGGTGGCGCGTTTGCTAACAGTGGAGCAAAAACGGAATCGCATGACAACTTCGAAGCACTGTTTGGACATGTTTAAGCGCAATCCGAAAGAATTTCTACGGCGTTTCGTGACTGTTGACGAAACATGGATCCATCACTACACGCCAGAAACGAAAGAACAGTCAACAGTGGAGTTCACCCGGCGAAACTGCTCCGAAGAAGGCGAAAACGGTTCCATTGGTCGGAAAAGTCATGGCCACCGTTTTTGGGATTCGCAAGGCATCATCTTCACCGACTATTTGGAGAAAGGAAGGACAATCACGGGGCAGTACTATGCTGATTTATTGGATCGATTCAATGCTGAATTGATAAAAAAAACGGCCTCACTTGGCGAAAAAAAAGTCCTTTTTCACCATGACAACGCACCTGTTCACTCGTCCGCAATCGCCACAGCAAAACTGGTCGAATTACGCTACGAATTGCTGCCTCATCCACCATATTCCCCTGATTTGGCTCCCTGTGACTTTTTTCTCTTTCCAAACTTGAAGAAATCGTTGGCAGGAAAAAAAATCAGCTCGAATGAGGAGGCTATCGACACAACAGAGGCCTATTTTGCGGAGTTCGATAAATCATATTTTTTGGATGGCTTGAAAAAGTTAGAATATCGCTGGACTAAATGTATCGAGCTGAAAGGAGATTATATTGAGAAATAAATAAAAAATTTTTTTTTTGTAATGCGTTTTCTTGCCTAACACGGGTACTTATCATACACCCCTCGTATGTCAGTATGATGAGACAAGTCGATTAAGCTTTGCCCGTCTGTCTGGTTCTATGTAAGCTAGTCCCTCAGTTTTAAAGCTATCGAGTTGAAATTTTGTACAAAGAACCAACGGAATTTAAACAGTTTAAATGTTCTCGCTGAGGATGACTATTTGTGTCAATATGCATCCAAACTAAATAAATTTGTCATAAAGGTGGTTTAAATAATTATTATTTTAAAATGTTTCCAATCCTCTAAAGTTCAATTTTCCTGCTCCTTGCACCATTGTAGTCGAGCTTTCCTCATTCGTTTTAGCAAAAGGGGCTTCTTGGCAGGTCGACGGGAGCGCAAACCCATCTCATTTAGCCTTCTTTGGATAGTTCGCGTACTACAAGGCTTCTTCATCGAAGGTTCCAGATCAGCTCTTAATTTTGAAGCCGATTTGAAGCGATCCTGAAGTGATAAGAGCTTCAAACGGCTCTCCTCTCTTGGCGTAGTAACCCGCCTCCGTCCGCTGCCTGCTTTCCTCTCAACAGTGTCTCTTTCCTTCTGTTTTTTTTTATTATACTTCGCACTGTCCACCCATGGCATCGAACTTCACGAGCGATTTCGATTTGTTTTGCTCAAATAAACAGCAGATTCGCAATTTTTGTTCCATAGTTAGCTGCTTACGTTTTGACATTTTTATCGACTAGTTGTTAATACAAAAGACAGTAACACTGATGCAGCTATTAGGCTTATATAGAGACCCTAATTTATACCTGTAAAATTTCAACCGCCTACGAAAAGGTTAAAAGGGTCATTACCTCATTTACCGGGAAACCCCTAATTCGGGTTTTTTTTTTTTTGTCGCTGGGTGGATATGTATATACAGTACAGCTTCTCGTATTAAAACTATTACTTTGAAAGGTGATAGATGGAGTCTTTTTTATGGATTGGCTTGTAAGACACTATACCACGGGTAAGAAAGACATTTTAGTTATGGTGTCTTTATCCACCTGCGTGGTACCATGAAGACCAGGGAGCCAATATTTTCATGCCAAAATAAGCGCTTGCTACAAAACCCTCGGATTGCGGGCATAGCCCTCTATATTCCGGTTTCATTTTTACATTATTACACAGCGCATGCAGCGCGTCAAGTGTAGTTGTTTCACATGAGATCGATTTCTGGTCACCGTCAGCCATCGTCATGCTCCTTTGCCGTGAAGGTTGTCATACAAGCAAAAAGAGTGGTTAATCAATTTCATTAAATCAGTGATGAATCACCACTCTATATTTATGTGGTAATTTGCCATTCAGTTTTTGCTTTACTGAACCAGTTCGATTCAGTTAAACACGACGAAAAAAAAGAAGCAGCAACCAAATGGCCATCACACTTCCACATACTCGTAACACAGCTCTCATGTGGACACCCGACTGAACTTTTGACCGTAGTGAATTTTTATTTAAATAAAAATAGCCACAACAAAAGAAAAATTCATTCACTGATTAAATAAAATCTCTTGAAAAAAATACAGACTGTAGACTAATGATTCAGTCAAATTATCTAAATTTTTGTTTGAAATATGAATAATTCCCCGAAAGCTCAATTTTTGATGGTTTAATCTGCGGTGGTCGGATGATCAAAAAATCATCCATTTATTTTATTTCATTTTCCAATTAAGCAAAGGATCGATCGTTTCCAATATTTTACAACAGTACCAACGATAATATCCCTAATAATCACTTAAGGCTCAATTTTTGATGGTTTAATGTGTCGGAGAATCAAGAAACAAGTTTGCGTCGATAAATATTGTACGAAAGAAGTCCCAAAAAGGAATAAAAAGTAGGGCCGACGACATTTGGTTTTTATGGAGATAGGCATGTGTGGTGTCATATCTAAGCGAACGTCAAGTGAGGGGCAAAAACTCCTCTTCCATAGTCCTCCGCGTGGGCGCCCCCTGGAACGGCAGTGGTCACTGACCATTGCCAACCAACGTCAAGCCGCCAGTGATGGCGGTGCGATGATTTGGTTGAGGTACCCCTGTGGTGTGGGGTGTGAAAAAAAAATACCACGGCCTTTCCCTTTGAGGGCCTGCCGTTAAAACCGACAATCAAAGGACAGGATGTGTATGCCAGCAACTTGCACTATCCGAAATTTTTATATGCTAACGAAACGTCAACTATGCCTCGGATAAGGACTGGCTCAACGGTTACGACTTTTAGCTATCGTACAATGACAAAGATTGGATTCTGGAATGTGCGTACTCTCCTGCACAATGGATCAGAAGGTCCCCAGAACGCACGATTTCTTCAATTAGAGAGTGAATTTCTGAGGTACAAATTAAATATCTTAGGAGTTAGTGAGATAAGATGGTGGAACAGCGGAGAATTCATCTCTCCAACGGGCAGCACTGTAATGTTGTACTCCGGTAAAGCTACCGGTAGTCACCGTGAGTCAGGTGTGGGGCTCCTTTTAACCAGAGCCGCGCGAAACTGTCTCTTATCCTGGGAACCGGTCTCTGACAGGGTCTTGACCGCCAGGTTCCGGACCAAAATGAGGAACATCTCAATAATACAATGTTATGCCCCTACTGAACCCGACAATGTCTTGGCAAAAGACTCCTTCTACGAAGAACTAAACGCCGTTCAGAGCAGAACACCTAAAGGTGACACTATAATGGTTATGGGTGATTTGAATGCGAAAGTTGGCGCTGATAACTATGGGCTCAGACATGTGATGGGGAGACACGGTCTTGGTGATCGTAATGACGACGGTGAAAGATTTGTAGAGTTCTGCAACTTTCACAGTCTCTTCATCGGTGGTACTATGTTTGAGCATAAGGACCACCACAAAATCAGTTGGTCCTCTGTTGATCGGCGCAGAACACAAAATCAGATCGACCATTTTGCCATTAGTAAAAGATTCAAGAGTTGCCTCCTGGACGTGCGAAACAAGAAGGGTGCCGATGTTGGGATGGGAAGAGACCATTATCTAATGATCGCTAATGTTCGATTGCGTATTGCAGCCGTGCGCCGCCCCAGCGACGAAAGATCCAGGCCCCGCAAATTCAACACCGCTCGACTAAAAAATCCAGCTGTCTTACAACAATATAATGACCATCTTGCGCAAAAAGCGGCTGAGATAACTAGTCACCCAAATAGTGACATAAACGAAAACTGGGATGCCATAAAAAATGCGTACATTGATAGCGCAAATACCATCCTTGGCCCAAACCCGGATTGCCGGAATAAGCCCTGGATGTCCGACGCTTCATGGCAGCGGATTGTTGAAAGAAAGGAGCTGAAAGTTCGTTTGGCTGCAGCATCAGACGACAATCGAAGCAGCATCGAACTCCTTTACCGTCAAAAAGCTCGAGAAGTTCAGCGTAGTGTGCGACGCGATAAAAGAGTTTATGCCAATTCTCTTTTAGCGTCAGCAGAAGAAGCCGCTAGAAGTAACAACTTAAACGCCGTATACGGTGTCATCAAGGAGTTTACAGGTTGTCGTAACTCCTGCCAACATCCGGTGAAAGATAGTGATGGAAAGCTACTTATCTTGGAAGAAGATCAAATGAGGCGATGGAAAGAACACTTCGCCGCGGTCTTGAACAGTGTAACCTCTGGTGAAGTTCCTCCTCATATAGATAATTTAGCTAACCATCAAAATGGGCGTATACGGTCCACTGCCCCGACTAAAGAGGAAATAGTCACTGCAATTATTGCACTAAAACGAGGAAAGGCCGCCGGGCTTGACGGCATCCCTGCCGAACTTTATCAAGGAGCGCCAAGCGTAACTGCCGATTTGCTGCACCCACTTGTTGATAAAGCGTGGAATACAGAGACCTTTCCCACTGAGTGGAAGGAAGGTTTGATCATCAAACTTCCAAAGAAGGGTAGCCTCACAGACTGTAATAATTGGAGAGGCATTTGTGTGCTTCCTGCCGTTGCCAAGATAATAGCTAAAATCGTCCTGGAAAGACTAAAGGCCCACTTAGAAAGCACAATTGATGAAGAGCAGGCTGGCTTTCGATCCGGATTCTCCTGAGTCGATCACATTAACACCTTGCGAATCATCATCGAGCAATGCGCTGAATACGATTCTCCGCTTCACTTGCTTTTCATCGATTTCGAAAAGGCTTTCGATAGTGTGAACCGGGATTCTATATGGGCGGCCTTGCGCAGGAGAGGCATCCCTGAGAAGCTTGTGGCTATTATTAAGGCAACCTATGACGGCGCGAAATGTCGCGTTCTGCATAAAGGTAAAGTGTCGGGGGACTTTGAGATTCGCAGTGGAGTTCGGCAGGGGTGCATCCTCTCACGGATCCTATTCCTCATTGTGATCGGCGATGTGTTGCATGCAGCCCTATCCGGACTCGACAGAGGAATTCAATGGACTTTGACATCTTATCTACAACATCTTGACTACGCTGACGACATATGCCTACTCTCCCACAAAATCATGGATCTGTCCGCAATGGCGTTAGATCTCGAGAGGGAGGCAAGCAAGGTTGGGCTAAAGATTAATACCAACAAGACCAAGGTTCTTAGCCCGCCGTTGCGAAAAAGAAATCCGACACCTATTGCCATCAATATTAATGGGCAGCCTGTGGAGAAGGTGGACAACTTCGTCTACCTGGGTAGCATTGTTTCCGAAAATGGTGGTACGGAGCAGGACATCGCTCGTCGTATCAACCAGGCTAAACGCGCATACGGCATGCTGTCCAAAATCTGGCAGAGCAGTTATCTCAGCATCAAGACCAAGCTGGGCCTGTTTCGCTCCCTGGTACTATCAGTGCTTTTGTATGGGAGCAGTACATGGAAAGTTTCCGTAGGAGTTACCAGAAAGCTGCAAGTTTTCGTCAACTCATGTCTTCGTCGAATTTTAAGAATTTTCTGGCCCGAAACAATATCAAATGAAGAGCTAAGTCGGCGTACGGGTCAGATGCCAATCGACGAATTGATACGCAGGCGAAAATGGCAGTGGATAGGTCACACATTGCGGAAGAGTGATAACTGCATTGCTTTGCATGCCATGAAATGGAACCCCATTTCCAACCAAGGCCGACCAAGAGGGGGTCCTCGAATCACATGGCGTCGATCTGTGGCAAAGGAGTGTCAGGTACTGGGTAAGTCTTTTGGGGAGTTGCGCCCCATTGCCCAGAACAGAGTACGATGGCGCGCAGGAGTAGTTGACGCGCTATGCCCCGCTAGGGGTTAAGGCAAAGTAGTATTTCTGGTGCTAGTGCGTTGAAACTAACTACAGCGGAGTAGTGAAATAAGTGCAATTTTTCGGTTTCCCTTAGTAGCTAGTACCCTCTGTGTCCCCTGGGACTGAATTTATGATCGTTTAATGTAATGGTCGGAGAGTCGAGAAACGAGTTTATGTACAATAAAAAAAAATTTTGAGCGTAGGGGTCTCAAAAATGGTAAAAAAGTACCGTCATTTGGTTTTGATGGGATATGAGGTGTCAGGAGACGTCGCGTCGAGTACATTCCATTTCTGATATTTTTTTTTCTAATTCCAAGCAACTTTAGTAAATGAGCGGAATGGTCCCAAAAGGACAAAGAAAGTCGTGCCGTTTTTGTTTTTGGGACCCTCTTCCGTTCAATATTTTCGATGCAAACTTGTTGCTTGATTCTCCGACCACGACAGATTAAACCATCAAAAATTGTGCCTTAGGTGAATTTATTATTCGTATTTAACATCCTTAAGGCACTGTTGTAAAATGTTGTAAAAAATACTCTGCTTAATTGGAAAACGATATAAAATAAACGGATGGCAATGACTACATGTGGCACCGCGTGGGCATATAGATAAAAATATAATATCGTGTGTTCTGTATTGTTATCGATAAAAGTATTTCTTTGTACTCGTATTTAATTTAATTGAATTATCAATTGTTGCGCACGAATATACATGTGAACGATTTTATCGGATTGCGGAATATGTTCTGCACGTTGTTGGAAAACGCGATAGGATAGAAAAATAAAACGCGAATGAATGCAACACTGAGATACGTGTGTTCAAGCATTATTTCTTTAAATGATTGTAAATGACATATTTGTCATTTGGGTGAGTTTGTTTTGACGAAATCACAATTGGATGATAGAAGCAAAACGATTCACCCTAATGCCTAGTATTGTATTGGCCGCGAAACGAAATGAAACTTTTATTTCGTCGACGAAACTTTTCGTTCCGCGCTATCGTATTATGTTCATAAGCAGAATGGGGATTCCTAGTATCCAATAGATGGCATTGTTCGGCTAATTCGACTTCGCAACTTTACAAGCTGCAGTACACTTGGAACAGGAGCAGAAAGTTCGACGTTCTGATATTTGGCAAGCTATTCGTTTGATTGCAAATCCTGACGACGCATTCAGACACTCAATCATAAATCATCAGAATCATAAAATCATCACGACATGTCGAACTTAATTTTCCCCGAAAATCGTTTGCGCGCGCTTTTTAAACAAACAAACAGAAGTGTATTTTATTGATATCTCTTTAGATGAACCCGGAACTGATGGCGCGACGAAAATTATCTACAAAATTATCTTCATTAGTATGACGATAATGTTCATTGCAATTTTTAAGAGCCGTTAATGAAGAAGCTCTAAACATTTATTTTGCAATTAAATTTTAGCAAATTTATAATACTTTAAGAATATACTCTAGGAGATACGAGACATCAATCCATAACGTTGAAAAAAGTGAGTTGTTATTTTAAAAGGGGGTTCCCAGTGAAAACTTTCAAACTTCGTTTTCGTGTTCAGCAAACAAAAAAAACGTTAATACCAAAAAATTATCTCACCTTCAAAACTTTTTATTTATTTTTTATATTTCTATGTCCTGGGAGGGGATTCAGCCCCCTTATCCCTCCCCGTGGTTGCGCCACTAATGAACACACACACACCATAGAGCGGAAAGAAAAGTTTCGTCGACGAAATGAAAGTTCATTTTGTTTGGGGTTTGACATTTCGTTTCATTTCGTGGCCAACACCATACTAGGCATAAGCCTGAAACTGTGCTCATTTTTCTTTTTTTTAGATTTTTAATGTTTCGTTAAAATACATTTTAACAGCTTATTCTTGTCCATCCAAAATTCTTCGCTGAGCGTTGATTTTGGATGGACGTTGTTGCTTGTGGACTCCGGCGTCTTTGTTTTCGTATTGTTTGGAACTAGCGACAGGCACAATGAGTCTTTTTACAGTGCCAGCACATAATCTCTGACTCTTTCCATTGACTCGTTAAAAAAGAGTCATGCAAAGAGTCAGAAACTTGGTTAATAACATACTCAATAAAAGTCGTAGTTTAAAGAAAAACAAAATTCCTTTTTTACCCCCAATGCCCTTAGGTTGAGCTAGCTATATCGGACCACTATTTCCCATGAAAACGGGGCTACCAATCTGGGATGGGAAACCTTACTTGTTTTTTTCTTTTTTTTTGACTTCAGATTCGGAGTCAGCGACCCCCGAATGGCCTTCAGTTCGAGCCAGCCAGATCGGACCACTATTTTCCATGATTTATTTTGTTCTTCTTTTTTTACTCCAGATTATGAGTTAGCGACCCCACAATGCCCTTTAGTCCAAGTCAGCCAGATCTGATGAGTATTTCCCGTAAAAACTTATCATGTCGTACGTAATTCGATCGCTTGAATCGGCTCTGTCGACATCGCAGACGGTTACAAACTGTCGATCGCTTCTCGATGAGATGGGACGTTACTTTGAAATCACATTGTGCTGGATTCCAAGTCACAGCGCTTATGCTGGTAATTGTATGGCCGATGAGCTTGCTCGGGCTGGGACGACTGGGGCAATTGAAGATGGTCGTTGGGACATCGGATTGCCTTTCACAATCTGCAAGCAAATTATCAACTCTAACGCGAAATATAAAGCGAGCGCTAGATGGATTGAGGACGGTGCGTGTCAAACTATGAAGATGGCCCACAGCGGACCCCGGCCGTTCTGCTGCAATATTATCACTGAATAGGAAGCTTATTGCTGTGGTGGTGAATATTATCACTGGAAACTGTCCCATTGGGGAGCACGCAAGGAGACTTCGCTTACCCTACAATGACTTCTGTAAAAGCTGCGAGGATGCTGACGAGGAAGAGACTACCCTCCATTTTCTATGCACCTGTTCTGCGTTGGCTGCGAGGAGGCGGGTCTTTCTGGGGGACTCTTTCTTCCTTCACCTGGAAGAGCTAAGGGACATAAGCCCGATCAGTCTTTATCGATTCATTGCCAGCTCTGGCTGGTTCAAGGGATAGTTATTTTATCGGGATAGGTGTTTATCCTGGTAGGTATCACAACGGGCCCTTTGGTGGCCTATGTGTGCTGCGTCATCCGCGGCAGCCTTTTAACCTAACCTATGTAGTACGACGGGTGCTATATCAAACTAGCTCTTTTGAACGAATTGGTACGATGGGTGTCAAACTAGCTCTTCTTGACTCTTTTTGAACAACGGGTGATGTACTCAACTATGTAGCTCTTTTTGAACGATATGATGCGATTCGATTTTGTGATGTTAGACTGTATTACAGCACCTGGAAATTTGTAGCTATTGTAGAAGTGGAAGCTATGGGTTTTGGTTTCGCTTCATCTATGTAAAGTTGAGCTTGAGATCAAACATCATAATGTCCCTTGCACACTACTGGAGATTTGGATAAATTTCGAAATTTAAGCAAATCTACCCTCAAATCTCCAAGATTTACCATACATTTATTAATCTAGATTTCGACCGAGATTTAAAACAAATCTTGCTGAATTCTTGTTGAAATGTCCTTTTTTCGCCTGAATATATGCTTTTCACATTTCACTCCACTCCATGCTGTATGTTCTAGTGAAAAATGTGCATTGTACATGCATGCATGATTATGAATGGATTTAGATGGGATTGATTTGGTAGATTATACCTCCAGATTATATTATACCGTAGATTATTCCGCAAGAATGGGCGAAATGCCAACACCACAGGCAGAGCGACGCAAAGCCGCAGAATATTTCATACTATAGTATTTCAAGGCTATAGTATGTTGTTGTGACAAATCTTTCGCTTATTCTGTTGAGTCGTTCAAAAAGAACGACTCGTTACTGTGCTACACATCAATATTTAGAACGAAACTTGTTTGGCTCTTTACAATACGAGCGGGCATTGCATTTTTGTCTCTGTCGATCGAAGTAAAGTCCAAAGGAAAACCTTTTAAATTAGAACGAGGAGTACTTCAAGGAAACTCGCTTTCATCAACACTTTTTTCAGCGGTACTAGAAGCAGTCAAGATTAGACTGGGACGAATACGGTGTCAACATCGATGGAGAAAATCTACACAACCTATGATTTGCAGATGACATAGCGCTATTTTCCTCGAGTGCAAGATTACTGGAGGTCATGTTAAAAGATCTGGAAACTATAGGGACAAACAGTTGGGCTAAGTATCAACATCGATAAATCCAAAGTTATGACAAATTATTTCTGATAATGGATTGCATTTTATTTTGTCGAATGAAAACTTATGACAACTGGATTTTAATTTACAGGAAAATTTCTGAAATAAAAATAGCATCGCACAATTTTTCGTATCCAAAGTCCGACTTAAACTTTGTATTTTATACTGTAGGTGTCGAGTGATTCCCACAATCCTCTTTGTTATTATCTTAGGATTTTCTTTTAACATTAACGTAATGATTTCCAATATTACTAATGCATCTTTTTTTTTCTTTTTCATTCTAGGTGACATTCACGGACAGTATTACGACTTATTACGTCTTTTTGAATATGGCGGCTTTCCACCGGAATCAAATTATTTATTTTTGGGAGATTATGTGGATCGTGGCAAACAATCGTTAGAAACAATATGTCTTTTGCTGGCATACAAAATTAAATATTCAGAGAATTTTTTCCTTCTGCGAGGAAATCATGAGTGTGCTAGTATTAACAGAATTTATGGGTAAGTGTGTTATTTATTTATTTAGTCTCTATGCATACACTTTTTTTTTAAAGCCAAGCGTTGGGTATTTTATTTGTAGTCTAAATATTCCGCTTGCGGTCGAAATAATGCGGTCACAGCGCAGCGTTGTTTCGAAAAACAAAATGTAACACACATTTGATTTTGCGACGCGTCAAAATTTTCGTAGCCTAGCCTATATTTATTTCTACTATATTGTTTGGCATATTTGCAATTTCTTTTTAATTTCGACCCAAAAAAACAATGTGTTGACAACACTTATAGTCCTCCAACAATACCACAGCTCCATCCAGTAGCGGGGCGACCGGTAGCTCAGTGCGTAAAGGCGTCAGTCTCATGCTCTCATGTCTAATTACGGCCGTTAGTGTCACCATACACTTTCCAACTCGAACTCGATCATGGTACAAGTTGACCGGTTTTCTCCAGGTTTAAGTGAAGTGTGTGTCCTGAGGTATTCAGAGGTTCGTGTTCGAGTTGAAGCTCGACTGTGTATGGTGACACTTACGGGTTCAAGTCCCGTCCACGTCCCTCTGGTGCGGGGCGCAATAATAAGCCACAACATCTCCCGACTTGTCGCAGGTAGGCGGCTAAATGGGAGCAGGAGGTGCATGCTGGCAACATGCATCGTCCGAGACTGGTTTATGCCAACGAAACGTCAGCTAAGTCACATGGAATAGTTGACGCGCTATGCAATATCTGACTAGGGGTTAGGGCAAATGAGTATCCACTGTAAAGGACCGTGCAACAGAAGCGATTAACTAATTATTTCGTCGCTGTCTTGGAAGGATACTCCAGTGTTTCGTTAGCAGCAATCCTTGGCTTGTGCCCTGGCTTAACTCCAACCCACACCACAATAGTCTTGTCAAATTGAGAGTTACGCTGTCCTGTTAAACTAATCTAGTTACTTGTTCGCAAGACACTGAAGGTTCTTAAAACGCACTTTGACCAGCCTCATTTAAAGCTTCTGACACGAAAGCGCTCAATGGCATGGATCTAGAAAACAAGAAACGATACTTGCATAACATATTAAAAAATTGTTATTCAATGTGTTCACATTCTGCCTCATCACTCTGACGTATCAATTCCTATCATGTAAATGACAATTCCCGTGTAATGATGTAACTACATGCCATCGATTTGAACCATCTGTGAATGTCATGATACTCCCATCAGTTTTCATTCTTACGCGAACCTATTACATAAAAGAATCTACCCTACACGTCAGATTGCCGCCCGATTATACTATCTATTAGCCGTGTCCTGTTTACCCGGACGAATGTGCATTCCCATACAAAACGACTGACTGGTCAATGATCCAGGTTCCGTAACATCTGGACCAGAGTTGCCTTTACAATTGGATGACCGTCAACTTGTTTCTCAGCAATTCACCCCTATACCTTTCTATACTGAGCCCGCAATTCACTCCCTCGCGGCGAATTAACTGTATGGTGGTTGTTCACTGATCCAGGCCGTTCGCTTCATTCTGGATCTTTGTACGATTGTCTCGAACACGGTCATTATTGCTATTGTCCGGTAATTTAAAGAGTTTATTCATTTCATTCAACCCGTCGTAGTACTTACTGTTCACCCCATCGTATTGTTTTCGAATTTTCGATAAATGTTTCGACACAATATAGCGTTTCAACTACGTGGCTCGGGGTACGCGAGGTACTCCACAAAGGCCCGAGAGTGAAATATGCGATTGCATGTTCTGAACAATAAAAGACTTTCTGTCGTATGTTATTAGTTTTCATGGAAAAATTTATGATGACATTGAATGATTGTTGAATGTCGTATCGTTGTCATGGCATGGCGGGGTGCAATATTGTGTGGATGAATAGTTTTTTTTTATCGTTTGTCCTCGGAAGTTTGATTGGATGTACGTACAACCTGTTACGAATTGCGCGTAAGAAGAGAGGGGGTGCGATTACGATATAAATTGATTTTTATGGTATTTATAGTTTGACGAACTTTTTTTGGTATCGATTTTGATTGTGAAACATTTCTTTCAGTTCTGATTATATTTTTCACAAACTATCTGACTTTTCAGTCTATTTGCTAATTGCCTTGGCCTCTCCAGGGGCATGGGCGCGTCAACATCTCTAGCATTTCTATGCCTCGTTGACGTTTCGATAGCACATACTTTTCGGAAGTGCACCGAGCGCTTTTCCCCACTCTCCACTAGTTCCCTCTTTTCCTCCTCTCTTACACTTTCTTTATTTTCTTTTCCCCACCGAGCACAAAATGAAGAAAGTAAGAAGTGTTAAACACAATTTGACTTTGCGACTCTTTCTCGTCAATCTTGACTATGTTTCATCAACTTGGTGATGCGCCCTTTGTCCGTTCAAGACTAAACTGTTAGCATTCTTTCATTCTCATGCATGCCTAATAATCAATAATTTATTTACACAAGTGTTTTCATCCACTTAACAATCGATACCAAGACGGAACTAAAATATCAACGGCTACCCATACATGCGATTACTTTATTGCGTATCAATCCACTTATCAAACAATGCAAGAATACAAAACCAAAACGCATTCACACATCTCAAACATACCAACAGTCCTTTCAAGTAATGACCACCTGCGTAAACATTCAATGCTATCTAGGCATGACGGACCGCACCACCAAGAAGACTTTAGTCTTTCATCATCTAACCATGTTATATTTTCGAGCCGGGATTTCGCTCATATAACAGAAGGCAATTTGTTTTCCTTTTATCTTTTTTTCCTTCTTTTCATTATTTATCCTCTTCCTTCTTTTGCTACTTTTCTTTCTTTTCCTTTTTTCCATCTTTTCTTTTTTCACCTTCTTTTCGTTCTTTTCCTTCTTTTCGTTCTTTTCGTTCTTTTCCTTCTCTTCCTTCTCTTCCTTCTCTTCCTCTTGCGACTCATCCGGTTCCTTCTTTTACTTCTGTTCCTCCTTCTACTTCTTTTAAACGTAGTATTTGCCCTTACGATCTGGGCAAGGGATCCAATACCAAGCAACGGAGTGACCACTGGCTCTCATTAAGCAACTCCGCTGATCATACACAAGTGGGAGTCGCTCGGTGATAGGTAGTTCTTTGCTTCTTTCTCCTTTTTTCAGGCCGACAGCGACACCACGCGTCTGCTTCGCCACTGATGGTTCCTAAAACGATACCAAATTTCACTCTTGCTACTTCTCTCTTTTCCCTATCTCTCTGCTTTCCCCTTTCTTCTTTTCCTCTCCCCTCTTTCCTCCCGCCCCCTCCCAACTTTTTTCCTCTCCTTTTTCCCCCTCCCTTCTTTTTTCCTCTCTTTTTTCCCCCCCCCTTCTTTTTTCCTCTCTTTTTTCCCCCCTCCCTTCTTTTTTCCTCTCTTTTTCCCCCCTCCCTTCTTTTTTCCTCTCTTTTTTCCCCTCCCTTCTTTCCAGTCTCTTTTTTTTCTCCTCTCCTTTCCCCCCCTCTTTTTTCTCCTCTTTTTCCCCCTCTTTTTCCCCTCTTTTTCCCCTCTTTTTCCCCTCTTTTTCCCCTCTTTTTTCCCCTCTTTTTTCCCCTCTTTTTTCCCCTCTTTTTCCCCCTTTTTTCCCCTCTTTTTTCCCCTCTTTTTTCCCCTCTTTTTTCCCCTCTTTTTTCCCCTTTTTTCCCCTTTTTTCCCCTCTTTTTTCCCCTCTTTTTTCCCCTCTTTTTTCCCCTCTTTTTTCCCCTCTTTTTTCCCCTCTTTTTTCCCCTCTTTTTTCCCTTTTTTTTCCCCTCTTTTTTCCCCTCTTTTTTCCCCTCTTTTTCCCCCTCTTTTTCCCCCTCTTTTTCCCCCTCTTTTTCCCCCTCTTTTTCCCCCTCTTTTTCCCCCTCTTTTTCCCCCTCTTTTTCCCCCTCTTTTTCCCCCTCTTTTTCCCCCTCTTTTTCCCCCTCTTTTTCCCCCTCTTTTTCCCCCTCTTTTTTCCCCCTCTTTTTTCCCCTCTTTTTTCCCCTCTTTTTTCCCCTCTTTTTTCCCCTCTTTTTTCCCCTCTTTTCCCCCCCTCTTTTTTCCCATCTTTTTTCACCTCTTTTTTCTCCTTTTTTCCCTCTTTTCCCTCTTTTTTCTCCCCTCCTCTTGTTTCCCTCCTCTCTTTTCCCCATCCTCTCTTTTCTCCCCTCCTTTTTTCCTTTCCTCTTTCCCCCCCCCTTCCCTCTGTTTTTCTTCCACCTCTACCTTTTTTTCATCCCCCATTCTGTATGCCGCCTTCCTTTCTCTACCTTTTCCTCTCTGGACAACCACATCTCACATACCCATCGAGGAAAAATTCGTACAAAACAAATACATAGTGAAAAACTTGTGCAACTGTCAATTCTCTAATCAGCTGCGCTGTGTCGGACTTTCGACCTGAAGAGCATCCAGAAACCAATGGCCTTGAAATTATTTTGTACTCGTCAACTAACACTCAATCATTTCTAAAGTTTTTCTTTAAATTCCCTAAACGAATTTCACCGGTAAGATACTTCTAGCTCGGAAATTTATTATTAATTGGTTCCATTTCCTGTTGATTTAAAATAAAAATAGCGCGGTATTGGGTGGGCATTCATTCACATTTTGGGCAGATGCCAATTGATTTTGAATAATTTCTTCCAATTGCGATTTGTGTTCATAGTTTCGGTTTGGAAAAGTGAATTGAATTATAGTATTTTAAATGTAAAGCGTGGGCCTAAGAGCATGTCCGCGCCGAAATAAATTACTTAATTTGAAACATCTAATAATAGCCGCGTTCGTTTCACCCGAACAAAGAACTTTGTTCATTCAAAACTTTTCACCGGCCTTTGATCTAGGTCTGGTAGGGGATGACATTGGATCAGAGTTGAAAGTGAATTCGTTGAACGTCAACCCGTTTCTCGGCAATTCGCCCGTATTACTCGTATTTGTATACGTATTGAGCTGAATTCGCAATACGGCTTCACACTGTGAACGATTTGTACGTTGGCTGTTTGAATTCGCTCGTCGCAGATCCGTTCGATTCGTTCTGGATCTTTGTTGGTTTGTATCGAACACTGCTAAATACTACTACATAAATCAGGCTCAAATACGATAATTGGGCTTTGGGACGAACGTACTGTCAGTGGTCTATTAGTCATTTGATGAGCACTTTAATATTCAATCCCAACTGCTTGCCTATTGCTAATATAAAATTCTAAGAAATTAAAAGTCAAATTCATAAATTCATTGTTTCTCGTTCTCTTTCAATTCCAGTTTCTATGATGAATGCAAAAGACGCTACACAATAAAATTATGGAAAACATTTACAGACTGTTTCAATTGTTTGCCAGTAGCAGCTATCGGTAATTATCTATTTTGTAATATTTTGATTAGTAAATATTTTGTTTCATTGTTTTTTTCTCTCTCTCTCTCAATCTTTTATCATAGTTGATGAAAAAATCTTCTGCTGTCATGGCGGTCTCAGTCCAGATCTCACGTCCATGGAACAGATTAGACGTATTATGAGGCCCACAGATGTTCCAGATCAGGGCTTATTATGTGATCTCTTGTGGTCCGATCCCGATAAAGATACAATGGGATGGGGTGAAAATGATCGTGGTGTTAGTTTTACATTTGGAGCGGAGGTGAGTAGCATTTTATTTTCTCTCTATTTAAGGTCTCGTGTTATCGACTGATCATATTAAAACTCAAAAATAATGTCAATCATATCTCTGATTTTGGAGGACAATGATCCAGGCGGCCAAGGCCCGACGTCGGGCTGTCGCGCCACGATGATGATGATATCTCTGATTGTGCCCTTCTGTCATTGATTTCTATCAAAACGACTAATAGACAGTCTGGGGTTAAAGTTTTATGTGTCAACTATCCATATCAATATTCACCGCTAAGGTAATCCACGAAATTTAGAATTCAGATAGAAACCATTAGTCCATTAAACTTGACTGGCTACAACTTATTGCTTCCAGCCATCAGTAATCTCTCTTTAATTTTGCACTCATTCTGGTTCGGACTGTCATCATATAACCGTTGAAAGTTTTCCACAAAATATGCCCTCTGTCCGAATAGATTCAATTTCAATCATAATTAAGGATGCCAATTACAGTCATTTCCACAAGAGCGTATACTTTGTAACTTTTTAATGCACCATTTCTCAAAGAGTGGTGAGGGACTTTTAGTTACCTGCATTTTTCCTCTTTTTCGCATTGTATAAATTTGGTCATTCTAAGTTCAAGTAGGAGAGTGATAAGACGTCAAGTGAAATGAGTGCGATTTACAAAAAACGATTCGAAGCTGTGTTTTTAGTAAGTCATCCGAAAGGACCAAAAATGACACCTGCATCGGCCGGAAAGTACCTGAAAGTTTCGACACAGTTTGTGAATAAGTGGATAAAGCGTTTTAAAGATACTGGAAATGTAGACGATCTACCTGGTAGGGGTAAAACCCAAAGCACTTCAAGGCCATCATTGATATTTTTAAGAAAAATCCGTCCGTTACTACCTTAGTGCAAGCAAAGGAAATGTTATCGAAGAAGAATATTTACGTGTCCTTGAATACGATTCGGCGAAGATTACAAGAGGAAAACATCAAAACCAGGTATGCCTTGATGAAACCATTACTTACCGAAAACCAGAAGCGAAGACGTGTAGAGTGGGCTAAGGAAAACATCGATCGTGATTGGAACAACGTGATCTTTACGGATGAATCAAGTTTTGCTGTAAATACGTTCAGGAGACGAGTGTGGGCACAAAAAGGAGAAGTTGTCGTGAACCGAACCGTTAAACACCCTGTGAAGGTCCATGTTTATGGATGCTTTTCTGCACGCGGTTTCGGAAAATTAATAACGTTTACCGGAATTCTTACTGCTGAAAGGATGATCATTTTGTACAAGAAAGGATTATTGAAGTCTGCTAGGATGCTATATGGCAACGACAACACCGATTGGTTTCTACAAGAAGATAACGATCCGAAACATAGAAGCCGGTTGTGTACACGCTGGAAAGAAGAATGGGATTAATGGGGATTAATGAAGCAGAAGCTTCAAGGAAAGCAAATAAAAGGAGCAGCACATTTAAGGCGAACGCTACAAAAAATTTGGAAGAACTTATCGACAGACTACGCGGAAAAATTGGCCGAAAGTTGTCACCGAAGATGCCAGTCAATAATCAATAGTGACGGCGATTGGACCATGTATTAAATATAATTGCGAAAATGTATTTTGTATTTACTTTCAATAAAAAATAAAATTTCTTACTTGTAACATTTTGTTTTTATTTTGTGAGGTATACGGTCTTGTGGAAATGACTGTAAATCAGGCAAAGATAATAGATGAAAAAAATGAAATGAATGATGAAAAAAGAACCTAAGTTTGTATAAGAAGGAATTGAGGAGGGCTAAGCGTAGTTCGTGGAGACTTTTTTATGAGCGGATCGAGAAATCCAGAGAATCCTCTAGACTTAGTAAAAATCTTGCCTCTAAACTTTCTATACCAAGCTTCTTAATGAAACAGGAGGGCTCGTGGACATTCTCTCACTCGGAGACTATTAGTGTCGCTTTCCATGGGCGGTTTTTGACAGCTGCCTGTTGGCGGTTTTCCAGTATATTTTGTTGTTGCGCGATAACAAAATACATAGGAAAACTGCCAACCGCGGCCTGCTAAAACCGCCCATGGAAAGCGGCACATAGTGTTTTGCTTGACGCTCACTTCCCTGGTAGTACAACCGGCATCGTATACGCTTCCATTTTTTTGCTTCTTGTGATCCCACTGCTATCTATCTATCAAGGAATAGGATTTTATAGTCGGTAGATAACTTTGATTCGTTCAAATCTGCTAGGCTTAATGGCATCATACCGGCGGATCTGCAACGCAACATAAGGCGTGTTTTTTTGTACTGCGGTGGAGGTTAATTGGGAGCTATCCGGGATAACTTACACACATTACACAAACAACATACCCTAGTTGTTTGTGTAATGTGTGTAAGTTAACCCGGATAGCCCCCAATTAACCTCCACCGCAGTACAAAAAAACACGCCTATAGATATCGTACTACCTTTGGATTGAAACGATCTTCAGGACTTTTCTGAATGTGGTTTATATCCCTCTATTGTTTCTCGCAACGAAGAGTTTATATCAAATTTAAATATTTATGAACATTCCTACTTAACCGGGCGAAGCATAGTGGTTCGCGTCTTTGAATTTGAGTGCATTTCTCACTCCCCTTATGCGGCTTAAGAGGTTGCAACCCTCAGTATACCGCCCTAGAACCTCGAACCACCGTTAATGGAGTACAAGTCCCCGGGCATGACCGGCAAAATGGTCATGCTTCGGGTTCTCTTTGGAAGGGCATAAGATTTACGTGCATCATATGATGGCTATAGTTTCTTGGACGTGCCACACGTTGTCAGTGCGCCCCATCTTTCACCAGCCCGTGTCATGAAATGTGTACGAATCTCCTTTTTTACGGTAGACAGTCACAGTGTTTGACTATTTTCGATGAGATTGTTATTGATTCCAGAGCCGTAATCGCGGTCTGGCTGTTTGAGAAGATGGCGACACTCCTAGTGGTTCCTGTGCTGTGCCTCAACATCCTACACGCTTCCCTTATTGCCAGCACTCAAGCTTGAAATACGCTTGCATAGTCTGGGAGGCGAAAAGACATTGATGCACTGAGATCCTCAGAAAAGACCCCCCGCACCGACTCCACAATCCATTTTAGAGCCATCAGTGAATATTTTGCAGTCGTATCTTCCGGTCACCTCTTCCTTACTCCATTCTGCTCTCGTCGGGAACATTGTTACGAGGTGCTTTTCAAAAGTCTACTTCGGTGACGATATAGTCTGCTGGCAACATGTCTCGAACTCCGACAGGTAGGGACTCCAGTAGATTACTATACCCATATGGTTTGGACGTCCAACATCCAAACGCCCTTAGTCTGACAGCGCTGCACGCCGCGTTGAATTTTATTTGCAGGTCTAAAGGGAGTAGACCTAGGATGATATTAAGTAGAGCTGTGACATCGAAAGGAAAGTATCGATATACAACGATATCGATGTTAAAAAAATTTTTTTTTTGCCACTTTAAAATTAGTAGTAAAACTTGTTCCGATTTCACTGTCCCTATAAGAAGTATATGAAATAGTGGGCCGATTTCAACCAAATTTAGGAACGTGGCTTAGCAGTCGGTATGATTGAGTAATATGCAATTTTATAAAGATATCTTCAGAAATAAAAAAGTTTTTCTGATAAAAACTTGCTTTTGGAAAGGTCGTTCCTATGACAGCTATATGATAGAGTAGTCCGATTTCAACCAAATTCGGGAATGTGATTTCACTAAAAATACTATTGATTAATGTGAAATTTGAGAACGATATCTTTAGAAATAAAAAAGTTTTTTTTTCACAAAGATGAATTTTTGGACCGGTCGTTCCTATGGCAGCTATATGACGTAGTGGTCCGATTCCGTTGGTTCCGACATATATACAGCGTGCAATAGAAAGAAGGCTTTGTAAAAAATTTCAGCTCGATAGCTTTAAAACTGAGGGACTAGTTTGCATAGAAACAGACGGACAGACAGACAGACGGGCAAAGCTTAATCGACTCGTCTCGTCTCATCATACTGACCAAGAATATAATACATAGTTTATATGGTCGGAGATGCTTCCTTCTGTGCGTCGCAAACTTCATGACAAAGTTAATATACCCTATCACATCCGTGAAGGGTATAATGAAATTGAACTACCGGACGGAGCCCGATACGATAAATATCGAACGAAAGACATCGATATGTGGAAAATATCGGATCCATGACATCGATGGAAAAAACATCGATTTTTCGATAACATCGATATCGATGTCACAGCACTAATATTAAGTGCATCCGCTGGACATGAACGCATAGCTCCCGTGATGCAAGCGGTTCTTTGCACTTTGCGCCAAAAGCTGTGGAGATATTGACGAGGAGGTAAACTGCTACCACCTTCTCTGCGCTGGTCCGGCTTTGGCAGGAAGGAGGAAATCCATTTTTTGGCTCCTATGTACTTTTTCCTGGAACTGGAGGAGTTGAAGAATGGCAGTATCGGCTATCGCTTTATTACTAGCTCAGGCTGACTTAAGACATAGTATGGTTTAGGGTGTTGAATTCCCGGGGCCGCGGGGTATCGCAATGCATCAGCCTTTTGGTCGATGTGTGCTGTGCGAGTCATTCCAGCCTGTTTTGCCTATACCTACCTAATAGATGAATTTATTCATGCATTTTCCACTTAAGCTTTTATTAACGTACTGCTACTGTATGTATGAGTAAATCTTGATTTTAACAAAATGTTCACTGCCGTCGTTCACGTATAAACCATTCGCCCCCACATACACGTTCGTATTCGTATCAATAAATCGATAAACTAGCGCCCAGATCAAGGTCAATCAATGTTTACACATTTTAATGGGCTCTCGGATCCCAGAGAATTACGCGTTCATGGAATTCTTAATTCGTTCTAATTCACACATCATTGAATTCGATTTGTAAATAAATGTACAGATGCGAATGCTTTTATAAATCAAACGCCCTGAACTTCGAACAGATACGAAAAATTGATACAATATTTAGAACATGTTTAATTACGGGTAATAGCCAATAATATAAAAAAGAACAAACTGTAAATTGCTGTTTTTAAAATCTTATTTTATAGAGATAACGCGTTAATACTAGAATAAACAAATTCCGTAAATTTTATTTTTTTATTCGCCTCAGAACAACTGGAATATCAATCATTCTTGTTATCACTCTGCTGCCTATTGTCGGTGTTGCGATGACTGAATAAGTTGTTTTTACCCCTGCGTTTGCACAGTATATAGTATGTATGGCTTGCTATTTATTATTCATAATAAACGGTTGAAACGTTTCAGTAAACGCGTATTAATGGTCGTAAACAATTTGGTTTATTATTATGCATTGTATGATAGAATGCTCAGTAGCGCGTTATCGTGTTTTTCTATTAGCAAAATGAGCTTTCAAAAATTGTTGGAAGGCAAAAAATCTTTCTTTGAAATCTGTAAAGTCCTCTTAGCCGAAACAGTTGAACAACTCATATCCATTTCGTTGCAAAAACGAAATAAACGGCTTCCCGCAACCTAAACACGTTGCAACCGAGACAGTCGAAAGAATATGTTTCCCAAAGACAAGGCTTTAAATGAAAAGAATCATTCTCTAAAAAAAAAGCTTGTCTGGAAACCACAACGTTCGAAAAAAATATAATCGCAAAAAACAAAACGTTTTCCACAACCGAAACTATCATCGAACAAATCATTATCCATTTTGTCGTAAAGACCGAAAATATTACTTTTGCTCCAAATATTACCTGGATACCCTCAAACTGAAGTATAACCAGAGTCCGAGTCCGAAGCGTATATACTCTAGACTTGTACAGACCTAGTGGTGATGCCCAAAGTACCAATTGGCAACGACCATTTGCATTAAAAGTGAGTTTCCTATATGCCCGGTTTAGCGATTATTCAGAAAGATGTTGATCATTCTCAAAATCGACAAACTAACCCACACTACAAATATTTGTCGAAGCTTCATTTTATCGAAACTTATCGCTTATTTGAAGTTTCGTTTGTAATGAAGGTAGGGGTTCATTGAGTCGGATCTGGCTCATCTTTTAAACCGCCTAACTGAATCTCACTTCAAACATTTGACCAAAATTTCAAGTTACTGGCTTCATTCTATCAAAAGTTATAGCTTATTTGAAATTTCATTTGTAGGGGAGGTAGGGATTCCTTGGGTCGGATCTTGCCCATTTTCTATACCAACCAAGTAGATCTTACTAACAATATTCCTCCAAATTTTCAACTTGCTAGTGTCATTCTATCGAAAGTTATCGTAATTAAAGAAATATTTAATTTTTTGAAATTTGTAGGGGAGGTAGGCGTTCCTTTAGTCTGATTATCCCCAACTAACTTAAACTCAAGCAGCTTCTCACCTCAGGATTACATGCCAAAAATCAGGTGTCTACGTCAATTGGTTCAAGAGTTATAGACAAAAATCCTGAAAAGTAGGGTAGCACGGGGGTCTTCGTAAGAAAATTACCGTTAGTTTTCAACTGATCGATTTTATTTTGACAAGAGAGTATAAGATTACCCTTACGAGCAATCTGCCAAAGCTAGAGCTTTTCATGTTTATTTAATCGGGAGTTATAGATACATTTAAGTATTTTACATATGTAGGGAAGGTAGGCGTTCTCTTCGCCTGATCATGCCCATTTTCACTAGATCATACTTGCAACATTTTACCAAACTTTCAAGGTTCTAGCTTCATTCTATCGAAAGTTATCGTGCGAACGGACAGACAGACATGGCTAAATCGAATCAGGAGGTGACTCTGATCATTTATATGTATATGTATACATACATTGTTATACCTCCAGAGCCTCCTTTAAGGTGTTACATATTTCCTATATACCCTATACTAAAAGCCTAGGGTTTAAATATTGGTGTATTCCTATTTCCACGGGCGGCGTATCGTCTTGACTAATAGTGGGTTTACCGCTGTGGTATATAGAGCGAGCGCAGCGAGCGTTCTTGGGTGGTATAGTGACGGTTACAACCTCTTAAGCCGCATAAGGGGAGTGAGAAATCCACTCAAATTCAAAGACGCGAACCACTATGCTTCGACCGGTCAAGTGGGAATGTTCATAAATATTTAAATTTTACATAAACTCTTCGCTGCAAGACGGTATGTGAGCAGGCGAACTCCTCAAGGTGAGGTCCTCTCTTCCCTTCTTTGGAATCTGGCGGTGTGGAGGGGCTGGGTGGGGTGTAAACCAAATACTTATGCCGATGACATTGTAATCGCTATCTCGGGTAAGTTCCTCTGTGTTCTTAGTGACTTAATGCAGACGGCCCTGTATGTTCTAGTAAAGTGGACGAGTGTGGTTCGGGGTAGAGTGAATCCGACCAAAACGGAACTTGTTCTGTTCCCCAGGAGATATAAGAGTTCCTTCTTTCGAACCACCGTTAATGAAGGGCATAAGGCTTGTTCTCACAGACTAAGCTAAACTTCTGGTGCTCATCCTGGATAAAAAATTATGCTGCGAGCCTAACATTCAGGAGCGAGTTAAAAAGGTCAATTGTACTCATGTAAAAAGGCGATAGGTAGGAAATGGGGACCGTAACTGAGGGTGGTTTTCTGGCTCGATGTGTCGGTAGAGCGTCCTATTCTTATGTATGGGATAGTGGCCTGGTGGACGGCGCTTAGAATCGCATCTTACAGAGGCTTGTTGGAGAAAGTTCAAAGGTTGGCTTGTGTCGCCATCACGGAAGCTCTAAAAACTAACACCCACTGCGGCCCTTGAAGCTTTGCTGAACCTGGCTTCTTTGGACATTCTTGCCGAACAGCTTGCTGGTGGTGTGACCATTTGCCTTCGTGAAACACGTCACTGGACCACATGCACCACCGGGCATTCGACCATTCTGAACAGCTTGGACGTTCCTGAAACCACGGACTATACATATATCGTGTTGAAACTTGAGTTTAAAAGAAATTTATTCTGCCTGATCCCCTCTCGTGAGGAGTGGGCGGATAGGAGCACCGCTCTAGAATTTGATGCCATAAGCATCTATACTGACGGCTCCAAGAGTGATGATGGCGTCAATCGGAGATGTTGAGCATCAGACTGTCCTTCCGTCTCCCTGATTACTGTAGTGTGTTCCAAGCAGAGGTTACGGCTCTCTACGAAGCTATGTCATGGCTGGGGTGTAATGTAATTTCGGCTAGTGATGTAATAATTTATACTGATAGTCAATCGGTAATAAAATCGCTGGATTATACTGTGACTTACTCGAAGATACTTGCAGAATGTTGTGCCTTAATCCTACTGATGGAAAGCACCCTGAACATTACTTTTTCTTGGATTCCGGGACACAGTGGCTTTGGCGGCAACTGTAGGGCTGATGTACTGACTCGCGAGGGTACTAGTGGTGAGGTCAGTGGTAGTTTTCGAAACGTTGGCATGCCTCTGGCAACTTGGCGGGGGAGAGGGCTGACATCAGGTGGAGTACTGGTAACACATGTCGCATACCCAAGCAAATACGGCCTAGACTGAATCCTAGTTCGAGGTTGCTTTCGTTGGATAGAAAGCGCATCAGCAGTGTCGTGGGGGTTATCACTGGTCATTGCCTCATTGGAGAGCATGCCCGGCGAATTCGAATACCGTACAATGATTACTGTACAGGGTTATCCATTTCTCTTTCGGAAAGTAAACTTAAATTAAACACAGTAAATATTTGAATTTCGATGGAATTTTTATTTTATAATAAAGTTTGAATTATGCCATTATACGTGGAATACAATATCTGTCAAATGTCCCCCACGGGACCGCTTGCAGGACTCGATCCTTTTGAGGTAATTTTCGATTACCTTTTCACACATTTCGGGCAATAACTCGGCTATAACTCGACGGATTTCGTCCTTCAATTGACCAATCGTCGTGGGATTGTTCGCATAAACACGGTCCTTCGCATAGCCCCACAAAAAGAAATCTAACGGCGTTAAATCGCAAGACCTTGCTGGCCAAGCCACATCGCCGAATCTCCAAATTACGCGTCCTGGGAATTTCTCGCGCAATAAAGTCAAATTTTGTCGCGTGGTGTGGCATGTGGCCCCGTCTTGTTGAAACCACATATTGTCGAGATCCATATCTTCAATTTCCGATCAAAAAAAGTCATGAATCATGGCCATTGACTGGAACGGCGGCTCCTTCATCGTTTTCGAAGAAAAACGGCCCAATGACGCCGCCGGCCCACAATGCACACCAAACAGTCACTTTTTGCGGGTACAACGGTTTCTCAGCGGTCACTTGCGGTTGCTCACTGCCCCAGATGCGACAATTTTTTTTGTTTACATAGCCGCCGAGCCCAAAATGGGCCTCATCGCTAAAGAAGATTTTCTTCGAAAAATCGGCATCGGTGGCCTGCTGTTCGAGGACCCAATCTGAGTACTCACGACGCAATCTGTGATCAGTCGGCTTTAATTCTTGCGTGAGCTGGACTTTATAAGGATGGAGATGAAGGTCCAAATGCAAAATGCGCCATAATGTGCCGTAAGATAGGCCTAAATGCTGGGATCGGCGCGGAATCGGCAAATTCGGGTTTTCGGCCACACTTTCACTCACAGCGGCGATGTTTTCGGTCGAACGAGCAAAACGATGATGCACAGGTGTAGAAATGTCTGTCACCGATCCAGTTTCTTCAAATTTTTTCACTGTGTAGGCAATTGTGCGCTCATTGGGACGATTATGTCGACCATAATCTGCGCGTAATGCACGAAACGTGGCCACCGCAGATTCACCATTTTGGTAGAATAATTTAATAATTTTAACGCGTTGTTCAGTCGTAAAACGTTCCATCTGTAAAATGGCAAACCTTCAACTAAACCAATACCAGTTTGGAATACACTGACATTTGACAGATGTCGAATGGCAGGGCTTTACTTTCCGAAACACGAAATGGATAACCCTATAGAAGCTGTGGTGACGAGCATGAGGAGGAGTGCTCATTTCATTTGCTCTGCACCTGCCCTGCTCTTGCCGGTAGTAGGAAATTCACTCTTTGGTCTTATTACTTCACCGATCTAGACGACTTGAAGGAGGTGAGTGCGGGTCAGATTCATAGGTTGATTGTTCGCTCCGGATGGAGTACTGGTCGGAAGGGATCTCTGTTGAGTCCATTTTAGTGGTATCACAACGGACCCAGTGGTGGTCTATGTGTGCTTCGTATGTCGGAGCAGCCTCTATAACCTAACCTAAGAATCCTCGAGCTTTGCCATATGTATATGCGAAACAAGCGCTCCGGCATTTCTTGCCCGCTGCCTGATTTCCACTACATAATCTACTAAATGGGGTAATATCTCAGCAACTCAGCTTAGGGGTAAACTTTCTTGTACCTATACCGTTGATTTATTTTGGGAAAAAGAAAAATTTTAAGAATCTCTCCGTAAGAACACATTGCTTAGTCATAGAATGCTTGGTATGCCATTAAAATACAAATCGTTCTGAGAATTTCAATTGACGTATGTATCAGAACGTGAAGTTGCTGCTTACATTTTTTACAACTCATTCTAAACTTTGAATAAGGAATAAGCGCTCATTCTACCTACACAATTTACACGTTTTTTTTAATTAAAGCTGAATCATAGTATGAATGAATATTTCTGTCGGTCAGAATTTTGACCTTGGTCTCGGCATACCATAAAAGACCAACCATAAAAGACCAACCATAAAAGACCAACAACGACTACGATAGTAGTGCTCTACCTCAGTGATTTTGTAGTAGCCATTCGGTTGATCTGTTGTACAGAAAAAAAACCGCGAGGGCGTATGTCAAATGTAATTTGCATTTTTGTAACAGTACACGTTTTATTTGTACTCGTACCATAGTCGATAATTGTTTTAACCTAGAAATACGTTAATCTCCTAAACTGATCACATTTGTTGCCAAATTGGGAGTTGAACAGATTATGTCTAGATATAGCTGAAGCTGATCGAGATGAATTTAACGAAACCATTGCTTTTAAATGAATGCAGTGCGTAATGTGTTAGTAGGTAGTAGAATGTAGGAGAAATTTAACAGTTATTTTTGTTAACATGAAGAGATTTTTAAGTATTTGGCTCATATTCTCATTGTGCTCTGCTTTGTTTGGAAGTTTGGCAAGCAAAATTTCGGTGGTGTGGGACATTTAGAATGAGAATTGAAAACAAAGATGCAAAGGTGGGGTTCCGCTACAAGGCTACGTAAGTACATAAAGCGACCACCTGAGGTAGTACTCCCCCCTACCCCCTAGAGTGCGCTCGAGCCTGTAGACTATACCCGATGAGCCCTCGGTTTTATTGTCATAAAATCTAAACGAATGCGAATTTCACTTTAAAATTTAGCAGCGTATCCTGAAATTTAGCAGCGTATCCTTGTTAAGCTAACAATTTATGCAATAAAAAAATTTGAATTTTTAGAACCTCCTAATGTGGTTTCCCCCCTTAAAAGGCATTACTTCTGTTTTTTTTTTGCTTAAGCTGACTATATAAGGTTTACGATTTCGTACTACGTCACGAGACATGAACTGAGAAGTTGCCTTCGCCTTATGTCTCGCGTTAGTGGGAGAGTCCTGACCAGACGCACCGGTAAACATTTTCAGTATACCTTATGCGAGTATACACAGGGTGTACCGTTCCTGGTGGTGGATGCTTTAATGGTAGATAGTAGTGTTTATTTGAGGAAAATTTACTTACGACATGAACATTCTCTCTTTAACCGTTACAGAGTTATAGCATTTTCTGTAAATTGTGTTAAAAAGTTGGACTTGCAGAAAAAAAATCCAAACTTGCCTCTGCCAATCATTTAATCTGAGATTTGACCTCAATTTCTGAAACTATTATACATAAAATTTCATATACGAGGGAAAGGTGAAAAGTTCTCAGCCTGGCACAGAAATATCGTTACAATCAGCATGTTATGTTTCCTGCCTGGGTGCACGTGTCATTAGTTCGTATGACAAGTTTCAGCTTCTTCTCTCAAGTAGTTTCTTTACACGAATTTTTGCAGTAGACGTCTTAGGTGTTTTTCGTTGAAGAAACTTAAATACATATCGTGTAGTCCGGATGGCGCAATGGTTAGAACGTTCGCCTTCTACGCACTGGGCCCCGGTTCGATTCCTACTGAATGCGGTAGTTTTCGATAAAAAAAAGGAGATTTACGTGTCGGACCAAGAGCCCAATCAGCTGTTATGGGGTAAATAGCTCGGTTGAGCGTGTTGCTGATCACACACCTCGAGACATACCGTCACGATCTAGAAAATGAGATGATGCTAACTCATCTTGAAGCCATGGTTCAAATTGGACTGTTGCGCCAGTTATTTTATTTATAACGGTCTCGAAATGCAAGGAGGGGGGGGGCAAACTGGGATCACATATTTTCCCCTCTCCCTCTTTTCCCCTTTTTTCAAATTTGAAGAAAATTCCAAAAATGGAATGTGCTCGACGGTACCTTCCTTTCACTTATCAATCGAAAAAAATGTCGACCTTCACTTCCCCTCTATGGGGGACCCCCACCCCTTTAAGTACAATAGTTATGAATAATGTTTCCTATTTTTTATGAAGCTCGTGAATTTTTGGAGCTGCTGCTTGGAATCTGCGATTTCGAGCGACCGATAGCGCAGTGCGTTGAGGCATCAGTTTCATGTTAGACTACCGGCGTTTCGGGTTCGAATCCCGTCCACGACGACGTTCGTGGCCATGGATGTGCAGGAGGTGTATGCTGGCAACTTCATTCTCCGAAACCAGTTTATGCCGACGAAACGTCAACTGGGCCACATGGAACAGTTGACGTGCTATGCCCCGCAAGGGATTAGAGCAATTGAGTATGAATTTTAGAAAGTGTACATATATCTTGGTCCATGGATTTTGAAGAGAAGTGAAAATCAGTATTAAATCACTAGAGGGCAGAAAATCCGTAGAAAAATCAGTATGAATATTTTTCTGGTCAAAAATCAGTAGATCTGACAACCCTGCTCGTATTTCATCTTAAAGGTGCGTTTTGCTGGACACACGATCGTCGCATATACGTATAATTCGCCATTAGCGATCAACCCATAGAGCACGGGACACTATTTGTGTGTATCGTTTTCGTCGTCCGCGTTGCGATCGACGCAGAGTGGTGCCTAGCAAAACGCACCTTTATGGACGTTGGTCGAGAGAGATTTGTCCTCCATTCACCTGAAAACAAACGAATGATTAATGAGACCACATTTTTTCGCATTCGTCCATTTTTAGCATTGACTTCATCACGCTCGTTCGTCACTACAAAGATTTTATTATAATAACGAATGACATATTGATTAGATTACAAAAATCAATAGATCCATGTGAATATTTTCGCTAAACATGTGACTTGTATTGATACATAAAATTGAATTTAAGATAATCACCATCATCATCATAACGAGCGCAAGGTGGCAATGTAATATCGGGCGACCCATCTATCACAAAGGCGTATTATCAAATCGCACAAATGATATTTATTTGAATGATTAGCACATGAACAAATATTGTTATGCACATATGCAGATGTTTGTATAATTAGTATGTATTGACATTTGTACAAGTGTACAAACCAATAAGGTTTGTACACTTGTTTTCGGAACAATTCAATATACAGTGAAACCTATAACGAAGAGGCAATATGTTAATTTCATCGTCATTTGTGGGGTGTTCGTGAAATTTTATTTCAAATATTTTATATATTAACGAGTAATTGTAATGAACCACCTGTAATGAACAATATTCTGGTCTGGTAGTGCTACTTCCACCGGCAGATCGAAGCAGCACCTGATGAGTAGTGATCTGTTGGTGGTACGAAACCAGGTCCCATTACACCCGGACCCAAATTCGACCGCGTGGGCGTCTGATCCGACCGCCAACCGTTCCATCCTTACCGACTATTTTTCCCCATTTTTACCTCCTTTGTTTGTGTTGTCTTCCCCAGGCCTATAAATTTTTGTTAATATTGTACGTAAAGGACAGGGGCAACGAGCGGCGAAAACCCCGCCCACATCTCCCGAACTCAGCTACAGCAAGCATAGGCCGCTGCTTAGCTCGTTGAGAAGACTTTTTCTTCGCCAGAAGGCACGGCTCGACCTTCACGGTCACTATGCTACCTAGGCTCCGTTTCCACGGGCATCTTCGGATGCTCACCAAACCAACCGTTACATAATTTTAAAGTGTACAATGAAGACTTTTTTGATTTAAAAAAAAAATTGATTTTACCATCAACGCCCTTAGCTAATTCGTTGCAGGATTGCTAGGAGACAATAATCGTTACAAATTACTCCCAATCATATTTTTACAAGTCATTAAAATTTTACAAATTCTAATTCAATCATTTGCTTTTCTTTATTTTTTAGGTGGTCGGAAAGTTTCTACAAAAGCATGATTTCGATCTGATATGTCGAGCCCATCAAGTTGTTGAAGATGGTTACGAATTCTTTGCGAAACGACAGTTAGTCACACTGTTCTCCGCGCCCAATTATTGTGGTGAATTCGACAATGCCGGTAAGTCTTTTCGTTTATCCATTTTTATTAGGCTGTAAGGAAGCCTAACCAAATATGAAATGAAATATGTATTAACAGCCATGAATACGAAGCATTATTATTACAATATTATTATAATAAAATGTAGCCCGGACAGACGAGAAATACGATGAACCGTTGACATTGGAAGGGGCCAGTCACATCCATGATTCTTTACTAGTGCAAATCTAGTATGTTACATCAAGTGCTTGGCATTAGATCCAGTTTTTGGATTGGCCTATATTAGCATTGATAGGTCAGTTGAAAAAAAAGTCATCAGAAACTATAAAAAAAAAATCATATTGTGATTTACTGTATTTTGTTAATTAATCATTTTCAGTTAATTTGTCACAGAGATTGTCAATTAACCCTTAATTTTCAGTAAATAAGTTACAACCAAGTCTTTGTGATGCCACGTTTTGGGCAATCGTCGATTAGTGCAATTTCAAGATTAAATTTTGCACTACACTCGATTTAGTACTTTTAAAACGTTCGCAGATTAAGTTAGCAGTTGCATGCTACTTCCTCTCAACTGTAGCATTTTTCTTGAAAGTGCATCATACCTAGGCGCACAACTAGCGTTCATCGCATTTCAAAATCGACATACTCTACAGTGCTGCTCTGCATATTTTCAGCATGGCTTGTTTTGAAATCAAACCAAAAACGGTCTGTGGAGATAAAGAAAACAGACCCATTAAAAGAACAATTTAATATTTTCGATTGTATATAGCATTACAGGTCAAGTACGTAAGATACCAAGGCAAATAGATAATTTTCCGGATCAAATAGATAACTTTCCGAATCAAATAAATAACTTCTAGTTGCAAAAGAAATTTCCAAATCAAATAAATAAATCTCCTAATGAAATGAAATTCTTAATCAAATATGTATTTTTTTTTTTCGAGTTAAATAATTCAATTTCTGATTCAAATAAATAAATTTTTCGATTTTAATGTGTAAAAAGTATTGATTTGAGGGAAACCGTGATCGTGATCTAGGTTTCCAACCGATTGAACTAACTAACTCAGAGAAATACTTTAAGACTAAAGTCATCTGTTTAAATTTGAGCTTTCCACTTAATATATACATAGATCCAATGGGAGTTGTTGACATTTTTTGGTGGTTTTTATTGGATTGCAATGTCAGCTAATTGGATTTTAATAAGAGAAGGAGTAGCCTCAAACAGCGGTCTGACTGTACAAGATACGTACTAAACATGATGATGTTGGTTCCTGCTGCTGCAACAGGGACAACCGTATTAATTCGTTTAAAGCATCCCTAAAGCATCCCTCAAACCAACGCGATTTATTCGCGTCGGATTCGTAAATTTGTTTGCATTGCGTCTTATGAAGTTGTTCACACCAACGCAGCGTGAATTCGTGGTGTCAGCGAATTTGCAGCGATTTTTACTCTGGCGAATAATCCTATCGAGGATAACGCCCCCATGTATTTGGTGTGATTTTCCATGGGTAGGAGTGAGTCGCACATTAAAGGGCGTCTGATGCGACTGAGCTTTCTTTTTCTAGAGAATGAAATGACAACCGCCTTGGATGGGTTGACTCGAAGTTCGTTGTCGTTGCACCATTCTTGTACAATGACAAGAGCTGCTTCAAGGATGTCGGGTAGAACCTCGAACTTTCCTTTAATCAAAATCACTAAGTCATCGGCGTAGCCCTCTGCTGAGTAGCCCATCGTAAAGAGTTTCTACATTACGCTATCAACCACTATGCACCACAGTAGAGCGAATAGAACAGCTCCCTGTGGGCAGCCACGGGTGACATTAGCAAGAAAGGTAACATTTTCAATGTTAGTGACCCTTCTCGGAAAAAACATATGTCCTATCCAATTTATTGTTGTGGTGTCCACATTCTTCCCGTTAAGTGCCTTATCCATGGCAGAGAATGTGGTGTTGTCAAAAGCCCCTTCTATATCGAGGAAAGCTTGAAGAACCGTTTCTTTAACCTCCATTGTCGCCTCAATCTCCCTGACCAGTGGAGAGCGGACTCTGTAGAAATACCTGCTTGGTAGGCGAACTGTCTAACAAGAAGAGGATTTTTCCTCAGGAGAGTTTGACGAATATGTTCATCCAGGATTTTCTCCATCGATTTAGGGTCATCTTTAGTAGACTTCCCACTTGCCAGTTTTTTGTTTTTGTTTTGTTGACGAGTTTGCTGGTAGTCTTCATTAGGCGCGAGAGTTCAGGATTCCACCAGGTAACTCCCCTGCTATCTTTGGGTACCTTCAGACGACAGTTCTGTTCGTAGGAGGCCGTGATGGCGTTGGCAACATTAGTAGTAAGGCTATCCAAGCTTCATCTAAGTCCGTTAACTGCGGGATACGTCTTGTCCTTGCTACTGATAAAGAAACGTCCAGGTCAAATCTAATCTAATGTGCATGCGGTCGGATAACGATGGTTCATCCGAAACATGTCAGTTCTGAAGCCAATTGGCTGCCAAACGTTATGTCAAGTACTTCCTGTCTAGACCTCGTTACAAAAATGGACCTGTTGCCCTTGCTGTAAATACTAAGATCTAAACCAGTGATTAAGTCTAGAAAGTACTCACCTCTGTTGTTGATATCAGTTTTTCCCCAAGTTGTGTGGTGCGCGTTGGCGTAGCAGCAAACCAGTAGAAGCGTGTTATGCTTCTTAGAGTAGTCGGTGGGCTTTTGGATATGATTTAAGGGAACAGCTGAGTCCCCAGGGAAGTATGCTGATGCAATAACAAGTTTCTTCGATTCGCTACCTCCAGCCGGGCTGATGCTAATAGCCACGAGATCGCTGATGGTGAATTCTGAAAGGCAAATGTACTTAATGCTTTTTTCACAATGACTTAAGTCCGACGTCTGGTCCCGTTGGCGTCATATACACTACAGTCTGTTCCATAAGAAAGGAGGCGCGGGTATTTCGATAGTTATCAAAATATTTATTCCAATTTTTGTTTACAGTGTAATACAAAGAAAAAGCTTTGGCGCAATCAATTAGTAAACAGTGTAGTCACCTTCAGCATTAAGAATGGCCTGGCATCTTCGAGACATTCTTTCGACGAGGTTTTTAACGTAGCTTGTTGGAAAAGAACGCCAAATCTTTCCAATCTCCCTAGAAAGCTGCTTCAAATTGTGAACAGGCTTTCCCGTAAGTTTGCTCTTCATAATGGCCCAGACATTTTCGATGGGGCTTGCGTCAGGAGATTGGGAGGGCCAGTCCAAAGTGTTGATGCCACTTTCCTCCTTCCAGGCGCGAAAAGGGCGGCTTCGCGTCGTTGTCTTCTTGAAGGACCCAATTTCTGTCAGCAGGTCCAAACGTTTTCTTGGCCGACTTCATAAGGTTTCGTTTGTAAATTTCAAGCATTTTCATTGCATTCAAATTCTGCGTGAAAAGTTGCAAGCAACCAAATCCCCGCTCTGAGATGCACCCCCAAACATTGACTTTTACCGGATGTTTGACAGTGCGCTGAACGAAATCGGTACTGCTTCCCAACCAGGCACGCTTTACTGGAACCCACCCCCAAAAAGTTGCTTCATCCGAGAAAATAGTTTTCGATCAATCGCGATCCTTGTTTTTCTCCGCCCAGCTCAGGCGTTTTTCCATGTGGGTTGCGCTGCGAAGAGGTTTCGAGCTCGTAGAACGGTATAGCAGCTTGGCTTGATGTAAGCGTCACCTTATCGTGTTGAGGCTGACATGAATTCCCGTCCTGGCGAGTTTGACCTTGGCTTCGCGCAGGCGCAGAGTGGGATGACTCCTGAACATGTGCACTATCACTTTGTCGTGTTTGCTGGACGTCGCTTTTGTTTTCCCGTGTTCAGGAAGATCATCAATATTTTTTGTCTCTTTGTATCTTTTCACCCACTCCTCAACGAACTTCTTCGAATTTTTAATAACCTTAGCTGCCGCGGAATATGATAATTTCGTTCCTTTTGCATGCGTGCACAAAAAGACAGCCTCAAAGCGCTTCGCGTACGTGGAACTAATTTCGATAAACGACTGCTCATTTCGACGTTTCGAGCAACACTGAGGTATGTAAATCAGTAATTGCGTCGTAGCCAACCGATAGTACGATCCTGCAAAGAAAAAAAATTAAAATATTTTCAATTCCACTATTAAAAACCCCGCCTCCTTTACTGTGGAACGTATTAAACGCACGCACCGCATTGACCGTATTTACGCTGAACGTGGTGTAATTGAAGAAATCGTGCGTTCTGAGGACGAACACATACAATTTATGATTTTAATTTAATATTAAATTACTTAAGGCGTCGAAACAATTATCTACAATGTTGAATTGTTTTGAAAGCTAGTAAAATAGTTTTTTGGAAAATCGTTAACTTAATTTTAAAATAAATATCGTTAATTTTATTTGATAAACTTTATTTTGGCAAATAGTTAATTAGTTTTGAAATATTGTTAAAGTATTTTGAGGAATATTTATTTTTATTTGGAAAAGCGTTAATTTGACCTGGAAATGCTATATATCAAATCGTTTAGCAAATTTACAAGTCATATTCATGACCCATAAGCATAGCCACCTTATAATTTTACCAACAGAAAAGAAGTAAAATTAAATAATTTCACCATTGACACTTTGACTGCTAATTTTCAACAGACATCGGTTTGTGCAAAATCCCGACAACAAAAACCGATATCGTTAAATAGACAATGATTGTTCTACTATGAAAACACACCATACATATATAGTCATTGAGTGTTGTCCCACCCTCGGCCAATCAAACAAAACTTAGAAAAAATCGTCTGTCTGGGGAGGTTTAATAATATTCTCCTTACTAAATAAGCATTTACTTTTCTCCCTCCCATTTCTAGGTGCAATGATGTCGGTCGACGATACGCTGATGTGCTCGTTCCAGATATTGAAGCCAGCTGACAAACGTAGATTTGTTTATCCAGGCTTTAGTGGTTCGGGGCGACCATTAACACCACCACGTGGCGCAAATAATAAAAATAAAAAGAAATAAACAAAAAAAAACAGAATAAAATAAAATACAAAACATAATTCATTATTATTATTATTTGATTTAAACGTTAAATATATATATAAAAAAAAGGAAAATCAATGGAAAAAAAAACAGAAAAAGAAAATGATTTAAAAATAAAAACAAGAAAAGAAAACAAGAGAAAAACAAAACAAAGCAAAGCAAAAAAAAAGTAAAACTACGCATACAAAACGAACGAGAAAGAAAGAGAGAGAGAGAGACAGAGAGATGATATTAGAAAACATGCTACAAAAAATACAAACATATAATTGCAAAGAAAACACAAAGCGAAAAGAAATTGATAAATTATAAATTTTTCATAAAAAATTAAAATAATATGTAATAAAAAAACAAACAATGAAAATATTGCAACAAAACACAAAATACAAAGCGCGCTTCATCATCTTCCCTCTATATATTTTTCTCCCTTCGTTTTGTAACTATATAAATCTCAACACAACAACAAATAAAGTGAGAAACGAGTAATTATTAGCATTAACTGTATAAATTATTTTTTAAATGATAACATATAAAATACAAGCAAAAAGAAAGGAAAAAAAAATCACCTACACAACAACAAAAGATGCTAAAGGAAATTTAAAATGAATACAATAATTGATTTATGTATTTTTGTATTGCTGCTGCAAGGGCCATCGCAGCATCCACACATGCCAGACTTCTTAGACGACAAATAATACAACAATAAATAAATTAGCTAATAGCTGCTATTGGAACGTGAGCGAAACAAAAGAATTGAATTTAGAGATAAATAATTTTCACTTGCGCACGCGCGCGCACTTACACTCACACATTCACAAACAGCAACATTCATATGAATATATACGTCGCATACCAATAGCTGTGTCCTGTTTTCTTCTTTGTTTGCCCGTGCAACTATTATATACACTATCTCTTTTTATGTCTCGATTAATTTATACATTGCCTGATAATTGGAATAGATTTTACTAAAAATGAAAGAAAAATAAATAAATAATAATATAGAAGAGAAATGAAAGAAAAACGATGGTAAAATTTAAGCTAAATGAAGGAATATATATATACATTTATTAAACTGAAATATAGCTTACTTATAAATAAATAAAAGAAAAAAAAAAAAGAGAAACGAACAAGTTTTTTTTGCATTGTTTCTTCGTTAAAATCATACACGATCGAGCCCAACCACGACCGAACCGTTCGTGAGCATTGCACGCGAGCAACTACAGCCGAACCAAAACCCCAACCAATTTTTGGTTCAATTGTAGTTGGTTATGCTTTGTCGCGCGCTACGGTCACGAACGGTTCGGTCGTGGTTGGGCTCGATCGTATGTGGCCGAGCTTCAGAGGTAGTGCTTCATCTCCTCTCTTCGCCTGACGACGACCACGAAGACAAATTTTTTCCGTTTTGTACAAACACTAATTTATTTTGCTTCTTGTTTTTTTCTCGTGGATATTTATTTACACAAAAAAAAAGTATGGGACTTTCCATATACAAGATTGATGAGCATAAACATCGACGTGATTCACGATCCCACGACATAGGCTTACAAACATAGAAAATCAAAATCTGGCATCAGCATCGATGACGGCCGGACATATCTACTTGTTTTCTCCTGCGATTTGTTTTGTATTTTTTTTTTCTTTTAACAATAAATAAACTTAAACAATAATAATAATAATAAATGAACTGAGCAACTCGGTACGAGATGTTTTACACACACACACACAAAAGGAATAAACATAATAATTAAAATAATAATAATGCGCCACTATATTTGACATGACCACCCCCGACCACCTATAGAAGCCTTTCTATATAAAATATATTTATTATTATTTTTTTTTGTCTTGCAATAAAACAAAAAGGAAATCAATATAAGCAGAAATATTAAATATTACTATCTGAAGATTTAAATTTTATTGATTTTATTTTTTTGATTGCAAAAAGAAAACAGTTTTGATGAGATAAGCATTTTAGAGGGAATTCTACGCCAGAATTCCGTTTTTTGAACGTTTGGAAGTGGGTGAAAAATCAGATGGTGGCATTCATACTTAACCTTTAAAACATATCGCTTAAATAAACAAAAAGTAGCTAAAGTTATTTTTATCATGAAAAAAATGCGTTGTTGGTTTCATCTAAACAAGAGCCACCCGATTCTTCCCGCTACCAATCATTCAATTGTTTTATTGTTGTTAAGGCAAACTCTACTAGATCGTTGATTGACAAATCACCAACAACAACAACTGATGAGTATTCGTATAAGTTAGAATTCTGATAATTTTACGATTTTTTTCCGGAAATTAGAAATTAAATTCAGAAATACGAAGAAAAAAAATTACATGTATAAAATTCGATTTTTTTCAATGGTTTTTATTTAGTTGTGTTATTCTAGTGACTCGCGCGCTATTTTGAGAGACAAATACCAGACCATCATATTGAACGCGCGTTAAGTATCCAAGCAAAGTGCAGATTATCGTGCAAAATATTTTTGTTGAAAAAAAAATCTTTCTTTCTTTTCGTCTCAATTTTTGTCACGAAAAAATGCAAACACTACATACAGACAGAATAATTTCGGAGAAGCCATTGAACCATCGAAACTATGTAAATCGATCTTACATGTTTCTCCTCCTCCCCCTCGCGGGGCGAAGAGACAATGAGAAACATGTAATTTGAATGGTTCGTTGACTTCTTGGAGAAAAAAAATTAAAGGCAACTGTTGGCAGCGCCCATTCAACTTTTTCTTAGTAATCCGTATAATTTATTTTGCTTACATTATGGTTTTCGTGATTATTTTTATCCCTGGATATGTTAACAGCACTTTTCCACTTACAGTTTCGTGTCGGCATATCGGGCGATATTTGTTTATCGCCACCTATGGATAAATAATTAAGCTTTGAGCTTTAAAGCTCAAAACTTAAAATAGCATATGCTGTATATGCTAATGATAAGTTTGAGCTTAAAGCTCATATACTATAATATGCTATTGCGATAAACAATTTCGGCCGATATGTCGACACGATATCGTTAACTGGGAAAGCGCTCTAAGATTGATTTGATTCTGCAGCAATTAAAGCGAACTTCTGTTTCTTCTCTCTTCTCTAAGAAAGAAATTTGCGTAGTTGAGCTTACGAAAAAAAAACGTAATTTTCAACATAAATTCCATTAATTTCTGGACACTTTTTCAATCGGTTAATTCATTTTTGGCCCGTCCCATATAAAAATATGATGGACCCGGTAACGTATTTAGAAAACCGTGTTGGGTACGTCCCCAAGCCAGTGACGAGATCGAGTAGAGTTTTTAGTGCCTAAATGCCCAAAAACCCGTATCCATCTCGAGTATGGTTTTTAGTGTATTTGTCGTCTAAAATGGCAATAAAACCTTGTTCAGTACGTCCGCCAGTCAGTGATCAAATCGATATGGTTTTCTAGTCTCTAAATGGCCAAAAATCCGTATTTATCTCGTCCCTTTGAGGGGACGGGACCGAAACGTTTTTTTTCGGAGCATTTGTCGTCTAAAATGACAACAGAGCCGTTTTAGTACGTCCCCAAACTAGCTCATTATGTATGAAAACATTCTAATGATGCACTCACGGCAGATTTGTGGTCCCTAAAGCAAAAAACCCTTGGGTGTGGGTCACAGTCCTTTTTCGTTTCAGGTAGTAAGAAGTTAAGAACCTAAAACCCACACACGAGAATTTGTATGATAGTTCCTAAAGCAGAAATTCCTTGAGTGTATTTCCGCTTTGGGTGGTAAGAATTTCCGCTTTAAAAGTTGCGACTTTGTTCACTTGCTCAATGATGTTGGGCTTCGCGTCAATGTCCTGTCAAAGATAAGACCCAGGAACGTAGCTGTATCAGTGCAAGCCAGGTTCTTGCCATTCAATGATGGAGGCTCAACAGGAGGTAGCACGTGTCTTCTGATGAAGAGTACAAGTTCGGTCCTGTCAGGGTTGACCCCAATTCCGCAATGGCCTGCTCATTCGGTGAGAATGCATAGAGCATTCTGCAACAACTCACTAAGGACTTCCGGGAATCTGTCGGAAGGAGTAATGGCAACATCGTCTGCGTAGGCCGTCACATTGAATCCGAACTCTTCCAGTCTCAGAAGCATTCCATTGACCACCAGGTTCCAAAGAAGAGGGGGACAGTATTCCGCCTTGTGCGGTGCCCCTGCAGACATATCTACTGACGGATGATGTACCCATAGTGGTAGTGGTATATTCCTTGATGTTAACAGCAAACTAATGTAATGAGTTTGCAAAGCGAGTAATCAAAATGCAGTTTTAAGAACACTTCGATGATTGCACTAGAATTAACACTATTGAACGCAACCATGGTGTATTCCTTGTATTTAAGGGATTTCTCGATGTAACTAACTAAAGAGTGAAGATCAGTATCCACTGATCTTCCGTTCCAGTAGACATGTTGCGATAAAGATGGAAGAAACTGAGACGGAATGATGTTCCGAAGATGGACATCGATCAGCCGCTTCAATAATTTCAACAAGGTTGAAGAAAGGCTGATGGGTCGAAGGTAATTAGCGCGCGCGTGCGAGCTCCGCCCAGTTTTCGGGATGGAAACGACTAGAACTTCCGTCCAGATGCGCGGAGCACAGCCCAGTGTGAGACATGCGGTTAGGATGATCTCCTTCCATGGATATACAATATCTAATGAATTATGTAAGTCCGCAGGAATAATGCTGTCGGGTCCAGCGGATTTAAACGGTTCGAAATTGTCAATCGCCCACATAATCATCTCTTTCGTGAAAAGTTTAATGGATTCTTTGCTTGACGATGCTCATGAGCCATCGTGCCTCTGCAGAAAACTGGGCAGAGGTGGGTTCGACAAAAAAGTTTTACGAAGTTTGGAGGCCTCGCTACACCCTTCTACGCATTCGCAGAAGCTCTTTTACGAGCTGCGTTTAACGCCTCTCACGATGATCCGGGAATGAGTGTTCCTCGGATACTCTCCAGTCACTAATCAAGTGCTGAATGTCCTCCGAGACAAGAGTGATATCAAGGACTTCCTGTCTGTTCTTAGTATTATCGATATTACAAAGCAGTAAGTTCGTTCTCATAAAGTACTCGAGAAGCGCTTCGCCTCTACCGTTGGTGTGGTAGTGCCCCAGACGTCATGATGAGCATTAGCACCGCAGCCAAGGATCAGACTGGTGTTTGTTGCTCTTGCCATTGCGATGGCATCCCCAAGGTTGTTTGAAGGGAGAATTCAACTTTATCATAAAGGGGGGGGGGGCGACTAGCTGATGAAATATTCGATGAGAATAGTATCAACAAAGTCATTAGTTATTCTTGATGACGAAAGCTTTAAATACTTCTATGAGTTCAAAAGATAAAATTTGGTAAAAATGGTTCGTGGTTTCGTCCATACGATAGATCATCTCATCAGGTGCTGCCTTTATCCATCGGGGAGGCAGTGACTTTCATTCAGGCACTTATTATGCCACTGATAATATGTATCATCATTACATAACACTTAGCAGCAAGCCCTGGAGTGCGTTCCATAACATAACTATAGTTGACTATAGTCAACTATCACTGACTATTGCCGTCCCATAACTCCGATAGTCAACTATTGTAGTTGACTATCGTCGTTCCATAACACACAATAGTCAGCTCTGTAGTCAACTATTCTAGCTCGTGCTCATAAGAGGATGCTATCGATAGGTATCACACACACACGTACACACGAAGGCAAACTGACAGTAAACAGTCAATGTTGTGCAAAATTACTTTATTATTGCTTTAATTTTGAATCGTTTTATGCAGTTTAGAGCACGTTAAATTTAATTTGAGGAAAATTGGTGCGAAAGAGTGTTTGTGTGTTTCCATAACGTAACTATAGTCAGAGCTGTAGTCAACTCTGACTACTGTCATAGTCAGCCTATAGCTATGGGTGTTATGGAACGATAATAGTCGTAAAGTAGCACAAACACCCGCCATCTTTTTCACTACACACACATTTGCGTCGGTATTTCACTCTCCATGCAAAAATTTGCAACACACAAACACTCTTTCGCACCAATTTTCCTCAAATTAAATTTAACGTGCTCTAAACTGCATAAAACAATTCAGAGCTGACTATTGTGTGTTATGGAACGACGATAGTCAACTATTGTAGTTGTAGTTGTAGTTATGGAACGGCAATAGTCAGTGATAGTTGACTATAATCAACTATAGTTACGTTATGGAACGCACTCCTGTTCTACTATAAACGCAGTTAAGAGGGTATCATTATGAAGTGGCGCGAAAAGTCTTTCCTAATTGGACAAAACGCTACATTTTATAGTAAAAATCATATGGTATCCTTCAAATAAGGTCTAAAAAGGTTTCGGTTCCTGTGTTTCGTGACTAACGATGCCAGCGAGTCTATTCGGTTTTTATCACTTCGATTTAATTGACTAGATAAAATTACACTGACCTTACATTAGGCGCCAAAAAAAATTCCAGCCTTTTCGACAAATTTTTTACTTCAAATTTTTACTGATGCCGAATAAAAACAACGCTGAAGTGGCACATTTTGGGCGACCTTCACGAGACTCTCACCTCCCATGAGAAAAATGTCACGGCATAAATATTTTGACCAACAGTTGTTAGTTGGTGCTGAGTAGTGGAGAGGGGAAATTTTTTAGAATAATCATGATTGAACTCAACAAAACAATTGAAACAATAAAACCTTACCAGAATTTTTTCCAAAGCGGAAACACCCAGCCATTGGCCTTTTATCTTCTTTGTCAAAGTACAACACACTTTATATTGCTATTTCTTTCCAAAAAGAGTACATGCATACATACAAAAAAAAAGTTGGAAATTTTTAAGACTTTTATTCACAATTCTTCTTATAGAATTCGTGTAACGTATACACGCGAATCGGTCGTGGCACACACAGCTGATATGAAAAAAATAAAAACAGAAACTGTTGACATTTTTTCGGCATCGTTCCAAAATTGTCAGTCGCCGTGACTCGATTTTTAAATCTACAATAAAATGAACAGAATATTTATGTCATTTATATTTTTCCAAATTCCTGAAAAGATCTTTCATGACACTATAGTCAAAAATAACGTACATCTTTCTGACATGTTCGGTCAATATTCGCATTGATCAAAAGCGGATGCTCGTTTTCGTCTTTCTTCATTATTCGATTGGAATGGGTGGGAATGGAGTTCGTTTTAAGTGTGATCACATCAAATCAATACTACGTACCACTCGTATCTAATCAATTTGCATAGTTTATTTTTTTCTCTTTAATTTTACCTGCCTTGCTGTTGCCGCTGTCCACATGCTTTTTCTCATAAAGCAGTTTTTTGAATTTGAAAAAAAAAAAGAAAAACAACACGATTACATTGACACTCTCCCCGAATTCATTTTGTAAAGTCTTACATATCGTATCGTATCGTATTTTGCAAACGAAATGATTACAATAATTTATGTTATATCCATAATAATGCTTTGCAAAACATGTTTACATTTGTATTTGTATATTTTTATGGTGAGTGTTAATTTAAATATTAAATTAATTATATTATTAGTTGAATTGAGAAAAGCGGAAATAAATAGGGAAACGTTTATACAAAAAAAAACGCAAATTCGAAAAGAAAACACAAGAAACACAGAAAAATGCTAATTTACCATACCATTTTATATTTATCTATAAAAACTAGCGAAAAAAAGAAACAAATCTACTACACTCTGTATATATATTACCATAGACACAAATATATCTTAATTTCAGTATATTAAAAAAATCCTGCAGGTGAGTACGTACGCTATTAAGTAGTCAATATCGATGCAGCACTTATCACACAGACTGTAAAGTGCACTACTATTTTTTTTTGTCTATATCCATTCATTGCATCAGAACATAGGCAAGCAAGTAGGGATGCTCGCATTAGGCTACATTTGCAATACTTCAAAACTGGCTAAACTAAAAAATAAAATTTAAAACAGCATATTAACCTGCAATAGGTACAGTAGGTGTAATGAAAATTTTCGTTTTTTTTAAGTATTGAGGAGGGTTTCAAGTGCACAAGTGTAGTGGTGTCCAATTTTAATTTTATTCGGTCGTTAGACATCTTGGAAACAAAATTGATGAAGTCAAATATCGTTTTTCCTGATCATTGTCAGTTTTACAACCAGCCGATGACTTCGAATTCTGCCGTTAGATACTTCCATCTCAGTAAATGTATCGTTTCTCAATTTGGAGCATGCTCTCATAGTGAACAGGGGATAAATAAAATAAACAACTGACGCAACAGTCTAAGTAATGGACCATGGCCTCGCTATGAGTTAGCATAATCTCATTTTTATGATCATGACTGTGCTGTACTTAAAGGTGTGTGATCAGCAACACGCTACACCGAGTTATTTACCCCCGGGTACTCATTGAACAGTTTAGTGGACTCATAGTCCGACACGTAAATCTCCTTTTATCGAAAAGACTACTGCTTTCAGTAGAACTCGAAACAGGGTACAATGCCAAGAAAGCGAACGTGTTAATCGCTGCGCCATCCAGACTACCAACGAGTATCATCATCGTCGTGGCGCAACAGCCCGACGTCGAGCCCTGGCGGCCTGGATCATCATCCCCCAATTATCTCGGTCAACTGACCGCGTTCTCCAATTTTGGATGCCCAGCAGTTGTTCGGCGTCCTTATCTACCAATAAAAAATGTACCAAGGCAGCTGGATTACTTCGCCAACGTATATTATTTGGAAATCACAACCTTGGCAAAAGATTACCCGGCGATCTTCCGCAACAATATTGATTCCTTTAAAGAATCCACATCCAAGGAAGCCGTAGTAACCTTGCTCCGTTACTACGGCTTCCTTGGATGTGGATGTGTTCCCAGCAAAAAACCGTACCCCCCGGTAACGCGTACCACCCAAAATAGTTATGCTAAGTAACTATCCTGGCGTAACCACCATTTTCACTAAGCCCATTGGCTTTCCAAGAAATCCATGGCGGGGGGCTACGATTTTCATTATTTAGGTAACCTTGATACGTACCCAACGTATTCGGGGCTACGATGCTCATGATTTAGATAACCCATGTACGTACCCAACTTAGTTAACCACTTTTCATGCTGGGATAGTATTGCATATAAAGCATTATTTGGAAACCATTCTATACCTAGTCTAGCCATAAATACTGTTACAAACTTTTTGAAGCACTGTTCAATAAAAGAGGTGTTATATGTTAAGAAATCATTGTTTATTTATTAAATGCATTGTCAACAACGGAAATTGCAACAAGTTATTCGAAGTGATTGCCTTTTGCCTTTACACAAGCCTTTAATCGAGCTGGCCACTTATCTATGGAAGCACGCACGACTTCAATCGGAAAGTTGGCGACTGCATGTGTAAGAGACTTCTTTAAGGATTCGATATTAGAATGTCTTTTAGAGCACGTCATTTGCTCTAAGACAGACCATAATTCGTAATCCAGCGGATTCAGGTCTGGGCTAGAGGAAGGCCAATCTTCAGCTTTAATAAAATCTGGAACATTTTCTTCAAGCCATTTTTGGGTTGACTTCGCCTTATGACCTGGTGCAGAATCTTGCTGGAAACTCCAAGGCTGATTTTTGAATAATGACGTGTTGAGAGGTTTCACTACACTTTCAAAGACACTTTCTTGATAAATTGTGGCAGACGTTTTGACGCCCTTCCCACAAAAATGCAACTTTGTCACCCCGTTGTAGCTAACACCCCACCAAACCATTACTGAGGCTGGATGATGACCTCTTTGAACCTTTTGGGCAACTTGAGAAGCTTCTCTGGCACTGCGAGCATAAACCCTATCGTTTTGTTTATTAAATGTTTCTTCGACAGTAAAAATTTTTTCGTCCGTAAACAAAATTTTACGGTGTTCTTGGTTTGCGTACCGGCAAAGTAATCGTTTTGATTTTTCCACTCTATTTTTTTTAACGAATCTGTTAGTAAATGCCCGGTAGATCTACGATAAGCACCCAACCCCAAGTCACTTTTGATGATACGTGAAATTGTTCTTTGGGGTATTTTCATCTCACGCGATAAAATTTTTTGTTTCCGAAGAGGATTACGGCGAATTCTCTCGCGCACGGCTTTAACCGCTTGAGGTGTTCGAGTAGTTCGCGGACGGCCACTTCTTTCACGGTCACTTACTCCAGACGTATCATTAAATCTTTCAATAGCCCGATATACAAACATTCGGCTTATACCAAGGGTATGCAGAGTCTTAAAAATATCACTTGGTTGCATTCCTACTTTATGAAGTGCAATCACAGCAATTCTATTTTCTTTGTCACCCCAATCCATGTTCACTACACTAAAAATTAAACTTAAATGATGACAAATGCATCAAGCACAAGCGTACTATAGCGATTAGCTCAATTTTTAAGAAATGCAATATAACGGTTCCTTTCTGCAGGGTTGCCAAACCTTGTAACAATATTTATGGCTAGACTAGGTACAGTAAGCAAGCAGGTGTAATCCTTTTCACTATTTCTAGGTCTCCAAAGGCTTGCTTCCAGATTTTATTAATTTTTTTTTTTTTGTAATTAAAAGTAAATATATCAAAAAGGGATCTTGCAATAAAAAAACCAAAATCTATAAAACATAAAGTATATACTTACATTATTGCAATAATTACACTATTACCGTTTATTTCTACTTACGATTAGACACGATCCAAAAAAAAAATTATACATACATATTTCGAATTAATTCAATTTATTTTTAGGGTTGTTTGAAGTGTTTTTCCCCTCCACCACAATATCCACGACAACTACAATACTACTATATTGTTACCCCTAATATTTTTATTATTATTTTTATACAAAACACTTTTTATTCTCTTCTTCGAATTTTGTTTTTTTTTTTTAAATAATCCTTCCCCGAAAAGTGTTTTATATTTTCCAGTTGGTGCGAACAAACGATGTTTACATAGAGATGAAAAATATTACATAAAGAAATTATATAACGTAGATAAGCAAAACGAGAAACAGTGGGTTCACGGACAAAAACAACAACAACAACGAATTTCGTTTCTTTTGTTTGTAGGAGAAAAAGCAAAGTAATATAGACTAGGAAAAGAACGTAAGATAGTTGATTTTTGTGTTAAACAAGGAATTTTATCTCTGCAACAACATTTCTTTCTTGGATACTTGACACAATATTATGTGCTATGGGACACGCGGCGGAATTCTACTCGTATTGTGTGCTCTTCTTTATTCCTCATTTTTCAGTGTTTTGGAAAAACAAAAATAATAAGTAAAAATATTTAAACAGACTTACTTTACACACATGAGTGTGCAGTTTTGGAGTAGTAGGATATGAGAACAGTAGATTGGTACTAGTTTTAGTGGAGAAATATCCCAATTAAAATAATTAAGGGATTTCTTACTTTTTCAGATTTAAGTGTCGTTAATTCAAAGTTTGTAGTTAGTAATGAGTAGTCGTCACTGGAACATACACTGAAGCCACCATCCTCTGCTGACAACAAAGTGGAAACAGTGATTTGAAATTTGGATTTTAATTTATTTCTTTTTTCTAGAATCTATTGTTAATTGATTCCGAAAATTCTTGTAGACTTTTACTAAACGCCAGACTATAGTTTGAAGAAGTTCTATTTTAAAGTATTTATTTTCGTAGGCTTCTAACATCATTGCATTTTTTAAATGACTCCATAATCTTATTTGAGAGACATTTGGCTGAGAAAGATTTCAATTTCCGTGTCCTTTTTCGCGAATTGGGAATGTATCATTTGCCTTAGTCCCTTGTGGGGCATAGCGGCGTCACAAAGTCCTTTCTGTTATTAGGAGTTTTCTAACAAATTTGTCTTGTCGACTTTTTCATTTGATTCTAATCTACGGGCAATGGGGATGGTATGTCTCTCGCAGGAGATTTTATGATTTCAACAAAGCTCATAAGTCAGTCTGTCGGAACAACGTTTCTTTCAATATCTCTTCCAGTGATGATTCGATTGGTAGGCCAAAAAGTAGATCAGCTCTACTAAGGCGACTAGAGTATCTAATAATTCGCTTGAATCCTCCTCCCGAAAATGAGGGATATGTTCTCAATAATAGAACATGTAGATAGATTTAAATAAGATAAATAGGCCGTGTAGCAATGGAGACCAGAGGACGAGGGTGAGGATTGGCCGTGAAGTCTCAGTACACCTAAAGTGCAGAGAAACCACCTCCAGAGATCAGATGACGCGCTCTGACAGCCCAGCCCAGTGATCGGGAGTAGCGGAGTGGGTAACCACGGCAGTCACTGACCTCCTCCATTAACATACAAAACCAGGACTGCTTGTTGATCCGTTTACAAAGCGATATAACCTAACACAAGAAAACCTGCATTAGAACTAACCTAATGGACGTACCTACGCACCAAACTCCTAAAGACTCAACAATGATCCCGTGTAGGGACAGGGGATTGCACCAAGCCAACAGAAAATTTGAAAAGAGGGAAACCGTCCAAACAGGACCCTTTGTCTGCTTAGGTCATATGAGCCCAAAGGTCGAAAACGGCTCTTTAGTGGGCCCCAGATGTTGTGGGCCCGGCGCAACTTTGCCCTCCCAATCTTGGGTTTCCGGTGTCATATCCTAATGGAAACCCCCAATGCAATCAAAATCGATATCTCATGGCCCATAAAGGAATCACACGCACTGCAACAATCAGTCTATTACTGCACTGCACCTAGAGAGCAACACTATAGCTGTTGATCCAACTTACTCCTTTCGATAATTCGGTTGGGACGGCGGGGTTTAATCGAGGCTATATTCTCGGTCTGGGTAGGCAATGTCGAAACATTCTGTTCGACTGCGAGCGACCTTCAAAGACGATGTGTTCTGGAATTTTGTCACTCGTCGCCTCACAAAAACGTCAACCTGTATATGATACGACGATTCGCATGGTTCTGAGGTGACCTCGATGACGGCAATGAGACCTGTCAGAAGTCCACAGATAATTCTGACAGTATTTTTATACCCTAGACTTATAGTATAGGGTATATTGTTTTTGTCACGACGAAAATATGTAACACCTTAAAGGAGGCTCCGGAGGTATAGCAATGTATATATATAAATGATCAGGGTCACCTCCTGATTCGATTTAGCCATGTCTGTCTGTCCGTTCGCACGATAACTTTCGATAGAATGAAGCTAGAGCCTGGAAATTTTGGTCAAATGTTACTAATATGATCTATTGTAGTTGGATGGTATTGAAACTGGGCATGATCAGGCCAAGAGAACGCCTACCTCCCCTACATATGTAAAATAATTAAATGTATCTATAACTCCCGATTAAAAAATCATGAAAAGCTCTAGCTTTAGTATATTGCTAGTGAGGGTAATCTTATACTCTCCTGGGAAAATAAAATCGATCAGTTGAAAACTAACGGTCATTTTCTTACAAAGAGCCCCGTACTACCCTACTTTTCAGGTTTTTTGTCTATAACTCTTGAACCAATTGACGTAGGCACCTGATTTTTGGCATGTAACCCTAAGGGAAGAAGCTGCTTGAGATTCTGTAAGTTGGGCATAATCAGATCAAAGGGACACCTACCTCCGCTACAAATTTCAAAAAATTAAATATTACTTTCATTACGATAACTTTCGATAGAATGATACTACCGAGTTAAAAATTTGGTAGAATATTGCTAGTAAGACCTACTTAGTTGGTATTGAATATGGGCAAGATCCGACCCAAGGAACCCCCACCTCCCCTACAAATGAAACTTCAAATAAGCGATAACTTTTGATAGAATGAAGCCAGTGATTTGAAATTTTGGTCAAATGTTTGAAGTGAGATTGAATTAGTTGGCATTAAAGATGGGTAAGATCCGACCTAAGGAGCCCCTACCTCCCCTAGAAATGAAACTTAAAATAAGCGATAACACACGACAAAATAAAGCTAGCGACTTGAAATTTTGATCAAATATTTGTAGTAGGATCCAGTTGGCTAATATTGACAATACGTAAAATCTGACTAACGAAACCCTCACTTCCCCTACAAATGAAACTTCAAATAAGCGATAACTTTCGATAGAGTGAAGCTAGAGACTTGAAATTTTGTTTAAATGTTTGTAGGGTGATCTAATTAGTTGGTGGCAATGATGGGCAAGATCCGACCCGAGGAACCCCTACCTCCCCTACAAGTGAAACTTCAAATAAGCAATAACTTTCGATAGAATGAAGCTAGCGACTTGAAAAATTCGACAAATATTTGTAGAATGGGTTAGTTAGTTAATTGATTTTGAGAATGGTCAAGATCCTACTGAATGAGTACCAACCTCCCCTATGAACTGGCCATATAGGAGATCCATTCTTAATGCATGTGGTCGTTGCCAATTGGTACTTTTGGTATCACCACTAGGTCTGTACAAGTCTAGGGTATATACGCTTCGGACTGGTTTTTTCTCAATTTGATCAAACAAGTGTACGGGTAGGGAGTAGTCCCCGATAAACTCGATTTAAATTGCCTCCGACCATGGAGAGTTTCCCTCCATTCGAACTCCCTACCCTGAAGGGTACTCAACTGGTTTTCACTGATAAAGCTAAATTTCTCGGTCTTATCAATGACAGGAAGCTAATATTCAAGTACAATTAAGAAAGGCTAGTATTGAACTCTACTCGTGTCTACAGCAGGGTCATATGTAAAAATTGGAGCTTAAACCCGGAAGCGGTATATTGGATATACACAGCTGTTGTACGGTGTCAGTGTGGGGTGGACAGCACTCAGAGTGGTGGTCTACTGTAGTCTGCTGGGGACGTTACAAAAGCTAGCTAGATGGCCGCAACGGGGGCTTTTAGAACCACTCCGTCAGCTGGACTAGATATGATTCTCGGTTTGCTCCGGTTGGATATTCTTGGCGAACAACCGGCGGCAACCACGGCTTTGCCCCTTCGTTAGACGGGGCAATGGCGTGCGCTACGCGCGATACCGTCTACTATACTGAACAACCTGGATCTCCCCAAGAAGATTGACTACATTCCTCCAAAATATCAGAATTTCCAAAAAGGAAGAGAAAAAAGTCGAGCATTTCGTCCAAGCTCCAAACTTCGTGAATGTCAATCACTTACCGCACAAAACAAAATACGTTCGGTAAGTTGACAAGTCGAAGTGACTGAGGGCCATTTTAACTGACGCATTAATCTGATTCGCATTTAAACGCATTCCATCACAACTCGTTCGCATGCTAACAAAAAAGCAACATTCCTGTTTCGCAAATAATAAGAGAATTCTCTCTATGAGACAAACTCCATCTAGGTTTGTGTCTAGTCTATTTTGGGTTGTATATGATAGATTTGGCTTTGTGCAACAACAAATGCCGAACTGGGTTACCGACGTTGCAGCCTGAGCGAGCGCTCTTGTGCTGCATACTAAAAGCAGCAATCCCTTGAGTGCAGAGGACACATGGTGCTGTTGATTCCAATAATTTATTGTATGTGCTTGGAAGATTTACTACGACTAATTATAGTGCCGAATAGTCTCGTTTGTGAGGGATCACAACCCTCAGTATCGCACAAAAATATTTGGTCTACAACTTAATAATGAGACTTTTTTTTAGAGATGGCAACACCGATAAACCAATGGTAGTCCATCTTTGACATACATACCATTTGAAGTTTGTATTCATAAGCTGTCAATGTCAGTATAAACATTTCGTGTTGATTGTTGACAACGTATTTTACCGGACCATGGAAAGTTTCGAAAATTCACGAAAAAAACAACATTTGCGGGAAGTTTTACTTGGACATTATTTTGCTAAGCTCAGAGTCATAATTGCTCGTGGAAGTTTACGGTGACGATGCTTTTTCGCGTGCACAGTGTTTTCGGTGGTTTCATCGGTTCAAAAATGATAATTTCGACATTACCGACGAAGAGCGACCTGGCCAGCCAAAAAAGTTTGAAGACGAAGAATTGACGAAATTACTCGAAGAAGATTCGTTCCAAACTCAAAAAGAGTTGGCAATTTCGTTGGAAGTTAGTTATATGAATAAATCTATGAATAAATGCCCAAAATTCCAAAAAAAGTCTCATTATTAAGTTGTAGACCAAATAATCGCAGCAATTTGGCGTGTGTTCGTTAGACACAAGCCCTCTAGATGGCGGGACGTAATGTATAGAGAGATATTCTATTATTTGCGAAACAGGAATGTTCCAAAAAAAGAAGAAGAGTAGAAAAGTAGGACTCAGTTATATACTCATCTCAGTCAAAGGTTACTTTATGAATCGATCGCTAATCACTAAGCTAGGATCATCCAAGCGCTCTATGTTTAAACTTCGTATTTCTACGCACTTAATTTACAGATTATCTATAGCATTAATTTTGCATGAGGTTTAATCTAGTTTAAAAATAGGTTTCAATAATAAGTGTCTCACATATTTATTAGCGTTCTGAATTCGACACGTACTGGAACAACCGATGCGCGTAGCTTCTCCTCCAACAATGGTGTCATATTGGTGGGGGGCGAAAGGAGGCCGATGGATTTCAAAGATCACCTTCTTACGACCTATCTCCTCTCGCATCCTCTGCCCCGAAGCCGAGTCAAACCATAGGTGATTATACGAGTATATATAAAAATATACTTTTTTTTAATGCAATATTTAACACGTTGGGCTATTGTCATTTCACGTTCCGGGGGGACTATTCGTTATTTTTGTTGTACATACTCTACCACATAAAATGGTCTTATATCATCGTACCATATATAAATAAAAAATGCTTTTCAATGTAGACTTTTATATTTGCACACACACATACATCTCATCACACACGCAACAGCAGAAAAATGCTCTAGCTCAGATATATATATGGGTCTGTCACAATCTAACAAAATCGAATAACACTTTCACATTTCATTTGTATAAAACAAAAATATGATAAAAATTAAATTGAGTACTAACAATTCGTAATCAGTTATTTAAATTTAAAATAAAAAAATTATTGTTTTGACAAACAATTGAAGAGCGCAAATGATATATGATACTAAAAGACAGTTAATTATTAGATTTATTTTTAATAAGAAAAAATGACGAATTATGTATATATGATTTATCCGAAATTTTTCTTCCAATGAAAAAAAAATTAAATATGTAAGCACACGATATATTATTCACTCTCCCCCTAGAAAATATAAAATCGAAACTGACTCATGCAAGTACTGTTCAAAGCCATGCTTGAAGGAATTTAGATATAATGAAAATAATATTCAAAAATCTATATCATTCTAGACAATTAATATATATATTTAAATATTATATATATATAACATTTTATGTTAAACATCGCTTGTTTTGCCAACTTCTTTTTTTAGTTGATAATTTATTTCACCATATACTCGTTTATATATATAGCGTGGCGGATAAAGAAATCCGGACAGTAAAAAACATATAAAATAACATATTACGGTCTAATTTTTGTGTAAATGGTTAAATGAAAGTATATCTTATTAAACTAAATATACGAGTATACCCTGCCGGCCACTTGAATAGAGACAGCCGCTTCGAGAATTGTTTTATTCAAAATCTCCAGTACTTAAGGTCAGCGAGAAAACTTACTATCCGTTATGAAAGGTTGCTTTGTTGCTCATACTTTTTGAGAAAAATTTGTGAGCTTTGATTAATAACGGTTATATTTCGTTAATATTGTGTTAATGCATTAATAAATTTTACGTTGAAAATCGGGCCACTCGAATAGGGACACTAGCAAAATTCTGGTTTTACACCAAAAAAAAGACACCTATAATGGGCGCGGTCCTGGAAGTCTTCTGATATGGATCTGACTTTTCTGTTTTCTCCTCTATGTGCTTCCCCCTCCAGTAAATTTAGTACAGACAACTGTCAATTTTTGGATCTGAGAAATATTCCCACAGACGGCATACACGGCCGTCTTGTCAAAAAAGATCTGTCAAGTTTTTAGTTTCAAAATGGAAAATTTTATTATTGCGGAATTATTGAATGATTTCGGTGATATAAAATAAAATAAATAACTGGTGCAACAGTCCAATTTGAACCACGGCCTCGAGATGAGTTAGCATCATCTCATTTTCTAGATCGTGACGGTTTTTTTGTGGAGAGGTATGTGATCAGCAACACGCTCAACCGAGTTATTTACCCCATAATGGGTACTCATTTAACAGCTGAGTGGGCTCATAGTCCGACACGTAAATCCCCGGAATCGAACCGGGGCCCAGTGCGTTGAAGGCGAACGTGCTAACCGTGGCGCCATCCGGACTATTTCGGTGATATCCAAATTGTAAATAGTGTGCAAAGCATACCAAATATAGTGCGCGTTGTCATGGATAACAACATGACAAACGATTGGAGTTTCTTGGACGGGACTGAGCGCGAAAACCGACCCAGAAATGCAAATTATTTCGAACAAACAGTTCCTCGATACGACGACTTCCTATTCAAGGAGCAGGTTTGTAGGATAAAGGCGCAGCAAACTACCAATAAACACTTCGCAACACGTCCTGCACGCTGGCTAACGGATGACTGGCTATGTTGCTTTGGTGACAGAGGCGCCGGTGACATCTGAGAACTGTCAAAATTGCTGATTTTAGAAATTGACCGGAAAATATTCAGATCCAGAGGGGAAATTGTCAGATCCAAAAGAGACAGTTGACTGTACTAAATTTTACCGGAGGGGAAAGCAAATGGAGGAGAATTTGAGAATTGTCAAACCCTGATCCGCTCGCAGGAACGCAGCCAATATGAATTGTTTTTTCGTAATAATGAGTACGTCCTCCTGTATTTAAAACAGTGTAAACAATTTTATTCGATTTAAATACGTCCAAGGATTTACCGTAATTTAGTAAAAGGTTACCCAAAGCGACATGTACGGCCTCAATTAGCTGTTTTTTCTACTCAAACTTCTATGCTTCGTCCTTGTTTCGAGTAACTCATTCCCAAACGTGTTTGATAATATTTTAGTGCAGCGGCACGGAGATCGTGTCATAAAATCCATATTTTGAGCTTGGGTAAAAATGCGCACCCAAGCGCAATGTCATGCTGTATGAATGGGAGCATAATTCTGCCGCTGTATCCATCTAAGTAAACTAAAAATATTCTGGAATTATTGAAAAAGTTTTTTTCCGTATAGTATAGTACGATTTCGTCGCCTTTTTGTACGCATGATCTAGGACGCAACCCCTCCATGCATGATGCAACTTTCACTTTTGTGAGGACTCTTTAAAACGCGGAATTTCTTTCGCTGATTTCGAAAATAGTGTTGTAGTTCTTTTTTTTTCGGATGAAAAACAAGTTAACTTCGATGGCCCGGCCGGACTATTAACTACTATATCCGAAATCTGTCTAAGGAGTTGCGATTTTTGACGAGTCCCCACAGCGGAGGAAGTTGCGTCATACTTTGGGGAGCTCCGTTCTAGGTCCTACGTACAAAATGACGAAAAACAATGAAAATGGATTGTTTTACTCCTTTTCCAAAGTAGCTATCACACCTACGGGCATCTGGCATATCTCACATTAAAGACATATTTAGTTAGAAAAGAAATCAATCCTTTTCATTTTTCTCTTGCGGCTATTATTTTACCCGTTATTTGATGAAATACGAGGGCGGTCCGATAAGTACCTAGCCTACAAAAGAAAAACGAAAATTTTGGAAAAGTAGCGATTTATTTATCAGCAGTCAGCAGTCTCCTTTTAGCTCGATACATTTGACCCAGCTATGCTCCCAACTTCTTTAACCCGTCTGAAAAATACGTTTTCTCGAGGTCTGCAAAGTAGGCCTCCGTGGCGGCGATGACCTCCTCATTCGACTCAAATTTCTGCCCGGCGAGTGACTTTATCAAGTTTGGAAACAGAAAGAAGTCGGAGGGAGCCAAATCTGGAGAACACGGTGGATGGGGTAGCAAATTGTAGCCCAATTCGATCAATTTGTGCCGTGGCGACGGCGGAGGTGTGAGCCGGTGGAAGAGCACTTTTTTCTTCGCCAAATGGGACCGTTTTTTCTGCAATTCGGCATCGAATCGGCCCAATAATTCGGCATATGTAGTAGAGCCCTGTGACCGTTTTGCCCTTCTCCAAGTTGTCGATGTAGATCACACCTTGTGAATCTCAGAAAACGATAGTCATCACCTTTCCGGCCGATAGGACAGTCTTCGCCTTCTTCGGAGCACGTTTGCTAGGTGAAGTCCACTGTTTCGACTGTTCCTTTGTCTCTGGTGTGTACCAGTGGATCCATGTTTCGTCCACGGTCACGAAACGACGCAGAAACTCCTTCGGATTGCGGTTAAACAGCGTCAAACACTGCTCTGAAGTCGTCTCACGCACCGACAGCTCTCATGTCCAAAATTTCATGCAGGATATGACCCACGCGGTCTTTCGAGATGCCTACTGTATCAGCTATCTCGCGCACCTTCAATCGGCGGTCTGATTTTTGTCACGTTATCCTCCGTGGTAGCCGTTTTCGGGGCACCTGGGCGTAGCTCGTCAAAAACCGACGTGCGACCACGTTGAAACTCGTTAAACCAATTTTCGACGGTCGCCATCAAAGGAGAAGACTCACCGTACACAGCATCCAAGCGCTCTTTAATTTCGCTGCGCGATTTTTCTTTCAAAAACAAAAATCGAATCACCGACCGATATTGCTCTTTTCCCATTTTTCTAAAATCCGCGGACACGCCCCCTTCCCCACGCGGTCAACTGCACTTCCAAAAAGTAGATATGCTATTGAAACGTCAACAAGGCATAGAAATGCTAGAGATATTGACGCGCCCATGCCCTGGAGGGGTCAAGGCAATTAGTGTAATTAGTTTTTACCGTTAATAGATACTACAACGCTTTAAATTAATTCAAAACTAACTGTCCGAATTTCTTTGTCCGCTAATGTATATAGAAATACCCATAAAACAAAAAACGTTTCCATTTGGTCATTTGTTTGATAATTTCCCATTTTTTTATTGTAATTTCGATATACAGGGTGTCCCACGTTGGGTGGGCAATACTGATAGGGGTTAGTCCACAATTTGTTTGAGGAAGAATGGTACCAATAGAATTCGCATATCTTTGACGGTTACCGAGATATAACTGTTTTTGTGATTGTCATCAAAAACCGTAACCTGCCAAGCAAAATCAAAATTTGCCACTTTCCCCAATCATCAAATCCGGGATTTGACATCACTTTTTAAAACTACATAAAATTTCATATAAAATAATAGCTTTTTCCCAATTGCGAAATTCACCGTTACTTCAAAGATACAACTTTCAACAAACTTTGAAGAAATTTCAAAATCGGTTTTTAGTCAAAAATTCAATTCTGTAAAGTTGACAAAAGTTGCCCCATTATGTTAGCTTTCGAACGGCATGTAAAGGATCAAGAGCTTAGATTTGGAAATTTACGAGTGTTTCATATTTAAGGGGAAAAAACGTGGTCTTGATGTAGATCAAATCGACTACTATTAAGTACGTCGATCTTACATTACCAGAAACGCAATAACTACAAAACCACGCGAGCTAGAATAGTCAAATGAAAACACAAACGAAACTAATACTTTATTTTAAAATCTGAAACTTGTGTAAAAATCAAAGAAATAAATAATTAACTGTATAGCTCCGAGAAGAGACATTTTTGTTTTGATTTTTCAAATTTTTGCAGAATTGTCAGTTCAAAGTACCGTTACAATATTATCTTTTGAATTTTCGATGAAAGACCGATTTTGAAATTTCTTCATAGTTTGGATAGTTGTAGCTGTAACGGTAAATTTCGCAATCGGAAAAAATCTGTTTTACATGTAATTTTATGGAGTTTTAAAGAACGATGTCATGTCAGATTTAATGATTTGGGAAGTGGCAAATTTTGATTTTGTTTGACAGGTCGCGGTATTTGATGACAATCATAAAAACGGTTATATCTCGATAACGGTTAAAGATATGCCAATTCTATTGGTACCATCTTTCCTCAAACAAACTGTGGAATAACCCCTATCATTATTGCCCACCCAACGCGGGACACACCCTGTGTGTATAATATCCTTACAGAGCTTATTTTTTCTATTTACTCGTTATTTGTTCGCCGTCATGTAGTAGTGTAGTGTGATTGCTAGGATGGTAGATCCACTCGAAATTTAGCTATATTTCGGAAAAAAAAAATTAACGGGAAACTCCATGCCATTATACGCAGTCGCCTACTTGCTCCTTTTATTACAAGTGATATCAAATCGAAAGCCCCGTTATGATTTTATTGGCATTTGTTTTTTAAATCATCAGAGAAAGAAAAACAATAATTAGGATCGGTCCACTTGACAATTTTGTTAATTAATCGAAAAAAGGTTAATTCCGAAGATATTTAGTAATACATTTTAAATTTTAGAGTGTTTTCTAAGATTTTCAAGTTGGTTTGTTGGTCTGTTAGATACGAGTTAGGAAAGATGACTTTCATAATAGGATTTAATGAATATGGGAACTTTAGCCGTGTTTCTTTCGGATCAAGATCAATTCCCATACAAAACGACGCAACGCACCATCCAGTTCTCGTATTGGATCACATCTGGATCAGAGTTGTACATTTGTATACGAAGTCTGCAATTCGCCTCCACCGCGGCGAATCATCTATATGGTGTGTGGCTGTATAGCGCGGCCGTCCAACTGCAAGCGTATTTGAGCGGCAACAAGCTTCCGCGACACAAGCGGCAATGTGCGCCAGATTCAAAGTTGAGGTTTTGCATGAACATGCGGCCTTTTGAAAGAACAAGAATAAAGCCGCAATATTGCGAAACGAATTGGTAGAATCCATATAGTGAGAAATACTTTTAATGTTGATCTCAAAAATTATGGAACAAAATCGGAACATTCCTAGTTGACCGGGTGACGTATAATGGTTCACATCTTTGATCAAGTGAGTTTTAAGTTGACATGATTTATAAATGATAAATGATAATATTCGATTTTTGAGGTCTTATATCCGCATAAATCGATCCCGACCTATTGATGTCGCTCTGGACCTGTATCGTCCTGGTCTTCTATTGAATGATCCTGTATCCTAGTACATATTCCATGCATTCTGGATTTAAAAATGTCGTCCAGAGGTCAGCAACTGGCTAAAATACCGTACGATATTTCTCTATTAATTGTACAACCCCACATTTATTAAATTTGAAAAAATAAAACGCGGTCTGATGCCTTGCGGGAGGTCCTTGGGTAACTAAACAGTAGCAAACATTAAAAAAATAACAGATTAAACAGTTATATACGTTCTTCGTATTTTGGCCGTTTCTAGTAAAAATGATTCAAATTTACCGTTATATCGAAAATTTACCCTTCCAAACGTTTGCTTCTTTTCACTACTCCTTTACTAGTAATAACAATTCCACCCTTGTCATGCTTGTTGGCTTCGGCACGAAGAAGAAAACTGGGTGCGCCAATGTTTTTCTTTTTTTTTTTGATGCGCAGTGTATAGTCTTGGTCAGTATGACGAGATGAGTCGATTAAGCATTGTCCGTCTGTCTGTCTTTTTTTTCTATGCAAACTAGTCTCTCAATGTTAAAGCTATCGAGCTGAAATTTTGTACAAAGTCTTCTTTCAATTGCACGCTATATACATATATTGTACATATGTCGAAACTAACGAAATCGGACCACTGCGTCATATAGCTGCCATAGGAACGACCGTTCCAAAAGTCTGTGTTTGTAAAAAAAAACATTTTCTTTTTGTTTCTAAATATATATTTTCAATAGTATCTATTGCCAAACTACATACCCGAAATTGGTTGAAACTGGACTACTATGTCATATAGCTGTCATAGGAACGACCGTTCCAAAAGTATGTTTTTGTTAGAAAAACTTTTTGATTTCTGAAGTTATCTTTACCAAATGTTCCTAAATTTGGCTGAAATCGGCCCACTATTTCATATACCTCTCATAGGAACAGTGAAATCGGAACAAATTTTACGATTAATTTCCAAGTGGCAAATGCACCATAAGTCGCGTGAAGGGTATCATACCTTCAGCTAAGGATATTTTTACCAAATTTCACATTAATCGATCATAGTTACCGTCAAATCACATTCCTACATTTGGGTGAAATCGGCCCACTATTTCATATACCTCAATTAGGAACAGTGGAATCGGAACAAGTTTTACTGCAAATTTCAAAGTGGTAAATGCAGAATGGTTGATCCACCCTGCATTTAGTATAGCAACACAGACTATTGAAACTGTGATACACACACATTCTGATGATTTAAAAAAAAAGGTTGCCAATGAAATCCTAACGGGACTTTCGATTTTGTATTAAAAGGAACAATCAGGCTACTGTGTATAATGTCATGGAGTTTGCAAAATATACTACTTTGCCTTAACCCCTAGCGGGGCATAGCGCGTCAACTACTCCTGCGCGCCATCGTACTCTGTTCTGGGCAATGGGGCGCAACTTCCCAAAAGACTTACCCAGTACCTGACACTCCTTTGCCACAGATCGACGCCATGTGATTCGAGGACCCCCTCTTGGTCGGCCTTGGTTGGAAATGGGGTTCCATTTCATGGCATGCATAGCAATGCAGTTATCACTCTTCCGCAATGTGTGACCTATCCACTGCCATTTTCGCCTGCGTATCAATTCGTCGATTGGCATCTGACCCGTACGCCGACTTAGCTCTTCATTTGATATTGTTTCGGGCCAGAAAATTCTTAAAATTCGACGAAGACATGAGTTGACGAAAACTTGCAGCTTTCTGGTAACTCCTACGGAAACTTTCCATGTACTGCTCCCATACAAAAGCACTGATAGTACCAGGGAGCGAAACAGGCCCAGCTTGGTCTTGATGCTGAGATAACTGCTCTGCCAGATTTTGGACAGCATGCCGTATGCGCGTTTAGCCTGGTTGATACGACGAGCGATGTCCTGCTCCGTACCACCATTTTCGGCAACAATGCTACCCAAGTAGACGAAGTTGTCCACCTTCTCCACAGGCTGCCCATTAATATTGATGGCAATAGGTGTCGGATTTCTTTTTCGCAACGGCGGGCTAAGCACCTTGGTCTTGTTGGTATTAATCTTTAGCCCAACCTTGCTTGCCTCCCTCTCGAGATCTAACGCCATTGCGGACAGATCCATGATTTTGTGGGAGAGTAGGCATATGTCGTCAGCGTAGTCAAGATGTTGTAGATAAGATGTCAAAGTCCATTGAATTCCTCTGTCGAGTCCGGATAGGGCTGCATGCAACACATCGCCGATCACAATGAGGAATAGGATCGGTGAGAGGATACACCCCTGCCGAACTCCACTGCGAATCTCAAAGTCCCCCGACACCTTACCTTTATGCAGAACGCGACATTTCGCGCCGTCGTAGGTTGCCCTAATAATAGCCACAAGCTTCTCAAGGATGCCTCTCCTGCGCAAGGCCGCCCATATAGAATCCCGGTTCACACTATCGAAAGCCTTTTCGAAATCGAAGAAAAGCAAGTGAAGCGGAGAATCGTATTCAGCGCATTGCTCGATGATGATTCGCAAGGTGTTAATGTGATCGACACAGGAGAATCCGGATCGAAAGCCAGCCTGCTCTTCATCAATTGTGCTTTCTAAGTGGGCCTTTAGTCTTTCCAGGACGATTTTAGCTATTATCTTGGCAACGGCAGGAAGCACACAAATGCCTCTCCAATTATTACAGTCTGTGAGGCTACCCTTCTTTGGAAGTTTGATGATCAAAGCTTCCTTCCACTCAGTGGGAAAGGTCTCTGTATTCCACGCTTTATCAACAAGTGGGTGCAGCAAATCGGCAGTTACGCTTGGCGCTGCTTGATAAAGTTCGGCAGGGATGCAGTCAAGTCCGGCGGCCTTTTCTCGTTTTAGTGCAATAATTGCAGTGACTATTTCCTCTTTGGTCGGGGCAGTGGACCGTATACGCACATTTTGATGGTTAGCTAAATTATCTATATGAGGGGAACTTCACCAGAGGTTACACGGTTCAAGACCGCGGCGAAGTGTTCTTTCCACCGCCTCATTTGATCTTCTTCCAAGATAAGTAGCTTTCCATCACTATCTTTCACCAGATGTTGGCAGGAGTTACGACCACCTGTAAACTCCTTGATGACACCGTATACGGCGTTTAAGTTGTTACTTCTAGCCGCTTCTTCTGCTGACGCTAAAAGAGAATTGGCATAAACTCTTTTATCGCGTCGCACACTACGCTGAACTTCTCGAGCTTTCTGACGGTAAAGGAGTTCGATGCTGCTTCGATTGTCGTCTGATGCTGCAGCCAAACGAACTTTCAGCTCCTTTCTTTCAACAATCCGCTGCCATGAAGCGTCGGACATCCAGGGCTTATTCCGGCAATCCGGGTTTGGGCCAAGGATGGTATTTGCGCTATCAATGTACGCATTTTTTATGGCATCCCAGTTTTCGTTTATGTCACTATCTGGGTGACTAGTTATCTCAGCCGCTTTTTACGCAAGATGGTCATTATATTGTTGTAAGACAGCTGGATTTTTTAGTCGAGCGGTGTTGAATTTGCGGGGCCTGGATCTTTCGTCGCTGGGGCGGCGCACGGCTGCAATACGCAATCGAACATTAGCGATCATAAGATAATGGTCTCTTCCCATCCCAATATCGGCATCCTTCTTGTTTCGCACGTCCAGGAGGCAACTCTTGAATCTTTTACTAATGGCAAAATGGTCGATCTGATTTTGTGTTCTGCGCCGATCAACAGAGGACCAACTGATTTTGTGGTGGTCCTTATGCTCAAACATAGTACCACCGATGAAGAGACTGTGAAAGTTGCAGAACTCTACAAATCTTTCACCGTTGTCATTACGATCACCAAGACCGTGTCTCCCCATCACATGTCTGAGCCCATAGTTATCGGCGCCAACTTTCGCATTCAAATCACCCATAACCATTATAATGTCACCTTTAGGTATTCTGCTCTGAACGGCGTTTAGTTCTTCGTAGAAGGAGTCTTTTGCCAAGACATTGTCGGGTTCAGTAGGGGCATAACATTGTATTATTGAGATGTTCCTCATTTTGGTTCGGAACCTGGCGGTCAAGACCCTGTCAGAGACCGGTTCCCAGGATAAGAGACAGTTTCGCGCGGCTCTGGTTAAAAGGAGCCCCACACCTGACTCACGGTGACTACCGGTAGCTTTACCGGAGTACAACATTACAGTGCTGCCCGTTGGAGAGATGAATTCTCCGCTGTTCCACCATCTTATCTCACTAACTCCTAAGATATTTAATTTGTACCTCAGAAATTCACTCTCTAATTGAAGAAATCGTGCGTTCTGGGGACCTTCTGATCCATTGTCCAGGAGAGTACGCACATTCCAGAATCCAATCTTTGTCATTGTACGATAGCCAAAAGTCGTAACCGTTGAGTCAGTCCTTATCCGAGGCATAGTTGACGTTTCGTTAGCATATAAAGATTTCGGATAGTGCAAGTTGCTGGCATACACATCCTGTCCTTTGATTGTCGGTTTTAACGACAGGCCCTCAAAGGGAAAGGCCGTGGTATTTTTTTTCACACCCCACACCACAGGGGTACCTCAACCAAATCATCGCACCGCCATCACTGGCGGCTTGACGTTGGTTGGCAATGGTCAGTGACCACTGCCGTTCCAGGGGGCGCCCACGCGGAGGACTATGGAAGAGGAGTTTTTGCCCCCCCCCTGATCGAGCAGAACCACGATCGAACTTCCACCGAACCATCAACGTGCGCAAAAAAAAAATTCTCCTCATTTCCACCGTTCTATGAAATTGATGGGTTCGATGGAAGTTCAGTCGTGGTTGTGCGCGATCATGAAATATAGACAAATTTCGAGTGGACCTATCCCCTTGCGATCGGGAGTGTAACGTATATTCGCTATAAATCAAAGAAACGAATCGGTGTTTCATTTAATGAATTTAATTTCAATTTCTGCTTGGGAAAACAAAAACGAGATAACGAACCATCATTATTTTATACAACAAAACAAAAAGTAGACAATTTGCCGACGACAACAACAAAAACATTTATCATCTGTATCTTTTCATTATTTAATTATCTCGAGAGAAAAAAAAAACGTAAAGACTAGTATGAGAATGAAAATTCTGGAATTTTTGCAACCAAAAAAACAAGAAACTAATGAAAACAGTAAACTATAAAATCCAAAAAAGAAGAAAAAACAAATTGCAATACAAAAAAAAAAATCACCCATATCAAATACGAAGTAATATCATTCTAACGCATTTCTTTTTTCTTTTTTAATTTTTATCTATGCAGACACCACCCGAAGGAACTGAAATATGGGCGGCGATAGCATAAAAGCCGATCGCGTCAAAAAGAAAAGAAATAATTGTGCTATATTGCTACTTCTTCTTCCGACTTGTAAGAGTTGAGAGACAGTTTAATTATATATAAAAGAAATAAAAGAAAGAAAAAAAAATACATAAACGTAAAAAAAAATGAAACAAACATACATAAACACAGATACACACACACACACGCAGAGAGAAATCATTACAATTAATCCATTTATCGAGAGTAATTTTAGTTTTTTTTTTCTTTCATCCAAAGTAAAAAGAAATAATATTGACAAACAAAGAAAAGAAATCAAGAATTAAAAACAAAAAACTGTTAGTAACAAGAAGAAAGCGGTTTGAAAAAATCAACAACAAAAAAAAAGAACAAATCAAGAATTCTTAGTTAAAAATAAATCAAATTGCTAGATAAGAATTAAATAATTTGTTGATAGCAAAAGAAATCATTTATCTAGGATGATTCGATCAATCTGACTATGCGAATGACATTTGAGAGAGTATGCAATTTTTTTTACAATAATTCCACAAGTGACATTATGTCAAAACAAGAACAGATACGTATTAATTTTATTTTCTCTGGCGATTTTAGTACGACCGTGTGAAAATGACACTCCACGTTTTTTTTAACAAATCAGAAAAATTAATGGAAGAAATGAAATAAACCATTCAGACAAAAAATCCTCATTTTGGCAATTTACTTAATATTTTTTATTATATTGTTGAATTTATGAATCGCATTCGGACGGCAAACGAAATAACTTTCTCTCTCTTCTTTTTTGTTCAACTTAATTTGTTTAAGGCGCCGTTTATAAGCTGCGGTTTAACAAGCGGTTTGAGCAGCGGCATCTGCTGTCTATAAAGGCAAAAACAAGCGGCATTTGCTATCTATAAAAGCAAAAACAAGCGGAAGTCGCCGGGGTTTCCAAACTTACATTGTATTGTATGCAATCTTGCCGCTAAACCAAATCCCTTGTCTTTGCCTTTACAGACAGCAGGTGCCACTGATCAAACCGCAGCGGCGCCCTATAAATACACATTTCTTGATTTTTTCGACCGCTTTAAATATTCATAATGTAGACAGAAAAAAACAATATAAATATAGATTTATACACACATATTTTTCATTTGCAAACATGACGATTCTATGACACTGGAAAGGAGCAAGATAGACTTATATCTATACATATACTCGTGTATGTATATATGAACGTTTTGTTCTCCGTTTCCATTTCGATAAGTTGATGTATTGACAATGAAAATGCAAGATAATTTCACACTTTTTTATCATAATGCTATTGTAAAAAGACGTTCTGGAATATTTTCAAAAAGAGAATATACACAATATGATTTCACCATTTTAATTACTTCGTTTTTTTTTTTCGTCGCTTTATTGTTATTTTATTCTTATTTTTGGCAAATTTTCTAGAATATTATGTTCTTCTAATTTTGCATCATATTATATAAATATGTATTGGATTGAGAGAGAAGGGCAAAAACCGCCCACTAACACACCGGGGCCAAACGGTCTATTGTGCTATTAAATATGTATATCATTGTCATTAATTGTTTTTTTTTTCTCTCTATATATATCTCTCTCTCTATTTCAATCTTTAAATGGCAGTTTTTCTTATTTTTATTTTTTGTTTAATTTTCATCATATCAATATAAATATGCATATACATATATATATAATATAACATATATATTACTATCCCTCTGATAATCCATAAAACATAAAATTTTTTGATGATCAAACTAAACGGCATTGGCAATGAATGTTACGTTTATTGTGAGAGTAAATAAGTACACGTGTACGTAAAATGAAGTTTTTTTTTAGTTTTCTTTTGAACATTTAAATATAATATGTGTAAAAAAAAAACAACAAATTGAATAAATAAAATAAAAAAAAAACAGAAGAAAATATGATTTTTTTTCTCTTCTCTTCCGCAATGAAAGGATCTTTTGTATAAGTTTTTATTGAAGTGTGAAGTATTGTTACTTCAAAAAGTACATAGATTAAGTAGGGGGAATGTGTATATAATTCGTATGTACAGTATTTAACAAAATGGGGAAAAATAACCCAAATTTTCAACAAAAGTATTTAAAAATTAAGGTGAACTAGTGTATCATCATTTGCGCTTATGAAATTGTATAAAACAAAAACGACATTGTACAATATTATGTGACAGATTGTCTAGATTGTATATATTTTATTTGTTTGTCTTTTTTTATTCTAACCGTATTTATGATTTTATTGTATTATCTATCGTGCTGTCTAACATTTGTTATTATTCATCATCATCGTGGCGCGACAGCCCGACGTCGGGCCTTGGCCGCCTGGATCATTGTCCTCCAATTATCTCGGTCACGTGACCGCGTCCTCCAATTTTGGGAGCCCAGCAGCTGCGCGGCGTCCACACCTACTGAGCTCTCCCAACGAGATCTCGGTCGTCCTCGCAGTCTCGCTCCGTCGACTCGTTCTGCATTCATTACTCTCTTAGGCATGCGATCATCGTCCATTCTTTGTACATGGCCCTGCCCATTGAAGTCGTTGTAGTTTGACGATTTTCGAGACTTGCAGCTCATCGTACATTTCATACAACTCATGGTTGTACCGGATGCGCCATCCATCTCGATCGCAAACACCCCGCCCCGAAAATTCGCCGTAGAACCTTACGTTCAAAAGTGTCTAGCATGTTTTCGGAGGCTTGAGTTAGGGTCCATGCTTCGCAGCCATAGCATAGCACTGGTCGTATAATGGTTTTGTACACGCGGAGCTTCGTGTTTCTGTGCACATGCTTCGATTTCATTATGGGGAGAACCGAGAAAAAAGTCTTATTAGCTAACTGTATCCGTCGCTTGATTTCGTCAGTTTCGTTGCCGTCCCTTGACAGGTTGCAACCCAGGTAAATGAAGTTGTTCACGAACTCGATGTTGAGGTCCCCCACATTGATGCTCGGTTGTGCAGGTGTCCTTGTCACCGATTGCATCATTATTTTAGTTTTACCCTCGTTAATACGTAGTCCAACTTCCTTTGCAGCGGTATCGAGCGTATGCAGAAGTTCTTCTGCGTCAGCCAATCTTCGGGACATGATGTTGATGTCGTCGGCGTACGCTGCTAATTGTGTCGACTTGATGAGTAGCGTCTTGCTGTTGTCCATATTCATGGCCCGAACAACGTATTCCAATGCTAGGTTGAAGAGCGTCGGTGCCAGTCCATCGCCCTGTTTCAAACCAGTGCGTGTTTCAAATAGATCAGTAAGTCTATTCTGGATCCTGACTTGTGAGACGGAGTGGGTCATCGTCATCTTTGTCAGTCGCACTAATTTTGCCGGTATACCAAATTGCAGCATGATGTTGTACAGTACTCCACGATCGATACTGCCGTATGCCTGCTTGAAGTCGACAAAGATTTGGTATACGTTTACGTTGTATTCCCAGCACCTCTGGAGTATCAGTTTGACTGGGAAGAGCTGATCGGTTGTGGAGCGACCAGGTTCGTTCTGCGTACGGTTTTATTCTATTTTCAAGAATTTTCGTCAAAATTTTATAGGACGTACAAACTAGTGAGATGCCCCTGTAATTCTCACACCGCAGTTTATCTCCCTTTTTATGAATTGGACAGATGATGCTTCTGCGTCAATCGTCTGGGATCTCCTCGTTCTCCCATACTCGCAGGAGTAATTGATGTATGGCATCAACTAGACTCGTTCCACCGAATTTTAGCAGTTCAGCTGGAATCTCGTCAGCGCCCGGCGCTTTATTTCGTTTTAGTGACCGCAAGGCGAGATCAACTTCCTCTACTGTCGGGGGTTGAATGGGTGGGCCTAGATCAACAATATCGTCGAGAGCTTCCTGTGTGGGGATGTTAGATGGTCGGTTTAGAAGCTCTTCAAAATAAGAGGCCCATCGCTTGTTAATACCATCGGTGTCGCTGATGATGTTTCCATCCTTGTCCTTACAAAGGCTAGTCCTGGGTTGGTAGCCGTTCTTAATTGTATTTACTAGTTTGTACGCTTGTCTGGTGTTCCTATTAGCTAAGTTTTCGTTTATGTTCAGCAACTGCTCGTCAAAGTATTTACGTTTCTTACGTCTAATTATTCTATTCGATATTCGCCGTAGCTCGTCATATTTTTCTCTTCTGGCTCTGGTTCCTCGTTGAATCTATTGTCTGTAGGCCCCGTTTTTCGCGTTAAGTGAATTTTTGCATTCTTTGTCGAACCAGTCATTTCGCGCTCGCCGGGCTTTATATCCCACGACCTTCTCTGCGACATCCTTGATGGTACCCTTGAGTTCTTCCCAGAACCCATGGACGCCTGTGTTGCTGATGTTGTGTAGCATAGGTGATAGTTTTTCCTCAAGGGCGGTAGTATACGCCACCGCTGTAGCATCACTCAAAAGCTTATCAACCGCAAAGATTTTGGGAGGGCTGATTCTTGATTGGTGCACTGAGGAAATTCTACATCTGTAGGTCGTCTTCACCAAGTGATGATCTGAGTCGCAGTTTGCTCCTCGATAGGAGCGGACATCCATGACACTAGACGCCCATCTCCTGCAAATGAGGACGTGGTCAATTTGGTTGACGGTATGTGCGTCTGGAGACTTCCAGGTCTGCTTGTGAATGCGTCGATGCGGGAAACACGTAGAGCTTACGACTAGATTCCTGCTGCAGGCGAAGTCGATAAGTCGCTGGCCGTTATCGTTACATTCTTCATGGAGGCTGTGGCCTCCAGCGGTCCCCCGGTGCCAACTTTCATTTCCGACTTTCGCATTAAAGTCTCCCAGCAGCAATTTGACATCGTTTGTTGGAAGTGAGTCGAAGAGAGTTTCAAGGCGGGCGTAGAACTCGTCTTTTACTGCGTCTTCTTTAACTTCAGTGGGGGCATGCACATTGATGAGTCAGAGATTGAAGAATCGAGTCTTGATGCGAATCGCACACAGCCGTTCATTTATGGGTTTGAAGTCAGTAATATGCGATTTGAGGTGATTGTTCACTATAAATGCTACTCCAAACTCCTTGCGGCCCGATGGTTTGCCACTTGTAAAAATTGTGTACGATTTCTTGTCATCTCGCTGCCAAGCCAATTTGTTTCCTGGACTGCAGTTATGCTCAGTTTGTACTTTTCGACCTGTTGAAGGAGGGCCTTTTCGGCCCCCGGTTTGTTCAGGGAGCGTACATTCCAGGATCCGAAAGAATAATCCTTTAGTCGTTTGCGTGGTCGTCGTTGTTGATCCGTCTAATCCGAGGCTTTTGTTCCAGGTTTCTTGACATGGAGTGGTTTTTGCAAGGACGTCGCTTAACCCCATTCAGGGGATGGCCTCGGAGATAGCTGCTTCAGATGGTTTAATAAACGTGCTGGAGTCCACACAACTATGTAGCTGGTCCAACTACGCAAGTCATTCCATCCTACTAGACCTGAGACGCTTAGGTGTTCGTCAGCCATTCAGGCTACAGCTATCTGCCTTTTCCAAACTGTCTTATCGCTAAGACATTGGCCGTCAGCGAATTGATACACTGCCGTTACCAGGGGGCGCCCACGCGGAGGACTATGGAAAAGGTCTTTGCCCCCCATTTGTTATTTTTACATATTTGTTTAATTTTTATTTCGTATTGACACCATATAGGCACGTGTAGATGCCATTCGTGTTCGTATAACTATACAGGGTGTCCCGCTTCAGATGGCAAATACTGTAGACAGTACCGTTCATGTGTGGAAAATTGACACCAAAATCGACACTCTCTGTCTGTCAACTGTTTTACGAGTTAGAGCATTTTTTTTTTTGTAAGTCGGTAGATGGGCTGCTGTGACAAAACACAGCTCACTTAGACCACAAATAGGTCCATTGTGATACCACTAACACACATCCTCCCTCAATATTTCTGATAGTTAGAACCATCCAGAGCCAACAATAAAACTCTGGAGTTTTCCAACATCCGCGCTTTCTAGCTCTTCCAAGTCAGTAAAGAAGTAGGATCCAAGTAACGACCTCCTTCTAACTGCAAAAGCTGGACAGGAGCAGAGAAGGTGGAAACTACTTTCCTCCTCATTCACGTCTCCACAGCTCCTGCAAAAGTCATTGTAGGGAAACCGAAGTTCCCTGGCATGTTCCCCAATGAGACAATGCCCAGTGATAACACCCACCACCGAGCTAATATGCCTTCTGTTTAGCGACAGTTAATTTTCAGATCGGGTAGCGTCCAGTATGGGGCACAGCGATCGAGTTGTGCGGCAGGCATTGCCATCAATCCATATTGTATTGGCTTTGTTAATCGCCTCAGATTTGACAATCAGTTTGCAAGAAGCAATGGGAGGATAGATATCACCATGTAGTTGGGGTTCCCCATTCAAACAGCCCAGTCTGGCAAGCTCATCAGCCACTGTGGCCAGGGACCCAGCACAGGACAATGTTGAAATAGCTCCCCAATTCAGAGAGGGATGATCGACAATAATCCACAGTTTTAGATGTACACAAGACTGAATCCAGCGATCTGATTGCAGCCTGGCTGTCCGTATAGATGACAATGTCTCTACCAGCTATAACATGTCGTCCTAAAAAGATAAGAGCTTCCGAAATCGCCGTGATCTCCGCCTGCAAAACACTACAGTGAGATGGTAGACGGAAAGTCAGGCTTAGATTTAACCTGTCGCAATAGACACCCGCCTCTTACCCCTCCGTCTGTTTTGGATCCGTCCGTATATATGTATGCCGATAGAGTCAGCAATTGAATACTCGCCTTCCTTCCACTGATCCCGACTTGGGATGACGGATGTGAAGTTCTTGCTGAACAGATGTTTAGGAGCGGAATAGTCAGTTGCCGTAGGAATATCCAAACCATTTAAAATCGATGAGTGGCCGAAGGCAGACGAGATCCACAGTCCCGTTTCACGAAGGCGTATGGTGATTGTAGCAGTTTGTTCGCCCATGATATCCAGGGGAAGCAGGTTGAGCAGCACGTCCAAGGCTGCAGACGGAGTTGACCTCAGTGCTCCGCTAATGAGGACGCAGGCTAGGCTTTGGACCTTGCTAAGCAGGCTGCAATTGGCTGCAATATGAAGGGCTTTCCACCAAACCACAATACCATAAATAAGTATGGGGCGTACAACAGAAACGTAAAGCCAGTGTACAACATTTGGTTGCAGGGGGTTCAAGCACTTCAACTGGGCTACATGGAACAGTTTAATCGCTATACCTCACAAGGGGCTAGGACAATTGTGTATTGGGATATTTAGGATTTCGGAAAATTATAAATTTGGATTTTGAAAAAATATTTGGGGAGTTAAAGGATATTAGAAATGGAATAATTTTGGAATACAATTTCGGATTATAAACGTGCAGATGGTTCCATAGCATTTCCTTTGATTGGTAAATTCACTCAAGAATTATTAACTTTACCGAATTCGTCAGCAAATGTAGAAAGAATATTTTTTATATAAAATATAAAACAAGACAAGAAATGGATTACATGTGTACAACTTTGCTTCCGCCGTTTTCCCACAGACGGCTGCATCGGTGAGGGCTGGTCAAAATACGGAGTTCAGAAGTGTCACAAAGTTAGTTTGGACGTCTGTGAACGTATCGACATCCCGACATTAGTAAAAGTTGTTCGCATTTTTAATAAGATTCGCGATTCAAAATGTCTGTTTTCCAGCCAAGTTCTCGTCATTTGCGGGAAGTTTTGATCTTCTGCTTCCATTTGAAAAAAAAACTGCAGCTGTGGCTCATCGAATACTCTCAGATACTTACGGTGAGGTTGCTCTGAGTGACAGAACATGTCGTTAGTGGTTTCAACGTTTTAAAAGTGGCGATTTCAATGTCGAGGACAAGAATGGGGGTGGGTGAGAAAATTTTTTCAAAGACGACGAATTGGAAGCACTGCTTCGTGCCACTATGCCATTGCGCTATGTATAAAAATGAGACGTGCTGTGAATCTATAGTTTCCGATTGTCGCATCTAATCGGAATGGGAAGGGGGAGATTTATAGGAAGTTTGCGTTTTTTCTTATACAAAATTTATTATTGAAACAAAATAATTATCACAGATCAATATCATTTCCTTGCTTCACTTTACAAGCTCGTTCTGGATCGACAGGTGGTAAACTCAGCCCACTACCCGTAATGAGCGCTAACAAGTCAGCGACAGTAAAGTCTTTCAGATATTCAGATGCCAGCTGAAATGGATAAAAATTCATTATTATTATATACAGTAGATTCGCGAAAACTTGAACTAATAAAAACCAGTGTTAAAAACCAAGTTAAAGGGGATTTCAAGTTATTGGGTAAATCTTTTTTGGTAAATTTTAATTATTTTACTTATTAGTTCAGTCGACAAGTAGGAAAAACGGGGGACATCTTGCAAAAATTGCGAATTTAATGAAACTTGGGGATGTTGTTGGTGGGTGTCTAGAGGTGTTACATCCAATTTATCGAACAAAATTTCCTTGTGCTAACTTGGTGGCGCCCAAAAAACCCTAAAATTTTGGCACTTTTTCAGTTTTTGCACGAAAATCTTTTTACCTTGCGTCCTATGACAAAAAGTTGTGAAGATACTTTGTAGAGCGTTAAATTAACTATTTGGTCTACAACTTAATAATGAGACTTTTTTTAGAGATGGCAACACCGATAAACCAATGGTAGTCCATCTTTGACATACATACCATTTGAAGTTTGTATTCATAAGCTGTCAATGTCAGTATAAACATTTCGTGTTGATTGTTGACAACGTATTTTACCGGACCATGGAAAGTTTCGAAAATTCACGAAAAAAACAGCATTTGCGGGAAGTTTTACTTGGACATTATTTTGCTAAGAAGACTGCAGCTCAGAGTCATAAATTGCTCGTGGAAGTTTACGGTGACGATGCTTTTTCGCGTGCACAGTGTTTTCGGTGGTTTCATCGGTTCAAAAATGATATTTCGACATTACCGACGAAGAGCGACCTGGCCAGCCAAAAAAGTTTGAAGACGAAGAATTGACGAAATTACTCGAAGAAGATTCGTGCCAAACTCAAAAAGAGTTGGCAATTTCGTTGGAAGTGACTCAGCAAGCCATATCGAAGCGGTTAAAATCACTGGGAATGATCCAAAAGCAAGGCCACTGGGTTCCGTACGAGTTGAAGCCAAGAGATGTTGAGAGGCGCTTTTGCATGTGCGAACAACTGCTTCAAAGGCAAAGACGGAAGGGTTTTTTGCATCGTATTGTGACCGGCGATGAAAAGTGGATTCATTATGATAACCCAAAGCGAAAGAAATCATGGGGACCGCCCGGGCACCAATCAACATCGACCGCGAAGCCAAATATTCATGGTTCCAAGCTTATGCTCTGCATTTGGTGGGACCAGATCGGTGTTCTTTATTATGAGCTGCTAAAACCGAATGAAACCATTGACGGGCAGCGCTATCGACTGCAATTGATGCGTTTGAGTCGAGCATTGCGTGAAAAACGGCAACAATTTGCTGAAAGGCACGACAAAATAATTCTTCAGCATGACAATGTTCGCCCTCATGTTGCGCAAGTCGTGAAAACGTACCTGGAAACAACCAAATGGGAAGTGCTACCCCACCCGCCGTATAGCCCTGACATTGCTCCATCCGATTAATATTTGTTCGCTTCGATGACTCATGCGTTGGCTGATCAGCACTTCACTTCATATGAGGATACTAAGAACTGGCTCGATTCATGGATAGCCTCGAAACCCCAAGATTTTTTTCGCGACGGAATTCGTAGACTTCCCGAAAGATGGGAGAAAGTTATCGCTGCTGATGGCCAATATTTTGAATAATTTAGTTATATGAATAAATCTATGAATAAATGCCCAAAATTCCAAAAAAAGTCTCATTATTAAGTTGTAGACCAAATATAATTTGGACTGGTGAAACTATTTTCTTCGCTCACTACACACAATGATACAGCGCTTTGAAAAGTGCTCAAAATTCAGAAATTATTAAAAAAAACTGCAAAAACGCAGATTTTGTATGTTTTTTTTTAATTTTACATTATCATTTGATGGAGTTGAAGTACTTATCTGCATTTGGTTTCATTTAAAGACCCCCCCCCCCCCCCCCGGGGGGTCTTTTTCCCTTTCCCACTCTACTAAATCGAACTAAAATAATAAAGGTTTGGTACCTACAGCCAAATGTGACTGCAGTCAAAAAATACAATTCCCCTCGATTCTTTATCCGTTTTGGGATTTTATTCGTCCTCTTCTTCCCTTTCCAAAATCGCGTCCTCGGCTTCTTCCTCCTGCAGGTCGGTCTCTGGCGAATTTTCGCGTGCGTGCCCTGAGCAGTTTTTGCAAAGTGTGGAACACCGTAGACCAGCTTTTTTGCAGCTGCAGCCTGCAGTGCTACACTCTTTCTCACATTTGCAAGAAATGATATGCAGGATGGAGTCTGGGACCGCATTTTGAATGGTTGTAATAGGAACCACCCCTAGTCTAGATTGCGACCACCCCCAAGCCGATGGTGTCTTATTGTTGCCCAGCCACGTTGGAACTTGGAGGTAGGTGCGGAAAGAATGGTAGATTGCTGCGTCTCTCGTAGGTGGTAGTCTGGCAAGTATTTTGAACTACTAACTCTTCACTTCACACATATTACACTGCTTCCTACTTAAGCCACCACTGAAGGTTTCATGGAATCCCGTTAGAGATAACGAGAAGTAAATAAAGAGGGTAGAAGAGTCAGTATTTGCAGTAGATATTTGCAAATAGGATTTGAAGATCGTATTCAAATAGAAAAACAAATCAAAGTTGTTGTTATCACAATGAGTTTTAGGGGTTCGGAAAAGGGGGATGTGTGAGATATTTAAACGTAGCCAAAACGGATTAGTTATCATAACTCCACTAAATACAATGTAAAGTGAAAAATATGTATAAAAACCAACTTTTTTTGTATTTTTTGACATTATCTAAATTTTGGGTGTTTTTCAAAGCGATATATCTCTGTATGTATTTAGTGGAAAAATAAGTTTGACATGTCCAAATTATAGCAAATTTTACGCTCTACAAAGTATCTTCACAACTTTTTGTCATAGGATGCAAGGTAAAAAGATTATCGAGCAAAAACTGAAAAAAGTGCCAAAATTTTGCGGTTTTTTGGCCGCCAAAAAGTTAGTACAAGGAAATTTTGTTCAATAAATTGGATGTAACACCTCTGGACACTCACCAACAATATCCCCAAGTTTCATTAAATTCGCAATTTTTGCAAGGCTAATATACTTGTCGACTGGGCTATATGTATTTTATTAAATACACTAAAAACATATATTATGTAAGAAGTAAATTAATTAATAATTATTAATCAATGTTAATTGCAGGTTGGAAAAATTGCGTCAATTGTGTCAGTTTACTCTGCATTGTATTATTAATCACTGATCTTTCCCTCAGTTTTTGTCCAGATGTCACAGTATTGCACTCTTTTTTTTCAGCCCAGTGCCTATAGGTAGGTAGATCCAGGGGATGTTGTGATTAACCACAGCACACATAGCCTACTGTCGGGCCAGTTACGTTATCATACCAAATGTGGTATACTTTACCCTATATCCGAGGTACCGAACCAGCTGCCACTGGTAACAAAGCGATTGAGCTGTATCGCACTTACATCTACAAGAGTAGTGCTCCTCTTTTCGTGTAAAACAGAGAATCCTAGAAATTTCTTACTCCTATTGGAAAAAGCTGGACAGAGGCAGAGAAGGCGAAGAACACTCTCTTTCTTATCCACATCTTGACAACTTCTACGGTAGTCGTGATGAGGAAGACGAGGCTTCTTTGCGAGCTCGCCGATAGGACAGTGTCCTATAAAGCCCCCACTATCCTACTAATATGCTTCCTATTTAATGGGAGCAATGTGGTAAAACGATTAGGATCTAGTCTGGATCATATTACTCTCGTTATTTAGGAAGTTCTACCGCTGAGCCATCTTGCATTGGCCCTGCTGACTGCAGCGGACTTGATTGTCATTTAATAAAGTCGGTTTTATGTTGTTAAGATTCGTATCAGTGGCAGCGATTGCCCCTGGCGGGCAAGCTCATAGGCCATGCAGTTGCCCATAAAAAAACAACTGTGACCTCAAATAAGGAGGTGATCAGTTTACGCAGGAGGATCGAGACTACCCAAGTTAGTGGAATGACCACAAATCGGCGCGTGCTTTTCCCCCAGCTGGTTGCAGTAGGACGCCACTCTGTGTGCCGTCCACCATACGCATATGCCGTACAACTGAATATGACGCACAATCGCTGTATATACCAGTACACTACTTTCGACTGATGGCTCCATTTCATACCTATGGCCTTCCTACACGAGTAGAGTGCAATAATAGCATTTTTCGCTGGTTCTTGAATTAAACTTTCACTTCAGCTTCCTTTAGAAGATGAGTCCGAGAAACTCTGTCCTGTCAGCAAAGACTAGTCTCTTGCCACCCAGTTGGGGAGGCTTAACAAATACATAAATAAATAACTGGCGCAACAGTCCAATTTTAACCATGGCCTCGAGATGAGTTAGCATCATCGCATTTTCTAGATCGTGACGGTATGTCTTGTGCAGAGGTGTGTGATCAGCAACACGCTCAACCGAGTTATTTTATTTACCCCATAAAAGGGGTATTCATTTAACAGCTGAGTGGGCTCATAGTCCGACACGTAAATCCCCTTTTTTCATCGAAAACTACCGCATTCGGTAGGAATCGAACCGGGCCCAGTGCGTAGAAGGCGAACGTGCTAACTGTTGCGCCATCCGGACTACGGGAGGCTTAACAGCCCAATGCAAAAATAGGGAGAGAGACAGTCGCGACAGTTCAGTACCGTCTTTGATGTAACCAGGACCAGTAATGTAAAAAATCAGATGTTCAAGTTACTGGATAATTCAAGCTATCGACGTTCACGTTTTCGCGAGCCTACTGCAATGGTGTGTTAAAAGGTTTTCTTACGTCTTCCAAATCCTTTTGAAGAGTAGCCATCATTTCTGGTGGAATATGCTTATTTACAATTTCGGGAACGGCATTGGAAGCGATCTCATTTAAAAATTCCGTAATCAATTGATTCACTGTTAAACCGTTGACAAGTGCACCTAGCGATTTCAATGCGGGCTGAAAGCAAAACGAATAAATTACAAACAGAGAATTCTTACAAAGTTAGGCTCGACACACATGATCACGCACAACCACGACCGAACTTCTATCGAACCGTCAAATTCCAGGAACGGCTGAAAAGAGATTTACTTTCCGCACGTTCTATGAAATTGATGGTTCGATGGAAGTTCGGTTGTGGCTATACGCGATCATTTGTGGCAAACTTTAGGCTCGACACACACGTCGAATCAAATGGTACGCAACCACCACCAAACCACGTCAATTTCAATAGAACGGTGGATATGAGGTGAATTTTTGCGTACGTTCTGATGAAGTTGACTTGCTTGCGTATGGTGGCCACGAACCCCGTTTGGTTCGAAATATGAATTTCCTTACATTAAGGGTTAAATTACGAAGCATCAGTTTTTGCTGATATATGAATGCTGCCTTTGCCGCCAGACTCATGCCGCCGAATTCGAGGCTTGAAGAAAAGAAGAAAAAAAAGTAATAATGATGAAAAACAAAGGTATGTATATCCTACCGAAAGGGTCCGTCTCCATTAACTTTTAAATAGCCAGCCAGATTGGTATCCAAACCATACTCGCCGGAAATAACAAGACGTGGAATTGTGACGCCAACATTAAAGTTTAGTGTAAGACTGAAAGTCAACAGGTCGACGACAAATCGCGACAAACCTTCAACTTTTACATTGCGAATGAACGCTTTTAATCTGGAATTAAAAACAAATGCGCAGATTATTTATATAAACATTACAGTAAATTCTTATCAAAAAAAAAAAAATTATTTGAAGAAATTTTTAAAGAATCCGCAAAAAATAGGAGAATTTTCTCTATTGCATTTAGAGAGAAGAAATTCCTTTTTAGGAACTACAAATCCCCCGAGTGTGAGTTCTAGGCTCTTACCACTTAAAGGTTTTCGTGCGAAAATCTTGCACTTATCTCTCCCATCACAAATGGACAGTGGATACTTGCACACAGCACATAACCGCGGCGCTTTACACACTTGAACTCCCCTTCTCACTCAAAAGGAGAACGTTCACTACTATGATGACCGGTTTTCATGCGAAATAAAATGCGACAAAAATGTTTTCGCGTGGAAATTGCTCACAACGGTGTGGCGAATTTTCCCTATCATATGTCTGCGGTTTCATGTGAAGTATGTTAGTACCGACGTAGTGAAAAATTTTCGTGCGAGGTCAATTTTTGACAGTTTTTGTATGAGATTTCGCACGAAAAACTGATCCTGTGGTGTGGGGTGTGAAAAAAAAATACCACGACCTTTCCCTTTGAAGGCCTGTCTTTAAAACCGACAATCAAAGGACATGATGTGTATGCCAGCAACTTGCACTATCCGAAATCTTTATATGCTAACGAAACGTCAACTATGCCTCGGATAAGGACTGACTCAACGGTTACGACTTTTGGCTATCGTACAATGACAAAGATTGGATTCTGGAATGTGCGTACTCTCCTGGACAATGGATCAGAAGGTCCCCAGAACGCACGATTTCTTCAATTAGAGAGTGAATTTCTGAGGTACAAATTAAATATCTTAGGAGTTAGTGAGATAAGATGGTGGAACAGCGGAGAATTCATCTCTCCAACGGGCAGCACTGTAATGTTGTACTCCGGTAAAGCTACCGGTAGCCGCCGTGAGTCAGGTGTGGGGCTCCTTTTAACCAGAGCCGCGCGAAACTGTCTCTTATCCTGGGAACCGGTCTCTGACAGGGTCTTGACCGCCAGGTTCCGGACCAAAATGAGGAACATCTCAATAATACAATGTTATGCCCCTACTGAACCCGACAATGTCTTGGCAAAAGACTCCTTCTACGAAGAACTAAACGCCGTTCAGAGCAGAACACCTAAAGGTGACATTATAATGGTTATGGGTGATTTGAATGCGAAAGTTGGCGCTGATAACTATGGGCTCAGACATGTGATGGGGAGACACGGTCTTGGTGATCGTAATGACAACGGTGAAAGATTTGTAGAGTTCTGCAACTTTCACAGTCTCTTCATCGGTGGTACTATGTTTGAGCATAAGGACCACCACAAAATCAGTTGGTCCTCTGTTGATCGGCGCAGAATACAAAATCAGATCGACCATTTTGCCATTAGTAAAAGATTCAAGAGTTGCCTCCTGGACGTGCGAAACAAGAAGGGTGCCGATATTGGGATGGGAAGAGACCATTATCTTATGATCGCTAATGTTCGATTGCGTATTGCAGCCGTGCGCCGCCCCGGAGACGAAAGATCCAGGCCCCGCAAATTCAACACCGCTCGACTAAAAAATCCAGCTGTCTTACAACAATATAATGACCATCTTGCGCAAAAAGCGGCTGAGATAACTAGTCACCCAAATAGTGACATAAACGAAAACTGGGATGCCATAAAAAATGCGTACATTGATAGCGCAAATACCATCCTTGGCCCAAACCCGGATTGCCGGAATAAGCCCTGGATGTCCGACGCTTCATGGCAGCGGATTGTTGAAAGAAAGGAGCTGAAAGTTCGTTTGGCTGCGGCATCAGACGACAATCGAAGCAGCATCGAACTCCTTTACCGTCAGAAAGCTCGAGAAGTTCAGCGTAGTGTGCGACGCGATAAAAGAGTTTATGCCAATTCTCTTTTAGCGTCAGCAGAAGAAGCCGCTAGAAGTAACAACTTAAACGCCGTATACGGTGTCATCAAGGAGTTTACAGGTTGTCGTAACTCCTGCCAACATCCGGTGAAAGATAGTGACGGAAAGCTACTTATCTTGGAAGAAGATCAAATGAGGCGGTGGAAAGAACACTTCGCCGCGGTCTTGAACCGTGTAACCTCTGGTGAAGTTCCCCCTCATATAGATAATTTAGCTAACCATCAAAATGTGCGTATACGGTCCACTGCCCCGACTAAAGAGGAAATAGTCACTGCAATTATTGCACTAAAACGAGGAAAGGCCGCCGGACTTGACGGCATCCCTGCCGAACTTTATCAAGCAGCGCCAAGCGTAACTGCCGATTTGCTGCATCCACTTGTTGATAAAGCGTGGAATACAGAGACCTTTCCCACTGAGTGGAAGGAAGGTTTGATCATCAAACTTCCAAAGAAGGGTAGCCTCACAGACTGTAATAATTGGAGAGGCATTTGTGTGCTTCCTGCCGTTGCCAAGATAATAGCCAAAATCGTCCTGGAAAGACTAAAGGCCCACTTAGAAAGCACAATTGATGAAGAGCAGGCTGGCTTTCGATCCGGATTCTCCTGTGTCGATCACATTAACACCTTGCGAATCATCATCGAGCAATGCGCTGAATACGATTCTCCGCTTCACTTGCTTTTCATCGATTTCGAAAAGGCTTTCGATAGTGTGAACCGGGATTCTATCTGGGCAGCCTTGCGCAGGAGAGGCATCCCTGAGAAGCTTGTGGCTATTATTAAGGCAACCTATGACGGCGCGAAATGTCGCGTTCTGCATAAAGGTAAGGTGTCGGGGGACTTTGAGATTCGCAGTGGAGTTCGGCAGGGGTGCATCCTCTCACCGATCCTATTCCTCATTGTGATCGGCGATGTGTTGCATGCAGCCCTATCCGGACTCGACAGAGGAATTCAATGGACTTTGACATCTTATCTACAACATCTTGACTACGCTGACGACATATGCCTACTCTCCCACAAAATCATGGATCTGTCCGCAATGGCGTTAGATCTCGAGAGGGAGGCAAGCAAGGTTGGGCTAAAGATTAATACCAACAAGACCAAGGTTCTTAGCCCGCCGTTGCGAAAAAGAAATCGGACACCTATTGCCATCAATATTAATGGGCAGCCTGTGGAGAAGGTGGACAACTTCGTCTACCTGGGTAGCATTGTTGCCGAAAATGGTGGTACGGAGCAGGACATCGCTCGTCGTATCAACCAGGCTAAACGCGCATACGGCATGCTGTCCAAAATCTGGCAGGGCAGTTATCTCAGCATCAAGACCAAGCTGGGCCTGTTTCGCTCCCTGGTACTATCAGTGCTTTTGTATGGGAGCAGTACATGGAAAGTTTCCGTAGGAGTTACCAGAAAGCTGCAAGTTTTCGTCAACTCATGTCTTCGTCGTATTTTAAGAATTTTCTGGCCCGAAACAATATCAAATGAAGAGCTAAGTCGGCGTACGGGTCAGATGCCAATCGACGAATTGATACGCAGGCGAAAATGGCAGTGGATAGGTCACACATTGCGGAAGAGTGATAACTGCATTGCTTTGCATGCCATGAAATGGAACCCCATTTCCAACCAAGGCCGACCAAGAGGGGGTCCTCGAATCACATGGCGTCGATCTGTGGCAAAGGAGTGTCAGGTACTGGGTAAGTCTTTTGGGGAGTTGCGCCCCATTGCCCGGAACAGAGTACGATGGCGCGCAGGAGTAGTTTACGCGCTATGCCCCGCTAGGGGTTAAGGCAAAGTAGTAGTAGTATGTATCTAGCTTAAGGTGGAAATGGGCCATCTAAAAGTTCTAATACACGCGTAAACCCGTCGGGCGCGTCAATTCTATGATACCCGTCCCGTGTAAACAGCAAACGGGTTTACAGCGCGTAACTTGTTAGCTATCGACGGGTCCCGTTGGGTACTCATCCACCGTTGATGAGTCGATGAATCCAACAACACAAACACATGAAAAAAGATGATTTCAGTACTCGCACATTTGCTGTCGAATAATAAACGCACTTCGTGTAAACACAACATGTGCATTATTTCCGCGTCAGTAAAATTCGTTTCGATACCCGTTGCTGACGTTTTGTCTGACTTACGGGGAAAACACTAGTCGTGTTTACGCGACTCGGGTAAAAATCATGCGAGCGCATATACGCGTCCCGTGTATTAGAACGTTAAAGAACTTTGAAGACATACTCAAGGAATTATGAAAATTCTCTCTTAATTCAATAGAGAAACTGCAGTGCTTGGTATGAAGCGGAGGCACGTGATGAGTTTATAGTTTATTGGGGCCTCACGGCAATGTAGACTTGAAATTCCTTAGGCACCAATATTAATTATTTTCTTTGGCCACGCAATTGGGGGATTGTAATATATTATATCCATGAAGTGGCCGCAGAAATGAGACTCAATTCATTAATGTATTATTTAATTAATTAATATGCTCAATTACGCTTAAACTTACCTGGTACCTTCATATTCAAATTTAAGATCATATTGATCATTCAGCACTAGTGGTTCCAATTGAGGAAGTCCTTCAGGATCGTGATAACACATTCGGAGACGCAAATCTTCTAACATTTCAAGAATTCGATTTTCATATACACGTTCTGACACTGAAATAATCAAAAGAATAAATAAATACATGGCCGATAGGAGTCTTGTCTATCGCTGCAATGGAAGATGGATTGAACCGTCACACTAGCATTATGTCTCACCAACATTTTGGAGAGTCCAGTTTGTGCATCGTGTGGGGTTTTAACGGTCAATATTTTTACCCGAAATTTTTAAAAAGGATAATATTAATTTCAGTACCTTCGTCCATTGGCTTTGCATTTCCCAATCGAATAGCTAATACTATACAGCACACGGTAACAAGTGATTTCCACATTTTCTCAAGGTATAGGACCTTACTCTATAAAATTCACAAGACTCGTAGCAAAATACAAATCGATACTGCGCTATTAAATGATCATGTTTACTTACTATATTCTTTCTTAATAAACATCTTTTGTATTCAGGTCGCAGACATATTTACCGATTAGATAAAATTTTGTTTGGGTACTTCATTTCTGGATCCATTTCCAAATTACTGTAACGGTAGCCCTAAATCATTGAAATATTGCCAATATGGAACAAATATAAATTCAAGTAGCATTATCACGCAAAGATAATGAATAAAAGCGCTTGTTAATCTCTGGTGCAGGCAATGTGATTGATTTATTGTTGAAAATGTAAAAAGTCTTCTGTCTAATGCCAGTACCACATTATGCGTGACTCGCCGAGTCCCGTCCCGAGCCGAGTGGAAAACACGTTGTGCACGCCACCTTGCGTCTCTCCCGTCCAGAGATTTATCAAGTGAACAAATTTCATCCAATGCAACGAATGCCGAGCAAGCACTTGTATCCATACGCCGCGTATTTTGAGAACAATCGCCAAACGCCGAGCATTTTGTTCACTCGAGGAATCGCTTGGGTGTGCACAACGTGTTTTTCACTTGGCTCGGGACTTGGCGAGTCACGCATACGTGGTACGGGCATAAGTCTGGACATTCACGGCCAGTCCAAATCCAAATGTTACCTGATCGAAGCCAAAATTTCCCCGTCAAATCCATAGTGCGACTGGGAAATTTTCGCTTCAACCAGTGAAAATTTGGCTTGTTGACGTCCGTGAATGTCCAACTTATCCAAATTTTCCCGGGTCGAAGCCCAAATTTTCCTGTTAAATTCATAGTAACATCATCATCGTGGCGCGACAGTCCGACGTCGTATGACTGCGGAAATTTTGGCTTCGACCAGTTAAAACATGGATCTGAATCGTCCGTGAATGTCCAGCATAAGAACCCTCAGTATCCGATCTTTATGTTGAATTATTTTTAAAATTGAAGCATTATGTAATTGATGTTTTTCGATAGTAGCATCGAGAGAAAACAAAATACATAAATGCGTAGTTTAAGGTCGACATTCACTATCGAACCGATCGCGACGCCACCACATCACTTTCATACTCGTAGAAATATGTAAAAATAAAATCTCGTAATTCTCTACATTCTTTAGACCCACCATACACGCAGCGATCGATCGGCCGATCCGTCATCGGATATCGATATCAATAGATCGGTCTGTGTATCTATCATTGACGATTTTTTTGACAGTTTCATATTAGTGCTGTGACATCGATATCGATGTTATCGAAAAATCGATATTTTTTCCTAAATATCGATGTTTTTCCATCGATGTCATGAATCCGATATTTTCCACATATCGATGTCTTTCGTTCGATATTTATCGTATCGGGCTCCGTCCGGTAGTTCAATTTCATTTTCAATTCAGTTCTCCGCGCTAACAATGGTAACTGCTGCGGATATGGAATTTTTACAAGAATTGGTATTGCTTTTGAGACCAATCGAATCAGCTACAAAAGAATTTAGTGGAGAAAAGTTCGAAACCTCCAGTATCGTGATACCAGCAGTTGGACTAATTCGAGAAAAAATTATTGAAATGGATATTACCACAGATTTGGGCTAGGCGCCTGAAAACAGTTATATTAATGGAATTGGACAAAAGATTTAAGAATGTGGAACATTCTATTCTATTCTCGTCAGCAACGCTCCTTGATCCCAGATTCAAAAATTTGCATTTTACGGATCCAATTGCGCTAGATAATGCAACCCGCCGGATTTCAAAAGAATTTAATCAGGATATTTCGAGAGAAGATTCTTCATCCGATTCAGATTTGGCTCAGCTAAATGAGGAACAAGATTTCGAATCGTTTAGCTTGTGGGATCATCACCACCAAATGGTAGAAAAAACATAGAAGTCAAGGAAGCGATCGAAGATCCTCAGGGAATGAGCTGTTGGATGGAAGCGACAGCACAATACCGCCGCAACTTTCGCTTTATTTAAAAAGCCCAATCATCCGGCTCAGCGAATCACCGCTCGTCGCTTGGAGTGCTGGTTACAGTAAAACTTGCCCTTTACTCCAACTAGCGATAAAGTACTTAACTGTAATGGCAACTTCCGTGCCTTCCGACTACCGGGAACATAGTCACCAAAAAAAGGAGTTGTCTCTCAGGAGAAAAAATCGATAAGCTCCTCTTCTTGCACAGTGTCGACGAAAGAATATGGGCCCTTGATTAATCATTTATTTGGATTTGGAAATTATTGGAGAAAACTAATAAAAATTATAAAGTTCTCTCTATACTATTAGTACAAGATCCCACTGTAAAAATCTGTGCATATCTGTTTTTGATGAGATGTACATATCTCAAATAAAAGATAATAAGAACGTAATAAAGTAAAATTGGGTTGCCTAGCGAAGTCCTGCTGCAATTATTCTTAATTACTGTACTTGTAAATACATTTTCATACCAATTGAGAGAATTTAACTTTTTAACTAATTGATTAAATTTTTTTTTAACTAAATGAAACATAGTTTGAAAGAGAATTATGTAAAGAATAATAAATAAAATGGTTGCCAGCTTTGTGCCTGCCGCAACCCTGGTTTAACAAAGTTTCTGTTGAGCTTATGCACTTTGAAAAAATTATACTATTGTAAATTCAAATTTGAACTAATAAAAAAATATACCTCAACTAAAAACCTTTTTATTTTCCATTCTGAGCAAGGAAACTTAAATATCATTAAATTATTTGAATGCTGGCAACTCTTATTTGCGGATTTTCTTTGACAGGCAAGCACATATAACTGAATATAAAATAATTATACCTTAGATCAATTTTGAATTCGTTATATTTTTTCAAAGTGCACAAACTCAACAGAAACTTTGTTAAACCAAGCTTGCGGCAGTCACAAAGCTGGCAACAATTTTTTTATTAGTCTACATAATTTTCTTTTATGCTATGTTTCATTTAGTTAAAAAAACATATTAACCAATTAATTAAAAAGTTTAATTCAATCAATTGGTATACAAATTTAGTTACAATTACGGTAATTATGGATAGTTGAGGCAGGATTTCGCTAAGCATTATTACGAATTACTTTTCATTTGACAGAAAAAAAAACAGGTAGGTGCAGATTTTTACAGCCGGATCTTTTACTAATAGTGTAGAGGGAACTTATTGGCTGAAAACAATTTTATTGTATTAAAAAATATTCCATTACATTAAATAAAATATTGTAAATAATCAATAAATATAAATAAAATATAAGATATAATTTGTTTATCGAATACAGTAAAGATAGAACTTTATAATTTTTGTCGGAATATGTTTGTTGAAAACATTTTGATTGTATTGAAAAATACTCCTTATTTTCCTGCACTAAATAAAAATACTGAAAGTAACCAATAATTTGTTTATCGAATATAGTATATAGTAAATCGAAGCATAACTTCTAAATCAAGAAGCGTTACATGTTGTAGACAACGATTTTAACACTGTAGTGGTCGAGGTAGAATGAAGTTGACAAATTCATTTTTTTTTATTTTTTTATACCCTAGTTTTTTTATTGATTTATTTTATTGCTGAGGGACTTTGGTTGGCATAGTCACTGGCCAAAAAGAGTATTATGTATACAAGGTAGGTTCGTACTGCCTAAAACGGTAATTCCTTTAAGGCTATACGAACCTAACTTACAGATCAGAACTTTTTTCTGGATTTTGTTAGACTTAATATTTTCCAAAAAAAGGTTTTGTCCAAATTCATAAATTAAGCACCACGGGAAGCTTAATTTTGTCCTTTTCCTCTATGGCCCAGTAGCTGCGCGGCGTCCGCATATATTGAACTCTCACAACGAGCTCTCGGTCGTCTTCGGAGGGTGGCTCCGTCTACTCATTCTACGTTCATTACTCTTTTTGGCATGCGATCATCGTCCATTCGTTTCGTTGTACATGTCCTGCTCATTGAAGCCGTTGTAGTTTGATGATTTCGAAACATCCAGCTCATCGTACAGTTCATACAACTCATGGTTGTACCGATGCGATCGCAAACAGCCCAAAAATTCGCTGCAATGTGTTTATCGTGTTTCCGGAGGCTTGAGTTAGGGTCTGTGTTTCGCAGCCATAGCATTGTATGATAGTTTTGTACACGCGGAGCTTCGTGTTTCTGTGCACATGCATCGATTTCATTATGGGGATAACCGAGAAAAAAGTCTATTAGCTAGCTGTATCCGTCGCTTGATTTCGTGTTTCATTGTGGTCCCTCCCTTGTGAAGTTGCAACCCAGATATGAAGTCGTTCAGGAACTCGATGTTAAGGTCCCCCACCTTGAGCTCGATTGTGCAGGTGAAACTAAAAACTGCGATATTGAAATGAGAAACTTTCTTCAATTTGGAAAATATGTATTTGGGGATTTTGTATTTTATTTTTGGGGATTTTGCTTTGGGGACAGACAGACATCGTTAAATCGACCCAGGGGGTGACCCTTCCCTGTTCATTCCCATTTCAAGGGGTCACATTTTTCCTTGTGACAAGAACGATATTTTATCGGTATCGATAGAAAAAATTTCAAACATCGATATTGTTGAATATCGATACTTTCCTTTCGATGTCACAGCTCTATTTCATATCATTTTGATCAGCTGATATTTTGTGGCGATCCATCGACCGATCGATCGGGCGACGGATCGCTCCGATTATGTGTGGCTTATCCAAATTGACTTGGGTCAATGTGGACGCGAACCGATCGGTTCGATAGTGAATGTCGACCTTAAGAAATCAATCCATTTGACTATAGTTTTTTCTCTTACATAAATATACAGAAAATAACCCGAATTCGTCCGACCTCAGCAATTTAGTACCTACGTATGTACATCCGTTGCAGGTAAAAATCCGGCCAATTAGGGCCGTGTGTGTGCCGACTCGCCGATAGTAAATTATGCGAATGATAACGCCACTCACTATCGAGCTCGATAGTGTGTGGTGAGCTTAAGCCAAAATTCTTTGTTTTGACAATACAAAAATACTTTTACCTTAATGGAATTAATTTTTCTTTTTTTTTCAATTTTAATTAAATTAATAAAGAAATGGAAAAGGATAAAAAAAAATGTGTTTAATTTTTGTTATTCCACATCCTTTCCAAGGCTTTTTCAGGGTGAATGTCGCAGGTTTGTATGTAAGTAGTTTTTATTGTAAAGAGCATTACTATATGAACTAATTTCGATGGCATTCTACCAACGCCATCTAGATAGACAGGCCTGCGCTCAGCTTATCGCGTACATCGTTGGGCTCATTCACAAAACATTGAGCAGCTACGTAGCGACATCTCCCCTCCATGTCACACGGAGCGACTGCTCCCTGTCACAACCGTCACACATCTGTTTTGTGAATACACCGGCTACATATCGAATTTGAGACAATCAGCTGACATGGCAAATGTCTAACGGCTAACGGCTGTCTGTTTAAATTGTTTGGTTTGGCCGGCTCTCAGAGGAACTTCTGGAGTGGCCCATAGGCTCAATTTATGGGACGAGAGAAGAGCGCGTTTAATTTTTCATGGGAGAGAGAAAGAACGGGACTATTAATGCCAACCACCAATAGGACGCGGATATTTGACAGCTATATATACAGCGGGGAGTCAGAAACGAAAACAAACATTTTAATATCGGTTTTCTGACAGAAAACTCACAAAAACAAGTAACGCGCACATCACATCTAAATATTTAATGTTTTACCTATAAACAGACACCCCCGTCTTAGAGATACGCTGGTTATTTTTGCAGTCACCGACGAGGCATTTCAATTTACCACAACTCACTACCGCACCAATTTGTCCTACCGGAAATTTCACTAGTGTCTTCTCTACATAATCGCGGCTTTTTACACTCAAAAACCGGCTCCAAACTTTCGCGAATTCAACCGTATTTACTTTTTGCCACTTTTTGCACAAAGCGCCATATACACAACGTGAAAATGACAATCTTAAAACCGTTAACTTTACTCTCCCAGCTCTCGTCTTTTTCAAGAAGAAGATCGTCCCATTTTCAAGCTGTCAATTTGTATGGTTTGACAGGCATATACCCATTCCTTTGTTAGTTATATATTCAAATGGCCGGCTTATACAAATATACAATTAATGAAAACACCAGGCAGGCACTGCCTGCATTCAGGAATCATCATCGCTCCCTGAGCGGTCCTTCCCCTCTTGAGCGCTGTGGAGTGCTACTGTCCCAATGAGTGCATTCACGACGCTCGTTTTATCCGGATCGCTACGGAGCGCTCCGTAGCGCTACAACCCCTCCCGGTCGTGATTGCAACCGCTCCTTCCATCCGCTCTGGAGCGGTTACTTCCCCTTGGTAGCAGAAATTTTTTACGCTCTCTGGGCATGTAGCGCTACATTTGACAATTCGCAGCTGGTATGTGCGTTGTGACGTTTGTGTACATCAAAAGCGCAAATAGAATCCCCGTCTATGTAAATTCACTGCCTTCTCGTCTTTGATTTGATATTTCCTTGTTTCGTGATGTGCCAAAAAATGTCTTGCGATGGAAAATTGGCAATTGTCAAATATTTGCGGTGTCACCTGTTTGTCAGACATTTCATATGTAGCGGTTCAATCACGAAAGAAATGTTGACAGGTAGCGTCTCCTCAAATGTGTAGTGGAGGGGATGTAGCGTTCTGTAGCGAAAATTTTTCACTTGAATGCAGCCTTTGAGTGCATTCACGACGCTCGTTTTATCCGGATCGCTACGGAGCGCTCCGTAGCGCTACAACCCCTCCCGCTCGTGATTGCAATCGCTCCTTCCATCCGCTCCGGAGCGGTTACTTCCCCTTGGTAGCAGAAATTTTTTACGCTCTCTGGGCATGTAGCTGCTACATTTGACAATTCGCAGCTGGTATGTGGGTTGTGACGTTTGTGTACCTCAAAAATGCAAATAGAATCCCCGTCTGTGTATATTCACTGTCTTCTTGTCGTTTGATTTGATATTTCCTTGTTTCGTGAGTGCCAAAGAAATGTTTTGCAGTGGAAAATTGGTGAACGAAAGTTGTGGAGAGGATTTCAACATGTTAACATAACCACCATTGTAGCGGTTCAATCACGAAAGAAATGTTGACAGGTAGCGTCTCCTCGAATGTGTAGTGGAGGGGATGTAGCGTTCCGTAGCGGAAATTTTTCACATGAATGTAGCCAATGTCTGGTGAATGCAATCGCTCCATGGAGCCGTTACTGAGCTGATACTTCTCCTTTTGAGCGAAAATTTTCCACGCTTGGAGCGTGATACATTTTTGTTTTCACAATTCGCATCACAGATGGTGCGCGCGTCATATGTCATTTGATTGAGTGTTTGACAACACAACGTCCTGCGTGTTATTTTACGGGAATTTTGCTGCAAAATTACAATTAAAAGGTGAGTGGTGTTTTCATTAATTGTATATTTGTATAACCCGGCCAAACCAAACAATTTAAACAGACAGCCGTTAGCCGTTTGTTAGACATTTGCCATGTCAGCTGATTGTCTCAAATTCGATATGTAGCCGGTGTATTCACAAAACAGGTGTGTGACGGTTGTGCCAGGGAGCAGTCGCTCCGTGTGACATGGAGGGGAGATGTCACTACGTAGCTGCTCAATGTTTTGTGAATGAGCCCATTAACATGATGTTCGCTGCTCGGATCAGGTAATTTTTCCACGAAAATGTTCCCGCGTGTCTTATCTCTCTCTCTCTCTCTCTGGATCCTGTCAACCCCTTGTGGGGCATAGGGCATTAACCACGCCGACTTTCCACCTCGTCCTGTTCGCCGCCATCGCCTTCAACTGTCTCCACGATTTGCCTAATGACTTACCGATCGACCTCAACTGATCTTCTCCAGGTGTTTCTAGGTCGTCCAACGCGGCGACCTGCATCGGTTCCCTGTGGGTTCCAATCGAGGGCCTGTTTAGCAATGTTTTCCGGCCCCTTTCGGAGTGTGTGACCTATCCATTGCCACTTTCGCCTTTTTATAGAGGTGCCTATCCTGTCCTGGCCGGTAATGAATAGGAGGTCGTCGTTAGAAATGACCTCCGGCCAGCGTATGTGCAGGATGCGCCGTAGACACTGGTTCACGAAAGTTTGCAATCTAGTTGCTATCGCCCTGGTCACCTTCCAAGTTGAACAGCCATAAAGAAGCACAGATTTTATATTGGTTTCGAAGATCCTGAGTTTGGTACGTCTGGAGATGTTGTTGTTTTGCCAGAATGGAGTTAAACTGAAAAAAGCTGCCCGAGCCTTATTGATGCGAGACTGTACATCAGCATCCGCTCCCTCATCTGCTGTAGCTACGCTTCCGAGGTAGCAAAAATTGTCCACTTTTTCAAAAATTGTCAAACTACAACGACTTCAATGGGCAGTGCATGTACAACGAATGGACGATGATCGCATGCCGAAAAGAGTAATGAACGGACAACGAGTCGACGAAGCGTGACTGTGAGAACGACCTACTGGGCTTCCAAGGTTTGGAGGACGCGGTCACGTGACCGAGGTAACGATCCAGGCGGCCATGGCCTGACGTCGGGCTGTCGTGCCACGATGATGATGAATGTACAGGATACACACACACACATTTTTCTCTTTTTGCATCGAGGGGGTATGTCAGTTCTTGATCGTTGAAGAACGGGTCGCTCCAGTGCGTAGAACGCCGCGGACTTTACGGTTGCGGTTTTTTTCGCGTCGGCTGGAGGATCGCTTGATCCGAATAGATTAACGGAACGGATCGAAGGTTTCCAGAAACTACTCACTGCTCATACTCAACAGAAATAAACGCTCTTACCCAAACTAACCGTTTTGTCCCGCATTATTTTTGCATTTTAGGTCAGTTTTGAGGAGAAATACCATAAATCGGCGAATTAAAGTATTTGGCTAAGAATTGAATGTCTATCTCTCTCAATTGCGCTAAACCCTTGTGGGGCATAGCGCGTCAACTGTTCCATGTGGCCCAGTTGAAATTTTCGTCGGCATATAAACTGGTTTCGGAGAATGCAGTTGCCAGCATGCACATCCATGGCCATGAACGTCATCGTAGACGGGATTCGAACCCGAAACGTTGGTAGTCAAACATGAGACTGATACCTCAACACACTGCGCTACCGGTCGCCTGTCGCCCTTATCTAACTACTGCAAATAAAAACTTCACCTGTTTTCCGAAAAAAAGTCTTTACTTCCTTCACTATGATACTTTCAATATATGTGTATAACCAATATATATGACGCCTCTTATGATTTAATGGTAATGGTTGATCGAACCGATAACATGCATGGCTCTTGAGATGTTCGCAATTCAATTTATGCGTACGCGAAAGAAAAACATTTTCGCCCGACTCGCTTCAAAAAAACAAAAAGCAAACAGAACTACTTCAAATAACAAAAATTAAAAATTCGGACATTGCCGTCGACATAGCATGAATTCAAAATATTTACAGCATTTTGTTTAATATCAAAATACTCCCCGACTAAATGACTAATACAAATAGGAAAACTCATTTCTTATCACCACGCGGCTTTCAAAGAATTAGAAACAACGAGCAACAGAGCATCGCGACCGTCTCTCCGCCTACTTCCCCAACAGCTTGTTCATTTCCTTGTTCTGTTTGCCCATTTTAATGTCCACATCTTCAATTTTGTAGTTCATGCTGTCGAGCAAGTCATTCTGACTATCAATCTCCGTCTTCAGATCCAAGCCGAGATTCTTGAGCCGCGACAGGCTCTCGCACATTTCACCCAAATTCTCCTCGAGTTGTGAATCGAAACTTTTCGTTGGCGACTTCATTTGGACCACCTCGTCGCTTCGCAGACGATTTATAGGATGCGAATTGTAGCGTTCTTCGGCCGAGATCGCGGCCGGATCGAAACCATTTGATTGTGCGGACGGGTAGTCGTCGGCATCCATTTGGCCGCCCGATGAGGACGATGTCGCACCAGCTTGTGACGATTGAGGTGCGGCCATGCCTCGATTGCCGGACAAGTAGTTCTTCAGACCACCGAAAACACTTTTCAGTCCGTTCAAGTGTCGCTGGCTGAAACGTAACGTTTCACCGATTTCGTCCAACTGACGACTCGTCTTCTCGAGCTGTTCTCTTTGTTTGTGCAGTTCGCCAGCTGTGGCCTTGCCCACTTCCTCGGTTTCAATCAAAAGACCTGCAAGGAAAGGCGGATGGATGCATGGATGACGTGCGTAAATGCAAGTGAATCCGTGGAATTATTTAGACACACGTACCTAAACTACGTTTCGATGAATCCAAGGTTCGATTCTCGATTTCACGACGTTTTTCTTCGAAAGTTTGCTTTTGTTGTTCGAATGGATTCGTGCCCGCGGACGGGTTGACCCTTGAGTTTTTCAGGAATGTCTCGTCGTCCACGTCGTCATCTTCGAACAAACAATTGGGATTCGACACGTAGTTATGGCCCGACATGATTCAGGATTGTAGAAATCACTAAAATATGCTGGCTCCGGGGGTGGAAAATGACTGAACTGAATAGTGAAAACTTTTCTATGACTGTGTATTGCTAGGAATTGTCAATGAGCTGAGCTGTCACCTAATTAGAGGGTGGACAAGAAGTGTTGTCGCATGGAAGATATTTTGTGTGGAGAGATTTCGAATTGTAGAGATGCGAATATTGCGGAAATATAACGCATCTGTTGCCGTCGGCTCTTTCTCTTTACTTCTAATAAGGCTCTAAAAAGGAGAGTACGCTCGGCAGCCATTTTGTTGCCATCGAATGGAGATTTGTGCCCATCGAATGACCATATGAGAGAGAGAGACAGCACATTCATCGGATGTCAGTGCGTCGCTACTACAACAACAACAACAGGTGGGAGCTGTCATGTGTACATGCATGCCACTGTCCTTTGGTTGGCAACAAAATGGCGTCGAGTGTACCTTCCTTTTTAGTGCTCTACTTCTAATCAAAATGTAATATTACATTTAAAGCTTTGTCCTGATGCGAGAAACTAAATTCTGTAAAATAGGTAAAAGAGAAAATAACGGCCAGTGAACGATTTCCGGTGGTAGTTCAATCTCTCCACATGCTACGATCCACATCTTGACATTTCAGGTTTCTCATCCCTTATGGCAATGCCGTTTAGGGTTGCCCCTTTGTGTTTATCTGATTTTAGTCCCAAAATCAGTTGTGTTTCGCAAAGTCCTCGGTTCGCTCGCTTTCTTTCCCACTTTTGATACATTTTCCAATAAATCATTCCATCGGATATACACATTTATTTGCACACTAACATCCCGACACGTTTATTCCCTCCTAAAAACAACCAAAACATGCCAATAACGCGAAAACGGAGCACTTGAACACCCCCTTTCCACCCAACTGTGACTCACACTATCCCCTTGGGACCCATTCACTTGAGGAATATTCTTTGTGCGCATGCCGTTCGGCATCCAACAAGTGCAAATTTGCTGATAACGAACGTTTTATTTGGTGTGTGACGGTTGCAAGGTGTACTGAAATAACAATAAAGTAAATACTGTGCAGTGATTACTACTATTTTTGTCTCTATGAGGCTGTGTAAATAATTGTCGAAAAAATATCCAATTGGGTGGTCGTCTGGTTGGAACTGGAAACTGAAAATTGAATGTGAATGGCGAAGACACGACAATAGCCAATAGGTCGCGAAATGAACTCGAACAGGAATTTCGCTGGAGGCGTTGGCGTGGAGCGGGAGTCATGTGTGGAAACACCAGCCGCACCTGAATGGCTCTCGAAGTTGGAAAGTAGACGCGAAAAATTGACAAAATCCAAGAGATTGGGACATGAAAGTGGCGCCGGAGCTCCATGTAATGTTTGTGGTAAGTGCGTGACCATACTGTCTCGGGGATGATTGATGATGGTCGGTAGGGATGGGACAAGTGTGAATTTAGAGTCTATTTTTAGGGATTACGTGCTAGGTTGTTGTAAGGACAGGTTTCATACAGTTGTAGACTAAAGGGTGGTTAAACTTTTCTGAAATAACTTGCAACACTTTTTCCTACAAGTTATCGACTTTATTTAATTATTTTAATGAGAAAGAGAGGACGTTAATGTTTTCAGTTGCATATATTACTTATTTATGTATAAATCACATAAAATAACGCCCAAAAGTCCAATATAATATCAAGGCCTCGACATACAGTGGCGGACAAAAGTCTACGGCAGCACCTTATATTGAGGTTTTGGTTACAGTATATCCTCGCTAATCCGGACTAATTAAAACATGGCCCTATCCGAACTAGCGAGGAATACGAACTAGTGAGGCACACCAAAAAAGCAATAAAAACTGGCTGTTTGAATGTTAGTCATGTATATTATAACGTTAATAATTTCTTACATTCCCAATTACAAATATAAAAAAAAACATAACAATTTTCACAGGACAAAATTATTCATACTGTATGCATTTACATACAGATTATCAAAATCATTACAGTATGGTATTATTTCCGAAGGAAATCAGTAATTTTAGTTTGTTTTGCAGTTTTTATGTTGTTGATAATTGCACTTTCTTTTAGTTGTCGAAGAGCTAATATCTGTTCGAATGACTGCGTTCCAAAAACGCCAGCGCTGAGTCAGCACCTAGAAGCGATTAGTGCTGCATGGCGATTTGTCGTAGAAACCATTGCGCTGAGTAAGCGCTGAGGGTAAGCGCTTTCATCTTTGGTCAGCATAAAATTTTCTCGCTTTTCTGGCTCAGCGACATTGGCGACAATTGTCAAACTTCGATTCTAACCTCGGCTGTATTGTTTATGGGTGATATTCGTGTTTTTAACGTAAATGTTGAACCTTATTGTGGGAAAGAAAGTTGATACCGTATCTTGTGTGTCACCTGGGACTCATCAAAGCAAGAAATTTATAGTTTTTTGTCAAATGCCAAATTGAACATGGCATTTGACAAATGAGACAGCCGGCATGCCGTTTCAAAAACACGAAAATAATCACAATGTGCTGGTCAGCAATTGTGAAGCGCTGACTAAGCGCGGACTCAGCGATTTTTTTTTAGGAACGCAGCCAATGATCCTCCATTTTGTTCCGCCCATTTAATTTCGAGCTCAAAAGCGAAAATCGCTGCTTCGTTCCTAATTTTGTTTTGTTCCGTTCCTTCCGGTAATTCCTCAATGTCATTTTCTTCCTCTTCGATAAAATATTCAATATTTTGGTCTCCTTCATTTATCCACATAACAATATCGTTAGCATTTCCCTGATATCGTTGAACTCATCGTTCTCAGATCGCTGTGCATTTGATGCCAACCTCTGGGCATACTCCGTCAGAGGTAAAAGATCTTCATCGTTCCATTCATCCCGAAATTTATAGGCGCTCCAAGATTTTTGCAATGTTGTTCCGTCGACTTTCGACCAAGCGCTCGCTAAAAAGTCTATGGCGTGTTTCAATGAGACATTTTTAAGGTTTTTGTTTATGTCTTCTGAATTGGAAATAACTTACGCGAGTAAGCTTTTTTTGTAAAACATTTTTGTCGCTCGAATTGGATTCTGATTCATAGGTTGAATTAAAGCCGTGCAATTTGGAGGCAGAAACATTACCACTATATTATTACCAGCAGACCGTAATTCTTCTTGACTGGAATGGCATGGAGCATTGTCAATTAGCAGAAGGGCCTTGGGCGGAAAGCCATTTTGGATAAGAAAAGACTTGACTTGAGGAATAAAGGACTCATTGTTTTTTGGCAATAAATTGAATTGAATTGAACCACTCCTTAAATAATGAGGATGTCATCCACGCCTTTGAGGTTAATTTATACTCCACAGGAAGCGTCAAGTTCTTCAGTGATCGTGGGTTACGGGATTTTCCTATCACAAGGATTTTCAATTTATCCCTTCCCGACGCATTCGCACACACCAAAAAAGTTAGTCGCTCCTTAGTTTTCTTCCCGGCGCAGTGGCTTCTTTTGCATGTACGAGCGTCTTATCGGGTAACATTTTCCAAAACAGGCTGGACTCGTCCGCATTAGAGATTTGATCTGGAGTAAGATTCATCTCTTCAATTTTTTCGTGAAACGATTTTAAAAAGGGATCTACGGAATCAGCAGCACTGGAGAGTTTTTCACCCGTAATTTTTAGCAACCTGATACCAAAACGGCTTATAAAATTACCGTGCCAACCATTACTGGCCTTAAAATTGTCGTTATTGTAAAGCTGTTTAAAAACAAGCCTTGCTTTTTCGCAAATCAATTCCCTTGAAATTGGAGCATGTCTGCTTCTTTGCTGAAGGAACCACGAATACAGCTTATTTTCCATTTCAGGATACTCGCCAAATCGCCGGGTCTTTCGCTTCTCCGATCCTGATTCCGTTGATAGTATAAAGCTGGATAAAATGAATTTAGATAGTATCGATCCATCTGTTATTTTTTTGTCATCTAACCTTCGAATTTTGTCCTTCTGTTTTTTAATGTCAGATATGGTGGATGTACCAACACCATATTGCAATGCTAATTGTCTTCCTGAAAACCCCACTCAAGTTTGTCGAGTATTTCACATTTGATCTTAAAGGTCAGCGACTTGTGGCTGCGTTTGTTTACTGGAGCCATACCGCACTGTAAGAATTCTCAATATACCACACACGAACTAAGCGATTTTTACAAGTCTAGTCTGCCTTTGTGTAGACGATACTGTATTTTTTGTACATATGTATACGCAAGAATGTATTTTTCCTGTTATTGGCTTCTCCTTTGAGTAAATTGAAAATATTTAACAGAAAAAATGAAATCCGGATTACAAAGGCACTGAAAATCCGGACTACAGAGTGCTTAATACATATTTGTGTGTGATCCGGAAAACTGAGGATCCGAAGTTTCGAGGCTCCGGACTAACGAGGTTGTACTGTAATTGGAAGCTTTAATCAAAAATCCGTTGATGCACATTTTTTCAGTAAATATATTTATAAAAAAAAAACGAAAACAAAAACTTTTCATAACAAATTTAATGAGAAATCCATAAAAACATAAAAAATTGAATGGACAAAAGTCTACGGCAGTCAGTGCTGGCTGACTTATACACAAAAAATTTCCAACTAAACCTAACTGAATTTCTTCAAAATTTGTTTATTTGATCTTACTGCCTTTCAGTACATGTGCGACTGCAACTCTACTATAGGTTTATCGCTAGTTTCGAACTGTTAAGGACCGCGAAATGTCATCGCGAAAATAAATTTCTAGTGATGTCCGAAATTTGATCGTCCAGTATAAAAAAGTGCTCGGAAATTGCGAAATAACAAACTAAAACGAAGTTCTGTTTATACCATTATCAAAAAATTTTAAGGCAGTGGTTCCATTGAAAATAAGCCACGAACTGGCCGACCGAAAAAGCTTTCACGCAGAGACATTGGGTGGTATGCATAATAATGAGGATATACTCAAGAGTGAAGTCTATTGAGGACATTCCTGAGTCTGCTATGTTCGGTGAATCGAGTGAAAAATTTGTATGCATAAAACTACTCTCCGCTCCACAGTGAAAATTGAGTGGAATTCTGTCAACTCAGCTTTACTCCACTCGAGTCACTTTATGCATACCACCCATTAGTTCAATTTGAAAAGAAGTGAACAAAAATCCAAAAATAAGTGCTCCAGATTTGGCGAAACAAGTAGCTGCGGTAAGGAAAAAGGATGTCCATGCGAGAACAATCTCGAGAGCATTAAATTTTAATGGGTTTCAAAGCAGAACTTCACGTAAAAAACCATTAATATCCGCAAAAAACCGATTTCTGCGGCTAGAGTTCGCCAAGGCCCATATCAACAAGGACAATGATTTTTGGAATCGAGTCCTTTTTACCGATGAGTTGAAATACAACATGTTCGGGTGTGATGGTCGCAGTAAAATATGGAGAAAAAAGAATACGGCATTAGAGACCAAAAATTTGATTCCTACTGGCAAGCACGGTGGAGGTAATGTTATGGTTTGGGGAGCCATAGCTGCATCTGAGGTCGGCAGATTGGCTTTTGTTGAAACTACTGTGGACCGCTATGTTTACAAGATCCTGTTGGAACAACATTTAAGGGCATCAATTGAGAAGTTATGCCTTGGAGAGAGCTAGATTTTCCAAAAGGACAATGATTCGAAGCACACAGCACTTTTCGTCAAGAACTGGTTGTTGTACTACGCTCCCAGGCAGCTGAATACGCCTCCCCAAAGTTCGGATTTAAACCCAATAGAACATGTATGGGAGCTTCTGGGGCAGAAAATTCGAAAATGTTGCGTAAAAAATAAAAATTTGTTGAAGGAAGTGCTCATTACAGAATGGGAGAAAATTACATCCGCAGAAACTGGTAATTTAGTCGCATCTATGCCCCGAAGACTACAAGCAGTAATTGATGATAAAGGGGGTCCAACCAAGTATTAAGCCAGCAAATAATTTTAAAAATTCCGACACGTTTAGTTGGAAATTTTTATTGCATAAGTCAGCCAGCACTGACTGCCGTAGACTTTTGTCCATTCAATTTTTTATGTTTTTACGAATTTCTCTTTAAGTTTGTTTTGAAAAGTTTTTGTTTTTGTTTTTTATAAATGTATTTATGTTACTGAAAAAATGTGCATCAATGGATTTTTGATTAAAGCTTCCAATTAACCAGAACCTCAATATAAGGTGTTGCCGTAGACTTTTGTCCGCCACTGTAAGTTGGGAAATGGTTGTGCTAGACACGGCTGAGCGACTATCGTTGGCGATTGTGAAAGTTTAAATGATCATAACGAAGCACTTTTCGTGCGTATTTTATGTGGAGGTGCAAGTACGAGGGTAAGGTGAAAAGTTCTCGGCCGGAAAATGAAAGACTGCGATTTTCAGTTAAAAAAATGATTTTATTTTTCTACATAATCTCCCTTGACTTCAACACACTTGGTCCAGCGTTTCTGCAACATCAGCACTCCTTCCCAGAGGTGAGAGTCTGGAAGGCTGTGGAAATACTCATCTACGGCCCTCTCAACTTCTTTATTGGATGCGAAGTGCTTCCCAGAAACAAATTTCTTCAAGTTTGGGAGCAGATGGAAGTCTGAGAATAGGGGGGATGGTCGAGCAAATCGTACCCCAAATCCCGCAGTTTTCCCATCGCCAACGCACACTTGTGTACAGGTGCGTTGTCCTGGTGAGGGGTGATTTTGTCTTCTCACAAATTTTGGCATCAAGCTGGTGAAGAAGTTTGGAGTAGTAATATTCGCCTGTTATTTTTCTGCTTTTTTCAAGATAATCAATTAACAGGATCCCTTTCGCATCCCAAAACTCGCTGGCCGTGACCTCTCCGGCAGATGCTTTGAAGAGAGAGTATAAGAGGAAATGAAAAAGAGCGAGAGAAACGAAGTAATTCGGCACAAGTGAGGAAGTAGGAAGGGGGATGGAAATTTGACATCTCTTTTGCTCTATATGGACCGAGCGGGTGTTCCGCGGCAGAGAGACAGACTGGAATGTTATTGCTCCAACTGGAAAAGTAGGAGAGGGGATGACATCTTGCGTGCTTTCTGTGCATTTATATAGACTGCGCGGGTGTTGCGCAGTGGAGGGCGTGTGTCTTTCCGTTTACTTTTTACGACTGGAATTGCTTCAAGTAGTTTAGTGTTGAGTATATGCGGATTGCTCCTCCATAGGTATTCTCTATGGGCAGATGCGATCGACTTCGCTTTGGCGCTGAATCACCGGCTTCCACCCACTGCTTCGACTGCTGTTTCGTTTCTGCCGTGTAGTGGTGGACCCAGGTCTCATCCATGGTGACAAATCGCCGCACAAAATCGGTCGACAAAGATTGCTGCAAAAATAAACACGAGTACTCTACAAATTACGCTGCCGAGTTCATTAGCTATTGTAAGCGGCGTTCCCTAACGCGGATCACAGAATCGTGTATTCTGGCCGAAGAAAAATCGCTTTAAATGGTTGTTCTGCCTAATGCCCGAACCAGATGGAAAGCAGAATGCAGCAGCAGCGGCAGTGAAATGTCAAGTTAGTGGATGTTCACACTGCGTGCGATACCGAGCCGTGCCGGGTCGAGCGATGCGATGTGGTGGGTGTTCACATTGCACGCCGTGCGACGCCGAGCCGAACGATGGCTTGGGGTGCAAAGATGATCCGAGCGATGGCTTGCGATGCAAAGATGATCCGGGATGTTCACTGCACGCAATGATGGAGAGTAGAGACCAATTTAGTTCAAGGAATAGAATCTGTTCGACATCATGTCGTTTGTGCTTCACCCAGTAAATTTATTTCTGTTTCAAAACAGTGCTCTAAAAATGGAAGGGCGTCGCCATTGGGTGCATCCTGTTAATGAAGAAAGGCCCAGTGTTGGTGAATTCCATCATCTCTTCCGCGACATCAGACGAGAGGGTTCACAAGCGGATTGAGCAGCGGCGCACCGCTGTGTATAAACGCAAAAATCGGCAGCCGCGGCGGCTTTAGGACGATAAATGTATAAACCGCTCCACTCGCCGTTGCGGCCACCGCCGCGGTTTGTGGAGCGGCGAGATTGCATTTGAATTCAGTGTAAGAGCCGGTACACATGGACGTCCAAATGACGCCGGACGCCTCGTCACTTAAGCTCCTCCCTCTTTGATACCTATCTGCATTTCAATTCACAAGATGCGATAGGACACAGCGTCACTCTGTATTATATAAGCCGGGCCACATAATAGCGAACCTGAATTTACAATTTATGTTATTTTTAGTTTTAAATAAACTGTTTTTTGGCCAAAACTTCTAAAATATAAGGAATATCGCATTTTTAACACCATTTTCACCCCCCTTACAAACCCCCGTCCGAGCAAAATGCCGCCGATAGCTATCTGCGGCCATGTGCATCGCTTCATTGCCCGTAATGTATTTCTTCCTAACCGATTGAAAGTGACGCAGCATCAGGCGTCATTTGGACGTCCATGTGCACCGACACTAAATATGTAAACCGCCGCTTCTGCTCTATGCCTTTATACGCAGCGGTGTCCGCTGCTCAAACCGCTTGTGAAACTACGCCTTCTAAACGCGACCTTATTATGGTGGTAATAACCTTTCATTTGAGCCATACTGAATGAAAACCGGAGTCCAAAGCGTATAAACCCTAGACTTATACAGCACAGACCTAGTTGTGATACCAAAACTTCCAACTGGCAACGGCCATATGCATTAAAAGTGAATTTCCCATATGGTCAGTTTGAGCTGTGGGCGTGGATCCAATGAAAAGTTTCATCGTTCATCCATTCGAATTTTGGATATTTACATTTGAACTAACGTTTATAGCGAAGGTTGCCGTTCATTCAATAGGGTCATGCCCATTCGCAAAATCAACTAACCAACCCACACTATAAATATTTGTCGCATTTTGCAAGTCGCTAGCATCATTGTATCGAAAGTTATCGCTCATTTGAAATTTCATCTGTAGGGGTTCCTTCGGTCGGATCTTGCCCATTTTCAATACCAACCAACTAGATCATGCTACAAACATTTGACCAAAATTTCAAGTTTCTAACTTCATTTTATCGAAAGTTATCGTGCAAACGGACAGACAGATGACCCTCATAATTTCCATGTATACACTGCCACACCGCCGCGCCTAAAAGTCTAGGGTATAAAAGCAGACATACATGCATTTTTTTCAGTGTGATCTTACATCAAATATTACTTTACAGCTCGTACTTGCACCATACTGGCTCCATGTAGCTTCACATCGCAAAGCCCATAAACTCCATCGCAAAGCCCATTAAATTCCATCGCAAAAAATCAGCAGTCGGTACTCGCACGAAAAAGCAAAATAGTTTGTAAAAACATCGGGCCATCGCTCGGCTCGGCTGCGCATCGCGCGCAGTGTGTACACTCAAAGCGTGATTCCATTTAAAATTGAAGACTTTCCATTTTCTTGCTTTAAAAGCTTGTAATCGCATTGCATCGCTCGACCCGGCTCGGCTCGGCATCGCACGCAGTGTCAACATCCACTTAAGGTCGCCACACATGACCGCGCAGAACCACAACCGAACTTCCATCGAACCATCAAAATTCATAGAACGGTGGAAATGAGATTTTTTCTATTGAGTTTAACGTGGTTGTCGTGTGTGGCGACGGACCTTAAAAGAAGGCATGCATTTCCCTTAACCGACATAGATTGAACGCAGCGACAGCGCCGAAAGCAGATCTGCCTGTTGTTGTTGCTTCCGCTGTTGCTGTTTTCTGCGTTCAATCTGGTTCGGGCATAAAGGCTGATACTAGCTTTTTGGTGGGGAAAATGTTGCACTTATCTCTCTTACAAGAAGTGACAGTGTAAGCTTGCCCAAAGCATATATCCGCGGCGCTCTACACGACACCTTGTTTGCTACCAGCAGATTGTACCTTTCCACAAATTCTAGCAGTTGCTGTCCTCTGGGATTGTCGCCTGCATTTCAACGGGCCCCACACAGTGTTGTCTGCATTGGCGTCACAGCCTATGATCATATCTTTCCTTACAATATCTTATCATATTTTCCACTTCCTCTGATGGAGGTGGTTCTGATGCATCATAAGGGAGATATGCTGATGTAATTAGGAATGATCTTGCACCACTGCCGATCATTACTACCGTAAGATCGGGCGAGCAGAGATGCATCATTTGTACTGCACGTATTCCATGACGCACCAGGATGCAGGCCATTATTTTACCGTCTACCTGTGCATAGTACAGGTTTGCGGTTTGTTGTGACATACCCTTAATTTTGTAAAATCCAGGGTTCCTGTATTAAAGTTATGTCCAGTTTTTCTTCCTCAAAGCATCTCGTCATCATCGCTGATGCTGCTTTGCTGTGATGAATATTCAACTGGCACACAGTAAGTGTCTCTTTGTGCCTTGTTTGTTCACCTTGGTTAACATCTCTTGCGGGTGGTCCACTAAGTGAAACAGTCTTTCCGTGAAGACTCTTCTCTCCCCGTGGTTGGTCCGGTTTTGAGTTTCTAGGGTTGCCGCCCTTGAATCTCTTCTCCCGCCTTTCCACTTTTTCGATTTCTCCCCGATGGCCTGCCTCTGCCCTCGACACCTCCTCTTCATTCTCTGCTTCTCACTTTTTGTTGTGATCCGCATCGACTCTGAGTCGGCATTTTGGTGTTTATTCTGAGTACACATTATCTGACTGACCTCTCCGCGCATTCCGCCGCATCATTGTCCGTTTCAACAACGTCTCTCTTCTCCCCTGGAGCTACTTCTTCAGATATTAACCTCTCCAACCCTTGCGAGTCGTCGCTGTCCATCTCCTTGGAATTCCTCCTGCCGATCTTTCCAAGAAAGTCTTCATTGAATTCCATATCTTGATTTTTTTGATTCAGGTTTGGGTGATGCAAAGCAATTAAGGTTTCTCCCCTAACCTAACAGATCGCTACTCTGTAGATCACGGTTCACCAGGTGCAAGAAAGGAGCAAAGTGCAGTGTTGGATCCGGAACCCCGCCGATGGACTTTCACCGCAGTCACCAGCTCCAACCTCACACCTAGTCGCCGTGTCACCTATGCAGAGAGTTACACAGACGCCCCTCTGCCAACGTACGGTCGGGGAGACAGTTTACACAGCCCATACAATTGGTTATTGTACAGGTGTGTGGCAATAACGTGCCCCGTTAATGATGACCACTTGCGTCCCTGGTCACCTTCTCCCGAACGGTCGCATATTGTAATCTATCCGACCCATGCAGGCGTGTAGCTATCATCCACATCATCAGTAGTTATTCGCCCAAATGAGGGCTTAAGCTTGGAGCCCATCATTAAAAAAAACATTATTAATTTATCTATCTTTCAGGATCTGCATGTCCGGGACTCGATTTGCACTTCTGGCGAAAAGTATGTCGCAATTGCAAATGTCGAAAAGACCAGCATCACTGTGACGACGATGAACTGTCCGGTTGGGCTCAGTTTGAAATTCTGGGCCAAATACGCTCTAAACCAGCATGTAAGCAAAACGCAGGATTTATCCTTGTAAAAAATAATGCTTCAACTCCTTCTCCTTTCCAGTTATGAAAATAGAAGCCCTCGCCGATCAGCCGGTCAAACTCGAATGGATCCCACCCAACGCTACACCTGATGTCGTTTCCGACTATATGGACAAACTCGGCTCCGAGCAGATTCCAGTTGCAGGCAGTGATGCAGCCAACAAGCGAAAACAACAACTTGAATTTCAGGTGCCGCCACACGATTTGGATGCAACCCTTTGTCATAATTTGAGCGACGCCGAGGCAGCCCAATTGCAACAATACGTCAACAAGGTGCGAGAACATTGTGTCGGTCAGGGCAATGTGGTACGCGTGGGAGTCGTTTCGCACGGAATCGTTGGCAACGTTCCGGGTGTACAAACACTTGAAGATGTCCAACTCGAGGGTGTTAAATGCCCACCGGCTAAAGTTTTAACAAAATTGCGAGCGACCCAGGCGCAAGTGATTAACGATCGAGTGATGACAGCTGTTCTGAGTTCGCAAGGATTAATTAACGCACTATTGTGCGAGCCGCCCCAGGCGATCCCGAATAAATTGGTGGCATTCGAATGCGCTCTTAGACCTGATTTCAATGACGTGCCATTAAGTCCAGCCAATAAACAGAAATTGCGTGCTATGCATCTCAATACGGGCATGGTGCAGAGTTTAGTCGAAAACGGACCTATCTATGATGCAATTCTGAACGACTTGAAACGGAAGCGGGTGGATTTCTCTCAGGATCCAATCATTGTTCCGATCGACAAATTTCGAACAGAGTATCTGTCGAACGATCAGTTTAAACGTGACATTGATAAAATGATTGACGATTTAAAATTCGTTGTACCCTCGCCGTATGCAACGCCGACAAAGGCGAAGCATGTAGACCAAGAATCATTCCATTCGCCTCTTCAACTGCGAAATCCAGTTGAAACACGGACCGGAAATCTTGTCAATCAGGAGACGCCAATGCGTAAAGTTAAATTCGGAGGAGTTAGTATTGCATACGATTTGGGATTGCCTGAAGATGCGGTTATAGAACGCGACCCATTCTTTGCCAAAATTGTCAATTCGGAAATTTTGCATAGTGCTTTAAGGAGTCCGGCTTCGTTGTTGGGCAAGCAGGGAATCGTTTTATCTAACGTGCCTATGGTGTCTGACCTGGGTGCTGTGGAGAATTTGAGTCTTCCGGTGCGTAGAAAACTGGAAAGGATGGGCGTGAATCAACAGGCCGTTCAAAGCGCTGTAGTCAATGGACCAATGTACGACAAACTTCTCGGTGCTCTTCGGGACCGTAATATTAATTTTTCGAATTGTAAACTCCTGGCCCCAATGGATGAGTTTCGCGATGAATATATCGAGAACGTGCCGTTCCAAAAGGAGATCACCAGCTTTGTCGAGACCCTGCCCAACAATTTTAGTATTTCTTACTCGGAGCCGACAGCCACAACTGGCGGGCAATACTATTCAGCGGTGCAACCAATTAGTGCTCTTCCGGCATCGAAAAGCTCGGATTCAGGATTCGAATCAAAACCGCCTACGCCGAATCACGCTTCTTATCCGGGCGTGACAAGCGATTCAGACGATCCGACTCTTTTTGGTATCGGTGCTAATGCTGGCAAATGGAACTCCATTCCAGGTATCGAGGATATGAACATGTATCCGCACGTTAAACCACCCACAAAATATGCCCAGGCAGTGGACAATCTGCCGAAAGGATTGGAAACCCTCTCATTGGCCGTTCCACCGAATGTGGGATCGGCCGTCGTGCAATCCGTACCGGTGCTAAAATGCGGCGAATGCGCGAACGACATTATGTCGGGCGAGGTGGCCGTGAAGGCCGAACGAGCTGGCAAGGAGACAGCCTGGCATCCGCAATGCTTTGTGTGTCATACGTGTCGCGAACTTCTTGCCGATCTGGTCTACTTCTTCCACGGCGGCAATGTCTATTGCGGACGTGATTTGGCCCTGATTTTGAAAATTCCCCGTTGCAATGCATGTGACGAGTTGATTTTCACCAAGGAGTATACAGCGGCCGAGGGGGCAACGTTCCACATAAAGCATTTTTGTTGTTATCAATGCGACACGCCGCTGGCCGGACAACAGTACGTGCCCGATGAAAAGACCAATATGCCGTTGTGTTTGAAATGTTACGACGTATACTATGCGGAACGATGTCAGTTTTGCAAGCATGTGATAGGTCCTGCGGAACAGGGAGTGTCGTGGGGAAAGGTTCATTGGCACGGCGAGTGTTTCATGTGTGCCGGTATTGGTTGTGGCAAGTCCTTGATTGGAGGACGTTTTTGTGTTAAGAATAATATGCCATTTTGTAGTCCACAATGTGTGAAAAGTGTCATTTTGACGTAGATTTGTAAGGGGAGGAAGCGTATTGTGCTATTGAATCTTAGAAGAATTTATGAATCGTACTTTCTTTTTGGTGCGTATATTTAAAGCAACTACGAGCATTTGTGTTTTTGTCAAATGAAATTTTATATACAGATACACAAATGTACATACTATTTTTCGATGCAAGTATTACCATTAGAATTATATAACCGATTTTTTAATAAAAATTCATATGAGCGAATTATTAAGACTTTATTTTTTTAAGCAAATTATTCTCGCTCTTTCGTCTTCTTTTATAAAAAAAAAATGAGGAAATAGTGTAATCGTTTCCTTAGTAATGTCGCTCTTAGTTCTTGCTTCAGTCGTCATGGTTTACAAGAGTGTCTAACTCTCAAACTCAACACCACGGTTACACTCTCCCACCTATTTGTATCAAGCACACATCTCAGCCCACTGAAACGAATCGCGAAAATTCCAAACAACTAATTAAATATCTTATTCAATGGTTACGTCGTCTTCAACCTCCAAAGATATTCTTTTCATCTTAACTACTACTCTCTTGTGAAGATGAGCTGAACTCGGAGGCATTTCACGTGTTTAACGACATCAGAGTGATAATCCGAGAAACCAGTTGTAAAATAGACAAGGTCAACTGCTTCATCACTATGTCCGCAGAGTGATCACGCGTAGGTACAGATATATCGCGAAACAACTTTGCCAGCAAATGGATGCAATTCGGAATTTATGTCCGGAATACTACAATACAACGTACCTCATTGTACATCATACAAGTTTCTATTGAATAAAAATGACGGTAAGCGTGTATTGCAGACGATGAGCTCAGTAGTCGCGACAATTTTGGAAAACATGTTTACATTTAGTGAATAAAAACAATAAATTCCTCCGATTATTCACCAAATATTTCCAATAATTTATCAGAATTTATTGAATACGATCTTATTATAGAGTTGAGGTCAAATCGGACAGTGAATTGTCTTTAGTGCTTATCGAATGAAATACAGATGTGTTAATGATCATCTTAAAAAAATATTTGTTGGGAACTAAAATAACAAGGGCTCAAGGGACTTTTGGGATTATACTCCAGAAAGGGAGGTAGCGCTGTGGTAATCAAATGAACATATTTTGCACAATCCAGAATCCTAAGCTCATGGAATGCAATCATGATTACAAATTTTGTCAATTCGTTTTGTTATTTCTTCTAAAAACTTTATAACGTTGAACCGTCTAATCCCACAATTCACATGGTCTCGGAAGGTAAAGTCATCCGTTCCCGAACGACTGAAAAATTAACCCTTTCATTTGTTGCCCCTTTAACTATGTCAAGCCAGAGGCGATCATCGGCGCTCTCATAAGCCTTGAGGTTGAGAGTTCCTTGGTCCAACTCATTAACCTGATGTTAACATCCAGAGTGATCACATCAAAACTGGGTACTTCGTCAGTCTGCCGTAGTGTTTGCAGGGGTACTCCTCAAGGCGGTGTGCTTTCACCGCTTCTTTGGAACGTTACGGTCAACAGACTGCTCTTAGACCTGTAGGAATTGGGTTGTAAGGTGACCGCATGATATCTCCATTGCTGTCTCTGGTAAGTTCCCAGGAACTCTTAGCGAAGTAACGCAGCATGCGCTATCTCTTTTGATTAATTGGACTAATAGATGTGGCCTGGGTGTTAACCCCAGTAAGACCAACTTAGTCCTTTTCACCAGGAAACGCAGCATTCCACCAGTGATGCCTCCTGTTCTGGAGGGGGTGAGACTTGCTTTCGCGGAGAGTGCTAACTTCCTTGGCTTCATTTTGGATAGTAAGCTAAATTGGAGACTAAATATCCAGAAGCGCACGGACAAGGCTACTACTGCTCTTTATTGCTGTAGGCGGGCTATAGGCAAAACATGGGGCTTGAAACCCAAAGTTCTGCACTGGCTCTATGTGGCAGTGCTTCGCCCCATACTGCTGTATGGAGTCGTAGTCTGGTGGAATGCCCTTCAAAAGGCAGCTAACTTTAAATTATTAGCCAAGGTGCAGAGAACAGATTGTCTGGCGATCAGTGGTGCTCTACGATCAACCCCATCTGCTGCTTTGGATATGATGCTCAACCTGTCGCCGTTGGATATTCAGGGGAAGCTCATGGCGGCGAACTCAGCCATTAGAATTAGAGAGACCTACCAGTGGATAACCTTGGGAACCGGTCACTCAACGATCTTGAACGACGCAGAGATTCCTGAGTCGATTGATTACATCTCACCAAAGCGATGGTTCATGAAGAATCACATAAACCTGATTCCATCGCGGAGTCTGTGGGAAAGTGGTGGTCCATCTATACCGCACTCGCTGGAAATTTACAAGGACGGGTCGAAAACTGCCGAAGGTGTGGGTGCTGGAGTATTCTCTGACGAGCTGAACCTTCACCTATCCTTCCGGTTACCGGAATACTGCAGTGCTTTCCAGGCGGAAATTTTTGCGATTAAGGAAGCGGTGACTTGGCTGAGTCTTCACGCGATCTCCACGACGAAAATCACTATCTTTACGGATTGTCAAGCCGCAATAAAATCCCTCGAATCAGGGTTCTGCACTTCGAAAAGCCTATCGGAGTTCAGGGGGAGGCTAGCGGAGATGGGTGATTTCTTCGATATTATCCTGTGCTGGATACCTGGCCATCATGGCTTTTCTGGTAATTGCAGGGCGGATGAGCTCGCCTGGAGGGGTGCCACCGACGTGGCTCTGCAGCTTAGCAGCGATATCGCTACACCGATTGCCCTGGTAAAATTCAGAATGAAATCAGCTGCGATCAGGGAATCCCACCTTAGGTGGACTGATGGCGCTTCCTGCTATAATGCCAAGCTAATCTGGCCGAGGCAGAATATCAACCGCACTACTAAACTACTGTCGCTGACTAAATACCAGATCAGCCTGGTGGTTGGCTCCGTTACTGGACACTGCCTTATCGGCGAACATGCCAGGAGGCTACGGCTTCCTTTCTTTGATTACTGCAGAAGCTGTGGGAACGAGGAGGAAGAGGAAAGTATTACTCATCTGCTCTGCGAGTGCTCTGCTTTTGCGCAATTGAGAAGGTCAACTCTTGGTAAATACTTTTACAACCATCTTGGGGAGCTGGCGGAGGTGGAGGTGGGATAACTCCTTCGTTTCGTCAGCGGCTCCGGGTGGTTCTAATACGTTGCTGTTTGGTTCTCCTAGGGTATCACAATGGACCTATGTTTTCTGGTCTAAGTGTGCTGTTTTCAGCAGCCCTGTTACCTAACCTAACCTATTTGTTGCTCGGTAACCAGCTCTATGATGCTACCTACATCTAGAGAGACAGAGGTTCAATTCTCGGTGAGTTATTAAGAGCTTGTCAGTATGAATACGGCGCGGATAGGAGATGCATGCTAGCAACTGCACCATCTGAAAATATGCTATCGAAACGCCAACAAGGCATAGTACTACAAGAGATTTTGACGCGCCCATGCCCCTGGAGGGGTCGAGGCAATTAACAACATTTTTTGAAGCGGCGAGATTCCTAGTTATCTTTTAATGGAAACTATAACTCAGTGTAAGCATTAAGTATAAAATATATATTATTTTTTTTTATTTTTTGGGTTGCTGAACACGAATCTGGGGTTTTCCAACAAAAATGTTCCCGGGAAATATGTTTTTTTCTTCACTAAAATCGTGCAAGAAGAACAAATTTTTTTCTGTGTTTCCAAAATAACTCCAAAACGATGGATTTTACGTGGCATCAGTGTCGTTTTGGTGCTGCGTGTCAGGACAAAAGGATCTTCTTCGACATCAAGTGAAACATAAACCAAACCAAGTAAGTAAAAGAAACTTAATTTGTTACAGTTGATCTATGTATTGTACATTTAAGGAAGCCATGCTGACATGGCTATATCGACCGGCTGGCCAAAACATCTATTTTATAGTAATTTTAACAATAATTTCAAAAAAAGACACCTGGCGCAGTGAAGCCAGAGGAACTGATTTTTGATATGGGCTAATTCATCCCGAATTATGAGTTTATGTACGAGTATAATAAAATTAAGATATGGGTGGGATACTTATCTGCAGTTGTAGTACCAAGTGCAGCTGCAGAATTTTCTATTTCGATATTTGCGGCGATATTTTCAGATAATGAAACTTTTTAACTGTTCGATTGATTTTACTATATGAATTTATCTTCAGTTTCATTTTAAGTTTCATCAAATGAATGCCTTTCGTATAGGTAAATCTTTAAACGCTATACTGTCGGATTGGCGTCTGAAACGTTTAGGACGAGTCTGGACACGCTTCTTTTTGCGGATCAATTTGTGTATTAGCGGAGTAAACCAAACTGGACCCTTCCGGGGTTTATAGTTAGGTAATGGAACAAACTTGTAGAAGATGTTGTATAGGATAGTGTAGAAAGTTGTCACAGCATTCTCACAGTTAAGATCCTTCAGAATGAAATACCAATTGATTTGACTCAGCCTTTCATTAATAGAAACGTAATTAGCTTTCCTAAAGTTAAGTCTAGAATGATAAGTCTCTGAGAGAGAGGGTGACAATTTAATGTTGATCTCATGAGCAATAGCTGGATGGTAAGGATCACAAGGAATATAAGCAGGAGTAGGAAAAGAAGACAGAAAAGACAAGGTAAGATTACTTAACACAAGATCGAGAGCACGATCCATAAAGTTCAGAGTTAAGTGGAGCTGTATAAGGTTACAGAATTCAATGAAGGATGTGAGCGACCTTGACATGGAAGAAGAAGTCAAAGGAGACCTGGCCTATCACGCCATCTAACATTGGGAAGATTGAAATCATCACAGATTATACAACAGGAATTAGGAAATAAAATATTAACAGTATCAGATAAGTGATCAAGGAGACTATCATAAACAGCAAATGTGGAATTACAGGGGACGTAGACACAAGCAACCACAAGCGATGTGGAGGTGGAAGTAGGAATATTAACGGTAACACAATCATAAGGTTAGTAGTCCGGATGGCGCAACGGTTAGCACGTTCGCCTTCAACGCACTGGGCCCCGGTTCGATTCCGGGGATTTGCGTGTCGGACTATGAGCCCACTCAGCTGTTAAATGAGTACCCATTATGGGGTAAATAACTCGGTTGAGCGTATTGCTGATCACATACCTCTGCACAAAAACCGTCACGATCTAGAAAATGAGATGATGCTAACTCATCTCGAGGCCGTGGTTCAAATTGGACTGTTGCGCCAGTTATTTATTTATTTTAATCATAAGGTTGAGAAAGGCTAGAGGAAAAAAAAGAACATTCAATGTAGTTCTGGATAGCAACTAGAGCTCCACCACCATTTGTCAGTCCAAGTATTTCGAAGTTTCTATCACAACGGAAGATCTACTGCTGATAGATGGATTTAACCATGTTTCGGTCAAACAGATAATGTCATGAAAAGATGTTAGGTCAGAAACATTTAAAATTTGGAGCTTGGTGTGTAACCCTCGCACATTTTGATAATATAGAGAAAGTGAAGAAGAAGAATTATTTAGGCTCTGACTCTTACTGTACATTTTTTGCATTATTTTGGAGTCGTTGGTACGCGTTGTCGTTGAAAATTTAGTTTAGTTATTAGTTAGTTTAGTTATTTCTTTAAAAGAATTCACGGAGGCCAGAAAGACGCCTTGTATGGCATTTGCAGATCATGTGGAATGGTCACCTTGAACGAAGAGACCATCTTGTTTGGAATTTTCTCCTTGGTCAATTTCTTGCATGTTAGTAAGACAGGTTCTAAACCAAAACAGCTGAAACTTTTTCCTGAAACTGCATTCCTCGCTAATTTTCATCAGTTAGACAAGTTTCGCTCAACTAGCTTTTTCCGCTGTAAATTAATTGTGTTCCCTAAATTTTGCGGTTATATACCTGTAATTCTGCAACTGACTCATTGATGTCACTGAAATTAAGTAGGAACCCAGTCTTGACGTTTGCGCTCAAATTAGATAAGTTTCACTTCTTGCATTATAGAGTTATTTTGCTTAAAAATTTTTGCCGTTATATGGCTGTAACTTTTGAACCGTTTAATGCATTTTTCTGAAATCAGATAGAAGTCGAGTCCTCATTAATATCCACCAGCTGGGTAGGTTTCGCCGAGCTAGCTTCTTCCGTTATGTAGTTATTTTGTTAATAAAATTATGCCGTTATATAGCTGTAACTTTTTAGCCGCTTGGTGGATTTTTGCTAAAACTCAATAATAGGCTAGTTCTTGTCAACGTCTACTCACTGGGCAAGTTTGGTTTAGGTAGCTCCTTCCGTTATGAAGTTATTAGGCTCAGATACTTTCGACGTTATATAGCTGTAACTTGTTAACCGCTTTATCGATAGTGCTGGATTTCAATAGCAGCCGGCTCCCCACTGACATCTATCAACTGGAAAAGTTTCACCTTGCTTATGACTTCCGTTCGACTGTTATCGTGTCCACAACATTTTGCGGATATATATATATAAAGGACACTAAAAAAATCTAATGATGCCAATCGATTCCTGGGGTCATGAAACATAAAGAAAACCAACTCCGGGGTTGGAACTCGTTATTGAAGGAGGGTCGAATAACTGATTTTTTCTTCAAAAATCAGTTAAAAACTTCAGGATAGCCAATAATTTGACTCTTTCTCTCTCCCTCTGGTTCCTGTTAACCCCTTATGGGACATGGCATTAACCACGCCTACTTTCCACCTCGTCCTGTTCATCGCCATCGCTTTCAGCTCACTCAATGACTTGCCGATTGAGACACTCTGTCTCTGTAACCGATCTTCTCCAGGTGTTACTAGGTCGTCCAACACGGCGACTTGCGTTGGTTCCCTGCGAGTTCCAATCGAGGGCCTCTTGAGCAATGTTGCTTGGCCCTTTTCGGAGAGTGTGACCTAGCCATTACCACTTTCGCCTTCCTGTCCTCACCAGTAATAGTAAGGAGGTCGTTGTTAGAAATGACCTCCCGCAGGATGCGCCGTAGACACCGGTTCACAAAAGTTTGTAATCTAGTTGTTATCTCATTGCTCATCTTCCAAGTTGAACAGCCATATAAAAGCACTGATTTTACGTTGGTTACTCGGAGAAAAAACTGATTATACGACGTGATAAGGTGAAAAGTTCTCGGCCTGACACAGAAATACCGTTACAATCAGAAAAAAATTATGTTTCCTGCCTGGGTGCACGTGTCATTAGTTCGATGGGAAAACTGCGAGATTTGGGGTACGGTTTGCTCGATCATCCCCCCTATTCTCAGACTTCCGTCTGTTCCCAAACTGGAAGAAATTTGTTTCTGGGAGACGCTTCGCATCCAATGAAGAAGTTGAGAGGGCCGTAGATGAATATTTTCACAGCCTTCCAGACTATCACTTCCGGGAAGGAATAAAAATAAAATCATATTTTAACTGAAAATCAAATTTTTCACCTTACCCTCGTACTTAGTTGACCCGTTATCCCCCACTAGGGGTTAGGGCAAATTGTAAACCGGTGTACCGTGCTGGGAACAGTTCTACGTTTAGTCACGTGGTATACGGAGGGTTAATCATCTCATCAGCATCATCTGCTCAAATTCATCTCCTCTAAGCTGATTCGTCACCCAATCTGTGGAATATTGCTACTTCCCAGAACCATAATTGCCTCCAATTAAACCTACCTGTATCGACTGCTCAACTATTTGCAAAAAAATCGCAACTCGACGAAACCGTGCTTCCTAAAATATTCAATTTTCGCTCTTGGGGGAAAAACTTAAATGCCATCAAGTATAAGACATATAGTATATCCAATATGGGAAATATTTATATCCAATCGTCGTCATTCCTCGATACACGTAGGCTACCTGTGTATAACATCTCGTCACCAATAAAAATCTCTGACAATCTACGTTCGTTACAAAGCTCCACACACTATCCACCAAGATTCAAAGTTAGTCGCAGTCTTGAGTCCGATATATTAAGAAACCGTCGCGTCGCATACGAGTATCTGGTGAAAAGTGAACTAATAATAGTTAAAAATGAAAAATATTGTGCAATTGGTAAGTTGAAGTGTTCAGTGTGTGCCTCTCTCTGCGTATATGGGAATATTGCAGATTATAATTAATCAATTTATAACATGAGTGGTGCATTTATATGCAAGTGGCAAAAATATTACTCCATGGAAAGTAATGCTCGAGTTAATCGCAACGGTGGTAATTGTTCCATGGTCGTGTGATGCAATTGCGTGCAAAAGACTTGTTTACTCGCGATTGCTTCATCTGTGATCCGGAGATCAATAAGTGCGTCTCAAAGAGTTGAAATAGCGGTTTGTTTGATAAATTTGCCTTTTATTTCGTAAGGTATCCAAAGAACTGAAAGAGAGGGGTCTTAAATGCATATTTCATAGTATACTGCATACCTACCATTATTGCTACCTGGATAATTATAAAAGCTTATGGAACTATAATATCGAAATATATTTCATGGACAGTATCACCCCGTATACCAACAACTAGTTGTCTGGGTGATAATACAGAAAGCCGCTACGAAGGATTAGAGCAGCGTTTCTTTGTAGAACAGAATCAGATGAACATACGCTGTAGTGCAGTGCAATATAGTGGAAGGAGTTTTAAAGAAGAGGGGATCAAAAAGAAATAAATGCCTGATTACCGTAATATTCGAAGGTTGAGGTCATTGTCAGATTTTCGAATGGGCATCTAGATGTAGGCCCGGCTCTACCGTATGTGTAGACTTTGCATTTGAACAGGGTGTCATTAGGTAGGGGCATTATATCTCTAAATCCAAAAAAAAATTTTACATTACTTTCTAAGCATAAAAAATAGCCTTAAATTGAGTTCACACTGGGGCCACTTTACTTGATCTGAGCGCGATCTGATCGGTCACTCACTGACCTTTAAGGTCTTAAATGCTTTTAGTTTTTGCGTCTTTGACTAACATTACCGCATGTCTAGTCTACCGTCCGTTTCGGTTATACTAACTGGATAAAAACACACTGATCCCACATTGGGCGTTAAATATTTTGGAGCTTTTTCTACCATTCTTTTGACTATTTTTGCTATAAAATGTCACTGACGTGAAAAAAAAAAACATTACGGTCATCTTAAGGAAGCTTATACTAAAATAGTTTGCCCCAATCCCTTGTGTGGCGTAGCGCATCAACAACTCCATTAGTCATCTGTGTTGGTTATATGTAGATGAATTCACCCATTTTGGTGCGGTTGGTAACAAATATAAGCCAAAAGTGAGGTCTGAGACTGGAGGTATCGTCGTGCGGATTATCTCGGACACCTAAGTGCCAAAACCTTATAAGAAACTGACAGGTTTGACGCACGATGAGTAGCTGGCTCGGCTCGACTATTTGCAAAGGCGTCACTTCCTGATTCACTTACGTTACGAAAAAAAAGAAACTCGCGTGTCCATCCGATTGGAGTATACGAACGAAATCTTTCTCGACAGAATCGAAAACCAAAACAACTGACTATTGAAGAACCGATCCTCGTCCCTATAACTGACACAGGTGCCACCTTATGGGCAGCTGTGCATTTAGCCTAACCCATGAAGCAAAAATGTGAACCTCAAAGGTTATCAAACTTCCTAACACTGGATTTTAAGCAGTGGAGTATACAGAGGAGAGCCCGGCCCCCCTCCAAAATGTTTGGTATGTAGAGCTTGGCTCTCCAATTATTCAAGGAAATACTCGAAAATGATTGATTAAAGTGACACCGAATACAAAAGATACCCGACAAGGGTGGATTTCTTTGCGCTACGCGTTCCTCTTAGATTTTGTTCGCTTCAGAAGTATCGAATACTACCGGTCGAGCCTCTTGAGCTGCATGGGGCGTGTCTAGCTGTTTTATTCATGTTTGGGGTAGTTTTGGTACACTGCTATGGAGCCTAACCATAGCTTGTTGGAAAAGGTGCAAAGATTGGCGTGCCTTGCTTTTTGTGGTGCCCTTTAGTGTGAAAACACACCGCATCAGACAAAACGTTTTTGTCTTTTAAGACAAAAAAAAACCTGTTTCATTACAGCACACACCAAACACAGTGAGTCAAAACAAAACGTCTTTTTGTCTTGTTTCGCTTGGTGTGTGGTGAGATAAGACAACATTAAATTTGCAACGACGACGTCCATAATTTGCGACATTTTACTTAAAATGACCAGCTATTAAGCGAAAACGAATTTTTGTTTTTGAAAGACAACTGGCCGTCTAGTGGCAACGAAACATGTCTTTCTGTCTTTTCTTGTCTTTTTGTTTCGTTTCATGCGGTGTGTGTTGCTCCTATTGCAATGTATGCAATTATCGACAACGAAGTTTGTCTGAAGCATGTTTGTTTCATTCGGTGTGTGTTGATAATATCCAAAGACATGCATTATCGACAACCAGTCATGAAACGCATCGAGACAAAGACGTTTGTCTTGTTTCATTTCTTTTGGTGTGTGCTGCCTGATAAGAAGCAATGGTCGGTTGTTTCTTGAGACAGAAACAAACGTTTTGTCTTATGCGGTGTGTTTTCAGCCTTAGACAACTACTTCTGGTGCTTTGAGAATGTTGTTTCAGCTGCTCTAAAGTTTAAAGTGATTGAGAGGACCAACTATTCATATTTATATACTATTGTCGCTAAAAAGGCAACACATCGGTGCTGGGAGTCATCACGGGGCACTGCGTAGTTGGGCAGCACGCTATGAGGCTTTGCAACTCCTGTAATGACTGCTGTAGAAGCTGCGATATCGAGGACAAGGAGGCGCACTTTTTGTCTTCTCTGCAATAGGGCGAAGACATTTCTTGAATCCCACTTCTCATTGAACTGGATGGCTAAGCTTATGTTGACGGTGGGAAACTCCATCGTTTTATTGGAAGTTCTGTCTAGTTCCCTGATTAGGATTGTCGAGTAATGAGTCCCTTGTGGTAAGAGTGCAAACCCTATTGCAGTTCACGTGTGCTTTGGTGAGCACACATGGCAGCCCTTAATGGGTTTATACGTTCATCACTGCGTACTTTTCTCCAGCAAGAAATGCGTCCGAAAGTTAACCGCCCTCCCCCATCGGTTTTGAAAAGATGTGAGGGGGAGGGAATTGGCGTCAAATTTCCTTGCCTGATTCTTAGTTAAGACTTTGACCGGCCCTGCCAATAATTTACCGTTAGAGATTTGAGTCCTGGGCTGATCGAACACGAAATCTTAGGACTTAACCTCAAAAGTTATCGAAAGAAGCCCAACGTGGGGCCTGTTAGGGATGATTTGAGTCCGGGGCTGATCGAACACGTTGAAATTAATTTCGGTCACTCAAAGACAAAAGACTCCTTCTACGAAGAACTAAACGCCGTTCAGAGCAGAACACCTAAAGGTGACATTATAATGGTTATGGGTGATTTGAATGCGAAAGTTGGCGCTGATAACTATGGGCTCAGACATGTGATGGGGAGACACGGTCTTGGTGATCGTAATGACAACGGTGAAAGATTTGTAGAGTTCTGCATCTTTCACAGTCTCTTCATCGGTGGTACTATGTTTGAGCATAAGGACCACCACAAAATCAGTTGGTCCTCTGTTGATCGGCGCAGAACACAAAATCAGATCGACCATTTTGCCATTAGTAAAAGATTCAAGAGTTGCCTCCTGGACGTGCGAAACAAGAAGGGTGCCGATATTGGGATGGGAAGAGACCATTATCTTATGATCGCTAATGTTCGATTGCGTATTGCAGCCGTGCGCCGCCCCAGCGACGAAAGATCCAGGCCCCGCAAATTCAACACCGCTCGACTAAAAAATCCAGCTGTCTTACAACAATATAATGACCATGTTGCGCAAAAAGCGGCTGAGATAACTAGTCACCCAGATAGTGACATAAACGAAAACTGGGATGCCATAAAAAATGCGTACATTGATAGCGCAAATACCATCCTTGGCCCAAACCCAGATTGCCGGAATAAGCCCTGGATGTCCGACGCTTCATGGCAGCGGATTGTTGAAAGAAAGGAGCTGAAAGTTCGTTTGGCTCCAGCATCAGACGACAATCGAAGCAGCATCGAACTCCTTTACCGTCAGAAAGCTCGAGAAGTTCAGCGTAGTGTGCGACGCGATAAAAGAGTTTATGCCAATTCTCTTTTAGCGTCAGCAGAAGAAGCCGCTAGAAGTAACAACTTAAACGCCGTATACGGTGTCATCAAGGAGTTTACAGGTGGTCGTAACTCCTGCCAACATCCGGTGAAAGATAGTGGTGGAAAGCTACTTATCTTGGAAGAAGATCAAATGAGGCGGTGGAAAGAACACTTCGCCGCGGTCTTGAACCGTGTAACCTCTGGTGAAGTTCCCCCTCATATAGATAATTTAGCTAACCATCAAAATGTGCGTATACGGTCCACTGCCCCGACTAAAGAGGAAATAGTCACTGCAATTATTGCACTAAAACGAGGAAAGGCCGCCGGACTTGACGGCATCCCTGCCGAACTTTATCAAGCAGTGCCAAGCGTAACTGCCGATTTGCTGCACCCACTTGTTGATAAAGCGTGGAATACAGAGACCTTTCCCACTGAGTGGAAGGAAGGTTTGATCATCAAACTTCCAAAGGAGGGTAGCCTCACAGACTGTAATAATTGGAGAGGCATTTGTGTGCTTCCTGCCGTTGCCAAGATAATAGCTAAAATCGTCCTGGAAAGACTAAAGGCCCACTTAGAAAGCACAATTGATGAAGAGCAGGCTGGCTTTCGATCCGGATTCTCCTGTGTCGATCACATTAACACCATGCGAATCATCATCGAGCAATGCGCTGAATACGATTCTCCGCTTCACTTGCTTTTCATCGATTTCGAAAAGGCTTTCGATAGTGTGAACCGGGATTCTATATGGGCGGCCTTGCGCAGGAGAGGCATCCCTGAGAAGCTTGTGGCTATTATTAAGGCAACCTATGACGGCGCGAAATGTCGCGTTCTGCATAAAGGTAAGGTGTCGGGGGACTTTGAGATTCGCAGTGGAGTTCGGCAGGGGTGCATCCTCTCACCGATCCTATTCCTCATAGTGATCGGCGATGTGTTGCATGCAGCCCTATCCGGACTCGACAGAGGAATTCAATGGACTTTGACATCTTATCTACAACATCTTGACTACGCTGACGACATATGCCTACTCTCCCACAAAATCATGGATCTGTCCGCAATGGCGTTAGATCTCGAGAGGGAGGCAAGCAAGGTTGGGCTAAAGATTAATACCAACAAGACCAAGGTTCTTAGCCCGCCGTTGCGAAAAAGAAATCCCACACCTATTGCCATCAATATTAATGGGCAGCCTGTGGAGAAGGTGGACAACTTCGTCTACCTGGGTAGCATTGTTGCCGAAAATGGTGGTACGGAGCAGGACATCGCTCGTCGTATCATCCAGGCTAAACGCGCATACGGCATGCTGTCCAAAATCTGGCAGAGCAGTTATCTCAGCATCAAGACCAAGCTGGGCCTGTTTCGCTCCCTTGTACTATCAGTGCTTTTGTATGGGAGCAGTACATGGAAAGTTTCCGTAGGAGTTACCAGAAAGCTGCAAGTTTTCGTCAACTCATGTCTTCGTCGAATTTTAAGAATTTTCTGGCTCGAAACAATATCAAATGAAGAGCTGAGTCGGCGTACGGGTCAGATGCCAATCGACGAATTGATACGCAGGCGAAAATGGTAGTGGATAGGTCACACATTGCGGAAGAGTGATAACTGCATTGCTATGCATGCCATGAAATGGAACCCCATTTCCAACCAAGGCCGACCAAGAGGGGGTCCTCGAATCACATGGCGTCGATCTGTGGCAAAGGAGTGTCAGGTACTGGGTAAGTCTTTTGGGGAGTTGCGCCCCATTGCCCAGAACAGAGTACGATGGCGCGCAGGAGTAGTTGACGCGCTATGCCCCGCTAGGGGTTAAGGCAAAGTAGTAAAGACCAAAATCAAACTTAACAGTCAATCATTGGGCCCCACGTTCGGCGCCACTTGATAGCTGAAACAAGGCATAAGAGGACAATAAACTAAGGATTACCTTAACAGGTAAATAAATTTTGAAGCGGACCAAAATGTCTAATATGGACTATGTTAAAATGTCACGATCGTTTTTCTGTTAGTTAAATAGGGCGCTAAAGTAGTTTAGGCCCGCCATATCTAGATGGCATGAAGCTCGTATCTATACGCAACCAAATATGTTCGATTATAAATATGTTAAGGATATATGTAGATAGACCACAACACTATATTTTGTCAACCACTCACAATAAATTAAAGAGCATTCTTTTATAGGCATTTCTATTATGCACGATTGTCGGCGCTTTGGCCGATGTATCACACATTCTGGGACATCAGCACGATGCCTACGAGCACGAACAGCATCTTCTAAGGACGACCTCAACACCACCCCCACCACCACGTCCATACGCTTTCAGCTACACGGCCGGACGCTATCCAAATCATACTGATCGTAGCCATACCGAAGTTTCAGATGGAAGCGGAACCGTACGTGGAAAATTTGCCTATGTTGATCCTCGCAATCAGCTTCGTGAAGTGGCATATGTAGCCGATGAACATGGCTTCCATCCATCCTTGAGCCATGAACCACAAGACACGGAAGCTGTAAAGCAAGCTACCGCCCGGCATTTCGATCTCTATCAACGAATTGCAGAGTCACATCAAAATCCAGCTGTAAGCTTCGTAAGTATATATGAATCTCAAGAGATTAGACGCCACAACCTTGATTAAGTGTGACACTATGGGTGACTAATTCCAATTTTATGCGTATAATTTCAGCTACCTGCCGACGCTCCCGTAGACAGTGCAGCTGTGGCTCATCGCAAGGCCTATCATGCCGCCTTGTTTGAAAAGATTGCCGCCGAACATGCCCAAATTGGCGCTGAACAGGCAGCTCAGCGGGCGGCCTTTGAAGCGACCTCGGAAGCAAATCAGTTGGGCTATGATGATCATCATTACAAACATATTAATTAGATGATGATGGATCGTGGATTTATTTTTTCACATACAAGTATAATGCCTAAGGTGTGCCATGAAAAACAAAGTAATCGGAAAGATGCATGTAAATACTTTGGGCGGAATTTATTAAAACTTTTATAAACAAGTTATTTGTTGTGATTATTTATGTGAAAAAGAATTTTCGAATGACTCTCTCGGCAACATAATAATTAATTTAAAAAATATAATTACGCCGTTTTATTAAACTATGACTTGGTCAAGAGTTGCATCACAAACTTGCCAGTTATGACTGATTATGGTATATGGTCGAAAACCAAAAATTAACAATCAATCAATATCCAACTTTTTAAAATTTCCTTCAGCACCAAACAAATCAGACGCATTCTTGGGCTTGCCTTCACGTAATTCCTCCTTGGTTCTACCAGTTCGTTCCTCTTCCAAAAAGAATTCACGATTTGCTTTAAGATTTTCATACAGTTCGTCTGTTCATGCAACCGGAAAAGAAAATAAAAATATTTATTTACCGGTTTTTCTCCAAAATTAAAGAAAACAAAACACTTACTGTACTCTTTGTCCATGCTAAATACAGTGCCTCCATACTCAATGGGAATCAACTCTTTCGCTAGATGTTGATGAAATGTTTCCAATTTGGTGTGAATCTGCAATTGGTCCATCAGATCTTTTCGGGCAAAAGGACGCACCAGTGCCAGAACTTTATCCACAAATGGAGCGGCGTTTATAAAATGCATGGCTGCAAGTCGAATGGGCAGTGTTTCCTAATAGAAATGAATACAGAGCTCGAACAGTAATTACCAACATTAGAGAACTTTCGATTTTCTTTTTCCCACAAAGTGTTGGAATCTCACCTGCAAGCAAAATATAAACTTTTTCACTTGAGTTAAACTCATACGAGCTACATGTCCCAATGAAGAGCCCTGCATGTCGAATATCAAAATTATTCCATCCACAATTCCTTCTTCTAGTTGAATCAACTCCATGCACATGGCGTACCTTACAAAAATTTAGTAGACATTATGATATTTATATATATTAATTTTTAATATCTTACAATTTAATGCAATTTGCAAAACTAAATCTGCTTGCATCCGTGTTGATTAGCTTACAAAAGAACACCTGATATCCTTCTACCGTTCTTTTTGGCACTTTGTAAATTGCGCTGTGGGAGATAATAATTAATAGTTATTAAAAAATTAATAAAACATACTATTTTGGCTATTCATTAAAGAAATAAATATAGTTTAAAATAATTTTTAACTAAAATAGGTGAGCACTTATTCTATTCGGCAAAATCTCAATATGAGAAGACCTAAAAAAGCCAAAAGTTTATCATGTGAATTTTCTACAAATTCAAAACTATTGGTTAGGTTTCAGCCCATAAGGTCCTTTTTCCCGACCAAAAGGACTCCAAATACCTAGGGCGGAAATGACGTCAAATTTATGTCAAAATAGAAGTTGCGATCAGCTGAGCGGAGGCCTGGATAATATAAATGGCAGTGATACGACCCACGTGAAGGACGGCCAACAACCGCAACCACACCGGAAACCATCGAAAAAGTGCATGATATCGTGTTGGACGATAGGCGAATGAAAGTGAGTGACATTGCTGAAGCTGTGGGGATATCGGAAAAAAGGGAGCGAAACATTTTGCACAAAGAAATAGAGATGCGAAAGCTCTGCGCAAGATGGGTGCCACATTTGCTGAATGCCGATCAAAAGCAAATGCGCAAACGATTTTTGCAGCAATCTTTACACCGAATCAATCGGGATCCGGCCGATTTTGTGCGGCGATTTGTCACTATGGATGAGACTTGGGTCCACCACTACACGTCAGAATCGAAACAGCAGTCAAAGCAGTGGGTGGAAGCCGGTGGTTCAACGCCAAAGAAAGCGAAGTCGATCGCATCTGCCGGAAAGGTCATGACCAGCGTGTTTTGGAATGCGAAAGGGATCCTGTTAATTGAATACCTTAAAAAGGCATAGCAATAACAGGCGAATATTACTCCAAACTTCTTGACCAGCTCATCATCATCATCGTGGCGCGACAGCCCGACGTCGGGCCTTGGCCGCCTGGATCATTGTCCTCCAATTATCTCGGTCACGTGACCGCGTCCTCCAATTTTGGGAGCCCAGCAGCTGCGCGGCGTCCACACCTACTGAGCTCTCCCAACGAGATCTCGGTCGTCCTCGCAGTCTCGCTCCGTCGACTCGTTCTGCATTCATTACTCTCTTAGGCATGCGATCATCGTCCATTCTTTGTACGTGCCCTGCCCATTGAAGTCGTTGTAGTTTGACGATTTTCGAGACTTGCAGCTCATCGTACATTTCATACAACTCATGGTTGTACCGGATGCGCCATCCATCTCGATCGCAAACAGCCCCGAAAATTCGCCGTAGAACCTTACGTTCGAAAGTATCTAGCATGTTTTCGGAGGCTTGAGTTAGGGTCCATGCTCCGCAGCCATAGCATAGCACTGGTCGTATAATGGTTTTGTACACGCGGAGCTTCGTGTTTCTGTGCACATGTTTCGATTTCATTATGGGGAGAACCAGGGATTCGGAGCGGAGCGGAGCGCCGGAGCGGAGTGGAGCGGTCATGAAAAGCCGGAGCGAAGGAGCGAGCGTGGAGCGGTTTTAACAAAGAGGAGCGGAGCGGAGTGGAGCGATTTTTTTTGGTGAAATCGCTCCGCTCCGATTTTTTTTTCATTTTCGTTTGTTTGGCAGAGCCCTAGAATTTAAGCACTCTAAATTTTGTTTGTACGACATTATATAAAGAAATTTAATGTGCATTACATTAGAAGAAATTGAAAACTGAGTAGTAGTACAGGACCGTTTCCATATAGCTCGGTTTTCATCACACTTCGTTCGTTCGTCTTATCAAGTAACGTATAGTAAATCGGAGATTAAATTGAAGATTGGGTGCAAAATTTTATACGAGGGGTCTAAATCTCCGAAAATTGATTCGATGTAATCCAGAATGTAAATTAACTTCCACTGTAGCTGCTACAGTGGAAGTTAATGCGTCTCTCGCATAATGCATTTGTTTGTTTGTCAACGCACGACACGCGAGTTTCAACGAGAAATTAATGACCACTTGGTTTATGGGGGAAATCATTAGAGAGATCTTCGATTCTTGAAAGCACTATAGTTCTAGCTCTAGGGTGTTTATTTGGGATAAACACATGCAATTGATAGGCGCGTTTTTTCAAGATCTATATAGAGCAGAGTAGGTTAAGACCACACAATTACACTAACAATTTGATCTGAGCTGCTCTCGATAGAAAGTTAGTCCAGGACTTCCACTCTGTTAAATAGTTCCACATTTGAAATGTAGACGGCGCAAGAGGTGAAAGTTTTCGACGAGTTAGTTTGGGAAGCACTTATAGTTCATTTTAAGTCAATAAAATGTTCGTTTTGTGTAATTATTTGGAATAGTAAACATATAAAATAATTTTGCTGCCTAAAGGAAATTTGTTCGGTTGTATCTGCACCAAGGATTTAAGTTTCCTCTTGAAATTTGAGTTAACATTTGAATTTTAACTAAACCAAGACACGCTCCCAAGCAGACATGCCTCGTTTTTGTCTCCGCTACCCAAACTTGCTCTCGATTGTTTTTTTCACCGCTTAACCTGCTCTACTCTGCTCTGTACGAAAAAAACGCAGCTGATATGTCTAGAAGGCAACCACTTTCGCGGAACATTCGTTTCTGGCCAACATTCGTTTTTTGGTTTGCTGGGATAATACTGATTTTTTTTTTATATGAATGGAACGCACCCTACTCTAGTTCTAAAACTATAGATACCTTATTGTATGGTATATGCGAACAAGTGCTACACTCGAAATTTTCATTTGTCCGGAGCGGAGTGGAGCGGGGAGCGGAGCGGAGCGAAACTATTTACCCGGAGCGGAGCGGTTCCCTGTATTGTGGAGCGGGAGCGGAGCGGAGCGGAAAAATCGCATCGCTCCGAATCCCTGGGGAGAACCGAGAAAAAAGTCTTATTAGCTAACTGTATCCGTCGTTTGATTTCGTCAGTTTCGTTGGCGTCCCTTGACAGGTTGCAACCCAGGTAAATGAAGTTGTTCACGAACTCGATGTTGAGGTCCCCCACGTTGATGCTCGGTTGTGCAGGTGTCATTGTCACCGATTGCATCATTATTTTAGTTTTACCCTCGTTAATACGTAATCCAACTTCCTTTGCAGCGGTATCGAGCGTATGCAGAAGTTCTTCTGCGTCAGCCAATCTTCGGGACATGATGTTGATGTCGTCGGCGTACGCTGCTAATTGTGTCGACTTGATGAGTAGCATCTTGCTGTTGTCCATATTCATGGCCCTAATAACGTATTCCAGTGCTAGGTTGAAGAGCGTCGGTGCCAGTCCATCGCCCTGTTTCAAACCAGTGCGTGTTTCAAATAGATCAGTAAGTCTATTCTGGATCCTGACTTGTGAGACGGAGTTGGTCATCGTCATCTTTGTCAGTCGCACTAATTTTGCCGGTATACCAAATTGCAGCATGATGTTGTACAGTACTCCACGATCGATACTGTCGTATGCCTGCTTGAAGTCGACAAAGATTTGGTATACGTTTACGTTGTATTCCCAGCACCTCTGGAGTATCAGTTTGACTGAGAAGAGCTGATCGGTTGTGGAGCGACCAGGTCTGAAACCGCTTTGGTATTCGCCAATGACTCGTTCTGCGTACGGTTTTATTCTATTTTCCAGAATTTTCGTCAAAATTTTATAGGACGTACAAACTAGTGAGATGCCCCTGTAATTCTCACACCGCAGTTTATCTCCTTTTTTATGAATTGGACAGATGATGCTTCTGCGCCAATCGTCTGGGATCTCCTCGTTCTCCCATACTCGCAGGAGTAATTGATGTATGGCATCAACTAGACTCGTTCCACCGAATCTTAGCAGTTCAGCTGGAATCTCGTCAGCGCCCGGCGCTTTATTTCGTTTTAGTGACCGCAACGCGAGATCAACTTCCTCTACTGTCGGGGGTTGAATGGGTGGGCCTAGATCAACAATATCGTCGAGAGCTTCCTGTGTGGGGATGTTAGATGGTCGGTTTAGAAGCTCTTCAAAATAAGAGGCCCATCGTTTGTTAATACCATCGGTGTCGCTGATGATGTTTCCATCCTTGTCCTTACAGAGGCTAGTCCTGGGTTGGTAGCCGTTCTTAATTGTATTTACTAGTTTGTACGCTTGTCTGGTGTTCCTATTAGCTAAGTTTTCGTTTATGTTCAGCAACTGCTCGTCAAAGTATTTACGTTTCTTACGTCTAATTATTCTATTCGATATTCGCCGTAGCTCGTCATATTTTTCTCTTCTGGCTCTGGTTCCTCGTTGAATCCATTGTCTGTAGGCCTCGTTTTTCGCGTCAAGTGAATTTTTGCATTCTTCGTCGAACCAGTCATTTCGCGCTCGCCGGGCTTTATATCCCACGACCTTCTCTGCGACATCCTTGATGGTACCCTTGAGTTCTTGACCAGCTGGAAGGTCAAAATTTTCGAGAAGAGGCCTGGCTTAAAGAAGGAAAACAACGCACCTGTACACAAGTGTGCGTTGGCGATGGGAAATATACATACATATATTCCCCTCTCCCTCTTTTCCCCTTTCTTCAAATTTGATGAAAATTCCAGAAATGGAATGTGCTCGACGGTACTTTTCTTACGATACCCCACTTGCCTATACCAGACGAAAAAGGAGTTTCGACCTTCATTTCTCCTCTATGGGGACCCACCCCCTTAAAGTTGACCTATTACAACGCATCACTTTCTCCAGAGAATTATAGTACACCAAAGTTCACCAAATTTTATGCATGTAGCTTCAGCGGCTCGTTAGAAATTTCATGGACAGACAGACAGACAGACGGACGCATGACCGATTTCATAAGGGTTTTGTTACAAAACCCTAAAAACCTAAAAAAGTCCCTTATAACCCCCTCCCGCCTCGGAAGCTCACACCCCCACAGGCGGGGACTTCTAGTTTCAAAGTTCCTTTATTTTTTACCCTCGATTTTTACTCGTCACCTGGAGTATGTGGGGCATAGCGCGTCAACTGTTCCATGTGGCCCAGTTGATGTTTCGTTGGCGTAAACTACAATACTTTCCAAGATTGCAGTTGCCAGCATGCACCTCTCACTCCCCCAATTAGCCTCCTACTTGCGACAAGTCAGGAGGTGCTGTGGCTTATTATTACGCCCCACACCACAGGGAGAAAACAACACAAGCACTTACGGCCACGAAGGTCGTCGTGGACAGGATTCGAACCCGAAACGTCGGTAGTCATGTCATCAGACATGAGACTGATGCCTCTACGCACTGAACTACCGATTGTAGTAGTATATAACGGCCATACATTCCTTGTACTGCCAGCTCTCAATCAAAAATTTACAGATTTTATGATTATGGACTTGGTGCCTATGGGTGTTAGCCACCATATCTATAATCACTTACTGGGAGGGTTCTTCGCAATGATATACGAACGAGTATGTACGCCCAAACTGATATTAACTTACAGCATTCCCATAGTATCGACCAATCCCTTATCCAAAACATCACGATTCGAAAAGAATTCCGGTATCACTGTTCTACTCGTGCAGAAGAGATCATACGTTTGTTTCGCCACTTCCAAACTAAACTGGCATGCATGCAAGAAAAAGCAGGCATTTAATTCCGGAATCACAGGCAAATGTTTCTGTTGCTTTGTCCACTCCACTAATTTGTCCACCTCACTTTTCTTCAACTCGGGATAGTTCCGATATTGTTCTTCAACACTAGCCAACTTCATTATAATTTTTTTACTGTTCTACTTTTTTCTTTTTGTAAACTCTACCTATCCGTGATTCGAGACAACCGGATAGAATAAATATCAAAATTCGACTAAATTCATTAGTATAAGTATTTTTTTTAAATTTATATTGAGGGACAAACATGAAAACAAAGGTCAATTTTTATTTTGATAAAGATTTTCAAGATTGTTTACCGAAAGATATAGGAACCAGTTACCAGATATGAGTACGGTATTTGATATTTGCGGACGCTCGGAGGAGGTAATCTGCCTTAATTTGTTGAATTGTTCAATTTCCCCACTTATCACTAAATTTTAAAATGTTACTTATCTATAATACAATAGATACGTAGTTTTTGCGACTTCATCCGGTGTAGATGAGCCTAACTAGCCGGCATTACACAAACATCAAACATTGGGCGCGTTTTTCTTAACAGCCATGCAGAGCAGAGCAGGTTAACACCATACAATTACACTAACAATTTGATTTGAGCTGCTCTGAATAGAAGGATAGTGCAAGGATGCTGCTCCGTTGTTGAACCAAACCATTTTTTGGACGCAGAGAACCATTGTTCATAGAAACGTGCCGAAAAAACTCAATTGGTTCTGTTGGATAGTGATTGTCGACCTTAACTGTCGTGTCATTCCAAATGCTACTGATGAACTGTTCAATTTATTGGGATGAACAACAGAAATAAATCAATCATTTCCCCAAGAGAGCTCGTTGGGAGAGCTTGGAGGACGCGATCACGAGACCGAGATAATGGGAGGACAACGATCCAGGCGGCCAAGGCCCGAAGTCGGGTTTTCGCGCCACGATGATGATGATTAATTCTCCAGCAGAGGCGCCGACTGTTAGAAAATATTGGGGGGGGGGGGCGGGCACAACAACTTTTCATACACTTTTTAAGGACTATCGGATTGCCTTGTTGTGTGATTTTTTTGTGATGGTATCTTCACAATAAACTGACCCATTCTTGAAATAGCAATTAACGTATCTCTTGCACTGTAAAATAATTTACTGATGATGGGTCCACGAACAGAACTGATCAATAGCACTAGCTAAGAAAGTCGACGTCTTAAAGCGGTTTGATATCGATACGAATGTATAGTCTCATGCAGTCAATCAAAATGGTCTCACGATTTAGGGGAACCAACTTAGAACCAATTTATTCGTCAAGTCTCAAGTTGTGCGGTCCGGACCGTGCAAATCATCAGCGTTGTATCAAAATGGCATTTGTTGTTTGTTTTGAGGAAGGAAGCCAATTTGTCAAGCATTTGTCAATGAAACAATAATGCTTTTTTGTTTGATAACACAAAATAATATATAATTAAGATTTAATTTCAAACTCAGATATTTTTACCGTGCACGTCTAATAGCCCCTACATACTATCCAATCCATCGTCAGATCGATCTGACGATATTTTGATCGTCAGATTGCACCGTGAATGTGACTATCGTTGACGATTTCACCGATCTGACGATAAAATTTTATCTGCCGATTTTTTGGTGCGATTTTACTGCAATCCGTCGGTCTGACGATCGATTGGACGGTGTATGTGATTATCGCAAGTAAATGTCAAATTATCAAATTATTCAATTGTGAAATTTGACCGATTCTGGTGATTTTAATGGATCTGTAATACAAATATCAAATATGTAGGATACGAAAATGCCTCACAAATCCAAATAGTTAATGAAAATTAATTTTGGTTATATTGGGAGTGAAACATAACCTATATTTTTTGAATTGTCGTCCGTTATCGCATCGCACGAAAATCGTACCGTGTATGTGCAGCGGAGATCGTCAGATATTTTGTGGCGATCCATCGTCAGATCGATCTGACGACGGATTGCATCGTATATGGGGGCTATTAGACCTGCCATAGACGGTGCGATCCATCGCCAGATCGATCTGACGATGGATCGCCACAAAATATCTGACGATCGAAATTATATGGAACTGTGAAAAAAATCGTCAACGATAGTCACATACACTGTGCGATCGATCTGACGATCACATTATCGTCAGATCGATCTGACGACGGATTGCATCGTATATGGTGGCTATTAGACTCATAACCAAATTGAACGACGAGTTTTAATACCCCATATGACCATTATGGTTCGGGCTAATATCACACGGGTTCTCATACCCGGGGCCCGGGAGATTGACAGCATTGTTAAAGTTGCGTTACTGTTAAGCACACGATCGTCGCACATTATTCGCAATTAGCAATCAAACCACAGAGCACGGAACACTTATTGTATGTATATTTTTGATCGTTGCCTGCAATCGACGCAGAGTGGTGCCTAGTAAAACGCACCATAAACCAAAGGATTCAATGGTACAATCCTCATGGATCATATATATGCCCGTAGAAGCTCCTTCCTTACTTCCCTATATTTGTCATAGCTAAATACGTGTTTGATTGTTTGAATCAAGGAGTCGAGTAAGGATCGCTTTATTTGTGAAACGATATTTGTGCCAGAAATATTGGAGGGGCGTTGCCCCCCCCCCCATAGTCGGCGCCTATGTTCTCCAGTGAGATAGTGACTTACCGACGAAAATTAGTACCAGACAAAACAAAACTGTCTCCTGACAAAAAGACATTCTTACAACTCCTTTTCTCCAAGCGGTGTCGATATTAGTAGGAAGTGAAACCGTTTGGGCAAAAGTAGCGCTTGAAAAGTCACTCTCACAAACGCCATTGTCCAGGTGGGTACTTGATCACATATGGCACATCGCTATATAACTACGTATACGGCACTTTTTTGGACGTCATATCAGCATATGGCGTTAATTTGTCTGCCAATGTTGCATGTCACCCAGCTAGATCTAGTTGGCTAACGCGGAAATTTGCAGGAGAAATGAAGAACTGTTTTACCCACCTGGTATGTTGATGAAAGCCGTACCTAGTGCAGTAGTAGTAATATTCTGCTACCAAGGTAACATTTGATATACTCGTATGTATTGACTTTGTAGATGACTACTATCAAACGAACTATGCTCTCAGTTCAAATGCATCTAATTGGCATCCACTGACATATTGTTGTAAATAATTATATGTAATGTAGACTACAGTTTGAACAAATTCAATGCAATAAAAGCTAAACATGCAATCATATATCAAATCTCCATTCAATCAAGCTGTCTAATACGTACTTTTTATTACCCAGTACTCGTATAATGCTGAAAATAGATACTTTCCAGATGCATCTATAAATGCCATGCGGATTGCGTTACTTTGTTTAGTTAGCAAGGAAACCCTGTGTAATAAAGAATTTTATCTTAACAATCTAATCTTAACCCAAAAATGAAAGTAATTAGCGTTGAAAGTCAATACAACAAATTCAGTGATTTGAAAAAATCGGAAGTTTTAAAACTTGTCGAATGGACCAATCATCAGAAACATTTGCCCAATATCGACGAGCTTGACGCTATCCTGTTTCTGTATTCGTGTCACAATAGCATGGAGATGGCGAAGAAAACGGTCGATTTGAATTTCACGATGCGAACCCTGTGTCCGGAATTTTTCGCGAAACGTGATGTCCTCGATCCGGATATACGGCGTGCAATGAATGTCTGGTAAAGTGTGCAAGTGCAATTTTACGAGCGTTGGTTTTTATTTGTACAAATATAGTTAAAAGTAGAGGACTCTCCTGTGACTATAAATATACTGCACAGTTCCAGCGCTACAAAGTATAAAATGTGCAGAAGTTCGGTCTCCCGACGCCTTTTTATACCCTAGACTTATAGTATAGGGTATATTGTTTTTGTCACGACGGAAATATGTAACACCTTAAAGGAGGCTCCGGAGGTATAGCAATGTATATATGTATATAAATGATCAGGGTCACCTCCTGATTCGATTTAGTCATGTCTGTCTGTCTGTCTGTCTGTCCGTCTGTCTGTCTGTCTGTCTGTCTGTCTGTCTGTCTGTCTGTCTGTCTGTCCGTCTGTCTGTCCGTTCGCACGATAACTTTCGATAAAATGAAGCTAGAGCCTTGAAATTTTGGTCAAATGTTGGAAGTGTGATCTAGTTGGATGGTATTGAAAATGGGCATGATCAGGCCAATAGAACGCCTACCTCCCCTACATATGCAAAATACATAAATGTATCTATAACTCCCGATTAAAGAAACATGAAAAGCTCTAGCTTTGGTAGATTACTCATGAGGGTAATCTCATACTCTCCTGGGAAAATAAAACTGATAAATTGAAAACTAACGGTAATTTTCTTACAAAGAACCCCGTACTACCCTACTTTTCAGGTTTTTTGTCTGTAACTCCTGAACCAATTGACGTAGACACCTGATTTTTGGCGTGTAACCTTGAAGTGAGAAACTGCTTAAGATTATGTAAGTTGGGCATAATCAGATCAAAGGAACGCCTACCTCCCCTACAAATTTCCAAAAATTAAATATTCCTTTAATTACGATAACTTTCGAAAAAATTATACTAGCAAGTTGACAATTTGAAAGAATGTTGCTAATAAGACCTACTTTGTTGGTATTGAAAATGGGCAAGATCCGACTCAAGGAACCCCCACCTCCCCTACAAATGAAACTTCAAATAAGCGATAACTTTTGATAGAATGAAGCCAGCAACTTGAAATTTTGGTAAAATTAGTCTTTAGCAGGAATCAACCTGAAGTCTGCAGTGCTGATAGTAGCCTTCCCGAGGAGTGACGTCCTAAAACGCCCGATGGCGGGACATTCGCACAAGATGTGTTTGGTCGTTTCCACGTCCTCCAGACAAAGACGGCATTCAGTCTCCCTGGAGAGATCCATCTTGTTCAGGTGATATCTGACCAGATGTTTATTCTGGTACTGATGACGCAATAGTGCAAACCAATCTGTGATCCGCAGTTTGGCAGAGGCCAGTCCAAAGCCACAGTAAGGCTCAGGTCCATGAAAACGACTGGATGATCCTCGTCTAGCAAGTTCATCCGCAGCCTCGTTCCCCTCAATGCCCTGGTGGCCTGCACCCTGCACCCAATACAAGAAGACTCAGTTTTTGGTTGCCAACAGTTGAAAAAGTTCGTAACGCTCCCTCACCTAAGGAGTATAGCCTAGCTGCGTACAATGTTAAGCCCGGGGGTGAATGAGAGTGCAAGAAATGTCGAAAAATGACCAAGATTAGTGTCAAACCAATGGCTTTCGGGGTCGCTGGGATGAATAGTGGCGCCCCCAAAGCGTCCTTCCGCCCAGACTGAGTGGCCGTGAAAATGAAAACATTGTAACGAACCAATTCTGACACATCAGTGTTAATTTTAGAATTTGAGTACTTTTCACAAATGTAAGTATTTGATTTGGATTTATTTCGAATCATCTAGATTTCTGGAAGGTCGTACGGGTTCAAAAGTAAGCATTCAGGGTTGTGTAAGTCACCAGATTGGTGAAGCTGGTTTTGGCGGGAAAAGTTTGGAGGAATGGGGGAAAATGAGAAAATGGAACGGGTGGAAAGGGGGAGTTGGATTGAATTCGCGGTCGAGCATAGACGGGCCTCGCCGCTAAGCGCAAATAAAAGCCGAAAGTAAAATCGTCCTCAGCAAACAAAATTGGACAGAGAATAAAAACAGGGCGATAAGGAAGGAATGGTTGTCGGATGGCTCAGGTGCTCTCTCGCACGCAACTGGGTCCGGGTCTTATTGGACCCTCGGCCTTCTTCACCCACCCTACCATGAGGTCCCATGGCCGACAACCATTCCTTCCTTATCGCCCTGTTTTTATTCTCTGTCCAATTTTGTTTGCCTATTTGTTTGTGTCGCTTTCCCCAGGCCTATGAATTGTATTAATACGTAAGGACAGGGGCAACGAGCGGCGAAAACCCCGCCCACGTCTCCCGAACTGAGCTACAGCAAGCATAGGCCGCTGCTTAGCTCGTTGAGGGGCCTATTTCTTCGTCGAATGACAAGGCCCGACCTACACGGTCAACATGCCACCTTAGGCTCCGTCCCCACGGGCATCTTCGGATGCCCACCAGACCGTCCATCACATATTGGTCATGGTAACCCACTAGTTCTCTTTATAGACAAGTAAAGCAATACAAAAAAAAAAAATAAGTGCTTGGAACAGTCAGACAGTCGGTATGGGAAGAAAATTTAGCAAAGTTATAAGGGGATAGTAAATATAATTACAGGTTACATCCTTTTGGTGGGCAGTGAGCTACAGCGGAACAATAAGGATGCAAAAGGTGCTAACAAAACGCACACAATTACATAATTCTCAAAATTTTTCCACTGGAACTCACATCCTTCCCCAATGATGTATCCTGCAATGCTGATGTTGAATTGTGTATTTCATTGAAATAGAAGAGGGTCTTTCAAACAGAAAGGTACAGAAGGAGCTTTACACAAAACTTAGTCTCACTTTTTGAGACGCTCAAAAAGTCAGCAATTCTAAAGTTTTGGAAAGGTTTCAGTACATGAAAGTTAATTCATAGGACAAACACAACGAAAGAGCCTCTTGTAGCTATTGAATCTATAAAGTCGGGAAGGAATAATCTACTCTACAGGGATGGAGGGGACAGGAAGAAAGACAAGAACATATACAACACGCAAGTCCTAAAACTCTAACGTTTAAGTGAACCACTTAGGCGAGAGAGGACGCGCGTGTTAGGTTTAGTACTCACTCGGTGTCAGAACTTAAAAAGTCTGTAATGGACCTGAGTGATACCAAGCTGGTGAGAACCCAAAAATATAGTTCTATTCGTAAAGAGTAAAACTAACTTCGGGCCCCACGTTGGGCGCCATTAGATGTAATGAGAGTTGGTGGTTATCGGAGTCAGCGAAGCTGAAAAGAGAAAACTGGAGTTTGTGACCGTGAAGGTCTGAAGGGCGTGGAACACGCAATCTCCATCAACTGGTAAGCGGCGGCATGTGCTAGTACGTAGCTCTGTTCGGGAGAAGTGGGGTGGGTTCTAGCTACCAGTCGTCCTCGAAATCCTCATCACATATAAAAAATATTCACATGCCTTCATAGGGCCACCAATCCAAAACAAAGGGATAGTATACACACAGAAAAAAAACTGGTGGAGACGAACAACCAATAAAAATTGATAGACTAACAAGAAGCAGGAAATCATCTGCCTGAACTGGACCAAGCACCCATTTTTCTTGTGGATCCGTGATGGTTAGGATCCCCGACCTCTAAACCCACCTACAACCAAATTTGGTCCTCTGGCCGCGCATTCAGTGGGACCACCCTAAGCATATACCGAAGGAAGAGAACTAGGTGTTTAACCCATGATGCTGAAAAGAGGGAGGGCTTTGTCCAGTTCAGGCAGATGATATCCTGCTTCTTGTTAGTCTATCAATTTTTATTGGTTGTTCGTCTCCACCAGTTTTTTTTCTGTGTGTATACTATCCCTTTGTTTTGGATTGGTGGCCCTATGAAGGCATGTGAATATTTTTCATATGTGATGAGGATTTCGAGGACGACTGGTAGCTAGAACCCACCCCACTTCTCCCGAACAGAGCTACGTACTAGCACATGCCGCCGCTTACCAGTTGATGGAGATTGCGTGTTTCACGCCCTTCAGACCTTCACGGTCACAAACTCCAGTTTTCTCTTTTCAGCTTCGCTGACTCCGATAACCACCAACTCTCATTACATAGTTTTCGTCACGAACGCACGTTTCACGCGCGTGCTACGACCATGAGTGAATATCAAGTGCCGACCGCCGTTGCGCAACGTATTGTCATTCGTTTTTTCGGTGTGGGAAGGCGTTAAAAACACGGAAATTCTTCGGCGTTTGCGAAATCAGTTTGGTAGTGAGTGCCTGAGTAGGTCTGCTGTGTTTAAATGGGCCAAAGTATTCAAAGATGACCGCGAAACCATGGAGAATGAGCCGGTTATGTGTACTGTATTATGGGACCGGTGGGGAGTGCTGTACGTTGACTTCCTTGCGCACAAAACGTTCTATCAATGCTGCATACTACTCTAACCTCTGAAAACACACGTGAAACCCGCTTATCGCTCGAAACGGAGGAGCATTCCAGCGCGAAGTGCTATTCTTCTCCAGGATAACGCGCGCCCTCATACCGCGCCTCTCACGCTCGATACAATATCAGAATTGGGGTGGGAGGTACTAGAACAACCCCCCCCCCCCTACAGTCCGGATTTGTCACCCTGCGACTACCACATGTTTGGACCACTGAAAGAAGCCCTCTGAGGTCAAAGATTCAACACCGACGACGAGATAGAGGAGTTCGTGCGCACATGGCTGTCCAAGTTGCCCGGCATCAAAAAACTTCCGGAGAGGTGGCAAAAATGTGTAACTAGTGAGGGGAATTACCTAGAAAAACTGTAAATTTTTGTAAATATTTTCGATAATAAATAAATATCATATGTCAGAGCGTTTGTCTCGATCATATTTGAACCGTCTTCGTATTTTCTTTTTATTGATTTAGTTTGCTTTGTATTTAATTTTAGTGGAATTGCACCACTTCCATATACAACAGCGGACGGCGACAAAATCATCATGTCTAAGTTGATAAATTCCGATCCTAATGAATTTCACTATGCGGATCTGATAAAATTGTAAGTTTAATTTCCCAATATGTTGACTTAAGAAATAAATAAATAAATAAAATAAAATTTCTGTATTCTGAAGGTACTTCATGTGTTTCGATCTATGGATGATGGAAGAGGGCACTGCAACTGGACATATTTTAGCAATTGATATGAGCGGATGCGTATTGGGTCATATTCTGCGAATAAATCCATTTTCCATGAAGAAATTTTTGTTTTATTTGCAGGTAATTGTGAAGATATAGTATTAGTCAATTCTTCTTTGTAAGCATAGAACTATGCTAACAAAGAAAGAAAAAGAGAAATATGCACCTTGAATGTTCGATCAAAAATATTGTAATGTTTCCTCTGTTGAGCGAAACAAGAACGAAACCAAAACAGGTTCGTTAGATATTCTTGTGCTGAATAATGAAACACTTCGATTGAAAAACACACACTTTATTTACTAAACGAACTAACTATATACACGCGCAACCGACAATTTACGGATAACTATTCGCTTCCGACGGATGTCTGACACCAATGAGCTTTCGTTGAGAACTACTACTTATCGTCCCCGGTGACATCTGCCTTTTATAGTTGGAAATCCATGCTTTCGTCAATTTGGTGAAGACTCCAGATTTTTCGAGATGTTCGGGTCTCCACTACTTAACGAAGGTTCGAGAATCCAATTCATTATCAATAGTTCTGTTTGTCTAGACTACAGATGGCTCGATAATCGTCTAGTGTGTATTCAATTTGTACTTGTCATCGATCATTCGAGATTATGATGAAACTTACTACAGTGCGTGTCGTAAGAGAGACGTACTTCGAACATACAACAATATTAATGGGTCGTTGTACCATTCCTTATACCAACGACTACTTGACAGAGAGGCACTATAGAAAGTTCTAGTTAGTGTGCAGTTCATTTGAATCTATCAACATTGAGAATTGTACTCAAATAAACTAAAAGGAAAAAAGAAGACACACTCGGCAGGATATCTTATGAAAATAAATTTAAATTCAAACTACACTCTATCGTGTTATTCAATTTTCCAGGAAGCCTGCCCGGTTCGTATAAAAGGATTCCATTTTATCAACACCGTCCCGGTTATGGATAAATTACTGGCTATCATGAAACCATTTATGAAAAAAGAACTCATGGATGTTATGCATCTACATCAAACAGTAGATACGTTCTATCCTTTCGTTTCCAAAGCATATCTACCCGAGGACTATGGCGGGCAAAAGGAAAGCTTCAAGGCTCATTACGGTAAGAATGACTGCATTCATAAATGGTAGCGCTACCGGCGCGCTCCCATTTTTGTTGTTGCGGTACAGTACAGAAATGGAAGCACTCTGGTAGCGCTACCAATTTATGAATGCGGCCAATGACTGGTATATCACACTTAAAATCCAATTTCACAGAAGTCCTTTCCATTAATTTACAGAGCGTTTTTATGCAAGACTATCTGAAAATCAGGAGCATTTTCAGAGTGAAGAGAAAACCAGGAGAATAGATGAAAAACTTCGCGAAGGTAAACCGAAAAATGCCTCGGATATTTTTGGTGTTGAAGGAAATTTTAAGAAGCTGGATATTGACTAAGGGCGAGTACAACATGATCTTAATAGAAAAGGCTAATAGGGTGATACTGATAAGTAATATTGTAGATATGATACGTGTGTTCAAAATAAAGTGATTTCGTTCATGCATTTTTTGAAAGAACTTATATTCGTATGTGGTCACAACAATTTTCCCAACTAACAATTTACCTCTTATAAGACTCTGGAAGCATCTTATAAGACTCAATTTTGGTATAAGACTCTGGAAGAGTCTTATAAGAGCAAATTGTTAGTTGGGTTGTAACGGACGGTTTGCTGGGCATCCGAAGATGCCCGTGGGGACGGAGCCTAAGGTAACTTAATTGACCGTGCCGTGCCATCTGGCGAAGAAGAAGGCTCTTCAATGAACTAAGCAGCGGACTATGCTTGCTGTAGCTCAGTTCGGGAGACGTGGGCGGGGTTTTCGCCGCTCGTTGCCCCTGTCCTTTACGTATTAACAAAAATTCATAGGCCTGGGGAAGACAATACAAACAGGGGAGGTAAAAATGGGGAATGATAAAATATGAGGCGATAAGGATGGAATGGTTGGCGGACGGCGCAAATTTCCTTGCGATCGCATCAGGGTCCAGGCGTAATGGGACCCTCGGCCTCTCGTGCTATAGATCTGCCGGTGGAAGCAGCACTACCAGATCATAATATGGTTCATTACAGGTAGTTCATTACAATTTTCTTTCGTATTTTTAATTGAAAGAGAAAGAAAGATTTTTTATGGTATGTATATGTATACGAGGTCTGTTCAAAAATACATTTTCGAATTACTTGTTGGATTGTCTTATATTATTTTACGTTTACACTATCCTCAGATTACTTCATCTGCGCCGGCTGACTTCATCTGAAACTGTCACATACAATTTTAAACTCACCACACCCAGATTACGCTGCAGATGAAGTAATCTGGGGATAGTGTAAACGTAATTTATGTATTGAACGGTTGAACGTATTGCAATTGTTGTTGTTGTAGCAAGTCAAATTCAAGACTGTGCGTGTTGAAGGAACGCAGCTGCTTCGATGGAGTTATTCATTCCATAACGCTTTCTGTGTGAGTTGCGTTGGGCCGGCTGTTGTTGTAAAAAGGACCCTTCCCTACAAATATTTTCCATCGTAGCTTCATCGCCGAACTTCTGCCCAAATATATCGAATAGAAAATACAATTTCAATGTATATGGCTGTATATATACGCTTCGTTTTGGTCTGGTTTATTTTATATTTACATTTTAGATTTTGGGCTAGTCTCTTCGAAGACTATCGCTCACTCTCCTTAATTTATTTATTAACCAAATCAGTCAAAACGAATAAACATTAATTGCAAAATTTACAATATTTATTGAATTTAGTCAATTTCCAATTTCTTAAAATTGCCTTCGACGCCAAACAAATCTGATGCATCCTTGGGCTTGCCTTCTCGCAATTCTTCTTTCGTTCTGCAAGTTTTCTCCTCGTTCAAAAAGAACTCTCTATTCACCTTGAGCCGATCGTACAGTTCATCTGTTTTAGGTATGATAAGAATAAATATAAAGTAAAAACAAATTAATCTGCACACCTCAAAACAATTAAAGGGCCACTTTAACCGAATTCTTCCGGTTAGTACGAATGAGGAAACCGAGACTTACTCGTAGTTGTTGGTATTAGTGCAGAAACGGCGAAATGTATCAAACATTTTTGAAGATTAGTTTCCAAAATAACGGTAAATTTGGTTACATAGAACCGAAAATGAAAGAGTCACTTGATTTTTCGTCGTTATTTCGGAAAAGAAAACTTTACAATGGACCGGTAAAGACAGATAGAGGTATGTATCTTTCCCGGCCCGTTGTGTACGTGTGTTTTCTTTAAGGTTTCCTATTGTTTAGCAATTGATGAATCCTCCACAAAGTGGTAGAAGACATCTCAACGAATTTGAAGTGTGTAGGCTTGTGACATTACTAGAGGAAAGTCAGCGATTCCGCGAAGTGGAGAGAGAGACATTCTGTCATCCAAAGTGTTTGGGAAAGATTCCCGGAGTCAGGACAATTCACAAGAAGGCAAGGACAAAGCCAAACAAGAACAACATTTAATGCCGAGGTCCGATTTAGACCATTAAACGTCCTCGGCATCTTCCATACTAAATGACCTCTGACACGCCATACACAGTAAAAAATTGTAGGTGCATTTTTACACCAAAGGCTAGATAATGAACTTTTTCCATCCACTTGGGAAATTTTTACCCCAGTGGTGTTTTCAAAATGATTGCTCTGCTTGATGAATATAATTCCCTGATAGTGTAAACGTAAAAAAGGGAAATAAATAACCTGATGCAAAATATCCAATCGGTGTTAAGACTGACACCAATCAGATACAAGTGAGTGCATGTTTCATCTTGTTTTTGACTAATGAATCCAATGGGTGTTTGCATTTGACGCATTTATCCAAACGGTGTCAAAATTACACCGATTGAACGAAAAATGAGAACTCGCTCAAACAAGTCTGCGAAACGTTTGCCAAAGTTAGTATTTCCACAATAATCATTGATCAGTGCAGTCATTTTTAGAGAGTGGAATAATTTTTATAAATACTCGTAAAATGAAGAAAGTGATTAGAGTGAAATATAACAATTTAGAAAAGTTTGTTTTGATGGACAGTGAAAATGAAAATATAAGTTTTATTGGCTTTTTAAGTGCTTGTGCTTAAGTGCTTGCTTAAGTGCTTATAGAATTAAGAGTTTAAATTCAATAATTATTAAAAATATATCCGTTTATAAAACCAAAGAGCCTTTGGAAGCTACATATACTTATGGAGATTATTTTTGTTACATAATTCCTACAAAGTTGATTTTTGGATAAATAAATCGAGTGTTTATGAATATAATAAATTTGTTTTTCTATATATGTTACTATTATTTTGTGCAGTAAAGGTATGCAGTATTAATTCACCGATTATGCATGCATATCATGATCCATGTGGTAAATATTAACCATAAGGATATTATTATATTACACCGATTAAACAAAAACAGTGGAGCGATTCTCCGTCTGGATAACTTGCTTCTAAACGCAAATGGATAATATTTCATCCCTCCAGGACATTTTAAAATTCACCTAGTGGTGTAAAAATTAAATTCACCATGGAAGGTATTTCCATTACACCGATAAAAAACGGACTTAATGGCACACCGATTAGGTGTATTTTCAGTATGATTTTTGTTACTGTGTAGAGACTATTATTTCCAAACAAACCATACGTAATCGTATAAGGGGAAATGGTCCGCTTTCCAGATATCCGGTAAAAGAGTGCTCCGATTAACAAAAAAGCACAGAATCGCCCGACATCGGCTAGTCAGGATCGGGAACCACCGCAATTGGAGTGTGAGGCATTGGGGTAGAGTTTTCATCTCAGATGAATCGAAATTTTGCCCGTAAGGAAAGAATGGTCAAGACAGGGGCTGGAGTAAAGGAAACGAACGTTTCCTTCCCTGTGCTCGTCAGCCCACATCTCCTTTTGGCGATGGATTCAATATGGTGTTTGGCGCTATTTCCTTAAATGACATAGGAGATTTAGTCGTGATCGCTAATGGCCATTTGACAGCTTAGCGACACTTCAATGAAGCGCTAAGCCTTCATGTTACTGGAAAAAGACGTGCTGATGAACAGAATTTCATTTTGATGCAAGATGGAGCCAGCGCTCATACTGCCAACATAGTACTACGTGAATTCCTCATTGGCAATAATATCGACCATCATCACTGGCATGCGTGCAGTCCAGATTTAAATCCCACAGAATATTTATGGTAGCAGCTCGTTGGACCGTACGAGAGTTGCAACAAGCCCCGAAGGACGAAAGGGCGAACATTTCTCAGGAGTATATCAGGTGTCTCATTGTAGGAATTCCTAAGCGAATTCAGGCAGTTATTCGAGTCACTGGTGGCAAAACGCGCAACTAAGCAGCCAATCAAGCAGAATACAAAGCAATATGTTATGTTCGAAATTAATTTTTAAAAATGTTTTACATTTTTTACCATCCCTACAGTTATATCAAAAACGAGTTGGAAGAATTTTGGTCTTTTTCAAGTGGACCCTTAATTGTTTTAATTTAAAAATGAATGTACTTACGGTAAGATTTATCCATACTATATCCACTTGTTCCACCGTATTCAACAGGAAGACACTCTTTCGGTATTTTCCTATGCAAATCTTCTAACTTAGGGTGTACTTCCAATTGCTCCATAAGCTCCTTATTCAAAAAAGGACTAACTAGACCTAATAGTTTATCCATAAATGCCACTGGATTGACAAAGTGTATACCCTGCATACGAATTGGGGGTGTTTTCTGAAATATGAACAATTATGAATCTGGTGCCCAGTGTGTTAAACCTTTTTTAAATACATAATAAATCAAATATACGAGTAATTAAATATCACTTTTAAAATGCCATATTCTTTAAATATTCTTATTCTAAAGCGGCCATAATACAGTCAAATATTTGACTACTTTTTGTGCCAAATTTTTGACTGACTATTGACTCAATTGCCCTCACCCCTATTGGGTCATAGCACGTCAACTATCCCATGTGGCTTAGCAGAAGTTTTGTGGGCATATATCACTTTCAGACGATGCACTTTGCCAGCATGCACCTCCTGTTCCCATTTAGCCGGCTACCTGGGACAAGTCGGGAGATATTGTTGCTTATTATTACGTACAAAAGCTACTTTTGTACTGAAGAAGGGGGTATGTCGCTCCCGAAATATATATGTACCTATATATACAACATAAATAAAATTTGTAGTTTGAGAAAGCTGCGTCTTCTTTGATTTAGTTGACAACTACAAACGTCGCACAGTGGTTCAGAATCGAAAACTAGCTGGACAAAAATAATAAATCTTGCAATAGTCCCCAGAAAATAACCAAATTTTGGGGATTTGTGTTTTAGGGGCCGTATATCACGAAAATGATGTTAAAAATATGTTGTGTACCCTAGACCTAAAAATATATGGGGTAAAAGTCTCTTTGTCGTCCCGATCTTTAATTTTTGATAGAATATCATAAAAGTAGCGACTTGAAATTCAGGTCAAATAATAGGTAAGTATTTGAGTAGGATTAAGTTAGCGGATTTTGAAAATGGATATGATTCGCCTTAAAAACATGTACCTTCCATATGAAGATTGATTATTTTACTGTGAATTTCCCGATAATTTTCGTACGAGTGAAGTACATAATTAAGTTTGAATCAGGGCAATATGCCAATTTATTGGGTGTAAAGTACCAAAGCGTTCATATTTGAATACCCTAGATCTTATACAGGGTGTCCCGAACCCCAACGTCAACCCGGAAACCGGTGATAGGCCAAGTGGTGGCAGTTATCAGAAAAGTATTAAAAAAAGTCTTCGTCAATTATTTTTTGACTTATAGACATTCAAAAAAGAATTGGAAAAATTCATACCCTGTGATGATTTTTTGAGTACTGTTATTACAAATTTTCATTTTTTTTTTAATTTTTTTTTTATGAAGCAACCCTGACTAACTGTTCTATAAATCACAATCTAAAAGTAAAAAATACTGGATTGGTTTTAAATAAAATATGACTTTTTTCCCCAATTACTCAAAATTATCAATTATCCCAACTTCAACTGACTGCACTGTAAAAAAAATATTCCACACGGCTTTGGTAAGTAACTGTAAAAGATGGCGCATTTTGTCCAGATTCCAAAATGGTACGACACTTCCTATATTATCTCTTAATTGAGGTGAAAAGAAGTAATCATCTCATTTAGGCAAAAGTGTAATTTATTGAACAAAAAAATCAATTTACATTTAAACGTTAGAACTTCAATTTGCAACAAATGTTCAAAATGTTTGCCTTCAGCTGTAATGCAAGCACGACATCTTCTTAAAAAGGATCGAGTTATAAGCCGGGCGAATCTTCCGGAACTAATGGCTTCAGCGGTTTCCGCAATTTTTCGGCGGAGTTCCTCCAAATTTTCTATTTCTTTCGTGTAAACCTTTTCTTTTACCGCTCCCCAGTAAAAAAAATCGAGGGAATTTAGGTCAGGTGAACGTGCCGGCCACGAAATTGTACCAGACCGCCCTATCCACCTCTCGGGATATTCTCGATCGAGGAACTCTCTTACTGTACGGGCATAATGCGCTGGGCAGCCATCGTGCTGATACCACATATTTGCAAAAGTACTGAGTAGCACGTCTTCCAATAAATTGGGTAAATGATTCATTAAAAAATCTAAATATGTCTCGGCACTTAAGTTCTCCGAAAGCTCGAATGGTCCAATAATTAAGAGATAATATAGGAAGTGTCGTACCATTTTGGAATCTGGACAAAATGCGCCATCTTTTACAGTTACTTGCCAAAAACGCGTGGTATATTTTTTTTTACAGTGCAGTCAGTTGAAGTTGGGATGAGTGATAATTTTGCGTACAAAATTGGGGAAAAAAGTCATATTTTATTTAAAACCAATACAGTAATTTTTTACTTTTAGATTGTGATTTATAGAACAGTTAGTCAGGGTTGCTTCATAAAAAAAAAATTAAAAAAAAAATTAAAATTTGTAATAACAGTACTCAAAAAATCATCACAGGGTATGAATTTTTCCAATTCTTTTTTGAATGTCTATAAGTCAAAAAATAATTGACGGAGATTTTTTTAATACTTTTCTGATAACTGCCACCACTTGGCCTATCACCGGTTTCCGGGTTGACGTTGGGGTTTGGGACACCCTGTATGTATTGTTTTTTCTACGACGAAAATATAACGCTTTAAAGGAGGCTAGAGCTGGAGGTATAGCAATATATATATAACTGATCAGGGTTATCTCCTCATTCGAAATGGCCATGTATGTCGGTCTGTTTTCCCGTCTGTCCATTCGCATGATAACTTTCGATAGAATGAAACTAGAAGCTTGAAATTTTGTTCAAATGTTTGTAGTACGATATAGTTGGTTGGTATTGAAAATGGCATGATCAGGCCAAGAGAACGCCTACCTCCCCTATATATGTAAAATAATTAAATGTATCTATGGGCGAGTTTTCAAAACGGATCAGTTTTCTGATCCGCGGATCTTTTTTCTGATTTTCTCAGAAACGCGGTCCGGTACAATGGAACATGTTCCAGGTTACGCCATTTTTCGGATCATACTTTTTTTCCGGTCCATTGCACCGGTCCATTTTACCCAAACTTCTGACAGCTCACAGCTGATACATGTGGACGCGTTTTTCACTTGTTGTGCAGTTCTTCAGTAATATTACGTTTACACTATCCCCAGATTACTTCATCTGCGGCTTAATCTGGGTGTGGTGAGTTTAAAATTGTATGTATTTGACAGTTGCAGATTAAATCAGCCGGCGCAGATGAAGTAATCTGGGGATAGTGTAAACGTATTTTAATATAATGCGGTCGCAATTTCCTCTTGTATTGTATGTTGTAAATTGTGAAAAGATACTTTTTGTGCTGAATTCCTTTTATCGTGCGGTAATTGTTGTTTGGCAGAAACATCAAAACTGACAGCTGATGGATCATAGCCCATAGCCGTTTCTGAGACAACATATGTTCCACGGACCCGGGGGTAGATTGGAACTGGACCACGTTCCTGCTCTTGGTGTTTTGGGACCGCGCCCTATAACTCCCGATTAAATAAACATGAAAAGCTCTAGCTTTGACAGATTGCTCGTGAGGATAATCTTTTACTCTCCTGGAAAAATAAAATCGATCAGTTACAAACTAACGGTTATTTTCTTACAAAGAGCCCCGTACTACTCTACTTTTCAGGTTTTTTGTCTATAACTCTTGAACCAATTGACGTAGACACCTGATTTTTGGCATGTAACCTTGAGATGAGAAGCTGCTTGAGTTCTAGTAAGTTGGGCATAATCAGATCAAAGGAACGCCTACCTCCCCTACAAATTTCAAAAAATTAAATTTTCTTTTAATTACTATAACTTTCGATAGAATGAAGCTAGCGAATTGAAAATTTGGTAGAATGTTGTTAATAAAATTTAATTAGTTGGCATTTAAAATGGGCAAGGTCCGACCCAAGAAACTGCTACCTCCCCCACAAATGAAACTTCAAATAAGCGATAACTTACGACAAAATAATGCTAGCGACTTAAAATTTTGGTCAAATGTTTGTAGTAGGATCCAGTTGGCTGATATTGAAAATACATAAAATCCGTCCAACGAAACCCCTACTTCCCCTACAAATGAAACTTCAAATAAACAATAACTTTCGATAAAATAAAGCAAGAGACTTGAAATTTTGATCAAATATTTGTTCTGAGATCTAGTTGGTTGTTATTAAAAATGCACAAGATTCGACAAACGAAAAATCTACCTCCCCTACAAGTGAAACTTCAAATAAGCAATAACTTTCGATAGAATGAAGGTAGCGACTTGAAAAATTCGACAAATATTTGTAGAATGGGTTAGTTAATTGATTTTGATAATGGTCAAGATCCTCCTGAATGAGTGCCAACCTCCCCTCTAAACTGGCCATATAGGAAACTCACTTTTAATGCACATGGTCGTTACCAATTGGTACTTTTGGTATCACCACTAGGTCTGTACAAGTCTAGGGTATGTACGCTTCGGACTCCGGGCCGAGGAAGTTGAGGGAATTGTCTCATCCCTGTCGGATGCGACTATTATTTCATTCAGTCAAGCAGCACTACTTTTCTCAAATTTTTGGTGAATATTGTGGCTTTCTTTCAACTTCCAAAATAGCACGGTCAGAAAGTTATACATTTTGGCCGTAACGGAACTTTCTTCAATGCTCGAAAAACAAGCACACTGCACTTTTTGTTTTATGTAAATTTTTAATAATTTCATAGCTTCTGTTTTTACCGGAAATTTCCCACCTTCTTTCAAATGTAAATAAAGCTCCCTTCACCGAATATTATATCCAATACCTATAAGCGAAGGAAATCAAAAGGAAATTAAATTTTACACCGTGAGATAACGGAAAGTAGCGATGATTCAGTCTGGATGATATCACCGATAAACAGGGTTTTTAACATATAACCCCCTGTTCGAGTTCGCTTCAGTTCAAGGAAAGTTTTTTAGATAACGATTTGCGTTTAAAACCCCAACAAATTCGCTATTAATAGACTTCGTACTAAAACGAATTTGTTAGACCAATGTTATTACGAACCTCCTGTTATACGAATCATTATCGAGAAGAATATTCACTTTACAAAAAAGACGAATTTTCAAAATAAAACACGATTAAACAACCGGGTACTACTAAGCGTTGTTTTGATAGGTAAACAAAAAAAAAAAAAAAACAATTAGGAGGTAGCTTAGCATTTTTTTAGCCGATACTTGAATTTTTCTCCAGCTACATAACAAAACATTTGCATTTTGTTTGCACAGAAAGCAGAATAATCGCACAGCCTTTTTCAAGCGAGAATATCTCGAAAACGGTTTATGATACGAGAAAAGTGGTAAAGAAATTTTTTAAGATTTTTTTATGGTCTTTCATTTTCGCTCAGAAGTTTTTTGGCTAGGGTTGACCGTTTTTTAAATATCTTTAAAAATCCGTTTTGACTGAGTTATTACTGTCGCGAAATTCCATTTTAGACTGCTAGGTGGCGGGATGTGGCGATGATTCAGCCTGGATAACAATGCCAACTAATAAGGTTTTTGATGTATGGTGTCTTTTTCAAGTTCATTTGAGTTCAACAAAAGTTGCAGTCCACGAAACGTAAAAATTTGCGTTCAAAAATCTAATAATGTAACTACTAATATAATACACCCCAGAAAGTTTTTTTTAGTCCACAATATTGTCAATAGCTTCTACTAACCTCCGATTTTACGAATTATCATCAAAAACTGGGATGAAAATATCCACGTCAGTAAAAATGAATAAATTTGCTGAACGATGTCAAACGATTTAATCATCGGATGATAAATACCCCTACATTTCGGTTTGTTTTGATAGGTACGCCAATGGAAAAAAAATATTTGGAAGTTATTTTTTATTTGCTTAGACGTTTGTGAAGGCATATAACAACATGAATTGCAAAAATCTGTTACTTCGAATTTTTAATTTTGTCCAGCTAGAATGTAATTTTGAACCACTGTGCGTCGGGCGACACCTAAAATATCCAAACCGTAGTCAGACATGAGACTGATGCCTCTACGCACCGGTCGACCCAATAGCAATATTTTTTTCATCAAAAACTTGATAATAATCACATTAATTCGTATTGTATCATAGCAACTAATTTCATATCAAAACATTTTAATGTCAAACGTATCAAATTATTTGCTATGGAATAGCCGCTTAAGGAAGTACGTTAAAGAACAAATCCATTTACCTAAAATAAAAAAACAAAATGTTGGTGTATTTCTATTTCACCTCGGGCGGCACATAATGGTTTGCGTTTGGCTGTTAGTGGCTTTACCGCTGTTGCGTATAGAGCAAGCGAAGCGAGCGTTCTAGGGCATTATACTGAGGGTAGCAACCCCTTAAGTAGCGGAGCTCGAGTAGCAATCGGAGCCCATGCAAGGGGAATGCGAAATGGTCTCCATTTAAAACCCACTATTAGTAAAAGACGCGAACCACTATGTGTCTCCAGGTGAACTAAGAAAACTGGGAATCTTCCAAAATTTTCAATTAAAAATGCAGGAACATTTTTGTCAAAAAATGGCAAAATAGTCTAGAGAGAAACTTCGATGACGGGACATTTCCTATTATTTGCGAAATTTGAATGTTTCAACATGCATAGTACTTGAAATTGAAATTAAAAAAAAATGGCTCATTGAATGCTTACGACCAAAAAGAATACGAATTTTTTGATTTGCATAAAACTTGCACGAGTCAGATGACCCAATTGTCCTCCTTTCAAATCAAATATCAACACAACGCCATCGTCGATTCCATCTTCGACCAGATTCATTTCCATGATCATTGCGTATCTGAAAGTTTATATTATGTTACGTGTTTGTTTAAATTTGGTTTAGAAATATACTTACAATTTAACACACGCTGCAAAGAAAAGACTGCTAGGATTCGTGTCCGTCAGTTTGCAAAAGTACACTCTATATCCTTCCGGGGTTCTATTCGGCATATCGTAGATAGCACTGAAATACGAGTATGCAATGTAATTAAAGGAAGTTAAGAGTAAGACTCGTATTTTTTGGGAGTGCTCGTTGCGATGATAGCTCAGCGATCACTGCCGAGCTTTAAGCTCGTGACTTTAGTCACAGCAGCTAGGAGAAACACAATTTCACATATAATTTCCGTCTTTTTGGAAATACTCCCATCTCACGCCTATCCACAAGAGCGGTGATAAGCGATCAGTCGACAACTATCGAGGCATTGCTATTCTGTCAGTAATCCCCAAACTATTTGAGAAATTGGTTTGTGATAAACTCACTCTATCATCGACCCACTTCTCAATGAACAACAACATGGGTTTCGAAAAGGCAGATCGACTACCACCAACCTTATAATTCTAGTTTCTGACGTCCTTTGTGAAATGGAAAAGGGAGATCAAGTTGATGCGGTCTATACAGACTTTAGCAAGGCTTTTGACAGGGTCGATCATCAAATTTTTATAGAGAAATTATGCAACTTTGGTGTAACTGGATCACTTCTCAATTGGCTCCGGTCCTACCTTCTTGATCGAACTCAGTTTGTCAAATATCAAGGTCGGTTATCCGAAAGTGTATCCACGACTTCTGGGGTGCCGCAGGGTAGCCATTTAGGTCCTCTTCTCTTCAATGTCTTCATTTCCGACCTATCACAGTTATTATCGGATATCCCTCATCTTTTCTACGCTGATGACTTAAAACTGTACTGCACCATTCAAACACACTCTGATGCAGCATTTCTTCAATCCAAGCTTCTATCCCTTGAGCAGTGGTGCAATCAAAACAATCTATATCTTAACGTTAATAAATGCCAGGTGATAAGCTTTTCCCGTAAGAATAGAATTATAACTAATTCCTACCACCTTAACAATGTCGAGCTGAATAGAATTGACCATATCAAAGACCTCGGCGTTGTCTTGGACAACAAAATGCGTTTTAACCTGCATTATGACAGGGTGCTATCCAGGGAGTTTAAAAATATTTGGGTCACTAAATCCTTGTATACCACACTTGTGTGGCCTCTGCTTGAATATGCTTCCGTAGTCTGGAACCCATCGTACGAGCTACAAGTACATTGCGACAGATTCGAGTCTATTCAAAAACAATTTACTCTTTTCGCTTTGAGAGACCTTTATGACCCGCTAGATTTTCATAACCTTCCATCTTACATATACAGGCTGGGTCTTTTAAATTTAATGACTCTTTCGTCCAGAAGAACATTACTTTGTGCCTGTTTTACTTTTGACGTTATCAGCGGTGCAGTTAATGTTGATTTTCTGTCCAATAAAATCACTTTAAACGATCAACTAAGACGAACTAGACATACAACTCTGCTTAAGGAATACCAACACCTTACCGTCTATGGTTGTAATGAACCCATAAATAGATGCTGTCGAACTTTCAATTCTTTTAGTATCCACTATTCTTCAGGCATTTCTAAATCTGTCTTTAAGCTTAACTTAACAAAGGCCCTCTTAACGTCCTAGTCTAACAAACAAACCTAACCAAATTTACCGAATGTAATTAATGAATTATTATCGATTAATTTAATGAAATGTATAAATGGAATGTAATGTAATGTAATGTATTGATGCCTTGTTTGGTAAATAATTAAAAAAATGTTCTACCATAGAGAAGTGTTCAACAGTGATTGTGCATGTTTTAGATGAAGATGTATTCCTCCGAGTGGTAGTGCCTAGAGTCACAAGCTCTACAATAAGCTTAAAGTTCAGCGATCATTGCTAAGTTATCATCTATCTAACTGTCGCAGTGATCGCTCCGTGGGACATGTAGCTTTAGGGGAAAATTTCCATTAACTACTCTAGTAGGAAGGCAGCAACAATAGCAACCATACCGAAATGTAACCAATCGTTTCTTCATAAGTTTTTTTAGGTTTTTCTATAGATAAAACGAAGCTCTTATAAAATTGGTCAAATGTGGCTGTAGCTTATTCTAACTCCCACATCACAGGGGTGGTATCGCCCTATGCAAGGTTAAGCCCATATTAAGGAGTGAGAGCGAGTAGTTACCACCGCGTATTGGGATGAACTCACTGGCCTAAAATAATCTAAGCTGTTCGTACCAGTTCACTCACGCAAGCGCACCTTAGAAATTCTGGGCCGGTTTCACATGGAACGCACGATACACGAGACTCTAGCAGAAAGCACCAGTGGCGAGCGAGCTTTCATACGAGTGCAATTTAAAATTAATCACTGCACATACAAAGCTCGCTCGCCACTGGTGTTTTCTGCTAGAATCTCGTGTATCGTGCGTTCCGTGTGAAACCGGCCTATCTGAGCAGAAACAGGGTTAGAATCATTTGTGGCCTTCTCACCTCACCTGAGGCACCACCTGTACTAAATGGGCATTATGTCTGACACCAGCTGTCGTTTCTGCGAAGCTGATGATGGGAACTCCCAGCACATCTTCTGCGAATGTCGTTGCTCAGAGCGCCTCGGTGATGCCTTCTCTAATGTGGATAAGATCGCTTCACTTGTACTCAGGCAGTAGAACGGTTTTGTTGGCCATTGCATTTTCCCACCAAAAGTGTACATTTTTCGTTCGACATTTTTCAAAAACTCGCTACAAAACCCTCGTATTGTGGGCGCAGAGCTCTGTACTCCAGCTTCAATTTAAAAAAAAAAAGTGGTTTTGGATAACCACCATACGAATACTCGTACACTTGATAACAAAATTAAACTTGAACCAAAATAATGGACCAGATTACATAATCTTGAAGGTTCACATACATTTGACGTTTCAGATAAGGTTTTTGGGTAAGATTAGGTAATTTCACCTCCGATGGAAACGTAAATACATCCTACACTTACATTGTCTTCATGATATCCATCAGCTCCTTTCCGGTAGGATCTCGATTTGAAAAGAATTCCGGAATTGCTGTCCTCGTAGTACACGACAGGTCGTAAGTTTGCTTGGCCACTTCCAAACTGAATTGGCAGGCATGTAAAAAAGCGCATGCCATGACTTCTTCAATTACAGGTAAATGTTTTTGTTGTTTTGTCCATTCCATGAATTTTTCAACTTCAATTTTCTTTAACTCGGGATATTTCTTATATTGATCCTCGACACTGGCCACCTTCATCGTGTTTACTGTGCAACTATATCTTTTCGTACTTTTTATTTTATTTAATTATTTATTTATTTACTTTTTATTTGCCAAGTTAAAGTAAAAAAAATTAAACACTTTTCGAATGTTGATTACTAAATGTTTATGGCACTTATTCCGATATCGACTAGAATTTATGTTAAAGATTGCGATTTAAAGCAGCGTTGCATCTGAGCAATATCAAAAATTTAACCAGATATTTATAATGAAAAGAGTTAATGCAGGTTATCGAAAGATGATATATTGCTTATCAAGTGGATGTATGTAATCAAAATTAAAAGAAAATGATATGCATAAGGAACCAGCAAAGGTTAAAGTGTGCGCCTGATGTGGAAAATACTCGTATGTTTCATTTCTTTTTTTTATAGGTATATCCGCGTTGAACGCTCTACTTTAAATAAATTATAGGTCTCGAAATGCAGGGAGGGGGGGGGGGGGGGGGGCAAACTCGGATTACATATTTTCCCCTCTCCCGCTGTAATGAATGATTTCTGACATACGTCTGACATTTCGGCATTTGTCAAACTGCATTACACAAGAGCATTTATTTCGCAATAATTCGAATGTATTTCGAATTGTTTCGGGATAAATGCGCTTGTTCTGTCGTCAAATTCCAAAATGTCAGATGTGTCTCAGATATGAACCGGCAGGGCACCGAAATAATGCATGCGAAATTGTGCATGCACTATTTCGATATGGACTATTTCGGAGGGGCTTGTGTCAAAACGAAACGCGTGCTCGGGATTGTTTTGGCACAGCGGGGGATTTGGGATAGCGTTTTTGGCGGGAACTGGATTCTGGGTTGTGGTGTTGACAAGGAAGGAGGTTTTTTGGTGGAGTTGTGAAGAAAGGATGTGGAGATTGTGCCGGGAATCGTCGTGATTGATTGCTTCTAGAGATTGGAATTGCTCAAGATTGCTTCGCGTCGTGGATTTTGGTGGAAAAAAACAATATTTTCGGCCGTCAGTTTTGTATTTATATCTCGGAGTTTTAAGGTGGGCGGATCCGAGAGATCGCGTTCGCGCAGTGACGTCAGGACCATTTAAGTCCACTCCTTGAATTTGGAGCTATGCCAAACAGCGCATTCTAATTTTAGAGAAATGCATCAAACGGTTTAAAAGTTACAGCTATATAACGGCTAAATTTTCTAAGCAAAATAACTCTATAACGCAAGAAGCTAGCTAAGTGAATTGGTGGGCGATTGTCAGAACTGGGCTCCTATTTAATTTCAGCATCATCAATGAGTCAGTTCCAGAGTTACAGCTATGTATATAACCGTAAAATTTTGAAAACACAATTTATTTATAACGGATCAATCTAGTTGAACGAAACTTGTCCAGTTGGTAAAAGTTATTGAGGAATAGCTTCCGGTGGAGTTTCAGGAAAATCCACGGTACAATAACATAAAAGCAAAAAGTAATAAGCAAAAATATACCTACATGAAAGGCATTTAGTTGATGAAGCTTAAAATGAAACCGGAGATAAATAAATTCATATATTATTGTAAAATCAATCGAACAGTTAAAAAGTTTCATCATCTGAAAATATCGCCCGCATATCGAAATACATAATTCTGCAGCTGCACCTGGTACTAACAACTGCAGTTAAGTATCCCACTCATATCATAATTATATAGGTACATAAACTCATAAATGATCCCGAATTAGCCCATATCAAAAATCAGTTCCTCTGGCTTCACTGCGCCAGGTGTCTTTTTTTTTCTTAATGTTTAAAACAACGTTTAAAACAATGTTTGAAACAAATGTCTTAAACATTTGGTGGATTTTGATTTTGGTGGATTTTGATTTTGGTGGATTTTGTACCCAACCCGATGCACACATACGATGGATTTTTCGTTCCTAAAGCGGAAATTGACTCTGAACTCACACTTAAAGAATTTCCGCTTTAGGAAAAAATCCACAGTGGGATGGTTCTAGGCAGGGGCGCACAGAAAAATTAGGGGGCTCGGGGCAAATAAATAGAAAGGGGCCCTTTGACAAAATTTATTTGCTTATTATGTTTTTTTTACAGAGTATTACTGAATTTTCTTTCTTGCTTTTATGACGCTAAATTCCTGAATGACATCTTCGAAATTTATTGTACTTGCTTTTTCGTGTTCAATAGAGAGTAACAGTAAGTTATCCAATCTGTCCTCAGCCATCGTAGATCTTAGTTCTACTCTTTATAAGAGATAATTTACTGAAAGCTCTTTCTCCGGACGCCACAGATGGTGGAAGCACTAACAAAAGCATATAAGATTAAGAAGCTCCAAAGCAGAGCTAAAATTCCATTCCATGAGATTTCTTATTTTCCACAACAAACCTATTTCCTGGCATAGATCAGCCTCGACCAAATCTTTGGGGTATGCAGCTTTTGAAGCGTGAGCAGCAGATGTAACGATATCCTGGACCTCGTCGTCTGACTTGGACTTGTCTTCTGAGTGGCTCCGTTCACTTGGTTGCTGAAGAATCGGCGTGTGCAGTCTCGACAACTGGGATAATCTTAAGCGCAGTTTGTCAACCTCGGTTAAAAGCATATCTATGATCGGGAAGAATATTTCAACCTTAAAGCAATCTTCGAAGCCTTTGAATACGTGCTCTGCGTTGCAGTTTTCATTATGGAATCGTTTTCTCTTCGTTTTTCTTTTATCATTCAGCATTTCAGAGTCAATGCCCAAATTTGATGCAATTATTTTGGTTTCAGTCAATAGGGTTGGCCAGAAATCTCTCAAGCGACTGATATCCTTCAGAAGTTTATCCACACTACGGGCTCCTACTTCTATCGTCAGTTTCGAATTTTGGAGAATCTTATTTGTATCGTCCAGACATTGAAGTAGCTTGCTCCAAATTGTTGTGAAAAGGATGAAATCGAAGGATTGTAGCCACTTAAGTATGAAGATAATATCTGATTGGATCTCAAATGGTACGTCAATTTCGAGGGCTTTCTGTAGAGATTCAACGATACCGCGATAGTTACATAACGGGCGAACAGCTTCAGCTGGTACTCTATCTTGTGGTGGATATCGCATCGCGGTTTCCTGCAAAATTTTCCACCTCACTGGACTAAGAGAAAATATTTTGTAAGTTTTTTCAATATTTCCGAAATACGTTTTAGCCTTCATGCTTGTTTTCATCGCAAGTACGCCACATAGGTTCAGCGTGTGTGCACTGCAAGGCGTGTAATAAGCTTGCGGATTCTCTTGTGAAACGATGGCTTGGACTCCAGAATTTTCGTTGTCGAATCCTTGACCTCTGCAAAAGTTGAAATCGATGTTACAGTCTTCGAGCTGTTTGATTTTCGATCCAATTTCGACTCCTTTTTTCTTCTCAAAATCAGCAAATCGCGACCAGTTGCAGAGTTGAAAGGAAAAGACCAGATGTTCCACTTTCTCTGAAATAATCTTCTCGATGTCCCCTAAATGGAAGGCCCTTTCGAGTCAAAAATAAGACAACATCGAGGATGGTGGTCAAAATTGTTGTGCATTTTCTTGTTTCTTCTTTTAGTAGACGCATTGACGTTTGGTCGACAGTACATCCCACTGATATCCTCTGGGTCAATTCCTTCCATTTGATGTATCGGTCTTTGTGAATGACAAGACCCTGTTGCCCCCCCCCTTCTGTGCGCCCCTGGTTCTAGGTGCTAACCACCTAAAGCGTTAACGGACACGTAAAGTGGAAACATGATATAAAACCTACTTTTCTATACAAAATTTATTGGTTTTGAACTGGTGGATTCTGAACTAGTGGATTTTGAGTCGGTGGATTTTGAGTTGGTGGATTTTGAATTGGTGGATTCTGATTTCGGTGGATTTTGTAACAAACCCTGTAGTAGTGGTAACTAAAAGACATAAATTGTGAAATTTATAATATTTATTAAAATCAGTCAATATCCAATTTCTTAAAATTGCCCTCGACTCCAAATAAATCGGACGCATCCTTGGCCTTGCCCTCTCGCAACTCTTCCTTGGTTCTACAAGTTCTTTCCTCGTTCAAAAAGAACTCTTTATTCTCCTTGAGCCGATCGTACAATTCAGCTGTTTTGAGTAAGAATAGTATACAGAATACAGTAAAAAAATAGACTAATAAAAATAAAAATATTCTATAATACATACGATAGGATTTATTCATACTGTATCCACTCGTTCCACCGTATTCAATAGGAACACACTCTTTTGGTATTTTTTGGTATAAATCTTCCATCTTATGGTGTACCTGCAATTGCTCCATTATTTCCTTACTGGCAAAAGGACTAATAAGGCCCAATAGTCTATCCATAAATGGCTCGGGATTGATGAAGTGCATACCGGGTATGCGAAATGGTGGTGTTTTCTGAAATTAGAATACAATTATTATCTATGGATATTAACCAAATTTGTTTACGAGTAGGTATGTACTCGTATATGCAGTTATTTATTGAGAAAATAATTGACTTTTTTTTAAATAAATAATTGCACATACGAACGAGTGGGTAGGCCTTTAGCCCAGTGCGTTGAGGCATTAGTCGGATGAGCAGCGAACCGGTTAGTCACGGGTTCAAGTACCGTCCACGTCGTGGCCATCAAAAAACCGTCTTAGTTCCCTTCACTCGAAGAAAGAATCTAAGCTTAAGCCCTGCTTAATTGGAGCAATCACGTCGATGCTGTTATCAGTAAGGCCACTCGGATCATGTGGGGTTGCAGGTCTCTGTTTGGCAAAACTTGGGGACTCACCCCGAAAATGATCGAGTGGCTATATTTGATGGTCGTACGTCCATTTGTGACTTATGCGGCACTAGTTTGGTGGCCCAAAACGAATCAGCGTTGCAGCATACAGCTTTATAGTAAGTTACAGCGCCTTGCATGCCTTGATATGGCAGGATCCATCCGTACTTGTCCGACATCGGCTATTGAGGCGATTATTGGACTTACTCCGCAACATATTTTCATACAAGAGGCTGCGGCTCTGAGCCCTCTTAGAATGCGTCTAACATACGATGGCTATGTGTCCAATCAGGGACACATGAACATTCTGGAGCGGATCCCTGGCATGCAGATCTGCTCGAGATCTGATTATATGACACGGGAAATATGTTTTGGTAGAAAATTCTCGGTCTCTATCCCCACTCGCGGGGAAAGGGGCAGTGGCATTCCTGGCTCTGTCTCCCGGTATACCATGTGGTTTACAGACGGATGTAAAACGGAGCTGGGAGTTGGTGCTGGAGTTTATGGACCGGACACCAGGATCTCTATTGCTATGGGCGTTTGTCCTATCGTTTTCAAGCTGAAATCCATGCTATTGAGGCCTGCCTCATAGACATTCTGGACAAGAAACCCAGAGGCGCTAACATCGCTATCTGCACTAATAGTCAGGCAGCCATTAAGGCTCTTTATTCACATAGTCTCTCGACGAAATTAGTGAAAGAGTGTTTTTATACCCTTCAGTGTCTTACAAATACCAATCGGGTTATGTTGAGTACCTGGCCATCAGGGCATCCCTGGTAACGAGGCTCCTGATGAACTTGCTAAACAAGGCTCTTCGGATAAATTTTTCTGGCCTGATCCTTACTGTGGTCTGAGTTGGGATAAAAAAGATCACTAGTCTGCCAATAAAAGACTGCGTCACTGGGATTGTCTTCCAGGACTGCAGTAGTCCCAAGATCTTATAAAACCCTACGGTCTCAAAGAAACCAGCAGTCTGGGTAGAGCGGACCTGAGACTAATCGTGGATTACCTCACGAGGCGCCACTGGGTGAGATATCACCTCAACAAAATGGGTCTATCCACTGATACGGGGTGCAGGCTTTGCATGGAGGACACAGAGTCTACTAAACAATCTTCTCTGCGGATGTCCGGCGGTAGCCCGTTCCAGGTTCTTGTTTCTTGAAGATTCCATCGTGAGCTCATCAGTCGTAAGGAGCACGCCTACAAAGGATTTACTAGCATTCATTAGGCTGGTTGAGGGTCTTTTGAATTAATTAAGGCTGTGGAACAATAGATCTCATGGTCGCAGTGCCCACCTTTGGGTATCTTATCCTTCCCTTGTTATTATTATTATTATTAGTGTGGTCTTCCCTCTATGGTCCGGGGCGTAACAATAAGCCACAATCTTTCTCGACAGGTATGTAGCTAGATGGGTAGGAGGTAACATGCTAGTAACATGCATCGTCCGAAACCAGTTTATGCAGATGAAACGTCAACCAAGCCACGTGGGTATAGTTGAGGCGCTATGCCCCACTAGGGTTAGGGCAAATAGTGATTATACGAACTAGTTCATAAACATATTTGGTTCTAGTTGACTTATTACTGAAATGCTCATAATCCTTTTTTTAAGTAGGTTTAAGTACAAACTGATTTAATTTCACAATTTTTAAATTAAAATGGCATGCTACTTAAATTGTAAAATTAAAAAATAGCTCATTACTTACGGTTAGAAAGAATACGAATTTTTTAATTTGCATAAAACTGAAACGGGTCAGATGACCCACTTGGCCTCCTTTGCAATCAAACACCAACACAATGCCATCGTCGATTCCGTCTTCCACCAGATTCATTTCTAAGATCATTAAGTATCTAAAAATTAATATTTTCGTATATTTTATTATTACTACTTTTTGCGTAAAAATTAAGTCTAGAAATACGCTTACAATTTCACACACGAGGCAAAGAAAAGACTGCTGGGATTGGTGTCCATCAGTTTGCAAAAGTAGACTCGATATCCTTCCGGGGTCCTATTCGGCATATCGTAAATAGCACTGAATTATAAAAAAAAAGAAATGTAAAATAATTAATGCAAATACTCACAAATTTAGTTTAGCATATTCTTCGAAATATTTAGATATGTGTTCCTTTAGAGCGATTATTGCAACGATCTTCGAGCCATGATCGTGAGCAATATAATATCTTATGGTCTAGAGCAGGGGTCGGCAACCTTTTTTTTTTGGATAGCTCCAGATTTTCGAAATTTCAGCTTCAACGGACCGGATGGCAAACTCGAGATATTTCTGTTTACTAGGGTATTTAATCCATTACCAATTGGAATTTGACAAGATACATAGTTATTAAGTCAAATGGAATTTAAAAAGAAGAGATATCCTAGCGACATTTTTGAAGATGCTATTTTCGTTACCTACGAAAGCCTGCCCATAGATCCCGTCGAGCGATTCTTTTTAAAATTTGTGAGAAAGTTAATATTAAAATAGTTACAACATTATATTAGCAAAATTTCAGATCATCGATATATGTAGGATGAACGGAGATATGAGATGGGTATTTAAATACCCATCAGGCTTTAACGAGTCCTAAATCTACATGATTTGAATACATTCGCTGTACCAAAGTTGTGTACCGCGGGATATGAGAAAGGCTAAACAAAGCCAAATACTGTCTTTTCATATTGTTGTATGAGTGTTTTCTGTATTAAAAAAAATCATTTTTTACATCAAGATACTTATTTCCTTAGATTTCAAGTATATTTTGTCCATACCAAATTCTGTTGGGTATTTAAATACCCAATGGAGCAAATTACTTCTGGAACTCAAAAAATCAATTCTACCGTCGACTTTTTCTTTTTATTAGATAAAGGACACTAAAAGCTAAGTAGTTCTAGCAAAGTTTCCCCGACTTCCTGTTTATATAGACAAATTGACGCCCATCTCGTGGAATCCAAAAATATTTCTTAATTTTCAACTGGGGAAACCCCTAAGTAATCCTGCGAGTAATGCCGACGAGGCCTTATTGCCAATGTATCACCAAGGCAGTTTAACGAGTAAACCGGTGAATAATACTTTCGCGAGTAAAATCGCTAATCTATCATCGCCTTTACAAGCTATCATCGTAATGATCGCTTCGAAAAACATTCACACTTTTGCACTCTACGATATCGTGTCGGTACATCGGCGGATATTGTTTTGTCGCCGCACCAATAAGGGTTTGTTCGTATTAGATTTGAGCTTTGAGGCTCAAATGACACATATTCTATTATAGTAGGTGGTAATAAATAAAAATTTGAACCCACATTGTTCTCATGGTATCCATCAACTCCTCTCCGGTAGGATCTCGATTTGAAAAGAACTCCGGAAGTGCTGTTCTTGTTGTGCACCACAGGTCATACGTCTGCTTGGCCACTTCCAAACTGAATTGACAGGCGTGCAAAAAACAGCATGCCATGGATTCTTCAATTTCGGGTAAATGTTTTTTGAGTTTGGTCCATTCTATGAATTTTTCAACTTCACTTTTCTTTAATTCCGAGTATTTCTTGTATTGATCATCGACACTGGCCACCTTCATTGTGATCACTGTGTAAATATTCAATTTTTCTACTTTTTTTTTCACAAAGTTAAAGTAACTCAGGTATTCGTCACTTGCCCGATATTGAACAGTTAAAAGTTTATGGCACTTATTTTGATAGCGAATAGACGTTAACGATTGCGTCTTAAGTTAATCTAACATCTGAGCAATATCAACAATCTGACGAGATATTTATACAGGCAAAAATTTAATATTGATTAATTATCAAGAATTAGGTAGTTCTTATCAAGTGCATGTAATGGAAATTTATATTTGTTGATATGCAAAAGGAACCGATAAAGGTTAAAGTGTGCCCGTGGGTGGAGTGGATGCGGAGATCCGGCATCGAAACCATACTACTTATATGGGCCTTACCATTCATATTCCCCTTATGCTTTTTTTTCTTTTTAAGAATATTTTGGGGACTTTTATTTCTAAAAAGTTGAATAAATATATTTTTTACGCTACTTTGCATATCGAAATAAAATCCTCATCATCATTAAGGTCGATGCAGACACATCAGTCACGTCACAGTTCAGTCAACCTTCCGAATCATAACCGTCACCGTCAAGTCACAGTCAAAATAGCGGCTGTATTCACATATAGCCGTCAGGGTATTCAGACCGTAGTCAGTCATTTTTAGGGTTTTGTATAAAAACAAAACCCTTATGAAATCGGTCATGCGTCCGTCTGTCCGTCTGTCTGTCCGTCTGTCCATGAAATATCTCACGAACCGCTGAAGCTACATGCATGAAATTTGGTGGAAATATGTAGAAATACTATAATTCTCTGGAGAAAGCGATGCGTCGTAATAGGTCAACTTTAAGGGGGGGTCGCCATAGAGGGGAAATGAAGGTCGAAATTTTTGTTTCATTTGGTATAGGCAAGTGGGGTATCGTAAGAAAGGTACCGTTGAGTACATTCCATTTCTGGAATTTTTTTCAAATTTGAAGAAAGGGGAAAAGAGGGAGAGGGGAAAATATGTTGTCCGAGTTTGTCCCCCCCCCCCCCCTTGCATTTCGAGACCGTTATAGCTAGACATATGAAAATTTACAGAAAAGCGGAATTTTACTAGCATAGAAAACCGAAAATAATAGAATTTTTAAATCTCATCCAAAAAGGTTAATAATAGTACATTTCTATAGTTGCAGTTAGCACACCCCTGCACCCCTCAATCACACCCTAGGTCAAAAATATTGATGGCTGATGATAACCAACATCATAGGCAATAATATCTCTAAGTTTCATAACAATGACATGATATTTAATAATAGTACATTGACTTAAAGTTATGCATTTTGACACTATCCATACAAAAAACACACCTACCAGCCTCACGCATAGATATGCGTGTACTATTGCATGTTGTTTTTCGTAGTGCGAATTGCAGTTATTTAATGAACCAACTTTGGAAGGGTGAAGATTGGTGATTGGTGATCCTAACAATAACTATTCACACAGTTAATTTTTTTAGGGTTTTGTGTCTTAAATCTTACAAAATCGGTCAAATACCTGTCTGTCCGTCTGTTCATAGAATATCTTACGAACGGCTGAAGCTGCACACATAGTTCGGCGAGAATGTGTCGAAATGCTATAATTTGCTGGAGATAGCGTTGTGTTGTAATTGGCCAACTTTAATATGGGGGGGGAGGGGGGGTCCACATAGAGGCGAAATTAAGGTCAATTTTTTTATCCACTGGTATAGCCAAGTGGGGTGTCGTGAGAAAGGTAATGTTGAGTACATTCCATTTTTGGCATTTTCTTGAGATTTGTAGAAAGGGGAACAGTGGAGGAGGAAAAAATATTAGACCGTAATTTGTCCCAGCCGCCCTGAATTTCGAAGCCGTTACACAAGTTTGCAATTTGCAATGTCGTCTTAATATGAATGGTTAAGCATCTCGAAGAGTGGGACAGTTTATCTCGTATACATACATATCTATCTACAGCTTCTCGTATTAAAACTATTACTTTAAGAGGTGACAGATGTAGTCTTTTTGTGAATTGGCATGTAAGATACTATATCATGGGTAAAACATTTAATTATGGTGTTTTTATTCAGCTGAGGGGTGCCATGAAGAGCAGGGAGCCAGTATTTACATGCCAAAATAAGCGCTTGCTACAAAACCCTCGAATTGCGGGCGTAGCCCTCTATATTCCGGTTTCATTTGTGTATGCTCTCGAGTGTACCTAGATTTACCATCTATTTTTATTTCATTTCCAATTTGTTTCTATATCCTGTTTTTATATGCTATATCCATATATTTATTATGCGATAAATCGTACAGAACGGCGTAATTTCGAACCAACTCGATTAATTTTTCGTCATCGCCCATGTTCACTTTCTAGACTGACGTCCGTCAAACACAAAAATTATCGTTGGGAAGAAATGTGAATTTGACTGTTCGGTGACGGAAGCGCGACTGACGGTTCTGATTCGTGACTGCGCCGGCTCAATGTGGACAGCGCCACTTGACTTTCAAGAAACGATATTTTTTGTGACTGATACCAGACGGTGCTGACGGAACTGTGACGTGACGTGACTGATGTGTGTGTATCGACCTTTATCGTGACTCGACAGTCCACATATAGGACAACTTAAAGAAACAGTAGGTACTCTTCAATACGAAAATGAAAGCGCAAGTTTTCGAATCACTTGGATCAATCACATTGAATGTTGCCAATAGAGTTGGAAAGAAGGACACAGAATCGTCAAATCAATGTGTACATATGTATTTGGTGGATGCAGTCTACTCGACTTTCGGCTGAATATCAATGCCCAGCCTTAGTTATCTATTATTATTATTCTCCAAATTCTCGTCTCTATTATGTTTCTATTGAAGCATTGCTGCCTTAAATTTGTCACCCCGAGCCGGTTTCTACTAGCCTCTAATCGTTTCTTTGGTCTTCTGGGATTCCCCGTACCGTTACGCATTTCTATAATGAACTTTTTTTCGGAATTCAGGGGTAATTGGTGATTAATACAGACTTCTGAAAAAAAAAGCTAAATGAATTTAATTAATTTGTAGAAATTCTTAACAACGCCACAAGGAATCGCGGGAGACCAAAGAAACGATGGAAGGCCAGGTATTTCAAAACCGTGGAAAAGTACAGTTCGAACTCGTTCTTGCGGCAGGTGGCGCTACGTACAAGAACGATCCGTTTTATGACAAGTTTTACTGCCAAGAGCTGTCAAACCCCTTCAATGCGAGCAGGAAGAAGATGTATGTGTGTGCCATATTTTACGAGACTGTTTTATGCGAATTGGGAGCATCACATGTCGGCGCTATTGCTCTCAATTCTCCTACACTGCGCCGGTATTCAAACCACTTCCCCTTCACCGCAATTCCATCTCTGTGAAATACAACTGTTGGGATGAATGGTGCCATTTGCAAAACTGTTCTGGTTTGTCTCATCGTAAATTATGGAGCCCTTTCTTCATTGCGAATCTGTGTAAAAATAAGGGCCAGCAAGTATTTTCTGTAGAGCGGATCAATTATACACTTATCGAACTTCTGCTCTCTGAATGAAGACACCCCTACCCCCTACATATCTATAATGGGTGCAGTCAGACATGAGACTGACGCCTCTACGTATTGAGTTACCCGTTGCCACCGAAATCATTAATCAAGTCAATGAGCATGAGGACCAAATGGAGCTGTCACTTAAATAATTGCAACTTAAAATCTGGAGTCACTAAACTCTGGTCAACTGCTACCCACCACACCAATCCCTTCAAACAACAAGGGAATGTTGCCATTCAGTTTGGTAACACCATTATTGGTGATCCTATACACAATGCGCTTACCACTTTAACCGATAATTCGTTGAATATATCCGCCAGCTGACAGTTACAAGCGCAAAATTTGCAGAAAAATTCGTAACAGCACTTTTGACAGTAATCTCCGGTTCACCTCCGACTAAGTTGCAGAAAGCATCAAAGAAGCCAAAAGCTCTTAAGCTTTAGGTCCTGACGGGATTTCGATGATAATGCTCAAAAACCTTGATATGCCAGCCCTGGGGTATCTAACGTCCATCCATCTCTATCCATCGCGACGTTAGTGATACCCGAAGTGTGGAAAAAAGGTAGGATAATTCATATCCTTAAACCCGGGAAAAAAGCAACATCGAGTGAGTCCTTTTATCTCCTGTTGCCAAGACGCTTGAAGTGCTACTCCCTCCGAAGCATACGTCCCATTTTAACTTAGCCATAACCATCGTTATCATTTCGTCAAACTACAACGACTTCAATGGGCAGGGCATGTACAAAGAATGGACGATGATCGCATGCCTAAGAGAGTGATGAATGCAGAACGAGTCGACGGAGCAAGACTGCGAGGACGACCGAGATCTCGTTGGGAGAGCTCAGTAGGTGTGGATGCCGCGCAGCTGCTGGGCTCCCAAAATTGGAGGACGCGGTCACGTGACCGAGATAATTGGAGGTCAATGATCCAGGCGGCCAAGGCCCGACGTCGGGCTGTCGCGCCAAGATGATGATGATGATAACCATCAACTGGCCTTCAGACGAATGCACAGCACAACGACGGTTTTGGATGCCATTACTTCTCAAATATGTGATGGTCTCAACCAATCCCGACCTTGCCAAAGGACGGTTCTGGTGGCAGTTGACTTATCAAAGGCCATTGATACAGTTAACCATTCGTCACTTTTATCGGATATCAGCTGTTCTTCGCTTCCAGTTCAGCTAACCAAGTGGATCGCCAACTACCTCGCTGGCAAACAATCATTCACGGAGTTCAGAAGCAAGAAGTCTAAACGCAGAACGATTAAACTGGGCGTTCCGCAAGGAGAAGTTCTATCACCCACCACCCTGTTTAATCTCTATCGATCAGGACTCTCAACACAACCTGAAGGACTGCGAATAATAAGTTACGCTGACGACTGCTTGATTTTAGCTGTGGGTGATGACATCGAGCAAATGTGATCTGATTAACCGATATCTTGAGGAACTCATCTTCTTCCTCAACAAAAATCTGCACATATCAGTACCTAAGTCCTTGGCTACTCTCTTGACATCGTGGATCAAATAGGACAGAATGCAGCCACCCAACCGTAAACCACCCCAAAATCCTCGACGTCGCCCTTGATAGCATGGCTACATTTTCCACGCATGCATCAACAGTCTGTGGCAAAATGAGAAGTAGGAACAAAGTTCTCAAGGCTTTAGCTGAAAGTTTTTGGGGTGAGGATAAGGAGACCCTACTGGTATCTTACAATGCCATCGGTAGATCTGTGGCCAATTATTCAGCCCCCATCTGGTCTCAGAATATGTGTGGTATGCAGTGGAACAAAATTCAGACCTTAATTAACTCGATCGACGACTTATCAACTTTGTGGAAATTCATTTTAAAACCAAATGAAAAAATACCGTACTTTGTCTTTTCCACTTTTTATTTTATTATTCCTCAAGTACATCCATTCTTCAGTGTCTCCATTAAAATGTCTTCTGACAAGATTTAAATCATCAGCAGCTTCCACCGCTGCTGCTACCAGGAACTTTGATTTGGAGGACTATGGAAGAGCCATTTTGAAAAATGAAAAGTATACCCGTATAAGGCATTTTTGATTCTTTATCATTTTCTTCATGGAACGAGCACTTTTCCAATATACAACACACGATAGAATATATCACCAATGCAAAGATTTTCCCCACTTGAGGCAACCTGATAATGCTTTGAACGTATCGATTATCGCTTGCAGAAAAATCCATAATGTCCTTATCAGTCAAAGCAATTAAAATTAATTGATAAAATTCATATATTTATTTAATTCAGTCAATATCCAATTTCTTAAAATTCCCTTCCATGCCAAATAAATCGGACGCATCCTTGGGCTTGCCTTCTCGCAGCTCTTCCTTAGTTCTACACGTTTTTTCCTTGTTCAAAAAGTATTCTCTATTCTCCATCAGCCGATCGTACAATTCATCTGTTTTAGATAAGAAAGGAGAATGTACAATAGTTAAAAAAAAAGTAAAAATATTTAAAAACGGATATATGTATGTACTTACGATAGGACTTATCCATACTGTATCCACTTGTTCCACCGTACTCAACAGGAAGACACTCTTTCGGTATTTTTTTATGCAAATCTTCGTACTTGGGGTGTATTTGCAATTGCTCCATAATCTCCTTACTCGTAAACGGACTAGTTAGGCCCAATAGTTTATCCATAAATGATACAGGATTGACATAATGCATAGCCTGCATACGAATTGGTGGGGTTTTCTGAAATGGGAGGATTTGTTTTATGTACATATAAAAAGTTTTGAGGATGTACATATATGCCAGCCATTCTAAAGGCAAATTACTGCATTTTCACAAAAAGAAACTTATTCAACTTAAAAAAAAAATGTTAACGCAATTACTCAATTGCCCTAACCCCTTGTGGGGCATAGCGCGTCAACTGTTCCATGTGGCCCAGTTGACGTTTCGTTGGCATAAATTGGTTTCAGAGAATGCAGTTGCCAGCATACACCTCCTCCACATCCATGGCCACGAACGTTGTCGTGGACGGGATTCGAACCCGAAACGCTGGTAGTCAAACATGAGAGTGATGCCTTAGCACACTGCGCTACCGGTCGCCCCCTAACATTATTTGTCTATTATGATTTTGATTCAAAAAACTATGAAAATTTTCCGAATTTGACTTAAAAAAAATATGAATTTGAATTGAAAAAATTATGAGTTTACCTCAAAATTGGGTAAAGCCTTGTTTTAATTTCCGCGTTTAAACTATCATCTATAAGCTTGCATAGAAAAAATTATTAAAAAAAAATCAAATGAAATTAAATATTAAAATTTCCAAATTTTAAATGCATACTACTTAAAATAGAAATTATACAAAAAACATTCAATGCTTACCAACAGAAAGAATACGAATTTTTTCAATTGCATAAAACTTGCACGAGTCAGATGACCTAATTGGGATCCTTTAATATCAAATACCATCACAATGCCATCAACGATTCCATCTTCCAGCTGATTCATTTCCATCACCATAGTGTATCTGCAAATTTAACAATATATTTTTATTGTTTAAAGTGTAAAGTGGCGTGCAGAATAGTTCAGTGTAGTGGATTGCTTACAATTTTACACATGAGGCAAAGTGAAAATGACTGGGATTCGAATCAATGAGTTTACAGAAATACACTTTATATCCTTCCGGTGTTCTGTTCGGGATACCATAGACAGCACTGCAATATAAAAACACATATGTACATATTAATTAATTGATTAAGGTAATGTTATCATTTAAGCATTTCATTGGGAAATTCGCTTGTTGTCGATGAGAATCATACCAATCGATAGCTTATCTTTTTAAACTTTGGTATCACGCTGCGTTCCTATTTTGGACCGTGTCGGAAGCGCGTCGACACGGTTTCATAGATACTTTGCGAAAACGGTACGATTTTAGACACCGATACCAGAATCTTTTTGAAGGGCAAAACTATCACGAATTTTTTCCGACCCGATTACCCCTTCAACGATTCCTAGAGTTTTGACAGTTCGCTCTTGACAAGTTCTGTCACTCCATTTGTAAATAACTGTTTGTTGGCCTCAAAGTGCGTATAGTGACCGGAAAGTCTGTCCTCGCTCGTAATTTTATTTGGAAATTGTGTTTGAAAGTGGAAATATCCCTTATTAAGTGGCGTATGTTTGTATGAAATATATTCATGGCGGCAAGGGAATCGTGTCGTTCATCGGAGAAATCACGGATCGGTGAAGGGACAATGGATAAATAGCGGATTTAAGATACTTTTAGGAACGCACCCAATGCCTGCATTCACAAATGGTAGTGCAACCGGAGTGCTCCCATTTTTGTTGTTGCGACTCAGTTCAATTGGGACATTCCAATTTGTGATTGCAAGCAATTTGTTTAAATTCAACTCTGGTCGCAAAATCTACAATTAACAAAAAAGGCGACATTACCATTTCGCAAAAATATGGGAGAATCTCTCTATGTTACGCCCGCCATCTAAAGCCCGATACACACTTGCGTCCAAAATCCAAATTTTTGACCGGGGAAATTTTGGATTGGACGCGAGGAAAATTGGATTTTCGACGCATGTGTGTGTCCACATTAAGGGGCTTGTGTTCAACAAACAAATTGGGCTGCAGCCCAGAACGAGCGAAGTGGGCGTTCATGTTTGTGCCATACTGAGAGCAGGGTCAGCACTGGATATTTTTGCGCCCGGTGCGTAATCATTTTGGCACCCCTCTATTTTTAACATTTTTATTTTATTTATACTGCACAGTGCACAGAACATCAGGTTCTTATGTTTTTTTGTTAATAGTTGGGACGCTAAGCGACATAAATCGACGCCACCTTGCAAAATATGATAGAGAAATGCCGTTTGGTACGAATGTTGGTGGGGCCCATACTTTCAATTTAAGAGATGGAGCCACCTTGGACCCCGCGGCAAAGCGGCTGTGCGGGCGAAAAACCGCGAAATTTGAGCCCTTTTTTTAATATTCTCCTCGTAACTTCTAAACAGAGCCTCGTATCGAAAAACTTAATAGGTTGTAAATTAAAGAGCGTCAAATTCTACATCCAATGCATTGCTCAAAGTTGAAATTTGGTTTAGTAGTATAATCAAAATCGATGGTCGAAAAACGTCACTTTTTGAGGCTTTGGAGAAAAATCACACTATATCGCTTTTCAAGCTCACATATCTCTGTAACGGATACTCCAAATGAAAAACCGTTCAAGTAAAAGTTGAAGATATTTTGATTTCCGTTTTAAGGTGCCCAATACTTTTCAAATCGGTTCATTTTTAGTGCAGTTGTGAGTGAAAATGCTGGGATGCTTTCTTAGCGATGCCAGCTTTAATAGCTCTATTTCGGTAAGTATAGTAGCTGAAGTTTTGTTTTAGTCTCAATTTACAGATAATTAAATCATGTTCAAAAAGTCTTTGCTTGATAGCTTAGGTCATAGTTACGCTTTTTAGGGTTTTGTAGAAAAAATAAAACCCTTATGAAATCAGTCAGATGTCAGCCTGTTCAAAGAATATATCGAAGAGCTGAAGCTACAGGTATGGGATTTGGTAGAAATATGAAGGATTACTACAATTTGTGTTATAAGGCTTTTCATTAGCGGCCAAATTGCAAGGAGAGACAGTTATTCGCCGCTTAAAGAACATGTGTATATGAAAATTTCCAGGATGACGGCATATAATTAGGATAGCGACGTTAAATATCCAGGATGTTGATATCCTTAGGATAAAGTTTAATAATAGTATATTTCGATAATTTGATTTGCTACTCTCTGCATATCCCGTAAGTGACCTTAAGAGAGAAGTAAAAATGCCAATCCGTTAGCAAAGGGTGCAGGTATCTTGTTAAAGATACAATTTGCATGTACATACATAGTCATAATTAATCAACTAGTCAAGAATAAAAAACAATAAAAATTATTTTTGTCCGCAATTGCCACATTGTGCACCGTCGAGTCAGTAAGCGGATAGATTTGAAACTGATTTGTTTTGTGTTTCGTGACAAGTGGTAATGTCTTACAGTTATCAGAAGTGATAGCGCGTATGATAGATGCTGATTGTTATTTGGTGAGTTTGAGGTACACCTGAAAAGGGCATCCCTTCAAGCCATGAAATTCTGGCAGGCTGTGGAAACTCAGCAACATATTCCATCTCCTGGAGATTGGGATGAAACTAGAAGTAGAACGTTGGCTCCCATTATGGATAACAGCGCCGGGTGCTGCAAGGTCATGTGCCACTCTTCATAATCTGGAAAAAATGTGAATATCTTTCGAACTAATGGTCGTATGGAAGTGCGGTTAGTTTCATTCTACTCAAAATGATCAAATACATTAAGAGCTAAGTTAAAAGTGGCATAAAAGCTTTTTATTTTTAACTTATTTAATACGTAAGCTTATTTACTTAATCACAAAATCTGGAAAAATGTGAATATCTTTTGATTTAATGATCGTATGGAATTGCGGTTGGTTTCATTCGACTCAGAATCACTAAATACATTAGGAATTAATCTAAAATGGGCAGAAAAGCCTTTTATTTTTAACTTATTTAATAAAGCAGCTTATCAAACTAATATCTTTTTTTATTTAAATGAGAATATCTTTTGAACTAATGATCGTATGGTATAGCGGTTGATTTCATTCGACTGAGAATGACCAAATACATTAGGAATCAACCTAAAAATGGAATGAAAGCTTTTTATCTTCAACTTTTTTAATAAAATAAATATTCAACAAAAAAATAAAATCTGGAAAAATGTGAATAAGTTTTGAACTATCTGTTGTATGGAATTGCCTTTAGTTTTATTCGACTCAAAATAATCAGATACATTAGGAAACAGCCTAAACTTGGCATCAAAGCTTTTTATTTTCAACTTATTTAATAAAAAAGCTTCCTTAACAAATCCAAAAATGTGGAAAAATGTGAATATCTTTTGAACTAATGGTCGTATGGAACCACGGCTAATTTTATTTTACTCAGATTAATTAAATACATTAAGAACCAATCTAAAACTGGCATAAAAACCTTTTGTTTTCAACTTACTTAACGAAAAAGCTCACTTAACTAATAAAACAATCTGGAAAAAAGTAAATATCTTTTGAACTAATGGTCGCAAGGAATTGCGGTTGATTTCATTCGACTCAAAATGACCAAATACATTAGGGACTATCCTAAAACTGGCACAAAAGCCTTTTGTTTTCAACGTATTTAATAAAAAGACTTATTTAATTAATAACAAAATCTGGAAAAAAGTGAATATCTTTTGAACTAATAGTCGGATGGAAAAGCGGTTGATTTCATTTGACTCAGAATGACCAAATACGTTAGAAACCAACCTAAAATGTCATATAAGTTGCTTGAACTTTGAAATTATGGACGAAATTTAATCATTTAATTAACTAATTATTTAATTAACTAAATTAGTCTGACAAAAAAACTTAGCAAAACTTTTATAAACAAGGTTAAAGTATCTACGAATTAAGGCTAAACCAAAACTTTTAGCTGTTATATTTATCGAGATACAGCTATTAAGGCTCAAATCGCTAAAAAACCATTTTTCAATTTTCGCTCACAACTACACTAAAAACAAACCGATTTAAAAAGCATTGAGCACGTTAAACCGGAAATCAAAATATCTTCAACTTTTGCTTGTACGGTTTTTCATTTCGAGTATCCGTTACAGAGATATGTGAGCTTGAAAAGCGATATGTGTAATTTTTCTCCAAAGCCTCAAAAAGTGACATTTTTCGACTATCAATTTTGATTATACTACTAAATCAAATTTCAACTTTGAGCAATGCATTGGATGTAGAATTTGACGCTCTTTAATTTACAACCTATTAAGTTTTTTGGGGGCAAAGACCTTTTCCATAGTCCTCCACGTGGGCGCCCCCTGGTAACGGCAGTGTATCAATTCGCTGACGGCCAATGTCTTAGCGATAAGACAGTTTGGAAAAGGCAGATAGCTGTAGCCTGAATGGCTGACAAACACCTAAGCGTCTCAGGTCTAGTAGGATGGAATGACTTGCGTAGTTGGACCTGCTACATAGTTGTGTGGGCTCCAGCACGTTTATTAAACCATCTGAAGCAGCTATCTCCGAGGCCATCCCCCGAATGGGGTTAAGCGACGTGCTGACAACTCGTCCTTGTAAAAACCACTCCATGTCAAGAAACCTGGAACAAAAGCCTCGGATTGGACGGATCAACAACGACGACCACGCAAACGAATAAAGGATTATTCTTTCGGATCCTGGAATGTACGCTCCCTGAACAAACCGGGGGCCGAAAAGGCCCTCCTTCAACAGGTCGAAAAGTACAAACTGAGCATTACTGCAGTCCAGGAAACAAATTGGCTTGGCAGCGAGATTAATGACAAGAAATCGCACACAATTTTTACAAGTGGCAAACCATCGGGCCGCAAGGAGTTTGGAGTAGCATTTATAGTGGACAATCACCTCAAACCGCATATTACTGACTTCAAACCCATAAATGAACGGCTGTGTGCGATTCGCATCAAGACTCGATTCTTCAATCTCTGGCTCATCAATGTGCATGCCCCCACTGAAGTTAGAGAAGACGCAGTAAAAGACGAGTTCTACGCCCGCCTTGAAACTCTCTTCGACTCACTTCCAACAAACGACGTCAAATTGCTGCTGGGAGACTTTAACGCGAAAGTCGGGAATGAAAGTTGGCATCGGGGGACCTCTGGAGGCCACAGCCTCCATGAAGAATGTAACGATAACGGCCAGCGACTTATCGACTTCGCCTGCAGCAGGAATCTAGTCGTAAGCTCTACGTGTTTCCCGCATCGACGCATTCACAAGCAGACCTGGAAGTCTCCAGACGCACATACCGTCAACCAAATTGACCACGTCCTCATTTGCAGGAGATGGGCGTCTAGTGTCATGGATGTCCGCTCCTATCGAGGAGCAAACTGCGACTCAGATCATCACTTGGTGAAGACGACCTACAGATGTAGAATTTCCTCAGTGCACCAGTCAAGAATCAGCCCTCCCAAAATCTTTGCGGTTGATAAGCTCTTGAGTGATGCTACAGCGGTGGCGTATACTACCGCCCTTGAGGAAAAACTATCACCTATGCTACACAACATCAGCAACACAGGCGTCCATGGGTTCTGGGAAGAACTCAAGGGTACCATCAAGGATGTCGCAGAGAAGGTCGTGGGATATAAAGCCCGGCGAGCGCGAAATGACTGGTTCGACGAAGAATGCAAAAATTCACTTGACGCGAAAAACGAGGCCTACAGACAATGGATTCAACGAGGAACCAGAGCCAGAAGAGAAAAATATGACGAGCTACGGCGAATATCGAATAGAATAATTAGACGTAAGAAACGTAAATACTTTGACGAGCAGTTGCTGAACATAAACGAAAACTTAGCTAATAGGAACACCAGACAAGCGTACAAACTAGTAAATACAATTAAGAACGGCTACCAACCCAGGACTAGCCTTTGTAAGGACAAGGATGGAAACATCATCAGCGACACCGATGGTATTAACAAACGATGGGCCTCTTATTTTGAAGAGCTTCTAAACCGACCATCTAACATCCCCACACAGGAAGCTCTCGATGATATTGTTGATCTAGGCCCACCCATTCAACCCCCGACGGTAGAGGAAGTTGATCTCGCGTTGCGGTCACTAAAACGAAATAAAGCGCCGGGCGCTGACGAGATTCCAGCTGAACTGCTAAGATTCGGTGGAACGAGTCTAGTTGATGCCATACATCAATTACTCCTGCGAGTATGGGAGAACGAGGAGATCCCAGACGATTGGCGCAGAAGCTTCATCTGTCCAATCCATAAAAAGGGAGATAAATTGCGGTGTGAGAATTACAGGGGCATCTCACTAGTTTGTACGTCCTATAAAATTTTGACGAAAATTCTGGAAAATAGAATAAAACCGTACGCAGAACGAGCCATTGGCGAATATCAAAGCGGTTTCAGACCTGGTCGCTCCACAACCGATCAGCTCTTCTCAGTCAAACTGATACTCCAGAGGTGCTGGGAATATAACGTAAACGTATACCAAATCTTTGTCGATTTCAAGCAGGCATACGACAGTATCGATCGTGGAGTACTGTACAACATCATGCTGCAATTTGGTATACCAGCAAAATTAGTGCGACTAACAAAGATGACGATGACCAACTCCGTCTCACAAGTCAGGATCCAGAATAGACTTACTGATCTATTTGAAACACGCACTGGTTTGAAACAGGGCGATGGACTGGCACCGACGCTCTTCAACCTAGCACTGGAATACGTTATTCGGGCCATGAATATGGACAACAGCAAGACGCTGCTCATCAAGTCGACACAATTAGCAGCGTACGCCGACGACATCAACATCATGTCCCGAAGATTGGCTGACGCAGAAGAACTTCTGCATACGCTCGATACCGCTGCAAAGGAAGTTGGATTACGTATTAACGAGGGTAAAACTAAAATAATGATGCAATCGGTGACAAGGACACCTGCACAACCGAGCATCAACGTGGGGGACCTCAACATCGAGTTCGTGAACAACTTCATCTACCTGGGTTGCAACCTGTCAAGAGACGCCAACGAAACTGACGAAATCAAGCGACGGATACAGTTAGCTAATAAGACTTTTTTCTCGGTTCTCCCCATAATGAAATCGAAACATGTGCACAGAAACACGAAGCTCCGCGTGTACAAAACCATTATACGACCAGTGCTATGCTATGGCTGCGAAGCATGGACCCTAACTCAAGCCTCCGAAAACATGCTAGACACTTTCGAACGTAAGGTTCTACGGCGAATTTTCGGGGCTGTTTGCGATCGAGATGGATGGTGCATCCGGTACAACCATGAGTTGTATGAAATGTACGATGAGCTGCAAGTCTCGAAAATCGTCAAACTACAACGACTTCAATGGGCAGGGCATGTACAAAGAATGGACGATGATCGCATGCCTAAGAGAGTAATGAATGCAGAACGAGTCGACGGAGCGAGACTGCGAGGACGACCGAGATCTCGTTGGGAGAGCTCAGTAGGTGTGGACGCCGCGCAGCTGCTGGGCTCCCAAAATTGGAGGACGCGGTCACGTGACCGAGATAATTGGAGGACAATGATCCAGGCGGCCAAGGCCCGACGTCGGGCTGTCGCGCCACGATGATGATGATGATGAAGTTTTTTGATCACAGGCACCGTTTACAAATTATTAGGACAAGTCCAAGGTGGCTCCATCTCTTAAAATGAATGTATAGGGACCACGAACAATCATACCAAATGGCATTTCTCTATCATATTTTGCAAGGTGAAATCGCTTAGCGTCCCAACTATAAATAGCCCAACTAACAATTTGCTCTTGAGGTGAGAACCAAAACTCTTATAATATCTGCTAAAAAGTAAAACTAATCCCTGAATCTGTTGTAACTTTTAAAAGAAAAGACGTGTAAAAAGTCTTTAGTGCAGATTGGAAGCTCGATGAAAACTTTAAAGGCATTTTGTTCAGAATATAGCCTTAAAAGTAATTTTTGCAAGTGTGTTATTAGAAAAGATCCTCTTAAAGTTTCTGCTTTAGACCATTCTAAGTGTTAATGCAGTGTAGGTCTAACTAAACCATTATAGGAAATAATTTCCGTTTGTCAACTCTCGTACTGCTTGTATAATAAGCTTGATCAAGAATATATTCCTCTTTCAGGGTTGTAATATTTTAGCTTAAATAGAGATGAGTAGAACGGCTTTAAATGAGAAAGCTATACACTCTGATACTTAAAGAAGTCAGGCGAAGGTTGTAGGGAAAGATATAGTTTAATTGCAATTTTGAAGAAAAGTTTAATAGGAAGAAGTTATTATAATTTACTTATGGGAGCAACAAACTTAACTAAACACTTATAAGTTCTTTAAAGTAGTGCTTGAGAGAGCCGCCATCTTTTTCGACTGTTTGGTTATAGCAATTATTGCGCCAGAAATTAATTTCTTCAATACTTTGGTGACTTTGGATATTTTCATTTTAAATGTATTTCTTAGGGTCTGACAAGAAAATAAGAACGTGTTTAATACATTTTAGGCCACTATTAGCTACTATGCAAAAAGTACATTTAATTCATGATGAACATTAAATGTACATGTATGCTAAATTTCGAGAGGGATTCGTTTTTTTTTGGGAGTTTTGTACAGCATTTGATCAGACAAATTTCTTTCGCAGAGAAAATTTGACTATCAAATCGACAAAATCCACTGCGAAAAAGTGCATCAGACCAATAATACAAGTATGAATTTCAACTCCATTCGTATTTTTATAGAGAGCTTCCAAAAGTATCATGAATTCCACTTAGTGCTACAATAAGCACAAAATTTACTTACTGAAATCCAATAGAAATCTTTGTCTCTTAGTTAAGATTCTAAAAGGTGATCTATGTATGTATAGCAGATTACTGTAAATCACCTATACGTACTTTTACTGATATCTTTCTGATAAGTTCTCTAGTTAGAGCTGTCAAGAAGACTTGAAGAACTCTTAAAATACTGTTGCGTGTACGGGGTGGGTATCTTTTACGACCCACACTGTACAAATCTCGAATGATCGATGACAAGTACAAATTGAATACACACTAGACGATTCTCGAGCCATCTGTAGTCTAGAACCTTCTCCAAACAGAAACATTGAAGCGGATTCTCGAACCTTCGTTGAGTAGTGGAACCCGAGACTCGAACAACTCGAAAAATCTAGAGTCTTCGCTAATTGACGAAAGCATGGATCTCCACCTATAAAAGGCAGATGTCACCGAACGAGGGAGCAGTCGTAAAGCAGTCGTAAAGCAGTCGTGAAGTAGTAGTCGTCGGACTCGACACTCAGTGGCGGTTGGATCGCTATAGTGCCGTCGTTATAATTAAAGCTAGTTTGACATTTTAACGTTGGTTGTTAGTATCCGTGTGTACATAGTTCGTTTTGTAAATAAAGTGTGTGTTTTTCAATCGAAGTGTTTCATTATTCAGCACAAGAATATCTAACGAACCTGCTTTGGTTTCGTGGTTTCGCTCAACAGAGGAAACATTACAATTGGTGTCAGAAGTGGGATATTCACGTGCGTGTAGTGGACGTTCGTTTGAAAGTCGTGAAAGTCGTGCGTGATATTTACGGAAGTGTAAATAAACGGAAAGTTTCGAGAAACTTTAGAGTGAAGCGCCAAGAAGTTCTGAGAGTATAGAACTTGCGCGATTGTGGATTTTGTGAAAGTCGTGCGGGATATTTACGGTAGTGTAAATAAGCACGGGAAGTTTCAAGAAACTTTGAAGTGAAGCGCCGGGAAGTTGCGCGATTGTGTGTGTTTGAGAAACTTCATAGTGAAGTGCGGGAATATTCTACGCGGGTAGAATTTGCACGACTGACTGTTGTGAACGCTTGAAGTGAAAAACGAACTAAAATGCCGGGTACTCTTTGCGAATTGACAATCGCGGAGATAAGAAACGAACTAGCACGACGGAAATTGTTAACGACGGGAAATACGTCCGCGCTGTATATTCGTTTAGCACAAGCGATGAGAGCCGAAGGACAGGATCCGTTTACGTTCGAATTTCTGGATGAGTCGACAAGAAATCTTGACGAATCGGGAGCGGAACAGGTTTCAACTGGGGAAACTGGCATCCAGCAGCTACTGTCGATGTTCAAGCAATTTAGCAAGCGAGTTAACCAGCGATTTGATGAGCAATCCGAGCAATTGCGGAAACAGTCGTCGGAAATATCGAGATTGCTCGACGAGAGGCAACGAGATACCTCCAAGGAGTTCGAGAACGACCTCATGCAGGATGACGCCAAAGTGGATGGCGGGTTCAATACGGTTGCCGAGGAGGTCGAAGGACTGAAATGCAAACCGGAGCGCGTCGAAACATCTGGAGTCATTAAGATCGAATCGCAGACACAGCTCGAGGCCGCTGCGGTAATGAACAGCCGGACCGATAGCGAACAGTCACCGAGATTGGAGAAGTTGCCGAGTAATATGACATCGCAGATGAACGAGCGGTCAGCGAGTTTTGAGGAGTCGCTAAATGAGACGGCAACGGCGTCGAATGGACCTACAACGAATATGACCGAACAATCGGCGAAGTTAAACGAGCGGCTGATGAGGTTGGAGAAGTCACCACGGAGAGTGAAAAGACAATTGCAACCGCAGAAGGACAACGGTTTGAAGCCACAATGGGAGGAGCGGTCTGCGGGAGTCTGGAAGCTTAGCGGCGAGAAGCTTCGTAGAGACTCCATGAAGTTTAAACGGATGCGGGCGGGCGCCCAGATCGGAAACGTGTGTGATGGACTCGAGAATGCTGGAAACTCGAGGAACGATCTGGAACGTATGGAAACGTCGGGATTCGTTAGGGCCGAACTGTCCGCGAAGGTTTCAAGGGAACCAGTTCTCGACGACGTGGAAGTGTCCTGCACGCAGTTTGAGGCCGCTGTGATGATGGACAGCAGGAGCGACAACGAGTGTACTGCTGCTGTCAATGAGGTATTGCGATGTCCGACTACGCAGGTGTTGCAGAACAGTTCAACCCCACAGAATGGTTCGTGTGTGGAGCAGTCAACGTCGGTCGCCGACTTCGGACGCCGGATGGATGGCGTACATGGCCTGATCCAAGAACGACCTCGGTGGAAAATTGATCGCGTGAGAAGGAGGTTCAACGTGAAAGCTCGCTCGATTGTCAGCGACGGTGGCTTTGCAGGATTGTGCAGCGCTCATCGGAGAAAACGAATGTGCTCGAGGGCTCGACAGACCTGGAAGGAACCAGATAAGATTGCTGCCTGGCTGGATGATGTGGTGCGTCGCGTTGCGAAGCGATGGAGGCCAACAGTGAAAATGAAGGCCGTGCATCTGGATCGGATGGCACCGCGTGAGCGGCGTCATGGTGACTTCTGTTCGGGACGAACAGGTCTAAGGAGGAGGCAGTGTTGCGTGTACGGGGTGGGTATCTTTTACGACCCACACTGTACAAATCTCGAATGATCGATGACAAGTACAAATTGAATACACACTAGACGATTCTCGAGCCATCTGTAGTCTAGAACCTTCTCCAAACAGAAACATTGAAGCGGATTCTCGAACCTTCGTTGAGTAGTGGAACCCGAGACTCGAACAACTCGAAAAATCTAGAGTCTTCGCTAATTGACGAAAGCATGGATCTCCACCTATAAAAGGCAGATGTCACCGAACGAGGGAGCAGTCGTAAAGCAGTCGTAAAGCAGTCGTGAAGTAGTAGTCGTCGGACTCGACACTCAGTGGCGGTTGGATCGCTATAGTGCCGTCGTTATAATTAAAGCTAGTTTGACATTTTAACGTTGGTTGTTAGTATCCGTGTGTACATAGTTCGTTTTGTAAATAAAGTGTGTGTTTTTCAATCGAAGTGTTTCATTATTCAGCACAAGAATATCTAACGAACCTGCTTTGGTTTCGTGGTTTCGCTCAACAGAGGAAACATTACAATACTTTATACTCATAATTTCATACGCCACTTTTTGACTAGAAACGTTCTTTAAGATTTCTATCAGAACAATTTGCAAGTCAATAAGTCTTTGCTGAAACTAAATGTAGTTCTTATAAAATCCTTGAAGATCTCTATAAGAACAAAATTGTTAGTTGGGAGAGCCGCTTCAACACCGGCGAAATGTCGGTTGTTTATCACTTTTTTATCGATACTACAACCGCCGTTGTTCTGCCGAAATATCCAGTCTTATTCCTGAGCTTGCTCTTCCTTCGCGTAATACCCGGCTAGCCTGCCGTGCCCATCGTCATTTTCTTAAACTCAGTAGTAGCCGTACCGTTAAATCCTATGATTCATTTGTATCCAGAACAACACGAATGTGGAACAACCTATCATCTTTTGTTTTCCCCTGCAGTTATGATCTGCAAAAATTTAAACGAAACGTACACCGTTACCTCATTCAAACTCAACCCATCCTAGCCCCACTACCCTAATTTCCTTCCCGTCAAGGCTGTGCTCTCGTATCAAAGGGTATCCCCTAAGCCTTGGCATAAACATAAAAAAAATATAAGGGGTGTCCCGTTTCGCAAGGTATATATAGGGTGAAATGTAATCTCGTGGAAAAATACCATCAGGACTAGAATAACTGCTCTATCTTTCGAATATTATTTCAAATCTATATTATACTCGTATTAGGTGTACAACTTTGCTTCCGCCGTTTTTCGACAGACGGCTGCATCGGTGAGGGCTGGTCAAAATACGTAGTTCAAAAGTGTCACAAAGTGAGTTTGGACGTCTGTGAACGTATCGACATCCCCGCATATTGACAAAGAGATCGTCACTTTATTCTACAAGATTCTTGTCAGTTTTTCCTGTAGTAATATCGTCAGTTAAACTGATAGTGGATGGGTCCCGGTAATAGCCACACTCGTGCCAAAAATAAGCGCCCTTAACTCATGCTGCACTTACATTGTCTTCATGGCATCCATCAACTCCTTCCCGGTAGGATCTCGATTTGCGAAGAATTCCGGAACTGCTGTCCTCGTTGTACACCACAGGTCATACGTCTGTTTCGCCACTTCCAGGCTAAATTTGCATGCATGTAAAAAACAGCATGCCGACAACTCTTCAATTTCGGGTAAATGCTTTTGTAGTCTGGTCCATTCTATGAATTTTTCAACTTCACTTTTCTTTAATTCCGGGTATTTCTTGTATTGATCATCGACACTGGCAACCTTCATTTTGATTCAAGGACAAATTTTACTTTTTTTACTACGTTATGAAGGTACAGTGAATTAAACAATTGAACGCTTGTGAGAATTCTTTTAATATTGAATGATTATTATGTCAACAATGCTATTTTAGGGTAATCCGACATCTGAGTAATATCAATATCTGTACCAGATATTTATACTGCGAAAGGTGAATGCAGATTATCGAACATTTTTATTTCTTATCAAGTGGAGGTAAATTTACTTTTGATGATTATGTAAACAGAACCGGCAAAGGTTAAAGTATTCCCTTGGGGGTGAAAGATATGGTGTTGGGAGAGGACGATGATTGATGCACTGAATATCTCGGCGAGTTATCGCCTCCTGGAATATGGCATTTTCCAGGCGGAAACGCCATCAAGGCCCTGAACTCGGTGAGTACTTCCTCCCAGCCGGTCGAGCGATGTGGGGAAGAGTAAACTTGCCTTGGCAGATGGCTTAATATCACCTTGCTCTGGGTGTCCAGTCACAGAGACATTGAGGGCAACGAAAAAGCCGACGAGCTGACAAAGAGGGCGGTCGTCTGTAATGAACCAAATGCTTGTAGTGCTGCTTCGATCGGCAGATCGATAGCAGCATCTAATGGGTACTTATCTGTCGGTGATACGAAACCAGAGGCCGAAGGATCCATTACACTCGGACTCTGATGCGAGCTTGAGGGCATCTGAACCGTCCGCCAACCATTCCATCGCTCCATTTTTATACCCTGCACGGATGTGATAGGGTATATTAACTTTGTCATGAAGTTTGCAACGTATAGTAGGAAGCATCGCCGACCATATAAACTATATATATTCTTGGTCAGTATGATGAGAAGAGTCGATCAAACTTTGTCCGTCTGTCAGTCTGTTTCTATGCAAACTAGTCCCTCAGTTTTAAAGCGACCGAGCTGAAATTTTGTACAAAGCCTTCTTTCTATTGTACACTGTAAATATGTCAAAACCAAAATTACTTATTGACTATCAGTGTAAATTACAACATCCCTAGCAGTTACCACATTCCGCCCCAGCCACTAAAGGGCTTCATAAATCGTCACGGCGAAGAACATTACAATAATCTGGGAGACGGAAAGACAAACTAATACCCACCATCACCGAGTAAACACCAGCCCCAGCACTTTCCGTCATAGCGCCGTCAGTAAAGATGTTTATGGCACGCGATTGCATCAAACTATCAAAGTTCTGTAATGTTTCCTCTGTTGAGCGAAACCACGAAACCAAAGCAGGTTCGTTAGATATTCTTGTGCTGAATAATGAAACACTTCGATTGAAAAACACACACTTTATTTACAAAACGAACTATGTACACACGGATACTAACAACCAACGTTAAAATGTCAAACTAGCTTTAATTATAACGACGGCACTATAGCGATCCAACCGCCCTGAGTGTCGAGTCCGACGACTACTACTTCACGACTGCTTTACGACTGCTCCCTCGTTCGGTGACATCTGCCTTTTATAGGTGGAGATCCATGCTTTCGTCAATTAGCGAAGACTCTAGATTTTTCGAGTTGTTCGAGTCTCGGGTTCCACTACTCAACGAAGGTTCGAGAATCCGCTTCAATGTTTCTGTTTGGAGAAGGTTCTAGACTACAGATGGCTCGAGAATCGTCTAGTGTGTATTCAATTTGTACTTGTCATCGATCATTCGAGATTTGTACAGTGTGGGTCGTAAAAGATACCCACCCCGTACACGCAACACTGCCTCCTCCTTAGACCTGTTCGTCCCGAACAGAAGTCACCATGACGCCGCTCACGCGGTGCCATCCGATCCAGATGCACGGCCTTCATTTTCACTGTTGGCCTCCATCGCTTCGCAACGCGACGCACCACATCATCCAGCCAGGCAGCAATCTTATCTGGTTCCTTCCAGGTCTGTCGAGCCCTCGAGCACATTCGTTTTCTCCGATGAGCGCTGCACAATCCTGCAAAGCCACCGTCGCTGACAATCGAGCGAGCTTTCACGTTGAACCTCCTTCTCACGCGATCAATTTTCCACCGAGGTCGTTCTTGGATCAGGCCATGTACGCCATCCATCCGGCGTCCGAAGTCGGCGACCGACGTTGACTGCTCCACACACGAACCATTCTGTGGGGTTGAACTGTTCTGCAACACCTGCGTAGTCGGACATCGCAATACCTCATTGACAGCAGCAGTACACTCGTTGTCGCTCCTGCTGTCCATCATCACAGCGGCCTCAAACTGCGTGCAGGACACTTCCACGTCGTCGAGAACTGGTTCCCTTGAAACCTTCGCGGACAGTTCGGCCCTAACGAATCCCGACGTTTCCATACGTTCCAGATCGTTCCTCGAGTTTCCAGCATTCTCGAGTCCATCACACACGTTTCCGATCTGGGCGCCCGCCCGCATCCGTTTAAACTTCATGGAGTCTCTACGAAGCTTCTCGCCGCTAAGCTTCCAGACTCCCGCAGACCGCTCCTCCCATTGTGGCTTCAAACCGTTGTCCTTCTGCGGTTGCAATTGTCTTTTCACTCTCCGTGGTGACTTCTCCAACCTCATCAGCCGCTCGTTTAACTTCGCCGATTGTTCGGTCATATTCGTTGTAGGTCCATTCGACGCCGTTGCCGTCTCATTTAGCGACTCCTCAAAACTCGCTGACCGCTCGTTCATCTGCGATGTCATATTACTCGGCAACTTCTCCAATCTCGGTGACTGTTCGCTATCGGTCCGGCTGTTCATTACCGCAGCGGCCTCGAGCTGTGTCTGCGATTCGATCTTAATGACTCCAGATGTTTCGACGCGCTCCGGTTTGCATTTCAGTCCTTCGACCTCCTCGGCAACCGTATTGAACCCGCCATCCACTTTGGCGTCATCCTGCATGAGGTCGTTCTCGAACTCCTTGGAGGTATCTCGTTGCCTCTCGTCGAGCAATCTCGATATTTCCGACGACTGTTTCCGCAATTGCTCGGATTGCTCATCAAATCGCTGGTTAACTCGCTTGCTAAATTGCTTGAACATCGACAGTAGCTGCTGGATGCCAGTTTCCCCAGTTGAAACCTGTTCCGCTCCCGATTCGTCAAGATTTCTTGTCGACTCATCCAGAAATTCGAACGTAAACGGATCCTGTCCTTCGGCTCTCATCGCTTGTGCTAAACGAATATACAGCGCGGACGTATTTCCCGTCGTTAACAATTTCCGTCGTGCTAGTTCGTTTCTTATCTCCACGATTGTCAATTCGCAAAGAGTACCCGGCATTTTAGCTCGTTTTTCACTTCAAAAGTTCACAACAGTCAGTCGTGCAAATTCTACCCGCGTAGAATATTCACGCACTTCACTACGAAGTTTCTCAAACACACACAATCGCGCAACTTCCCGGCGCTTCACTTCAAAGTTTCTTGAAACTTCCCGTGCTTATTTACACCACCGTAAATATCCCGCACGACTTTCACAAAATCCACAATCGCGCAAGTTCTATACTCTCAGAACTTCCCGGCGCTTCACTCTAAAGTTTCTCGAAACTTTCCGTTTATTTACACTTCCGCACGACTTTCACTTTTCAAACGAACGTTCACTACACGCACGCGAATATCCCACTTCTGACACCAATTGTAATGTTTCCTCTGTTGAGCGAAACCACGAAACCAAAGCAGGTTCGTTAGATATTCTTGTGCTGAATAATGAAACACTTCGATTGAAAAACACACACTTTATTTACAAAACGAACTATGTACACACGGATACTAACAACCAACGTTAAAATGTCAAACTAGCTTTAATTATAACGACGGCACTATAGCGATCCAACCGCCCTGAGTGTCGAGTCCGACGACTACTACTTCACGACTGCTTTACGACTGCTCCCTCGTTCGGTGACATCTGCCTTTTATAGGTGGAGATCCATGCTTTCGTCAATTAGCGAAGACTCTAGATTTTTCGAGTTGTTCGAGTCTCGGGTTCCACTACTCAACGAAGGTTCGAGAATCCGCTTCAATGTTTCTGTTTGGAGAAGGTTCTAGACTACAGATGGCTCGAGAATCGTCTAGTGTGTATTCAATTTGTACTTGTCATCGATCATTCGAGATTTGTACAGTGTGGGTCGTAAAAGATACCCACCCCGTACACGCAACAGTTCTTTTCAAACAAGTATTTAGGAGAGGTGTAAGCCGTGACATCAGGAACATCAAAGCTGTCCAGTACAGCCGAATGATCTGTGCTAACACTAGTCCACTGACCCGTTTACAAAGGCAGACGACCACACCAGTAGCCACCCTCTCGGCAAAAATGTCAGTATATTCCTATTTCACCAGGCGACGCATAGTGGTTCGCGTCTTGGCTAACAGTGGTTTTATCACTGTAGCGTATAGAGCGAGCAAAGCGAACTTTTTAGGGCGGTATACTGAGGAGGAGAGTGCTAAATCATCTCAATTTGGCAAAGACGCAAACCACTATGCGTCGCCCCGTAAAGTAGGAACGTTCCACAATGTCCAAGGGAACCAAATTAAGCATAGTTTCTTTGGCAGCGGTGGGAGTAGTTCTATGAGCTCCCGTGATGGAATCACATACTAGACTTTGATCCTTCTCCAACAAGGTTCTATACTACTACTTTGCCTTAACCCCTAGCGGGGCATAGCGCGTCAACTACTCCTGCGCGCCATCGTACTCTGTTCTGGGCAATGGGGCGCAACTCCCCAAAAGACTTACCCAGTACCTGACACTCCTTTGCCACAGATCGACGCCATGTGATTCGAGGACCCCCTCTTGGTCGGCCTTGGTTGGAAATGGGATTCCATTTCATGGCATGCAAAGCAATGCAGTTATCACTCTTCCGCAATGTGTGACCTATCCACTGCCATTTTCGCCTGCGTATCAATTCGTCGATTGACATCTGACCCGTACGGCGATTTAGCTCTTCATTTGATATTGTTTCGGGCCAGAAAATTCTTAAAATTCGACGAAGACATGAGTTGACGAAAACTTGCAGCTTTCTGGTAACTCCTACGGAAACTTTCCATGTACTGCTCCCATACAAAAGCACTGATAGTACCAGGGAGCGAAACAGGCCCAGCTTGGTCTTGATGCTGAGATAACTGCCCTGCCAGATTTTGGACAGCATGCCGTATGCGCGTTTAGCCTGGTTGATACGACGAGCGATGTCCTGCTCCGTACCGCCATTTTCGGCAACAATGCTACCCAGGTAGACGAAGTTGTCTACCTTCTCCACAGGCTGCCCATTAATATTGATGGCAATAGGTGTCGGATTTCTTTTTCGCAACGGCGGGCTAAGCACCTTGGTCTTGTTGGTATTAATCTTTAGCCCAACCTTGCTTGCCTCCCTCTCGAGATCTAACGCCATTGCGGACAGATCCATGATTTTGTGGGAGAGTAGGCATATGTCGTCAGCGTAGTCAAGATGTTGTAGATAAGATGTCAAAGTCCATTGAATTCCTCTGTCGAGTCCGGATAGGGCTGCGTGCAACACATCGCCGATCACTATGAGGAATAGGATCGGTGAGAGGATGCACCCCTGCCGAACTCCACTGCGAATCTCAAAGTCCCCCGACACCTTACCTTTATGCAGAACGCGACATTTCGCGCCGTCATAGGTTGCCTTAATAATAGCCACAAGCTTCTCAGGGATGCCTCTCCTGCGCAAGGCCGCCCATATAGAATCCCGGTTCACACTATCGAAAGCCTTTTCGAAATCGATGAAAAGCAAGTGAAGCGGAGAATCGTATTCAGCGCATTGCTCGATGATGATTCGCAAGGTGTTAATGTGATCGACACAGGAGAATCCGGATCGAAAGCCAGCCTGCTCTTCATCAATTGTGCTTTCTAAGTGGGCCTTTAGTCTTTCCAGGACGATTTTGGCTATTATCTTGGCAACGGCAGGAAGCACACAAATGCCTCTCCAATTATTACAGTCTGTGAGGCTACCCTTCTTTGGAAGTTTGATGATCAAACCTTCCTTCCACTCAGTGGGAAAGGTCTCTGTATTCCACGCTTTATCAACAAGTGGATGCAGCAAATCGGCAGTTACGCTTGGCGCTGCTTGATAAAGTTCGGCAGGGATGCCGTCAAGTCCGGCGGCCTTTCCTCGTTTTAGTGCAATAATTGCAGTGACTATTTCCTCTTTAGTCGGGGCAGTGGACCGTATACGCACATTTTGATGGTTAGCTAAATTATCTATATGAGGGGGAACTTCACCAGAGGTTACACGGTTCAAGACCGCGGCGAAGTGTTCTTTCCACCGCCTCATTTGATCTTCTTCCAAGATAAGTAGCTTTCCATCACTATCTTTCACCGGATGTTGGCAGGAGTTACGACCACCTGTAAACTCCTTGATGACACCGTATACGGCGTTTAAGTTGTTACTTCTAGCGGCTTCTTCTGCTGACGCTAAAAGAGAATTGGCATAAACTCTTTTATCGCGTCGCACACTACGCTGAACTTCTCGAGCTTTCTGACGGTAAAGGAGTTCGATGCTGCTTCGATTGTCGTCTGATGCTGCAGCCAAACGAACTTTCAGCTCCTTTCTTTCAACAATCCGCTGCCATGAAGCGTCGGACATCCAGGGCTTATTCCGGCAATCCGGGTTTGGGCCAAGGATGGTATTTGCGCTATCAATGTACGCATTTTTTATGGCATCCCAGTTTTCGTTTATGTCACTATTTGGGTGACTAGTTATCTCAGCCGCTTTTTGCGCAAGATGGTCATTATATTGTTGTAAGACAGCTGAATTTTTTAGTCGAGCGGTGTTGAATTTGCGGGGCCTGGATCTTTCGTCGCTGGGGCGGCGCACGGCTGCAATACGCCATCGAACATTAGCGATCATAAGATAATGGTCTCTTCCCATCCCAATATCGGCACCCTTCTTGTTTCGCACGTCCAGGAGGCAACTCTTGAATCTTGTACTAATGGCAAAATGGTCGATCTGATTTTGTGTTCTGCGCCGATCAACAGAGGACCAACTGATTTTGTGATGGTCCTTATGCTCAAACATAGTACCACCGATGAAGAGACTGTGAAAGTTGCAGAACTCTACAAATCTTTCACCGTCGTCATTACGATCACCAAGACCGTGTCTCCCCATCACATGTCTGAGCCCATAGTTATCAGCGCCAACTTTCGCATTCAAATCACCCATAACCATTATAATGTCACCTTTAGGTGTTCTGCTCTGAACGGCGTTTAGTTCTTCGTAGAAGGAGTCTTTTGCCAAGACATTGTCGGGTTCAGTAGGGGCATAACATTGTATTATTGAGATGTTCCTCATTTTGGTCCGGAACCTGGCGGTCAAGACCCTGTCAGAGACCGGTTCCCAGGATAAGAGACAGTTTCGCGCGGCTCTGGTTAAAAGGAGCCCCACACCTGACTCACGGCGACTACCGGTAGCTTTACCGGAGTAAAACATTACAGTGCTGCCCGTTGGAGAGATGAATTCTCCGCTGTTCCACCATCTTATCTCACTAATACCTAAGATATTTAATTTGTACCTCAGAAATTCACTCTCTAATTGAAGAAATCGTGCGTTCTGAGGACCTTCTGATCCATTGTCCAGGAGAGTACGCACATTCCAGAATCCAATCTTTGTCATTGTACAATAGCTAAAAGTCGTAACCGTTGAGTCAGTCCTTATCCGAGGCATAGTTGACATTTCGTTAGCATATAAAGATTTCGGATAGTGCAAGTTACTGGCATACACATCCTGTCCTTTGATTGTCGGTTTTAACGACAGGCCCTCAAAGGGAAAGGCCGTGGTATTTTTTTTCACACCCCACACCACAGGGGTACCTCAACCAAATCATCGCACCGCCATCACTGGCGGCTTGACGTTAGTTGGCAATGGTCAGTGACCACTGCCGTTCCAGGGGGCGCCCACGCGGAGGACTATGGAAGAGGAATTTTTGCCCCCCTGGTTCTATAAGTCGCTGTGTTTAGTATCGCCCACCAGACGACACGACGAGATATAGGTAATGGAGGTTCGAAAATCAAATTTCAAATTTCGAACTTTGATTCTAAAACTTTCATTTTCCAGTTCCACAAAAAGATTTCATTGCCGAGAAAATCCTTTTTTTTTCTGAAAAAAAAAGGACTTAAAATGCCTTCACTATAGTACAATAGTCTCATTACCCTCGAATCAGAAGATATCCATATCTACCAGGTTTGGTTTCTGTTTCATTTCATGATCAAGAGAGTTCTTTTGTCCTGCCGCACACCTGCCCCAGGACCAAAATAGTGCCGTGTGGTACTCATGATAACTCAAGAAAGATACGCCCCAATTTTAATTGAAATCGGATCACAGTAGATGCCTGGAAAAACGAACTTCGAAAAGACTTAGTGTCACCACACACTGTCGAAATCGAGCCTGGTACATGTGGACCGGTTTTCTTCACGTTTATGTGAAGCGTGTCTTGAGCTATACAGAGGACATTTGTACCAAATTCGTGTTCGAGCTCGACAGTATATGGTGACACTTAGGCGAGAACCTTTGATTTGAACACAACATATGCAGTTAGTTTATTCGCCACTGAGCAATGGTCAGGGCCACCCAAGGAAGCCAGAAACCAGCTCAAGCACAAAGCGAACTGGCTTATGCTGAACATTTTAGGTGGGGATCATTGCTAAGTGGTCTTGTTGACTGCTTAGCAATGGTACACTCCACTTTTATTCTCAAAAGATACCAAAATCGGTTAAGATCGGACCACGGGAAGTGCCCGGAAAAACGGACAGCATGTATCGGACTATATGCCCGTCCATTATATTAATATACGGGACGGGACAAAAAGGCTGGTGGATCTAGAGTATATCACAGCTCTAAAAATGAAAAAAAAAAAAAACTCATCGCTCACAGTTATAATAGACTAAAGAATCGTAACCGTTGCACCCTTAGACCACAATACACATTTCAAAACTAAACTAAAACTCTTCTTTACAATTAAAAATATAATTGAGTGTAAAAATGGATGTAAATCGTTTAATTACACCGGACGTTTCACATCCGTAATCATATTTAAAACAAAACAGATAATTGCTTATTTCTCTTTAAATTGTTTTTCAGTGTAATTTAATGCAAAGGAATTCCCCTTTTTTTAGTTTCCAGTTTGTTTTCAATTCTTCAGTTATGGGTATATTTAATCCAATTAAACGTATTTCTCGTGGTAATTTCCTATTATCATGTTGATCATTTAGATGTTGAATCAATGAAAAGAAGATAAAATTTGTTGCATGCACATTCATATCAATATTAATTCATTCATTAATCTATACTTTCATAAAATGCAAAAATTCATCACAGATATAAATACGACCACAGCGACCTGAACTACACAATGTCCAGAATTCAGAAATGGTATTGATACGTCCTGTAACTATATTAGCGCTTTTCGTACTATTATCCATTGTAAGTACAACTCGATTTCATTTCTGACATTTTACTAAAATAAATATACTCGTACATATTTCCATCAGAGCCATGTGCAGGCTCAACCCGATCCAAATCACTATAAACCAAAATCGCCTGGAAACTCTCAACAACCGCCAAGTGGAACACAACAAATGCCCGGAAGACCAAGCGGAAGCGGACCACAACCACAAATGTCCGGATTTCAGGCATCTTTCGATCAAAACTCGGCCGTTAAACAGCGATTTGTTAGATCGCCGGACGATGATGAAGTAATAGAAATTAACATTGACATATCAGATGAAGATGAAGAACCGCCACGGAGACACAGAGGTCCTTCACACCACGGACATCATCCCCATCACCACCACCATCACCACAATGATGACGAGTCCGGAAGTGAATAAACTATTTCTGGGTTAGATCAACAGATCAATGAATAAAATAAATAAGCATTATCTATCTTTCTGTTTGATGGCCTATGTGTTCCTGTCGGATATTTCTTCTGTGGAGTATCACGTATCGCATCCATTCAATTCGATCGGGCTTACTTTCACTTTTTAAGCTCCCATCTCCCCCCGTCTATTCATTGAATGCCATGGCAATACCAATTTCCATGCGGATCTTGTACACTTTATTATACCCTAGACTTTATAAAGGATAGGGTATATTAGGCGCGATTTTTTCACAGCCATGTAGAGCAGAGCAGGTTACCACCACACAATTACACTAACAATTTGATCTGAGCTGCTCTGGATAAAAGTTTAGTGAAAGAATTCTACTCTGTTAAGTAGTTTGCGTTTTGAAATATAGACGGCGCAGGCGCCGAAATTTTCGGGCAGTTTACAGTTTGGGAAGCAAATAAAATTAATTTCATGCTAATAAAGTGTTCGTTTTATGATATCTCTTCTTCCTTGCCCTTTGTAATGAAGGTCACCCGTGACAACGAAGTGCCAAACTCACATCAGATAACCCATTGACGCATGCTTGCTTGGACTAACTCTGAACCGGGAGATGTGGGGTGGGCCTCACGAGTATCTGATGCTCCAGTCCATTAGCATTCAAGATTCATGCGTCATGTCACTTTAATTTTTCAATACTTAAAAACAACAAAAAACGATGTCTTTCCAAGACAAGATAAAAACAGTGAATTCCAAGACGACGAACGTCACTCCAAAAAAAAAAAAAACAACAACCATACCTCACCAATGTCGGAAAATGAAGCTCCACTACCACTCAATTTCTCAATCCTCGCCCATTAGTGTCGCCATACACTGTCGAACTCGAACTCGAGCACGAACCTAGTACAAGTGGACCGGTTTTCTTTACACCTATGTATGTGAAGTGTGTGTGTGTGTCAGAGGACATTTGTACCAGGTTCGAGTTCGAGATCGACAGTGTATGGTGACATTTAGGCATTAGACTATGTTGTTAAGTAAGCTTGATGTTATGGCTCGTCTACCTCAGGACTAAATGTCAGCGATCCTGAGGTACCCGCCCAACCTGTGGATCCTTTTAGAAAAGTGAATTTATAGGGATCCCCACATTTACCACCAAAATCTGTTTACTCCTAAGAAAAACACTCAAGAACCGGGATCTTCTTGCTCAATTCAAAAATAAACTTTCTTTTTTCGTTTATGACATTTAATTATTATAAGAAAAAGAAGAAGAAACATAACGAAATGGAAGCACTTTACACCAGCAATGTTGTTTATAATGTTCTTATAAACTGTGCTACTTTATCCACTTTTATGCGCATTTACAAACAATAGGGTTTTTCTTTCAGAATTCTAATTAAATACGAAATATATATTTTTATACCCTAGACTTATAGTATAGGGTATATTGCTTTTGTCACGACGAAAATATGTAACACCTTAAAGGAGGCTCCGGAGGTATAGCAATGTATATATATAAATGATCAGGGTCACCTCCTGATTCGATTTAGCCATGTCTGTCTGTCTGTCTGTCTGTCCGTCTGTCTGTCTGTCTGTCTGTCTGTCCGTTCGCACGATAACTTTCGATAAAATGAAGCTAGAGTCTTGAAATTTTGGTCAAATGTTGGAAGTGTCTAGTTGGATGGTATTGAAAATGGGCATGATCAGACCAAGAGAACGCCTACCTCCCCTACATATGTAAAATACATAAATGTATGTATAACTCCCGATTAAAGAAACATGAAAAGCTCTAGCTTTGGTAGATTACTCATGAGGGTAATCTCATACTCTCCTGGGAAAATAAAACTGATCAGTTGAAAACTAACGGTAATTTTCTTACAAAGAACCCCGTACTACCCTACTTTTCAGGTTTTTTGTCTATAACTCCTGAACCAATTGACGTAGACACCTCATTTTTGGCATGTAACCTTGAAGTGAGAAGCTGCTTAAGGTTTTGTAAGTTGGGCATAATCAGATCAAAGGAACGCCTACCTCTCCTACAAATTTCAAAAAATTAAATATTCCTTTAATTACGATAACTTTCGAAAAAATGATACTAGCAAGTTGAAAATTTGAAAGAATGTTGCTTATAAGACCTACTTTGTTGGTATTGAAAATAGGCAAGATCCGACTCAAGGAACCCCCACCTCCCCTACAAATGAAACTTCAAATAAGCGATAACTTTTGATATAACGAAGCCAGCAAGTTGAAATTTTGGTGTTTGGAGTGAAATTCGGTTGGTTCGTATTAAAGATGGGCCAGATCCGATTCAAGAAACCCCTACCTCCCCTGCAAATGAACCTTAAAATAAGCGATAGCTTACAACAAAATAAAGCTAGCGACTTGAAATTTTGGTCAAATGTTTGTAGTATGATCCAGTCGGCTAATGTTGAAAATACGTCAAATCCGACCAACGAAACCCCTACCTCCCCTACAAAAGAAAATTCAAATAAGCGATAACTTTCGATAGAGTGAAGCTAGAGACTTTAAATTTTGTTTAAATGTTTGTAGGGGGATCTAATTGGTTGGTGGAAATGCCGGGCAAGATCCGACCCAAGGAACCCCTACCTCCCCTACAAGTGAAATAAATAAATAAGCGTTAATTTTCGATAGAATGAAGCTAGCGACTTGAAAAATTCAACAAATATTTGTAGAATGGGTTAGTTAGTTAATTGATTTTTAGAATGGTCAAGATCCCACTGAATGAGTGCCAAACTCTCCTATGAACTGGCCATATAGGAGACCCACTTTTAATGCATATGGTCGTTGCCAATTGGGACTTTTGGTATCACCACTAGGTCTGTACAAGTCTAGGGTATATACGCTTCGGACTCCATGTTTTGAAAAACACGGACAAAAACTGTTTTTCTGGACAAAAACACCAATGTTTTGTAAAAACTGAACAGTTTTCAAAACATTTGTGTCTCTAAAAACTGTTTTAGGAAACAAAACACTTTCCCATCGCCAATGGGAAAATGTTTTTGTTTTCTAATGCCGGGTTTCCACCAAAGGCATAAAACAGATCAAAGGAAAACACATTTGTTCATGTTTTCTGGTTGGTTGGTTGAAACACGCACTTTGGTTTTTTGTGACAGTGTGACAGTACCCAAGTACACATTCAGTTATGAGTTGTCATTTTGAGATTATAATAAATTTCTCCGATGTCGCTTATATTTAATTTTGTCTTTTTCCTAATTTTTATTATTTTTTTATTGTACTACTGTGTACAAATATAATAATATAAATAATTTAAACTGCGTGGGCATTTCGTTGAGCACAAATCTTTTTATTGTTAAGTTGGTAGGACTGTTACTGCCATCTGTGTCAAATTTTAGGTTAATATCTTGATTAGTTTTCGTTTTTCGTTTTCGTAAACAACCAAAATTAACTTTTTCAATATTTGCCATGTCAGAAAATATTCAACAATGAAGTTCGATTAAATTTTGTGTTAGAAATGATATTCTGCTGCTGAAACGCTCAGAATGTTACAAAAACCCTTCGATGAACAGGCTATGTCTATGTTTCAAAGTGTTTTGATGAGTGTAAAATTCGCTGGCATAAGTACATTGCAGCCGAGGGGGATTACTTCGAAGGCCATGAAATAGATTTTTAAGAATAAGGATTTCAAAAATTATAACAAAATTTCTGCTTATATTTGTACACAGTATTAAAAAACTTTGAGCACTTGGCAAAAAGTTAAGTCCTTTCCTATCACTTGACCATATTCATATATTTTTAATATGAAACGGGCCAAAATTCACCAAATACGCGGCCTTTTGTCAGACCCTCCGTACATACGAGTAAATGAAACACACTTTTCTCTTAGTTAAAAATTAAATTTATCTTATTTTGTTCAAATCTTTTATTTTCACTATACAAATTACACGTGTAATATTCTCGGGTGGGGCAGTACTAAAAGTAGTAGGTACGATTCGCTTGAAAAAAAAAAATAAAATTAAAAAAAAGATCTCGCTTTAAATCACAATTTGTTTGTTTATCTTCTTAGTTTTCTTTCTTTCTTTTTTTTCAATAAACACAAACAATAACAAGCAAAAATACAAATACGACCTAAGTGTTGTTAAGGAAATTTCGTAATTTTTCTTTTTTGTTTTAATAATCAACAATCATACATTCTCATATTTACAAATGACTGAAAATAAGTCGCCACCTAAATGTTCGGCGAGCCATTTATTCTTGATTACGGCCAATTTGAAAGTTTCACAACGGAATTTTGCATATAAATTTGTATGCAATGCACGACCCATACCTTCGATTACAATCAAATCAGTCTCATTGGTTTTCATGGCCGCGCAGAGTTCTGAAAATAAGGAGAACCAAAAGGGAAAGAATATAACTTTTCAAATTTTTTTTTAAATAATCAAACCGGATAAAATCACATAATGGCGATACGTTCTTATGGTAGACATTCACGAACGTCTCAAATTTTCCCTAGTCGAATCCAAAATTTCCCCGGGCGCACTATAGATTTGACAGGGAAATTTTGGATTCGACCAGGCAAAATTTGGATTTTGGACGCCTGTGAATGTGCACCATTAAGCTTGACATTCACGGACGGTCCAAAGGCAAATTCTCCCTGGTCGAAGCCAAAATTTCCCCGGTCGATGTATGGATGACAGAGAAATTTTGCCTTCGAAAAGGGAAAATTTGGCTTTGGACCGTCCGTGAATGTCCACCATTAGAAGAACTGATCCCGACCCCTTAAAATAAAGAGATGCAAAAGTTTGTGCATCCGTCAAATCGGGATCAATTCTTCTGGGAACGATGAACCCATCTGCCCAATAATGCGTTTTATTAAGGAATCCAAATTACCTGGCGATAAATTTCGCATATCCAAACACGGAGTCGATTGACCCGTGGCGTATACTAATAACTGATCATTAATGCGAGCATTTTTTAATATATTACATTTATCACAACATTTGTCTAGAATTTGTTCCAGTTCATTGGATGTGACATCATTCAATGATGGTCCCGTGTTGGCGCATAATAGAACTTTGGTTTGTCGTCTTAGTAGTTCACGGGCGAACGGCAGAACGCCAAGGATAATATCGATGCCGCTATTGTCGACAAATATAACAGCACATTTATGCGGTGGTCCCTGTAATGAAGATTGAGTATTATTTTTTGCAATAATATAATGGACTGTTAGTTTATGCGATTTTTTTAGAGGCTTATTGTTAATTGCCTTGACCCCTCCAGGGACATGGGCGCGTCAACCTCTTTAGCATTTTTATGCCTTGTTGACGTTTCGATAGAATATTTACTTTTTGGAAGGGCAGTTGCTAGCATGCACCTCCTATTCGCGCCGTCTTTATACTGACAAGCTCGGAGCACTGTGAGAGTTATATTAGTATTCACAGGCAGTTTTTGATCGCGCCGCGATTTGAATTCCGAGCTCTAGATTAGTATCGTAGAGCGGTGACCGAACGACCGCGGCCACCACCGAGCGCGATAGGTAATTTTATTGAATTCAAGACTTGAAATTGAAAACGTGTAATGAACCATATTATGGTTTGGTAGTGCTGCTCCCACCGGCAGATCAAAGCAGCACCTGATGATCTGTTGGTGGTACGAAACCAGAGGCCGAGGGTCCCATTACACCCGGACCCAGGTGCGACCGCGTGGCCGTCTGATCTGTCCGCCAACCATTCCATCCTTATCGACTATTTTTTTGTATTCCCCATTTTTACCTCCCCTGTTTGTGTTGTCTTCCCCAGGCCTATGAATTTTTGTTAATACGTAAAGGACAGGGGCAACGAGCGGCGAAAACTCCACCCACATCTCCCGAACTGAGCTACAGCAAGCATAGGCCGCTGCTTAGCTCGTTGAGGGGCCTTTTTCTTCGCCAGATGGCACGGCCCGACCTTCACGGTCACTATGCTACCTTAGGCTCCGTCCCCACGGGCATCTTCGGATGCCCACCAAACCGTCCATTACGAAGGCTCTAAGTATCAAGTGTATCGACCGTGAAAATTTGATAACGTTTGCATAGAAGTCATGTAACATTCCTAGTTCAGCGGGCGACGCATAGTGGTTCGTGTCTCTGACTAATAGTTGGTTTTAAATTTCGCACTCCCCTTGCGTGATCTACGCGAGCGCCGCGGCTGAAAGGGTTGCAACCCTCAGTATGCCTCACTAGAGCGCTCGCTTCCCTCGCTCTATACGCTATAGCGGTAAAACCAATATTAGCCAAGGCGCGAACCACAATGCGCCGCCCAGTGAAATAGGAATATACCAAAGTCATGAGCATTTCATTTCGTATCATTGTTTTTGTACCTTAATAAATAATCATAAAACGCTAATTGTGAACTAAAAGTTGTTTGATTGACTTGCTTGGAAGCCTGATGACGTGATGATGTATAAAAACAGCAGTCACTCCTGGTCGCGAAATATGATGACTTGCCTTAACCCCTTGTGGGGCATACCGCGCTAACTACTACTAAGAGGCATAAAGAAATTATCTCTAATAAGCATAATTAACGATTCGTTAGCATATAACAGGTTTCAGATGATGCATGTTGCTAGCATACACATCCGGTCCATTTAGTCGCCTTCTGCGACAAGGCTGTGGCTTATCCTTACGCCCCACACCACAGGAGGAAACTAAAGTAACCAAGCATTGGGGTTAAACCGACTGCTATCTTGTGAGCTCCGTTCCCAGATTTGGACCTAATTTTTTTTTGGAGATCATATCAAATAAAATAACTCGAAAAATAAAAAAAATGGCACTTAGACCCTTTAGAATTTCAAGTCTTCAATTATTTTTGATATTTTATAAAAAAAATGTAATATTCCAACAGTTGGGAAAAATTTAAAGAAAACAAAAATGTACAGCTGGCCTTATGAAAATCCTATTTGAATTTCGTGTTATAACAGCACCTCTTTCAGCATTTCTTGTAAAATAGTTTCAAGCTATTTACCTTAACTTACCTTCAGCCGTTCCAGCCATGCATCCAGTTGATCGATTAACCATGGTCGAGGTTGAATTCTCATCAATGCATCCTTTAATCCGAATGACTTGTCATTTTCCAAAATTTCACTTATTGCTTGAGCGCCCCAATCGAACATGTTGCCTAGCAAAAATGAAACAAAAAATCGATTAGAGATTAATGTAAATGATAGGCCATTCTAAGTATGTATGTATTGTATATATCTAAATTTAATAGGCTAACAATTTTTGTATGAGAATTTTGTGACGGGAAATCCTCCCAAACTACTGAACCGATTAATGATTTTTACACCATTAGAAAGGTATTCTTTCAGAGGTGTGCACAAACTATATTTTATTAAAATCGGAGAAATAGTTTAGCGGTAATCCTCGAAAAATGAAGCTAGCTTTCGTAGACTCCAAGCTTGAAAGTGGGAAGATGTATCCGCTGAGGATCGGTTCATTGGATTGTGGGTGGACATGTACCCGCTGTGAATCGGTCCATGTATCCGCTGTGGATCGGCTGATGTGCGCTGCCTGCACTTCAAAACGCGAAATTGATCTTCTCTGCTCTGGACGGCTGTTAAAAACGCACCTATTACATTTCACTCGGGAGCTCTTCCCAAACTACTGAACCGCTTTGAATTATTTTTAAACCAGAGTTCGTGTGTAGATATATGATTTTGAATACACTGTAATGAACTATATTCTGGTCTGGTTGTGCTGCTTCCACCGTCAGATCTATGGCAGCACCTGATGAGTAAGTATCTGTCGGTGGTACGAAACCAGAGGCCGAGGGCCCCATTACGTCTGGACCCTAATGCGAACGCGAGGGAGTCTGCGCCGTCCGCCAACCATTCCATCCTTATCGCCTAGTTTTTTTTATTCCCCATTTTTACCACCTTTGCTTGTGTTGTCTTCCCCAGGCCTATGAATTTTTGTTAATATGCCAAGGACAGGGGGCAACGAGCGGCGAAAACCCCGCCCACGTCTCCCGAACTGAGCTACAGCAAGCATAGGCCGCTGCTTAGCTCGTTGAGTGGCCTTTTTCTTCGCCAGATAGCACAGCCCGACCTTCACGGTCAACTTTGCTACCTTACGCTCCGTCCCCACGGGCATTTTCTGATGCCACCAAACCGTCCATTCTCTCTCTCTCAATTGCCGTAACCCCTTGTGGGGCATAGCGCGTCAACTGTTTTCATGTGACCCAGTTGACGATTTTCGGCATAAACTGGTATCGGAGAATGCAGTCGCCAGCATGCACCTCCTGCACATCCATGGCCACGAACGTCGTCGTGGACGGGATTCGAACCCGAAACGCCGGTAGTCAAACATGAGACTGATGCCTCAACACACTGCGCTACCGGTTGTCCCAAAACCGTCCATTACAACACTTTAATTACTTTATTGCTAGAGACAGCAGTCGAATCATGAAATCAATAGATTCTCAATTGGAGGTGTACATGCACCAGTTGATCTGGACGAAAAAAAAGTGTGTTTTCTTTTTATAAATTGCTGATAAAGGTAAAAGACACACGTTATTTTGTTTTGTCAACAATTAATGTTAAGATGAATTTATATATGTAAATCTAATTAAACGGAATTTGACACGCTCTGTGTGGTGTAGCGGTTATTTGACATATTACTTATCAAATAACCACTGTATAAAGCTTGTTGATATATGAGTATTTATGAAGCAGGCATGACTATCGACTTCATTAATTAGATAAGGATGCGATTAGGGTGATATTTTTATGGGTATCATAACATTAATATAGATTGCCGAATGTGGGTTGGTACAATCTGACTATAAAAAAATGTCAATCACCTACAATAGTGCACAACATGAGGCAGTTAAGGCATGCGACCGCCATACGGCCGACTGCAGTGGAATGGTCAAATACGATTCAGTTTTTACCTTAGGAATATTTTCTTAAACTCAATTGTGTCAAATGTCTGGGCGGCGGCGTCTTGTCCATGAGATTGAAATTAGGGTGATCACTGCGATAGCAGCCCACAAGGTATTGCTTGGTAAGCAGCTGGTTGTGATCTCTTAAAGGCATCATCCTGGTTTCCTGATGTAGATGGTCCTGGGGTGACATCAGGAGACAGCCTGTAACAGTGCGGAGAGCGGCGTTTTGGCACGTTTGAATCTTCTTCCATTGCGTGTCACAGAGATTCTGCGACCACACAGGAGCCGCATAGTTGGCCACTGATCTTCGGATCCGACTGCTTTGTACGTGACCAGTAGAGTTTCTTTGTCTTTGCCCCAGGTGCTACCGGCCAGGGCTTTGAGGATCTTATTCCTACTGCGCATCCTATCGCATACAGTTAAGGCATGGGGTGATGATGTGGCCATGCTATCTAGCGTAACTCCTAGGATTTTAGGATGGTTTATAGTAGGAATAGGATGATTCCCGATCGAGATATCAAGCTGCATCTTTACCTCCTTCGTCCAGGTGGCGAATAGGGTTGTCGAGGATTTGGGCGCTGAGACGGTCAGGTTCTTGTTTATGAAGAACGAGTTTAGTCGTTCAAGATAACCGTTGATGTTTCTGCACATAACCGCTATGTCATTCCCTGTTGTTAGAATGGAACAGTCGTCAGCGTAGGAGATAATATCAATCCCTTCAGGTGGGGTTGGGAGTCCTGAGAGGTATAGATTGAACAAGGTAGGAGATAGAACTCCTCCTTGAGATACCCCTTGTTTAATCTTCCTAAGCTTTGATTTGCTGTTCCTGAATTCTGTGTAGGATTGCCTGCCAGCGAGATAATTGGCAATCCATTTCACAATTTGCGTCGGAAGCGGTGAACAGTTGATGTCAGACGGGAGCGCTGAATGGCTGACAGTGTCGAAGGCCTTCGACAGGTCAAGCGCCACCAATATTGTTCTTTCACAAGGACGAGCCTGGTTGAGACCATTATGGATGCGGGTTGTAATGGCATCCAAGGCCGTGGTCGTATTGTGAATGCTTCGGAAGCCATGTTGGTGATCAGCAAGCTGGATGTGGGCTGTAAGAACAGGGTGGAACAGTGCTTCAAGCGTATTGGCAACTGGTGATAGTAAAGTTATTGGACGATAGGATTCGCCGAGTGTCGCTTTCTTCCCAGGTTTTAATATTGGGATGACTCTCCCTTTTTTCCAGGATTCCGGAACGATCAACGAGGAGATGGATAAATTGTACGTAGCCGTGAGATAGTTGATGGCTGGCAGATTGAGGTGTTTGAGCATAGTCATTGAAATGCCATCTGTTAGAACTATGTCGCGAAAGATTCGTGGTGGTGCAGGTGACCTGCAGGCAGCCTTGAGATATAGAGCTCACGCAATCCGTATAAGAAATTTTCTAGGAAAAACTGACGATAATCTCACAATAATTCCCTTCCATTCATTTATCGCCGAGCCAAAATTATCAATTCTATTTATCTCGCATGTGCACCTGATTATTCGTCAATATTTGTCAACAAACTTTGCGCCGATAAAAACTAGAACAGCTTCAAAATGTAAATATTTACCCTCAGACATGTGCTAACAATTATTCAGGCGAAATGAAAAGCGAGTGCCGTTCCATATCACCCCTTGAAACCCATTAATATCCATCCGTGCAATAGTCTTCTATCACGTTGCAATTGGCTGACAATAACCAACGGATAACATCGTCGCAGAGAGAATATTCCACGTTAACTGAATAATTTTATCAAGAAACAGAAACGGTGCTAGCGATAAACATAAACAGGGCAGTTATTATCATTTGGGCAATGACGACGACGGCAACGATGCCCCTAAATCTTGTTGTCGCTCGTATATTATGTAAATAGCAGGCTGACGATAAACGATACGATAAACAGAATCCGAGTCTTATCGGGCGTTGTGTTTACAAAGCCATTTGACTCAATGCTCTCTATGCGAAACAATGGCGCGTATCTCAGTACTATCAAATTACCTGCTAACAGCCCCTTCACTAACTCCAACCATTTTTCTTCGAATTCGAGCCGATCAAGCTCCTCAAGACGCAACGATAGTCTAGCAATGGACGCTGCATTCTCGTGAATTTTCTGATCCAACCACGGGTCACAGAATCCGTAATACTTCAATAGGGTGTCATTCAACTCCAGCATTTTGCGAATGGTCAGGGCATCTTCACTGAAAGGATAATAGAAGAAGCGAGCATGTAGAATTCAGTTGTTGCAACGATTTCTTTTGCAAGTCTGCCCGCTAAGACGATGGTTTAATACCTGCCTGATGATTCGCGCAATGATTGCAATTTATTGATATAGTCCTTTTGAAATTCCTTCGCCCGCTCGCGAGCAGTCGGATCGTCCAGTTGACTGTCGATAGCCTGTTGGGCAAATTTACTCACTAGCCCCATGAAACACTGGCACCAGTAATCACGAGCCACGGGATCTTTGACCAGATCCAGTGTGTCAGGATTATATGTGCCCGGATCACGAAGAAATGGACAAACCGCTTTCTCGCACATAGTTCACGTCAATTTTCCGTTCACTGGCTAAACCATTCAAATGGGTTTTTATCGTTCAATTCTGGTGGTTCAACTTTTTCTAGGAAACACTTGCGAGTAATTTGAATAGTGTAAAGTACATCGACAACGAAGACTAAATGAATATGGTGTTGGACTGAATGTGAGGCAAATATCTATTGTAAGCGCGAGCGAGGGCACCTTTTAGACAACACCTTGAACTTTATATGGAAGAAAGTTTTCGCAATTCAATTAGGATTGCAACAACAGTCGCGCGGCGACCACTATGCACGAAACACGTAAAATTTCAGAATTTACTTGACTGACAGCCGCTGACAGCAAACTATCAGTGGAATTACATTTCAGGGTTGGCACAAATAACTCCTATTGTGAATTGATTGTTATGGAACGTCAGAAAGAACGTCAACTTTCGTAGGTATTCTGGACGTACACAGGACCGGGATTTTCTAGTTTTCAAAATGAATATTACCGTGAAAGTTCTTAAGGGAGAAGAATGCACCGTTCAGGTAAAATTGCCCAAGCTTATACTTACTTTCCCCAACCAATCCCGGCTTGTCGTCGAAGCTGACTAAATGAACTGGATGTGTGTGCCAGCAACTTGTATCATCCGAAATCTTCTATATGCTAACGAAACATCAACTAGATTCATGCACTATGCCCAACACTGTGCAATTAATGAATTAAATTCCGTTATTCTATTCAGGTTGCCGAATCATCGACAATTCTCGAGCTCAAGAAGGAAGTCGAATCGCGCCTACACATCCCCGTGGCATATCAGAAAATTATTATGCTAGGACGAGCACTGCTCGACGACAGTCCAATTTCCTCATATCCAAACATTAAGGATGGCACAAAACTAACGTTGGTGGTGAAAAAGCCTGATCCATTGAAGGATGTCATATTTCGATGTTTCCGCAAATTCTACAACGAGCAACAATCCCAAGCGCTTGCCGACGAATTTGTCAAAGATTTCGAGAAGAAGATGAGCCTATTGAGTTTGGACGACATCGAGAGAATAGCTGGCGGTTTTCTGAATCAAACGCAACAGCCAATCGATTAGCAATAGTACGTTTTTGGGGGTTAAATGAAATGCTTGAAAATAGGGGCGAGCGTTATCGCCCTCGACGGAAATTTTTGTTTGTTTGTGCATATACGCGACACACTACTTAAATTTTGCTTTTGTATAAATGACTATTTTAATATAAGTGAAATGTATCTAATTATATTGATGATAACATTGCCGAGTATTTTATAAAGTAAACGATTATGTGACAAAGGTGAAGCTTATTAGTGTTGAAGGCTAATTAATAAAAGGAATTAATTCACTGGAAGATAGAAAATATGTGGTCTCCCTTGTCCCTTTGTAGGAAGACTATTTTAGAATTTGTGGCAAATCATCATCATCATCGTGGCGCGACAACCCGACGTCGGGCCTTGGCCGCCTGGATCATTGTCTTCCAATTATCTCGGTCACGTGACCGCGTCCTCCAATTTTGGGAGCCCAGCAGCTGCGCGGCGTCCACAGCTACTGAGCTCTCCCAACGAGATCTCGGTCGTCCTCGCAGTCGACTCTTTCTGCATTCATTACTCTCTTAGGCATGCGATCATCGTCCATTCTTTGTACATGTCCTGCCCATTGAAGTCGTAGTTTGACGATTTTCGAGACTTGCAGCTCATCGTACATTTCATACAACTCATGGTTGTACCGGATGCGCCATCCATCTCGATCGCAAACAGCCCCGAAAATTCGCCGTAGAACCTTACGTTCAAAAGTGTCTAGCATGTTTTCGGAGGCTTGAGTTAGGGTCCATGCTTCGCAGCCATAGCATAGCACTGGTCGTATAATGGTTTTGTACACGCGGAGCTTCGTGTTTCTGTGCACATGCTTCGATTTCATTATGAGGAGAACCGAGAAAAAAGTCTTATTAGCTAACTGTATCCGTCGCTTGATTTCGTCAGTTTCGTTGGCGTCCCTTGACAAGTTGCAACCCAGGTAAATGAAGTTGTTCACGAACTCGATGTTGAGGTCCCCCACATTGATGCTTGGTTGTGCAGGTGTCCTTGTCACCGATTGCATCATTATTTTAGTTTTACCCTCGTTAATACGTAATCCAACTTCCTTTGCAGCGGTATCGAGCGTATGCAGAAGTTCTTCTGCGTCAGCCAATCTTCGGGACATGATGTTGATGTCATCGGCGTACGCTGCTAATTGTGTCGACTTGATGAGTAGCGTCTTGCTGTTGCCCATATTCATGGCCCGAATAACGTATTCCAGTGCTAGGTTGAAGAACGTCGGTGCCAGTCCATCGCCCTGTTTCAAACCAGTGCGTGTTTCAAATAGATCAGTAAGTCTATTCTGGATCCTAACTTGTGAGACGGAGTTGGTCATCGTCATCTTTGTCAGTCGCACTAATTTTGCCGGTATACCAAATTGCAGCATGATGTTGTACAGTACTCCACGATCGATACTGTCGTATGCCTGCTTGAAGTCGACAAAGATTTGGTATACGTTTACGTTGTATTCCCAGCACCTCTGGAGTATCAGTTTGACTGAGAAGAGCTGATCGGTTGTGGAGCGCCCAGGTCTGAAACCGCTTTGATATTCACCAATGACTCGTTCTGCGTACGGTTTTATTCTATTTTCCAGAATTTTCGTCAAAATTTTATAGGACGTACAAACTAGTGAGATGCCCCTGTAATTCTCACACCGCAGTTTATCTCCCTTTTTATGAATTGGACAGATGATGCTTCTGCGCCAATCGTCTGGAATCTCCTCGTTCTCCCATACTCGCAGGAGTAATTGATGTATGGCATCAACTAGACTCGTTCCACCGAATTTTAACAGTTCAGCTGGAATCTCGTCAGCGCCCGGCGCTTTATTTCGTTTTAGTGACCGCAAGGCGAGATCAACTTCCTCTACTGTCGGGGGTTGAATGGGTGGGCCTAGATCAACAATATCGTCGAGAGCTTCCTGTGTGGGGATGTTAGATGGTCGGTTTAGAAGCTCTTCAAAATAAGAGGCCCATCGCTTGTTAATACCATCGGTGTCACTGATGATGTTTCCATCCTTGTCCTTACAAAGGCTAGTCCTGGGTTGGTAGCCGTTCTTAATTGTATTTACTAGTTTGTACGCTTGTCTGGTGTTCCTATTAGCTAAGTTTTCGTTTATGTTCAGCAACTGCTCGTCAAAGTATTTACGTTTCTTACGTCTAATTATTCTATTCGATATTCGCCGTAGCTCGTCATATTTTTCTCTTCTGGCTCTGGTTCCTCGTTGAATCCATTGTCTGTAGGCCTCGTTTGTGGCAAATACTTGGGGGCAAAAGATCTTTTCCATAGTCCTTCACGTGGGCGCCCCCTGATAACGGCAGTGTTTCAAACCGCTGACGGCCAAGTCTTAGCGATAAGACAGTTTGGAAAAAGGCAGATAGCTATAGCCTGAATGGCTGACCAACACCTAAGCGTCTCAGGTTTAGTAGAATGGAATGACCTGCGTAGTTGGACCTGCAACATAGTTGTGTGAACTCCAGTACGTTTATTAAACCACCTGAAGCAGCAATCTCCGAGGCCATCCCCTGAATGGGATTAAGCGACGTGCTGACAACTCGTCCTTTTAAAAACCACTCCACGTCAAGAAACCTGGAACAAAAGCATCGGATTGAACGGATCGACAACGAAGACCACGCAAACGACTAACGGATTATTCTTTCGGATCCTGGAATGTACGCTCCCTGAACAAACCGGGGGCCGAGAAGGCCCTCCTTCAACCGATCGAAAAGCACAAACTGAGCATCACTGCAGTCCAGGAAACAAATTGGCTTGGCTGTGAGATCAATGACAAGAAATCGCACACAATTTTTACATGTGCAAACCATCGGGCCGCAAGGAGTTTGGAGTAGCATTTATAGTAAACAATCACCTCAAGCCGCACATTACTGACTTCAAACCTATAAATGAACGGCTATGTGCGATTCGCATCAAGACTCGATTCTTCAATCTTTGGCTCATCAATGTGCATGAAGTTAAAGAAGACGCAGTAAAAGACGAGTTCTACGCCCGCCTTGAGACTCTCTTCGACTCACTTATCGACTTCGCCTGCAGCAGGAATCTAGTCGTAAGCTCTACGTGTTTCCCGCATCGACGCATTCACAAGCAGACCTGGAAATCTCCAGACGCACATACTGTCAATCAAATTGATCACGTCCTCATTTGCAGGAGATGGGCGTCTAGTGTGGTGGATGCCCGCTCCTATCGAGGAGCAAACTGCGACTCAGATCATCACCTGGTGGCCTCAATATTGGAGGACGCGGTCACGTGACCGAGATAATTGGAGGACAACGATCCAGGCGGCCAAGGCCCGACGTCGGGCTGTCGCGCCCCGATGATGATGGCAACTACTACAAAAAAAACTCTCGAATATAAATTGACGGAAGAAGAAATTAAGGGGACAGAGACATTTTTCTAGGGTATGGTACAGACGATGTATTTATTATCAAAAAAGTGGGTTCAAGGTCCTTTTTTTGTAGGCATTTTCTGAAAAAATATGGAGTTGAATGTACTTAAATAAATAGTCCTCTCGTTATTCAATATCATTCACCGCAGAATCACGTTTACTACTGACATGTTAACAGATGGGATCCATCCCTTGGCGAAACATACTTTTTGTTACAGTCTGTTAAATGTGCATTTTGCAACTTTGCATTGTGTTAATAGCGTATTACTTGTTGACCGCATCTTTGGATTGTAGCCCAAAATCTATGAAAACGGATTCAGGTAACTGGGTTGTTGTTGTACTAGCAACGCGTCTGGCGTTGAAGGGGTTTGGCAGGTCTTGGCTGTAGCTGATGAATGGATCGCTCCGGTGCGTAGGACCGGCTGCCGCAGGAACGCTGGTAACTTACAGCTTAAGGTCTGTATTTGTCGGGGCGACCAATGCGACGGTAGCTGACCGACGATAGCCCTACGACGAAAGTTCATCGACGATCGTGCACCAGGTGTGTTCCTCAAAGCGATCATCACATGGACGGAATATACGACAGAGACTTGACTGCCATGTACAACGCAAGTACCCCCAAGAAGCCGACACCATGCTCAACGTCCACGTCAGTCAGCCGACATGCACAACAGCGACAATACAATGACGACGATAGTCTACCTCCTGCAATGCGACTGGCAAAGTTGTTGTTGTTGTGGTAGCGATGCTTCGAATACTGCAGTTCTTCTTGCATCGAGGGGGCCGTTGAAAAACGGGTCGTTCCGGTACGAAGAACCGGCTGCCGCAAGAACGCGACTGGCCAAGTCATTCTATCCTCTTTGGCGAGCGTAGTCACAGTCGTCAATATACACAAATAGTTCTCAGTGATGATCGCTGAGCTGGGATAGCTGCGCTGTTGTCGCATAGATCGCGCCGAGGAACACGAACCTTTACTGTACAATTCTGTGAACCATTATACTATTGTATGCAACGAAAATAAGGTACTGAATGTGTAACCTGCCATATCTCCAGACGAATCCCGGCTCCCAAGAGCAACCAGAGCTAGGTTAGCTCAACTTCCTTCTGGTTGGTGTTCGCATCTAAACTCATACCTGTCCCACATCGAGAACCCCATCGAGGCAACTGCTTTTCTCCACCTGGACCGAGAGGATACCAGCATGGACAGTTAGAATTTTTGGCACACACATCTATTAGAGCTCGAAGCGCCGCTACAACAACAACATTAAAATTTTTAGGCAATATATTTTTTTACTTTAACATCACACTTTGGCAAAAATATTTACAATATCAAATAAAACTATTTTATAGTCTTTTTGGATCCTTGCTTCTGTGTGTTACGCACATGTCTATTGCTTCCTTCTTTGTTGAGATCATATTGAAAGATAATACTACGACGGTCAAAAAATCGTTTTATATCCTAGATAGAAAATGTGTGAATAAAAAGAGAAAATCGTGGAATATGAGTGTTTCGATACCTTTGGATCATAACGGTACCCGATACCCTTTAAAAACCCATAGATCTCTTGCAAATCGATCGGTTCATAATATAAAATAGCTTCGCGTACACGTTGATTGGATCTTACCAAATTGTACCATGCAATGTGAAGTGGTAGGCGCGCTGTATGAATCTGGAAAAAAAGCGAAAAGTTATTTAATATATTTTCTTCCTGAAAGTAAAGTGCTGTAGCAGACCTTTGATCTTGTATTTGTCTGAAATATATACTCCTCCGCCTCGATTTCGGCACTAAGTCCATCATCTAGAAGCAAACATGAACCGCAACAGTCACTGAGGCCATATTTAACCGATTTGATGTTGGATGTTGTTTGTTTTTCGGGAACTTGGGACACCGCATCGTCGTCATTACATTCATCCTCCTGATCCAATTCCATTTCATCACTCGGTTCGTCGTCCACAAGGCACGGATGTGTTTGATTGTAAATGTACTCCAGCATAATAATCGCTTGTTTTCGCTTCAACGGTTTCAAACCGTACTTATAGAGCTCTTTCAGACGCGTCGGTGAATCCATTCGCTGATAGTCCGGCTTGGGCCTGATGTTTTGCGTCCTCACCAAATACACTCGGTCGTCCAAAGTCATTTCTTCAACCGCGTCTTTAGGACTTTTGATTGGATCAAGTAGCAATTTATTAATTCCCTCGGGAGTTTTCGGATTATTATCGGATCGATGTAAATTTCCGTACACCAAACGATCGAATTCATCCTCTTCCATGCTGAAGTTGCCGGTTTGACCAACACCCTCCTCATTAATGAAATTATTGAATTTTCTACTACTCGAAAATCTTTTTAGAGGTTTCGAAACTGTCGGACTTTTGGGGAGAAGATATGAATCGGAACGGGTTCTGTTTAATTTATTCGACGTATCCAGACTGGCATTGATGTCAGTTTTGCTGACGCTAGTGTAGTAATCGAGAGTAGTTTTCTTCAAGGGAGGCGACAAAATCGGGCTTATATTTGTGTCAGTTCTGCTGGATGACGGCGCTTCTGAAGCTTGCTCATCGGGAGGCGTAGGATCGGTTAAATCCAAACACACGATATCATCGGTCCCCATTCGTGTAAGAGAAACTACGGTCGGCTCAAAATTGAGGCCAGCAGTTTCAACCCTTTCAAATTCCTCTTGAAATGAATGCGACATGATTTCATGGGCCAGGGAGTAATTCAAAAGGTCCTCATCGTCGTTGTTATGTCCATTGGATGAGTTCAGATTTGAATCAAAACTAGTTTCTGTTTGGTTTTTAGAACTTGAATCAGCCGGCTGATTGAGACTGGTATCACCTTCCTCATGCAAATGGGGTTCACAATCCCTTTGTGATAAATTTCGATTTGAATCATTTTCGCCGAAACTGTTATCTTTCTCATCACTCTCGTCGGCGGTTTTCGAGCTAACGACTATGCCTTTTGCTACTTTGATTGAATAATTCACTTCATCATCGGACAGAATAATTATACTACATTCACTTGTCTGTGAAAGGTTTTCATTTTCATTGTTTTCCCTGCAGTCGTCTCTCTGCTCTACGTCGTATTCATCGTTCGTGTTAATTTCACCTTGTGTGAGATCGATGATATTATCCAATTCGAAATCGTCACCTGCCGCGCTATTCTCCTCAGCACTGTAGTCTTCGAAATGCATGCTCTGTTGTGACGAGGGTGAGCATTGATGGTCTTGATTCAACGCATTATCCTGAATCCGGTATTCAACAAAATCAACATTTTCTCGGGAACGGTCATTCATTGTAATTGATTTTTTCAATTCGTTTGCCTGCAATCGGTTTTCATCTTCATTCAATTTCATGCTCTCATGAGAATCTTGCGAAAGATCCTCATTCATATTAATTTCGCCCTGCGTGAGGTCAATCACTTTTTCCCCTTCCTGTTCCTGATCCGCCGCGCTTCTTTGTTCTGCAACAGGTTTTTCCAAATTCATGCCATTTTCGGAATGAGATGATGACGACTGTTGCAATTGATCACGTTCACTGTCTTCTATATAGGGTTCAATGAATGCTTGTGTTAAATCGATAATATTATCCTCCGAGCCATCATTGTTCGTATTTGATTTTTTGGTTTCATTCAAATTGCGTAGGTCTGTGAAGTGTTAAATGATTAGTTTGAGTTGAAGTTTTAAATTTGGCAAATAGTTTGTCGAACTGGGTCTCTCGCTTAAGGTGGAGCCCCAATTTGCATTCCAGTAGCATATATCTTCCGTCAACGGGTTGCGCCTTTTTTAATATGAGGGAATTTCATTGCCGGCAGATAGACCTGTTCCTAAAACCGGTCCACCGGTTTAAAACCGGTCTTCTGTTAGGACCGGTCCCGAGATTCCCAAAAACCGGTTTCGAAAAAACCGAATCATTAAAAAAACCTTCTTACGGTCAAAAAAAACCGGTTTAAAACCGACTCATTAAAAAACCGATTCACTAAAAGACCGATCGAAAACCGACTTGTTAAAAAGACTCATTAAAAAACCGATTCACCAAAAGACCGACCGAAAACCGACTTGTTAAAAAGACTCATTAAAAAACCGATTCACGAAAGGACCGACCGAAAACCGACTTGTTAAAAAGACTCATTAAAAAACCGATTGACCAAAAGACCGACCGAAAACCGACTTGTTAAAAAGACTCATTAAAAAACCGATTCACCAAAAGACCGACCGAAAACCGACTTGTTAAAAAGACTCATTAAAAGACCGATTCACCAAAAAACCGACCGAAAACCGACTTGTTAAAAACCGACCGACTCGGACGAGTTAAAAACCGACTTATTAATTAAAACCGTTGAGGAAATGGAGTATTTTTGTGTGGACAGTACAGGACGGAAGTATTCAAGAAAAGGTTTTAGCTTTTGATTTGAGTGTGATTTGGTATGTGGTATATCCACACATTTGGTCGACAAGAGGCATGCGTTCAAAGTTAAATAGATATGAACAATATACCCATTGAAAGGTTTTCATGGGGACATACTCGTCCGATCGGGCTGATTCGAACTATAAGGTAATTTTGGGTCGCTGTTTCCAAATCTGAAGTCAAAAAAGAAAGAAAAAAAAATTTTGAGGTTGCCCACCCCAGAATGACCACCCTGTTTTCATGGGGATTGTCCGATAAGTTTGTCATCAGGCTGATAAACTCGCGCTCAGAACTTTCAGTTACATGACACTGTTGTTTTTTCAGAATTTTCAGAACTTTCAGATTCTCCAGAGCACTGGCTGCTGGCGAGTGACTGACGCAATGCTTCATCAAAATTCGCCTAGACGGTGAAGCACCCTCGTCAATCGCTTGAGTCAATCAAACTTTCTATCAATCACCGTCCACGCTTGACATAAAATCGGTCCCTAGACAATCAATCACGCTTGATCCAATCGATTGACGCAAAATTTTGATCAACCGGCTTGATCGTTTAGGGGCTTCTTTAGAATAGAATACTCCTTTAACACCTGTACTACAATATTTAGAATACATGAGTCTCGCCCGCCATATCATAATGCCAATTTTTCTAACAGGTGCACTGATAACCACGTACAGTACACTTTCATATTTTATTACTCACAATCATCAGTTCCGACATTTTTTTTCTCAATTCAATTCAACCTTTCAATGGGTATATTGTTCATATCTATTTAACTTTGAACGCATGCCTCTTGTCGACCAAATGTGTGGATATACCACATACCAAATCACACTCAAATCAAAAGCTAAAACCTTTTCTTGAATACTTCCGTCCTGTACTGTCCACACAAAAATACTCCATTTCCTCAACGGTTTTAATTAATAAGTCGGTTTTTAACTCGTCCGAGTCGGTCGGTTTTTAACAAGTCGGTTTTCGGTCGGTTTTTTTGGTGAATCGGTCTTTTAATGAGTCTTTTTAACAAGTCGGTTTTCGGTCGGTCTTTTGGTGAATCGGTTTTTTAATGAGTCTTGTTAACAAGTCGGTTTTCGGTCGGTCCTTTCGTGAATCGGTTTTTTAATGAGTCTTTTTAACAAGTCGGTTTTCGGTCGGTCTTTTGGTGAATCGGTTTTTTAATGAGTCTTTTTAACAAGTCGGTTTTCGGTCGGTCCTTTCGTGAATCGGTTTTTTAATGAGTCGGTTTTAAACCGGTTTTTTTGACCAAAAGAAGGTTTTTTTAATGATTCGGTTGACCGCTAGGAAAACCGGTTTTCATAAAAACCTAAAACCGGTCTACAAATCTTAGGACCGAACAGGTCTACCGGCAGATGCCCGAACCAGATTGCCGGCAGAAGCAAAGCAGGGAGCATTCCTGTTTCGCGAATATTAGGAGAATTCTCTCTATTGCATTTAGGGAGAATTTTAAAAAACTCCTTAATTGCGAGATTTCGGCAAAAAAACAGACTTTTTTTCATTCCTACGCCGTTTCGTTAGATTTTGATATTTTTCGAAAATCCTACGTCATTGTACAGGAAATACCTTTCAGTTTAACGGCATTTTTTCCTTTTTCGCTTTTAGCTACTCAATCGGCCGGAGTCATGGCAGCAGTGGAGGAACTTTTTTTGGGAGGGCATCCGAATCCAGCGCATAAGTCGCTTGGATCCCAATACTTTTCTATGAAAAAAATTATGTAATATAGGTCAAATATAGCCAAATATGCTCTTAATTTTCCGAATCATTTAATTGAGTACTTTTCTTCCAAAAAAATTCCCGGAAATCACCCAAATTTTCAGCGTTCACACTGGTATCTTAAGATTTGTACGAAAATTTGCTAGGTGCGAGGTATGTATAAGAAAGCACATTTGCCCAAAACACAGACGATGCTGCTGCGGCTGCTTTTCTTCTGCCAATCTGCAATCTGGTTCGGGCATAAGCATATCACCGGTAGCCGCAGCGGTATCAAATGCGTCTTGGGTAGTGTGCTTTCTTACGGAGGTTGCCTTTTATATTTCGGGATTGGACAACCCTGGTGTTGCAATTTGGCAACTGACAGCTCTATATCATAAAGTTTGACATTTTTGAGGTTATACGTACTCAAAACGTTTTGACATACGAGCGCTATTTGTGTTTTTTACAGTAACTTAAAAGATTAATCTCGGCCAAATAATGAAATTCAATCGTGAACATTTTCGTGCGATTATTTTTTACAACTTTCGACGTGGATTAACTCAGCAACAGTGCATGGATGAACTGAATTCAATTTTTGGCGATGAAGCTCCATCAAGGACCAGTGTTTATCGATGGTATAGTGAATTCAATCGAGGTCGTAGTTCACTCCAAGACGAATTTCGTGAAGGTCCGTGAAGGTTCCGGAAACCATTGATGCTGTGCGCGAGCTGATATTGCAAGATCGTCATGTGACCTATCGTGAGATTGAGACAACCTTAGGCATTAGTGGGACCAGCATACATTCAATATTGCATGAACATTTGACTGTCAAAAAAAATTTGTTCGCGTTGGATCCCACACAATTTGTCAATCGCTCAAAAAAAGGCTCGTGTCGATTGGTCGAAAGAAATGCTCAAAAAATACGATCGCGGTGCTTCGAAACACGTCTATGACATCGTGACAGGTGATGAATCGTGGATTTACGCGTATGAGCCCAAAAGTAAACAGCAGTCGACTGTATGGGTGTTTCAAGATGAGCCAAACCCAGCAAAAGTTGTTCGCGCACGAAGCACTTCCAAGCAAATGGTCGCCTGTTTTTTCGGAAAAACTGGACATGTCGCAACCGTACCACTAGAACAACGCAGAACAGTCAATTCTGAGTGGTACACAACCATTTGTTTGCCAGTTGTCTTCGAAGAAATCAGGAAAACCAACCGCCGAAGACGGATCACTCTTCACCACGACAATGCGAGCTCTCACACATCAGCTCAAACAACTGCATTTTTGAGCACTCAAAACATAGATTTGATGGGTCATCCGCCGTATAGTCCTGACTTGGCACCGAATGACTTCTTTTTATTCCCGTACGTAAAAAACAAACTGAGAGGTCAACGTTTTTCAACACCTGAACAAGCAGTTGCTGCTTTCAGAATGTATGTTTTGACACCTCAATCAGAGTGGCAAAAGTGCTTTGACAATTGGTTCAAACGCATGCAAAAGTGTATAGATCTTCATGGGGAATATTTTGAAAAACAATAAAGCGATTTTCAATGATTAATATTTGTTTTTGTTCTCTAATCCCGAAATATAAAAGGCAACCCTCGTACACCTACCCCACATGGGCAAAAGGTTTGTTCAAAATTTATAGAAAACATTGCTCATGTGAGTATAGCACAATGGGCCGTTTAACGTCGGTGCTGATGGGACCACTTCAGCCACAACGCTTTTTCCAATCTTGCTCATGTAGGTATAAGAAAGCACATTTACCCAAGACACAGAAGATGCGGCTGCCGCTCCTTTGCTTCTGCGCCGGCAATGATACGCTCTATACGTTACAGCGGAAAATCCATTATTGATTAGTCAAAGCGCAAACCACAATGCGTTGCCTGGTGAAGTAGGAGTATACCAAATTGACAGTGGACGGCACATACTCGTATTTTACCGGAGTGGAAAGCATATGGAGGAGAAATTGAAAAAGTTTGATCCCGATTCGGCTTTCAGACCCGCGACCAATGGTCGGGTTTTCGCGAGCCTGATATTTTATCACTGATTTAGTAAATGACAATGAGCAACAGAGATGGCAAAGCTATTTGAGTCCGTAAGTGAAAGAGAGGCGCATTCGACTCACACATTCACACAGTCGACGTGTACGACTCATGCCAAAGCATCTGCATACGAATCCCGAAAGCAGAATGACAACCAACCAATTTTCGTTACCTCTGTCTCTTAGTCACAAAAGAGAGAGATTAAAAGGAAATGAAAAAGAGCGTATTCAGAGCTTGGACAACATGCAAGCAGTGAAGCCGAGAAGGTTCAACTTCGGGAGAAATATGATAAATGCCGAAAGGAAGTAAAGCGGAAGGTGGCTCAAGCAAAGGCGATTGCAGCCGAGAAGTTCTATCAAGAACTAGAAGATTTGACTGCGGATAAGAGATCGTCATTGCAAGAGAAACCTAAAGACAGTGCCAGGATTTATAAGGAGAAGAAACGCCCGAGAGATTCAGGCGCCAAAGTACGTTGAAGACTCGCAAGGAGTGCTACTGGTTGAAGACACAGCAATCTGTAGCAGAATGCGTGAGTACTTCAATGAACTTTTGAACGAAGATATTCCGCGTGAAGCTTTTCAAGTTGTGGAGCCAAACACCAACTGATATCGCTGATTTTTCAGTGGAGGAGGTGTTGAAGGCAATGATGCAGATGAAACGCGGAAAGGCAGTTGGACCGGACAAAATACCCTTGGAATTTTGGTTGAAGATGAATCATGTCGGGCTTAGATGGCTCACTGTTCTTTTCAACAAAATTAAAAGAGGGCAACCGATGCCTGACGCTTTCAGGAAAAGCTTCCTTCTTCCGTTTTATAAGAACAAGGGTGACTCACGAAAGCTCAAAAACTCTAGGGCAATCAAGTTAACATCTCACATATTGAAGACTTACGAGTGAGTTATCTGCAATCCATTGAAAGAGATTGTACGGTTGGATCACAATCAATGCGGCTTTGTAGAGGGTCGATCCACAGTCGATGCTATTTAGTGCTTGCGTGTTACGATGGGGAAAAGCATCGTGATGCACGGACGGACTTGCACTTTGTATTCATCGATTTGGAAAAAGCCTTCGACAGAGTTCCTCGTGATCTGATGTGGGTGACCCTAAGAGCATTTGAGGTCCCCGAGGCAAATATCAAGATGATACAAGACATGTATGATGGGGCAACTACTAAAGTTAGATGCACAGCTGGTGAGTCTGAAGAATTTCCAATTAAAGTCGGAGTTCACCAAGGCAGTGTATTGAGTTCCTTGCTCTTCATTATCATCATGCTCTAGTTATTAATACTCATCTCTGACGACCTAGAAATATCCCTTTTCTTCGCCGATGACGTTGTCCTGGGTAGCATAGACATCGTTACTTTGCAGGCTGCACTGACCAAGTAGTGTAAGATACTGGAGGATCATGAACTGAGGATTAGCATACCAAAAACTGAGTATCTTTGCTGTCCTTTCTCAGATCCAGAGAGACCGATACCAAATATCTACATTAAAGGAGAGCAGATGAAGTCCTGTACAAGGTTCAAATACCTGGGTTCGATGGTCAACAAGGCGATGACGACATCAAACATCGCATCAGTGTCGATTACATGAAGTGGCGAGAAAACTCTGGAGTTTCCTCTCTCTCTCTCTAATTGCCTTGACCCCTCCAGGGGCATGGGCGCGTCAACATCTCTAGCATTTCTATGCCTTGTTGACGTTTCAATATCATATCTACTTTTCGGAAGGGCAGTTGCTATGCTAGCATGCACCTCCTATCCGCGCCGTCTTTACACTGACAACCTCGGAGCATTGTGAGAGTTCTATTAGTACTCACAGGCAGTTTTTGATCGCGCCGAGATTTGATCTCCGAGCTCTAGATTACTATCGTAGAGCGGTCACCGAACAATCACGGCCAACGAGCGCGACAAGTGCGTCTGAGTGGACTATGTATAAGACATACGAAAGTGAAATGACTGCGACCGAGATGAAAATGCTACGGATGTCAGTGTGACCAAAAAGGATCGCATCAAAAGTACCTACATCCGAGGCAGCTTGTTTATTGAGCAACCGATTACTGAAAAGCTCGAAGATCGTCGTATGGATTGGTATTGCCATGTTCTAAGGCGTCCACCTGAGAAGCCAGTCATGAAGGAACTATCAATGAATGTTCCATTTGCTGGACCCAAACCCCGAGGCAAACGGAAACACACATGGATCAGATGAAGAAGCAACAACAACGCATTAATCTCGGCGATGATACGATCCAAGACCGAGCTGCCTGCAGAAGGAAGCTGAGATTATACCGCCAAAATGGGCGAAGTGCCAACACCACAGGCAGAGCAACGCAAAGCCGCAGAGTGGTATGAAAGGGCAAGGAAGAAGTTACAGCTTTAAACATATTAAAAAACTTACAATTTATGTCTTGATTCCAAATGCCCGATCCATTAACAGTCGTCTTCACTAAATGGAAATTCTATTGAATTATTTTTTGTAGCAGACACTTTAATAGTGCAGTATTCATTTACCATCATCACTGGAAAATCTTTCACATGTCGCGATTCCGTTGCTATTACTCTCACTCGATAGGGACACAATATCCATGCAATGGTCTTTGTCCTTCGCTTGAACGGGAGCTGATGACGGTTCATGTTGTTGTTGTGTAGAATCGGACTGATTCGTTAGTTCATCTGAAGTGGCGGTCACTGCTAGTACGATTCCATCAGAATTAGAATTTGCGCACAAGTCGTCTTCAGGGAAAATGAAAATATTAAAAATTCCATGAAAAGACTTACAAACTACCTTCATCATCATCATCGAAAAGATCTGGAGATGGTTCTCTGATGAAAATTTGTCCTGTGCTTCCCAGATCGCTACATGATGCAACGGGGACATTTGTTTCCGTTGTAACAACATCTTCATCGCTTTTGAACGAATTTTCAGTCTTTTTCTCTTCAACAGACTCGTTAATTTCCTTCATTTGACAATCAATACCTTCCTCTTCATATTTTTTGAGTTCAATCATCCGTAGCGGTGACTTATCACGTCCTGGTATACACCGATAGTCTTTCAATAAGTTACCAATCTTATTTCCAGTCGGCTTGCAGATATGTTCAACATAAAATTCTTCAAGCTTGCCCTCTTCATAGTCAACATGCCGTGAATGCAACAACCGACCCAGCGGTTTCATGTCGCTTAAAATATCGCTTGTTATTGCAAAATGCCCGGTGCAGGTCGCCTGCATTTGACTTATATGTCTATATTGTGAGTTGAGGAACTCTTCGATTTTTTTATTGATCTTTTCCTGTTGTCGGCCCGGATCACGTAGCGTCAAAGCGGTGAATTTGTTGGCCCATTTGCCGCGTCCCTTTGGAGCACCAAAACCTAGAAAAAAAGAGGGAAAATATCCGAAAGTTTGTTATGCGAAACGGGACTAAAAAGGATTGGGAACATTCATAGTTGACCGGGTTCGCGTCTTTGATGAAAAGTGGGTTTTAAGTTGAAATGATTTCGCACTTCCCTTGCGTGGGCTCCGCTCACTAGGCGAACTCCGCCACTGAAGGGGTTGCTATCTACTACTATACTATAACGCTCACTTAATAGTCCCTACACATTGCCGGCAGAAGCATAGCAGCGGTATCAAATGTGTCTTGGCTAATGTGCTTTCTTGCGCCTACCGCATATGAGCAAAGTTTTCTACAAATTTTTGAACAAAACCTTTGCTCATGTGCGGTAGGTGCAAGAAAACACATTACTAAACACACATTTGATGCCGCTGCTATGCTTCTGTCGCCAACTCGCTGTATACACTACATCGATGAAGCCACTATTAACCAAGACACGAACCGCGATTCGTCGCCCAGTGAAATAGGAATATGTATATCAAAATTTGAAACTACCTCCGTAAGTTCGCCCGACGCGATAGCCAAATTCCTCCAATTTATCACGTATAACTTCAACAGTATTCGAGCTGCCACTGCTGCCATCATTATCACAGACACCAACCCCACACGTTTCCACTTCGGATCGGGACAGAGCCAATGCCATTTGCATCTCATTTGGATCAACATTTTCCGCAATACTCTGCTCCGCTATAAAATTGGACAGGATCTGCTCCCTTTTAAGAAGAACATTTCGAATTTTGGGTTGTTTCTTTGACGTGCCCTTGCTTTTTGCTGGCTTTTTCGTTCGCGCCAAGTTGGTTGTCTTTTTAACGGTCGTTCGCGTTTGATTTTCGAAATCATTTTCATTTGGCTGTTGGCCCGAGAAGAATTCTTTGATTGTACCGTGACCGGACGTTGAATCTAGATCGACACGTCGTAACTTTGACGGACGAGTAACTTCGAATGATGCGAATTGTGACGCTTCCACGTCTAGCCCGATTGGTGGACTTTGCAGTTTGGGCTGTTCGGGTAAAGACACGAATTGGTCGTTGGTCGTCGAATCATTGGAGTGAATTGATATTGAATCCGATATGCAGGAGTCGCGAGAATTATCGTTGCTTTTGGTTGTTGTAGTTTCAGACTTTTGGGATGATTTAGAGAAGAATGATGATATCTGAGAGTTTGAGGCACCATTGTTTCTAGTTGAAGATCTTGGAAGACGTAGTTTAGCAAATTTTGGCTTTCCACTCATGCTTCGTGCGCGATGTCATGTCCAAGAGAGCAGCGGTTTGATCGCAATCGACTGAAATGTAAAATGGTTTTCGTGTGAAACGCTGTAAATGCAATGCAATGTCCGTTTTTGACAGTGGCCAATAAATCAAATTCAAAAATAAAAAAGAAAGACTTTAAACAATTCAAGTAAAATTTCTTACCGTAGGGCTTCCCAAAATAGTTGCACTGTAGGTGCAATGAGCGAGCAATTATCTCTTGCCACCCCTCTGGTGGGTGAAAAAAAAAATATAAAAATGAAAAGAAGTAAGACATCTTGCCTGGTATGACTTTCGCTGACCTCACCGAATCAGATACCCCCGCGATGTCATAAAGCGGTACAAAAACTGGGCCTGAGCTTGATAAGATGCAGAATTTCTGACGCAAACGTTTCCCGAGTATATGTGGGCAGCTTGCGCACGACAAATAAATCGGCTAATCAACCAGTCTGAGAAATGTCCACTGGAAACTGTGGGAAATCCTGCTAAAATAAGGCCGATAACGTGCTTGCCGACCCTATACAAATACATAACAGCCGTTAAGTCGCAGGATCTACACTACACACTCGAGCAAAAAAATATCCTTGCCGAGGAGCAGAAGGGCTGTCGAGTCGGATCTAGGGGATGCAAAGAACAACTCACTATCGGCTCGGTTGTAGTAGGACAAGCTACGCGCAAGCGGAGAAATCTATTTTCCTGCTACATCGATTACGCCAAAGCTTTTGACATCATCCTCCACACTTGGCTTATCGAGATCCTCCGCATATATCGAGTGGAGCCTGCACGAATAAATTTCGGAACATTCCTGTTTCGCGAAAATTACGAGAATTCTCTCTATTAAATTAGGGAGAATTTTCACAAAACTCGGGAAATTTCCGCTTTAGGACCTACTAATCCCCCCGGGTGGGTTCTAGGTTCTTACTACCTAAAGCGGAAATGGACTACCTAAAGCAAAAATGCCGGAAATTAAGGAATTACAAAAATTCTCTCTAATCCAATAGAGAGAATTCTCGTAATATTCGCAAAACAGGAATGTTCCTAAATTTCTTGTCAAAAGTGATGGAAGGAGGACAAACAACATTTTCGGTGCCATCAACCGAAGACAATATGCTCTCACAACAAATACACATTCGCAGAGGCATATTCCACGGGGACTCTTTGAGTTCTCTCTGGTTCTGCATGGCGCTGAATGAGCGCTTTCATCACTTTTGAATTCGGCGAAACAGTAGTGATGGACATAATGACTCTTTTCACTGTACCAGCACATAAGCTCTGACTCTTTCCAATGAGTCGTTCAAAAAGAGTCATGCGAAGAGTCTGAAACTTAGTTAATAACATATTCAATAAAAAATCGTAGTTTTTAAAAATGCAGTTATTTCCTTTATTTTTTTACCTCCGATTCGAAGTGATGCCATTTAGTTCGAGCCAGCCAGATCGGATCACTATTTCCCATGAAAACGGGGTTGCCAATCTGGGATGGACGACCCCAATAAGCTTTCATTTTTGCATAGAACATATTTGCCTAGAGACCATGGTTTCCGAGATATAATCGAAGAACCCAAAAATGGGAACTTCGCCCACCCCTCCCACCGTTAGCTCACCTCCCAAGGGCGAGGACTTTTAGTATGTTTACCTCCTGACTACTCCTAACGAAGTCCTGAAGTCAAAAACTATCGCATATTCCATGCACTCTACACTCTACACCTTTTGAGCACTCATAGGCCACGTTTATGTCGTGGAACTAAAAGGCGATTTAACTAAATCGTTTTAGTGCTAATACTTGTTAGTGGTGTGTTTATACCGACCATACGGAGAAGTACTAAATATGAGAGATATCAGTTATTGATTTGCGACTTTGGTCTGGGAAATGCCAAGAGGCAATAGCCTCCCAATAAAAACGCGTTAATACTACTACTTTGCCTTAACCCCTAGCGGGGCATAGCGCGTCAACTACTCCTGCGCGCCATCGTACTCTGTTCTGGGCAATGGGGCGCAACTCCCCAAAAGACTTACCCAGTACCTGACACTCCTTTGCCACAGATCGACGCCATGTGATTCGAGGACCCCCTCTTGGTCGGCCTTGGTTGGAAATGGGGTTCCATTTCATGGCATGCATAGCAATGCAGTTATCACTCTTCCGCAATGTGTGACCTATCCACTGCCATTTTCGCCTGCGTATCAATTCGTCGATTGGCATCTGACCCGTACGCCGACTTAGCTCTTCATTTGATATTGTTTCGGGCCAGAAAATTCTTAAAATTCGACGAAGACATGAGTTGACGAAAACTTGCAGCTTTCTGGTAACTCCTACGGAAACTTTCCATGTACTGCTCCCATACAAAAGCACTGATAGTACCAGGGAGCGAAACAGGCCCAGCTTGGTCTTGATGCTGAGATAACTGCTCTGCCAGATTTTGGACAGCATGCTGTATGCGCGTTTAGCCTGGTTGATACGACGAGCGATGTCCTGCTCCGTACCACCATTTTCGGCAACAATGCTACCCAGGTAGACGAAGTTGTCCACCTTCACCACAGGCTGCCCATTAATATTGATGGCAATAGGTGTCGGATTTCTTTTTCGCAACGGCGGGCTAAGAACCTTGGTCTTGTTGGTATTAATCTTTAGCCCAACCTTGCTTGCCTCCCTCTCGAGATCTAACGCCATTGCGGACAGATCCATGATTTTGTGGGAGAGTAGGCATATGTCGTCAGCGTAGTCAAGATGTTGTAGATAAGATGTCAAAGTCCATTGAATTCCTCTGTCGAGTCCGGATAGGGCTGCATGCAACACATCGCCGATCACTATGAGGAATAGGATCGGTGAGAGGATGCACCCCTGCCGAACTCCACTGCGAATCTCAAAGTCCCCCGACACCTTACCTTTATGCAGAACGCGACATTTCGCGCCGTCATAGGTTGCCTTAATAATAGCCACAAGCTTCTCAGGGATGCCTCTCCTGCGCAAGGCCGCCCAGATAGAATCCCGGTTCACATTATCGAAAGCCTTTTCGAAATCGATGAAAAGCAACTGAAGCGGAGAATCGTATTCAGCGCATTGCTCGATGATGATTCGCAAGGTGTTAATGTGATCGACACAGGAGAATCCGGATCGAAAGCCAGCCTGCTCTTCATCAATTGTGCTTTCTAAGTGGGCCTTTAGTCTTTCCAGGACGATTTTGGCTATTATCTTGGCAACGGCAGGAAGCACACAAATGCCTCTCCAATTATTACAGTCTCTGAGGCTACTCTTCTTTGGAAGTTTGATGATCAAACCTTCCTTCCACTCAGTGGGAAAGGTCTCTGTATTCCACGCTTTATCAACAAGTGGATGCAGCAAATCGGCAGTTACGCTTGGCGCTGCTTGATAAAGTTCGGCAGGGATGCCGTCAAGTCCGGCGGCCTTTCCTCGTTTTAGTGCAATAATTGCAGTGACTATTTCCTCTTTAGTCGGGGCAGTGGACCGTATACGCACATTTTGATGGTTAGCTAAATTATCTATATGAGGGGGAACTTCACCAGAGGTTACACGGTTCAAGACCGCGGCGAAGTGTTCTTTCCACCGCCTCATTTGATCTTCTTCCAAGATAAGTAGCTTTCCATCACTATCTTTCACCGGATGTTGGCAGGAGTTACGACCACCTGTAAACTCCTTGATGACACCGTATACGGCATTTAAGTTGTTACTTCTTGCGGCTTCTTCTGCTGACGCTAAAAGAGAATTGGCATAAACTCTTTTATCGCGTCGCACACTACGCTGAACTTCTCGAGCTTTCTGACAGTAAAGGAGTTCGATGCTGCTTCGATTGTCGTCTGATGCTGCAGCCAAACGAACTTTCAGCTCCTTTCTTTCAATAATCCGCTGCCATGAAGCGTCGGACATCCAGGGCTTATTCCGGCAATCCGGGTTTGGGCCAAGGATGGTATTTGCGCTATCAATGTACGCATTTTTTATGGCATCCCAGTTTTCGTTTATGTCACTATCTGGGTGACTAGTTATCTCAGCCGCTTTTTGCGCAAGATGTTCATTATATTGTTGTAAGACAGCTGGATTTTTTAGTCGAGCTGTGTTGAATTTGCGGGGCCTGGATCTTTCGTCTCTGGGGCGGCGCACGGCTGCAATACGCAATCGAACATTAGCGATCATAAGATAATGGTCTCTTCCCATCCCAATATCGGCACTCTTCTTGTTTCGCACGTCCAGGAGGCAACTCTTGAATCTTGGCAATACAATCCAAAAGGATTAGTCAACTGTCCAAGTTAGGCGCCCCACCTGTGGACTCCTGTATTACAGGGGTGACACCTGGATACCAAACCCTTCTTGGAGACAGGAGGAAGAAGATACGACATAACGGTTAATACGTTCGCATTTAGGTCACTGGACCCGATTTCTACTGAAGGCAGTAGTCCTTTCGATAATATAGGGGGAATTTACTCGTCATACTATGAGCCCACTCAGCTGTTAAGAAGTAAGTATTCATTAGTGCCACCATACACTGTTGAACTCCAACTCGAACACGAACTTGGTACAAATGTCCTCTGAATAGCTCAAGACACACTTCACATAAACCTGAAGAAAACCGGTCCACTTGTACCATATGCGAGTTCGACAGTGTATGCTGACACTTGGAGGGCAAAGAACTCGACTTAACGTGTTTGCTGATCACACACCTCTGTGTACACAGTCACGATCTAGTAAGATGGTGCTAACTTATCTCGAGGCCTTAATCCTAATTGGGCTTTTGTGGCAGTTTTATTGAGGCAGTTGTTAACCTGAATGGCCAACATATCCACGATTTTCGTAAGCAATACTCCGGCGTACTATCACCAGCATTCTCACCTGTTTTGATACAAAACGTTAACGTTGAAAACTCCGGTATATATGCAAAAATGCGATAAAATTCCTGTGAATAAAATTAAAACGATCACTTGTATTTGAATTGTATTAGAAAATAATGCAAAATCTTGCAAATATAAATGCAATTTCTTCAAATTTGACATTCGCGCCAATGCAAGCAATATGACAAAATCAGCTGAGGGAAGTTTGTTGGATTTTTTTTGGCTAGTTCACAATCGCATAATTTCGTACACAGGGTGACTAGTCTAGTTGTGGCCGTTCAATTTATGTTTTCTTGATTTATTTTTAAAACTCTGAATTGAAAACGTCGTAATATCTAATTATTCCTGATACCTCAATTTAAAACTTATTCGCTTGACAAGAAATCGTTAAAAAAAAAACGCTTTCCGCACCCCACCATCCATCATCCAACAACTGACAAATCTGTCACTCGAAATCCGAACAGTCGGGAGAATATTGACAGCTAGCGGGTTGTATTTTTGCTGCCTGCTGTTCTGTGAAGATTTCTGCTACCAATCAGATTTCACGCCACAATTTCCCTACTCATATCGAAATTCGCAAGCGATCGTAAAGGGCAATGGTTTTTCAATTGTGGCATAGTGTACGAGTGCATTGCTATTGCTAAAGTGCGCCCCGAGAGGATTGTGTGAAAGTGCGTTTTGGGGGAGGAGGTCGTAGCAAGGTGGTTCCGTCTTTGGTCATTGCTGCAAAAAATCTACTAATATGGAACCAATAGACATCAAGGCCCTCGAGGAGGCTGTCGTTCTATTCTATCGATCGTCATCGAATCAACAGGCGGTCGTCGCCCATGATTGGCTCACCAAGGCTCAGAGTAGCCCGCAGGCATGGTCATTCTCCTGGGACCTGATGCAGCTGGGAAAGGTATGAAATTGGTCTACACGCCGGTTTAAACCTGTCTAGACAATTACTCTTCCATAAATTGTGTGAATCATATCCTACGTTCAGATAAACAAACGCGATGATCGATGGCATTTTTCTTTTCAGAGTCAAGAAATTCAATTTTTCGGTGCCATCACGTTGCATTCAAAGCTGATGAAGTATTGGCATGAGGTTCCGCCCGAAAGTCGCGATGAGCTTAAACAGAAATTGTTGCAGCACATCATTCTTTTCGCCGGCGGACCGAGGATAGTGTTGAACAGATTGTGCATAGCAGTAAGTGAACTTCGTGCACTGCACACTGAAGTCAAATTTAATTATGTATCATAATTTGGTCTGGTCCGAACGGGGACTAGAATTTACTACTCGTTATACTACAATAGATTCCGATTGACATGTCCTTTTATTTCGCAGCTTAGCGCTTTCATTGTTCATATGCTCAAGGATTGGCCAACAGCCATCGAGGATGTACTGAATACGTTTCAATCGCAACAGATACCCAATGTGTCGCCCGAGACACAGCTTTGGATTATGATGGAAGTGCTGTCGGGAATTCCCGAAGAGGTAGTAGACAGTCTGCGGCAAAAAAATTGCACGGGGTCTAAATTGTCTTTTTTTTCAGGCCAGTGCAATCTACACCTCCGTGAAAAGAGTTACCCTGTTGGGTGAAATTAATAAGAAAGCTCCGATTGTGATGAAGGTGATCGAAGGATACTTGGAAGTGCAAATTGAACGCGAATGGCGCGACGAGGATGTGACGAATGTTATTAAAGCCGTTAAATGTGCTGAAGTTTGGATAAAGTGAGTGTTAATGTTAGTGCGTGTAGTATGTAATGCCGGCACCACATTATGCGTGACTCGCCGAGTTACGAGCCAAGTGGATGGTTAGGTTAGGTTAAAAAGGCTGCTGTATAGAACACAGCACACATAGACCACCAATGGGTCCGTTGGGATACCTCAACGCCATAAGAGCCTAGTCGTCAAACCACCCGGATCTATCAATAAAGCGATGTAGATGACCAGCACTTACGTCCTTCAAGTCATCCAGGTCAAGAAAGTAAAGGGAACCTAGAGTGTCCTTTCTTCTACCGGCCAGAGCAGGGCAATAGCACAGGAAGTGAGCTATTGTCTCCTCCTCCTCCTCGTCTCCACAGCTTCTGCAGTGATCATTATACGGAAGCCGAAGACGCCTGGCATGCTCACCTATCAAGCAATGTCCTGTAATGATCCCCACAACCTTCCTTAGATGCCTTCTCTCTAGCATCTGCAGCCCTAAAGAGCGGCTAGGATTAAAGGCCGGCCAAATTTGTCTTGTAACATTGCATGTAGTTCCATTTAGCCATTCGATATTAGCACGGTTTAGTGCGTTTGTCTTGATCACCTTCTTACAAGCTGCCATCGGTATTTTGACGGGGCGAAAGCACTCTATGTCCACACAGGTGGTACCCACCCGAGCCAGCTCGTCTGCCCGGCAGTTACCGCTGAAACCACTATGCCCTGGTATCCAGCACAAAGTGATGTTGAAAAAGTCGCTGAGTTCCTTGAGAGCAGAGCGCCACATCACCACGGTTTTCGAAGTAGAAAGTGCAGCGTCCAGGGATTTTATCGCCGCCTGACTATCGGTATAGATAGTAATAGTCCTAGCAGATACGACATTGCAGCCCAACCAAGCCAAAACTTCGGTAATTGCAGTGATCTCCGCCTGGATGACACTACAGAATGCTGGAAGACGGAGTGACAAGCCAAAATCCAGTCCCTCTGAAAAGATACCAGCGCCTACACCTTCTTCTGTTTGCGAGCCATCCGTAAAAAAGCTTATAGCTTCCGACTCTGGAGTACCGTTTACGCCCCACTCTTGTCGAGAGGGTATTAGGCTGGTATAGCCTTTGTCGAAGGAGTACACTGGAGAGGTGTAATCTGTTTCTTCTGGAATATCAAGATTACACAGACAGACACTATAGTCGAGTGGCCAATAGTAGTCATTTTCCACTGTCCCGTTTCCCGAAGACGAATGGCCGTGATTGCAGCCAACTGTTCGGCCAAGATGTTCAAGGGAAGTAAATTAAGCATTACACTAAGAGCAGCAGTTGGTGTGGTCTTGAGAGCACCAGTGATAGCAATACAGGATAATCTTTGAACTTTGTTCAATAGAGTCCTGTAGGACGCCTTGTTGAGTGCAATCCACCAAACTACTACCCCATACATTAAAATAGGGCGTACGACTGATACGTACAACCAAAATACCACCTTTGGTCGCATGCCCCATTTCAAGCCAATAGCCTGCCTGCAAGAGTACAGAGCAACTGTTGCCTTAACAACTCGCTCCTCGATATTTGCCTTCCAGGAGAGCTTTCTATCAAATATAAGTCCCAGAAATCTGGCTTTTTCGCTAAGGGCCAGTCTGGTCCCCTCCAGCAATGGTGGTATCAATGAAGGTAGAGTGTTCCTTCTGGTGAAGAGAACAAGGTCTGTTTTGGACGGATTGACCCCCACACCCACTTGCCTAGCCCACTGAGATAGAATATTTAGGGCATTTTGCAGAATTTCACTAAGAACCCCGGGAAACTTTCCCGAGATAGAAATGGCAATATCGTCCGCATACGCAATAACATCACAGCCAATCGCCTCCAAATCCAGAAGCAACTTGTTAACCACCACGTTCCAAAGAAGGGGGGACAAGACACCTCCTTGGGGAGTACCCCTACAAACTTGCCTGCGTTTTTTGGATGAACCCAAACTGGTACTAATGAATCTGGATGTTAGCATCAGACTAATAAGCTCTGTTCAAGAATTAAACATATATATAAAAAACTTACAATTAGTTATAATTATGTAAATTTGAATATGTAAATTTGAAACAACACTGTCATCTGGTGGCAAAACGAGTTTTACCAACAGATGGCAAATGAAATTATTTAGTTTAAGATACGTTTGTATGTATATGTAGATTGGAAAATAAATCGTTCACTTGACTTCAGTAAGAAGAGCAAACAGCACGTATATTTCTCTCTCCCGGTCTCTTGACCACAGCCTCGTGCGTTGCATACATTGCAACTTCGCATTAAAAATCACAAAACGCATTGCAAGGGCCTGGTCAGCAAGCATCCCAGGCACCACAGCGGTTTTCTGAACAATAATCAGCATCAAAATCACAACATAAAACTGGTCCGTCGAGCCGGATTTCATCCATCAGTCACACAGCATTGGCATCGGGTGAGATCCAACCATTTTTCCCTTGGTACAAATCCAATCCTAAAAATCCCAAAGAACTATAAACTTCTTGCGTTCCTACTAACAAACAAATCATATTTAAATAATATCATATACATAAATTCATAACACGGTGATAATAGTGCTTATAATAACATTTATTTCAACAACTCAGCATGTCCGATATTAAAACGCTCATTCGCAAACGGGGGGCAGTGAAGGCACGGCTCACCTCGTTTTCTAACTATCTAGAGGTTATAAAAAATCGTCAACTTTCCAAAATCGAAATAATTGAATTAAAGGAACGTTTAAAGCGGGTCGAATTGCTATTGTCGGAATATAGTGCCGTTCATGAAAAGATTCTAGAAGTCGCAGAGGAAAATGATTTAGAAGATCATGAAAATCAAAGAGAATCTTTCGAGAGTGATTTATTTAGAATTTTCGCGTCTGCACAATCATTAGCTAATGTTTTTCATGAGACAGAAATGTTAGATCAATCAATGACTAGTTCGGGTGATCGCTCTTATCATGGTGCAGTGGAAGGCAATGCCAACAGTGTCAAGTTACCTACATTAAAACTACCCGAATTTGATGGGTGTTTTGATAAATGGCTAGGTTTTTACGACACATTCAAAGCAGTGATTCACTCAAATAATTCCCTTTCACCAATTCAGAAATTCCATTACCTGAGCTCCTCATTAGTGGGCGACGCTGCGCAGGTCATTAGGGGATTAGAAATTTCCGATAGTAATTATCAGGCAGCTTGGGAACTTTTGCAAAGGCGATATCAAAACAGAGGTCTCATGATACATAACCACATTAAGTGTATTGTAGAGTGCCCGAAGGTAGCAAAGCCTTGTTTCGAATCACTTCGGACCCTGCTAAATGTCATGCAAACTCACATTAGGGCATTGCAAGCTTTGAAACAACCCGTAGAGAGTTGGGGTAGCCTTTTAATTTATTTGATAACAGATAAATTTGATCCAAGCACAAAGAGAGAATGGGAGAAGTTAGGCGTAAACCGTGAGGAGTTACCCACACTGAATAATTTGACAGATTTTTTGGAAAGTCAGTGCCAGTTACTAGAGAAAATTAATAAATCCTTTAGTGATCCAAACCATCACAACGTTGGAAAGAATGCCTCACGAAAATCAGTGTTCTCATCAACAACTACCATGCCTGAGTGTCCGTTGTGTAGTCAACAGCACGCATTATTTGCATGTGAGACTTTCCTTAAGTTGCCAGTTAACAATCGAATTACCGAAGTAAGACGCCATAATCGGTGCATAAACTGTTTAAGGACAGGTCACATGGTAAGTGTTTGTAAATCCAAAGGGTGTCGCAAATGTGGAAAGATGCACAATACGCTGCTACATTTAGAAAAGGGTATCGAAGAGCCTAAGAATGCATCTTCAGTGACAGCCACTCATGTAAACAATGAACCACATACATTTAATTTACTTCCAACCGCTATTGTAGACGTTCTAGATGAATTGGGGTGTGCACACGAATGCACTGTTTTGTTAGATTCAGGTTCCCAATCTAACTTCTTGTCAACAAGTCTGTGCAGAAAACTTAACCTACGCACAACAAAGGTTAATCTCAATATTATAGGCATAAATCAGTATGAATCGACAATCACTCATAAAACCGAAGCCGTTATCAAATCTAAGCATTCAGATTTGGAAGTATCTTTACATTTTCTGGTTACATCGCAAATTACATCGCAGCTTCCCAGTGAATTCATCAATATCACAGAATTGAAAATTCCGAAGGGCATAAAGCTAGCTGATCCAACGTTTCACACTCCGAAACAAATAGATATGTTAATTGGAGTCGACTTGTTTTGGGACATACTCAGTCATGAAAGATCAAGTACTCCATACTTACATAAAACTAAATTGGGCTTCATTGTATCGGGTAGGATACCAACACAGCAACAATTGCCGCGCACCGTAAGCTGCAATACCTCCGTTCTCTCCGAACAACTGAAAAAATTTTGGGAAATAGAGGAGTGTCCTAAGCAAGAACACTTCTCAAGTGAAGAAAGGGCTTGTGAGCAAAATTTCATCACCACCACTAAGAGAAATGAAGAAGGACGTTTCATTGTAACGATCCCTTTCAAGGCTCCATTAGACTCCTTGGGAGATTCTAGCGAACAAGCAAAGAAGCGTTTCGAAACAATCGAAAGAAAACTGCAACGCAACAAACCTTTCAAGGAAAAATATGCCAAATTCATGCAAGAGTATCAAGATATGCAACACATGTCGCTAGTCGACGCAGATAAATTCAGTCAACATGCCTATTATTTACCACATCATGGGGTACTTAAAGAAGACAGTTTAACAACCAAATTGCGCGTTGTATTCGATGGCTCTGCAGCAACGACTACAGGGGTGTCAATCAATGATTTGCAAATGGTGGGACCTACGATGCAGCAGGATCTTCTTGCGATACTTATTCAACATCGTTTACATCCGTATGCAGTGGGAGCGGATATCACTATGATGTTTCGGCAGATCCTTATAAACCCAGAACAAAGATCTCTCCAGCGCATATTTTGGAGATTTGATTCTAGTCAGCCACTTCAAATTTATGAACTTAACACAGTTACATATGGATTGGCTTCAAGTTCGTTTCTAGCAATAAGATGCTTATTTCAACTTGCCGAAGAAAATGAGCAGAAGTTTCCTAAAGCTGCAGAAATGATTAGAAAGAACATGTACGTCGATGATTTGTTGTATGGTGCAAGTACGATTGAAGAAGCAATCACCATCCAAAGGGAAATATCTTCAATCTTAGCATCTGGTGGCTTTCAGCTGCGCAAATGGATCTCAAACGAGCCAATCATTCTAAATGAGATTCAAGATGCTGAACAAAACGTAGAATGTCAGGTTTTAAGATTGGGAGAAAATGACATCGCCAAGACGCTAGGACTTTCGTGGTCATGTGCAACTGACGAATTGGCATACGACATTAAGAATGATTACAACTCCAGATTTCACACCAAACGTTCCATTTTATCAACCATAGCACGAATCTATGATCCTTTGGGACTATTAGGTCCGTTCGTGATAAAGGCAAAAATCATCTTGCAAAAACTTTGGCTTTGTAAGTCATCCTGGGATGATCCACTACCCCCAAAAATAAACACTGAATGGGAAAGCTTTATAGAAAATATTGCATCTATAAAAACACTGCGAATTCCAAGGCAAGTTTGTTTTAAATCTCCGACAAAGGTAGAAATTCATGCATTTTCTGATGCAAGTGAGGAAGCATACGGCGCTTGTGTATACGTTCGGTCAGTTAATTCAATTGGAAATATTTATGCCAGTTTACTGACCGCTAAGTCGAGAGTAGCACCATTAAAGTGCAAGAAAAAATCGAAACGAGCTTCTAAGGAACCCGTCACGATTCCCAAATTGGAACTGTGTGCGGCGCAGCTTTCAGCGAAGCTAGTTGACAAGGTCAGAAGCTGCTTGGGCATAAATATTGACGAGTTTTTTTATTGGTGTGACTCAACAATAGTCTTAGGTTGGTTACAACAGGAACCTTATGCTCTTAAAACTTTCGTCAGTAATCGCGTTTATGAAATACAATCACTAACAAGTGTTAACAAATGGTATCATGTTTCCTCGAAGGAAAATCCCGCAGACTTACTATCCAGAGGCATGTATCCAAAATTTTTAGAAGATTTCTGGTTAAAGGGACCAAAATGGCTTTCTATGCCCAAGTTTAGCTTGCCGCCATTGAAAATTGAAGAAGATTTACCAGAACTAAAACCTTTGAATAAAGCTACAGCCCTGTCCAACTCTAGCCAAAAACTTATCGTGTTCGAAAACTACTCGAGTTTAGACAAATTGGAACGAATCATGGCATATTGCCTACGCTTTATCAATAACATTAGACGTCCCAAAAACGAACGCCAATTTCAGAATATTACCATCAAGGAAATTCGAGAGGCTCATAATCAATTAGTTAGGCTATCACAGCAAGAATCATTTTCCGAAGAGATCAAATGCATTCTTGGAAATCAGAAAATCAAGAAAGGGAGCAAACTCTTCAAATTGAACCCATTTATACATTCGGATGGAACACTTAGGATGCGCGGACGCTTGGAAAATTCAAATTACATTTTTTCCAAACGTCACCCTTTAATAATTACTTCTAAGCATCACTTAACAAAATTAATTTTTAACCGAGAGCATAAAAGGCTGCTTCATGTCGGTCCAGAAGCATTACTTTCTTATATACGGGACAAATATTGGCCTATTTCCGGTAGGAATTTGGCGCGAAAGGTCGTCGGTGAGTGTGTAATATGCTTCAAAATTAACCCAAAGAGTTTGAATCCACTAATGGGTAACTTGCCTCACGATCGAGTTACTCCGGCGCCAGCATTTTACGTCACTGGTGTAGATTATGCAGGTCCTTACATTATGAAGGATAGAAAGGGTCGCGGATACAAGACCTCAAAATGTTACATTGCCCTGTTCATTTGCTTCGCGACAAAGGCGATCCACCTCGAACTTGTCACTGATTTGACAACCGAATGCTTTATATTAGCCTTGAGGCGATTTGCTTCCCGTTGGGGAATGCCGGGAACGATATATTCCGACAATGGAACTACCTTCGTGGGCGCCAGAAATGAACTTCGAGAGCTTGGAAGGTATATTCAGACGAATCAATCCGCCCTCTATGATCGATTTGTAGGTGAGCGTTTTAATTGGCGCTTCATACCCGCCTATTCACCACATTTCGGTGGTATTTGGGAGGCCGGGGTCAAATCTACTAAGCACCATTTACGCCGCATAATGAAAAATACGATTTTAACATTTGAAGAATTTTATAGTTTACTGTGCCAAATATCCGCTATCCTCAACTCCCGTCCATTAACACCACTATCATCCAGTCCTATGGATTTCAACCCGTTAACGCCGGCGCATTTTTTAATTGGGCGATCAATGACTACAGTACCAGATCCAGACCTCGCTCATATACCAGTTTCACATACTTCTCGCTATCAACTAATCCAACAACTACAACAGCACTTTTGGAAACGTTGGTCAAAGGAATTTATATCGGAGTTACAAATGAGGTCCAAATGGAATGAATCGCAAGAGTCACTGCAGAAAGGAGATCTGGTCCTCGTGAAAGATGACAATTTGCCATCCATGAAATGGTCTCTTGGACGAATTGTGGAGCTGCATCCCGGCGTGGACTCTATTATTCGAGTCGTAACTCTGCGAACATCAAAGGGGATTATTCGAAGACCGGTTCATAAGCTATGTCGATTACCTATGGAATACGTAACATCGAACAAAGCCGATAACGAAAGCACAGAGAAACCCGAAGCAATACAAACAAAATTAATTGATTTGAAAAAATAAAAATTAAACTTTGAAATAATTAAGATACTGTAAAAAACAATCCAAAAGGATCCAAATGTAATTTAAATGCATGCATCGTTAATTATTGAATTTATTGAAAAAACTGTATTTTTTCAAGGCGGCGAGTATATGTTCAAGAATTAAACATATATATAAAAAACTTACAATTAGTTATAATTATGTAAATTTGAATATGTAAATTTGAAACAACACTGTCATCTGGTGGCAAAACGAGTTTTACCAACAGATGGCAAATGAAATTATTTAGTTTAAGATACGTTTGTATGTATATGTAGATTGGAAAATAAATCGTTCACTTGACTTCAGTAAGAAGAGCAAACAGCACGTATATTTCTCTCTCCCGGTCTCTTGACCACAGCCTCGTGCGTTGCATACATTGCAACTTCGCATTAAAAATCACAAAACGCATTGCAAGGGCCTGGTCAGCAAGCATCCCAGGCACCACAGCGGTTTTCTGAACAATAATCAGCATCAAAATCACAACAAGCTCACAGATCGGGCCATCCATACCCAAACTCAAGAGAGCATTCGAAATAGCCGCCGGTTTGACGTTGTTAAAGGCCCCCTCAATATCCAAGAAAGCCACCAATGTATATTCCTTGCAAGTTAGAGATTTCTCAATACATGCTACTAATGAATGCAAAGCTGTGTCCACCGATCTCCCCTTCCAGTAGGCATGCTGCGAAGAGGAGAGAAGGTGTGATGGAATAGTGTCCCTTAAGTATATGTCAATAAGACGCTCCAGCATCTTTAGCAAGGTTGACGATAAGCTTATGGGACGAAGGTCTTTCGGATGTGGGTGCGAGCTTCTGCCCGCCTTCGGGATAAAAACCACCTTCACATCCGACCAAGTGCGAGGAATGTGTACCAGCTCCAAGCAGGCCCTGAATATACTTTCAATCCAAGGATACACTAAGTTCATCGTTTTCTGTATATCCGCTGGAATAATGCCATCTGGTCCTGGGAACTTAAACGGGTCGAAACTGGCCAAGTGGATAATACATTGGTGCACACCCAAACACCGTGCGTCTCTCCGGTCCAGCGATTCATCGGGTGAACAAAGTGCTCCACGAGTGATTGCTCTTGCTCCGTATTCGTTGCATTGAATGAATTTCGTTCACTCGTATATGCTTGGATGTGCACAACGTGCTATCCACTTGGCTCGTGACTCGGCGAGTCTCGCATAATGTGGTACGGGCATTAGTCTTGTATTGCACGTCGCAATTTTCTGGGGGTAAACGATAACATTTTAAAACCATCATGAAAAATGAAGATCTATTTTTAGAAGGAAGAGAAAAAATAACAATTCATTCGCGCTCGATAGGTGTGAAGTCTTGTTCGCCCCACTCTACGATGCTTGAATTTAGAGTTCAAGGGTTCATTTCCCCCACGCGTTAATAAAATAAAAAAAAGAACTACCTGTGGGTTGAATTTAAACTCCCACGGCGAACTGTCTGATGAACTATGAGGTTTAGGATTCGGTAAATGTCAAAAACTGAATTGATCTGGCCACGTCGAACGAATCCACCATGACTGAATCACGCAACGACCCATAAAAGGACACGCGGCGGACGCAGATGATTTAACTATCATAGTCAGGGTCAAATTCGAATCTACGGAGGTGATGAGGTCGGCCCTTTGCATAGTTCTACGCTGGTGTGTTGCTGCGGGCTTACATGTAAACCCACAGAAAACTGTCGTTGTGCCGTTCACGCGAAAATGAAATATAACATTGGATCCAATTTCGTTAGACGGCACGACTTTAGATTATTTCACTGAAGTTAAATATCTCGGGGTAACACTAGACTCGAAACTAACCTGGAATACTTACATAGATAATGTACTTAGCAAAGCCACACGCACAATGTGGGCTTGTAGAAGTCTCTTCGGACGAACATGGGGGCTCACCCCAAAGATAATTAACCTACGCAGCGCTTGTGTGGTGTCCGAAAACTCAGCAATCTTCTGTCTTACTGAAGTGCAATAACCTTCAACGCCTTGCGTGCCTTGGCATTACTGGAGCTATGCGCACTTGTCCTACGCCAGCCCTGGAGGCGATTATTGGACTTACTCCGTTGCGTATATTCATTCAAGAATCAGCAGCTCTAAATGCTCTTAGATTTCGTTTAGCTTCCGACGTACGTAGTGAAGAAAGCGGTTTGAATCAAATTCCTGACGTGCAGATCTGCTTGAGATCAGATTATATGATCACGGAAGTTTGCTTGGGCAGAAAATTTTTAGCCCTCATCCCTGACCGCTCTGAATGGGTAAATGGCACACCCTGTCCAGACCCTAGATGTGTTAAGTGGTTCACCGATGCGTCTAAAACAGAACAGGGTGTTGGTGCAGCTATCTTTGGACCCAACATTAGGATTTCGATCGCAATTGGAGTCTCGCCAAGCGTTTTTCAAGCTGAGATCCACGCCATTGAGGTCTGCGCCAGGGTAATCTTGGAAACTGGACTTCGCGGCGCTCACATTGCTCTCTACTAAGACAGCCAAGCAGCTATAAAAGCGCTCTCCTCATGTAAGGTCTCTTCACAACCGATGAAGAAGTGTTACGAACTCCTTCAACTGTTGGCAACCAAAATCCCAGTTTTCTTGTGTTGAGTGCCAGGCTACCAGGGCATTGGGGGGAACAAGGCTGCGGATGAACTTGCTAGACAAGGATCATCCAGTCGTTTTCGTGGGCCCGAGCCTTACTGTATCTTTGGGCTGGACTCGGCCAAATTGCGGATCAGAGATTGGGTTGCACTATTGCGTCATCGGTACTGGAATAACCTTCCAGGGCTATGTCAATTAGAGGAGCTGATAATGCCCTTCATTTACAAGGGTACTACTCAAATGCGTAGAACCCATCTAAGATTCCTAGTGGGGTACTTATCTGGCCATCATCTGGTCAAGATGGGTCTGTCCAGCGAGACTGAATGCCGTCTCTGTCTGGAGGACGTGGAAACAACCAAACACATATTGTGCGAGTGTTCGCCATCGCGCGTTTTAGGATGTCACTCTTCGGGCAGGCTACTGTCAGCACTGCAGACTTGAGGTTGATTCCTGCTAAAGACTAACTGCCCTTTATTAGAAAGGTGGACGGTCTTTTGAATTAATGGGCTACGGCACAATAGATCTTTTATGGTCGCAGTGCCTTCCTGCTGGGACAGTAGCTCGACGATTTTATCTTATCTTATAAAAGGACAAAAATAAAAATGTTGAGAATGAATTTCCCCCCGAAGAGGGCTCAAAAATCGCGTTCGTTGGTTTCGACCGCTGGTGTGAAGCGCGTCTCATCATCGCCTTATGTTTGGCTACTCAATTACGCTAACCCCTTGTGGGGCGTACGGCTTCAACTGTTCCATGTGGCCCAGTTGACGTTTCGTTGGCATAAACTAGTTTCGGAGAATGCAGTTGCCAGCATACAGCTCCTGCTTCCCTATTTAGCCGCCTACCTGCGATAAATCGGGAGATGCTGTGGGTGGCCAAGGTCCGACGCGGGCTAGAGCGTCAATGATGATGATGCGGCCTTCCTATCGTCAAATCAGTCAAAAAGAATTATTTGATACACCAGTCACGCGATATTTTGATCCGTTTAGTGGCTGGGGCGAAAAATCCTCCTCACTTCACTCTCGAACTTAGCGCTTCTACCATCAGCTCAACCAAAGAGGATTGTTTGATGCATCAAGCACGTAATATTTCAATCTGTCTGGTGACTGAGGAAAAAACAGCTCCCGTAACGTGCTGAGCAGCGTTACATGCTTACTGTAGCTCAGTTCAGGAAACAGGAGCTGTTTTCTTTCCTCAGTCATTTGCCCTAACCCCTATTTCGTTGACATAAACCAGTTTCGGGGGATGCAGCCTACCTGCGACAAGTCAGGAGATGTAGTGTCTTCTTATTACCCCCCGCACCACAGGGGGAAGAGAGCATTAACATCCATGGTCAGGAACGCTGTGGGCGGGACATGAATCCGTAACGCCGGTAGTCAGACATGGAACTGAAGCCTCTACGCACTGGGCTACTGGTTACCACTCCCTCAGTCATTAGTCAGATAAAATATTGCGCTTCTATTGTCAGTTCAACTAAGGATATAAATTGGGTTGTTGTTGTTGTAGCAACGTTTTCTGGCGTTGAAGGGTTTTGGCAGCTCTTGGCCGTTGCTGATGAACGGGGCGCTCCAGTCCGTAGAACCGGCCGTAGGAGCGATATAAACTGGGCCGGTCTTTGTGTTTTGTTTTCAGAGCAGCTGCATTCTCTAAAATATCAAATCATGACTAGGCAGGACGAAAAAATTGGTTTGTCATCTGACATTATCAGTTTCAAAAATCTACCTCAATGCCATTTCCAACACTCCATCCTCTCTCTAATCCATTCCAGATACGGTGGCTACCAAATCGACAAATGTCACAAAATCACCCATTGTCTTCTGAAATCCGTGAATAAAGTGTACTGGCCAAATGCCCACGACGATGGTTGCCTGTCGGCCGACGAAAACGATTTGGCCGAGGCCAGTCTCAAAACCTTAACAAACATCATGATTCAACCGGAATCGCACATGTATCCGAACAATGCATTCGCCCTGATAAAGATGTGTCTTGATTCGCTCACGGAAATCACGAAATCCGAATGGCGTGAGAATAATCCGAACGAAGACATTGCTGTGAATATTTATACGCTTTTCATATCCGCCATCGAGCGCCATTCGCGACTACTTATGGCTGGCGTGTGTGCCGAAGAATCGCAACACAGAGAGCTCTACACACGACTGGTCAATGAAATTCTCCAATGTACCAACAAGCCGGGCATATATCCGGTCGAGGAGTCGTGTAGTAACTTGGCAATGGCATTCTGGTATTTGCTGCAAGACGAGGTGTTCTCACTGGAGAATGGCGAGGAGCGGACGAAATGCCTGAAAATTGTGCAGCCATTGTATGCACACTTAACGCGCGTGTTGATACGAAAGGCACAACAGCCCGAAGAGGCGTCACTGGACAAGTGGAATGCTGATGATTTGGAAACGTTCCGTTGTTATCGTCAGGATATTGCGGATACTTTGGTAAGTTACCAGTCGTGAGTCGTGTCATTTATACAGCCCACTAATGCCCTAATTCCACGAAAAATTTCAGTTGTACTGCTACGACGTACTTAAAAATAGTATCTTTGAAATTTTCTCGGTCGCATTGAATGAAGCGATCGTTGAGGTTCAGTCCGATCCGGTGGCATGGACAAAACTGGAGGCCTGCATATTTGCATTTCTCTCGGTTGCCGAACGCACGTTTAGCATGGAAGCGGAACAAATACCGAAAATGATGCAGGTGCTCAACAGTATACCATACGACAAGCTCGACGATAAATTACTCGGCACGGCACTGGAAACGGTCGGTGCCTATTGTTTGTGGTTTAAAGACAATCCCGAATATATTCCGTCGGCCATACAATTGCTCGTTAAAGGATTGAATTCATCGCAAGCATCACAAGCGACACTGGGACTGAAAGAATTGTGTCGCGATTGTCAGATACAATTGAAGCCGTACGTTGAGCCGCTACTGGAAGCATGCCAGGCCGTTCTGCTGAGTGGTCATATGAAAAATCAGGAATCTATTCGAATGATGTTTAGCATAGGGAAATTGATGAGCTTGTTACCGGCTGTGAAGATCACAGCGTGTTTGGATTCGATGGTGTCGCCGTGTTTCGAGGAGCTGCAAATGATTGCACAAAACGGTGTTGTAAGTTCTCTTCTCCGGTTCCTTGTATTACGAAAGGATTTCTAGTTGTCGTTTTTTCCGGTTGACTTGCAGACATCCGAGCCGGCCAAAATTCGAACGATTTATCGTTTAAATATGATTTCCACCTTGTTTTCGTCTTTAAACATCAACACGGATGACGAGAGCGGTGTAAATGAGACGTTCGCCAACAACGGTGGTGTACAACCGATTTTAATTGTGATGCAAAATACGATGCCAATTTTTAAGCAAATCACCGAACTGTGGATACAAACGACACAAGTTGTAGAGGTTGGATGGAAATTTTTAGGAAATGTTTTGTGTGCGATGATATAATTTTTTTTTTTTTATGATTCTTTCTTCCAGGCTGCATGTAATGCTCTCAAACATGCAATTACTAATCTTATGAACGATTTTAAACCAATGTTGCAGGATCTTTGCGTTTTGATAATTTCAATTATTCAGAATGTTTGTTCGGCACCACTTTTGGAAGTTTCTAAAACGGTAAGTTGTTTAGAAGGTGTCATTTAATTGGGTCCTCTTTGATCGTTTCCTAGTGGCGACAGAAGATTCGGGTAGCACAGGAAAGCTTCTTCTTGATATGCACTTGTATTATCGAACACGAAGATAGCAGTTATTTCGACATTCACTTTATGCGGAGCCAGAGGACCCAGAGCGAACGAAGCGAGCCTTCATGTTTGTGCGATATTGAGGGTTGTGATCCCTTAAGCGCGGAGCCCACACAAGGGACTGTTGATTCACAACCCGCAGTATCCCAAAAACGGCAACAGACCCATGTTGGTAATTGCCTTGATCCCTCCAGGGTCATGGGCACGACAACACCACTTGCATTACTATGCGTTGTTGACGTTTCTATAACAAAACACGACGTCATGTTCCTACATTCGAGAGATTAAACCTCGTCACTGACTGAAGAGGCTTTGACACTTATGTGTCTGGAGAGGTCTGAACGAAAGCCTCTGCATCCGTCCTCACTTGAGACCTCGTCAGGAGCTCGAGACGTTACAAGCAATGGAAAAGATCCTTGATGCTCACATAAGGACTCGCTCATCGTGAGTAATCCCCTCCACCAGACAATTTGCCTATCAATTCGGCAAATCTACTGAATACGCTCTGCACAACCTTTTTCGTTCGCTGTCAAAGCCGCTTCAATGTCAAGCGGCTTTGACAGCGAACGAAACGGCTCTATGTGTGTTTCTAGATATTGAAGATGCTTTCGATAACAACTCTTTTTGATTTTGAGTGTCTGACAGTGTCAAAAGCCATTTACAAGTCTAAAGCCACTAGAATTGTTTGTTGACATGGACGTGCTTGATTGAGGTAGCCGTTTCTACTTACCGGAACGACCCGTGCTTCACAGACAAGAGCTGACACAACCCCTTCGACGCAAGAAGGAAGATATGTGTGTGTCACGTCACACACCCGTCAGTCAGCCCGTCGAAGGTCGTTATGGTCCCATTTACGAAAAAACGAAAGCTTAGGGCAATGAAATGCCCCACACAACAACTCATCAGTAAAAATGGCAAATAAAAAAAATATGTTACTCTGGGCGGAACATTTTAAGGTAGCATCAGAAAAAAGCTACTGCCTTGTGGATCTGCAGGCAGTATGCAGGCAGGACTTGGGGCACTAACCTCTGCAATGTCCTCTGAATTTAAAAAAGCGATTGTTCGCCCAATTATTGATTATATGGCAGTTGTTTGGTGGAAAAGAGCGACCACCTCGGCTGGTAGGGACACTCTCATCAAAATAGAAAGGCTTGCATGCCAGATAAAAACGGGAGCCATGCGCTCCGATCCTACTGCGGCCCTTGAGGCTTTGCTTGATCTTCCGCCACTGCACATTCATATTGAGGGAGAGGCAAAAATTGCAATAGTAAGGCTCAAAGCCTTCAATGCAAAAATTAGAGACACAATACGCTCAGCATGCCATCTGACCACCTGATTAGGGCGTCCTACAACTTTCTCCATCCAATAAATTAAATGTTTCACGGATGGCTCAAAAACAGATACGGGATCAGGTGTGGGCATTGTCGGCTCAGGTCACATAATTCTTATCCCTATGAGGAACTTCCCCACTGTCTTCCAAGTGCATGTGATGGTGGTGGTAGCGATGCTTCGAATGCTGTAGTTCATCTTGCATCGAGGGGGTTTGGCAGCTCTTGGCCGTTGAAAAACGGGTCGTTCCGGTACGAAGAACCCGCTGCCGCAGGAACGTTCCAAGTGCATGTCATTTAAGTCTGTGCGCGACTATGACAGGCTACAGGTTACATCAATAGGCACATAGGAATCTTCACTGATAGTCAAGCGACCATGATGGCGCCCTGCTAGTACACTCAAGACTAGTGAAGTCTTGTGAAGATATCCTTAACATCGTTGTGACCTCAAATAACCTCACAATCTACTGGGTCCCTAACATTGTAGGTAACAAACAAGCAGGCGAGCTTGCCAGACGAGCATCCGAGGCCCCTACATTGGCCCAAATTCTTTCTGCTAATTGCCTTGACCCCTCCAGGGGCATGGGCACGTCAACATCTCTTGCATAGCTATGCCTTGTTGACGTTTCGATAGCAGTTGCTAGCATACACCTCCTATCCGAGCCGTCTTTGACTGACAAGCTCGGAGCGCAGTGGGAGTTCTAGTAGTACCCACAGGTAGTTTTTTTTTTATTTGACGCGCCGATAATTGAATCTGTGTTTCTCTAGATGTAGATTCGTAGAGTGACGGCCGAGAACTCACGGCTACCTAGTGCATCAGGAAGCGGATCAGAGATTGGCAGCGAGAGAGATCTGACTCGCTGTGGGAAGCTGTCCGTGGTATGAGGCAATCAGAATTGCTCAACGCAGGCTACTCCCGCAACCGTTCCCTTGATCTGTTCAAATTGAGCAGAAACATGGTCTGAATTATCTGTGGACTTCTCACATGTCACTCCCGTCTTCGAGTTCACCTGAATACAATGCATATCGTCCCGGATACTCATACTCATTTGCCCTAACCCCTAGTGAGGCGCGTCAACTATTAAATGTGGCTTAGCTGACGTTTCGTTGGCACACACCAATTTCGGAGAATGCACGTTGCCGGCATGCACCTACTGCTCCCATTTAGTCACATACCTGCGACAAGTCGGAAGATTTGTGACTTATTATATTATTACGGCCCGCTTCACAGGGGAAAGACAACACAACAATCCATGGCCACGAACGCCGTGGACTGGTCTTGAACCCGTAACGACCGTAGTCATTCATGAGACTAACGCCTCTACACACTGAGCATCGCAAACCCCAGAACACACGGCCGAGGACGGACGTAGCCTCGATCAAACTCGGTCATCTCAGTCGATTTATCGAGATGAGCAGATCTAGTCCTGCTGTCTAGGATCAGGGCACAGCACAAGTAGACTGATTATCGCAGTGTGTGTGGCTCTTTTGCGGGCCACGGCCCATTATCTATCTATCAAACTATCTATCTACTGGCGACGGGGATTCAAAACAATATCGCGTTCTACATCGTCTGTTCAATGATTCCTTTCCATTCCTAGCATACATTTAACTTAATAATTACATTCTATTCACAGTGTTTGCTGATGTTTTACAAAGATGCGGACTGCAAAGCTTTAATGCAACATTTTCTAGTCGAAGTCATTGCCAACACGTTCAGGCTATTTGATGTAAGGCTACTACCATTCCCTTATTTGGGCCACTCTCACGCACTTCTCTCTGAATTTCAGCAAACTCCCGATGCAAACTTCTCCAACATTTCCGATGTCGTGGAAATGTTCTACAATTTCAATTTTCACATTGTCAAAAAGATGTCCGACTCTCTATCGACCGGACCGATCGATCTGAATCGTCTAATATCGTATGCAATGCGAGCCGTGACTATGCCGGAAACGGGTGCTATACGCTACGGCGTTCAATTCATGTCACATTTCATTATGCAATCGCGACAATATCCCAACATGATGCAAACGGTACTCGATCAAGGCGAGAATATCGTACGAACCGTAGTCCTTTGTATTGGTTGTCACACGCCGCGTGCTCATGTTGATAAATTTGCCGACATCTTTCTCGCGATCAATAAGAAATATCCCGCCGAATTGGTAGTATGGATCAAGATACTGGGAACGTACAATTTCCCAACACCGATTATTGAAAATGCGGATAAGATGAAGTTTATGTCGCAGGTGGTGAGGTAAGTGCATGATCCTTGAAGGATTGTGATGCCTAGAAATAAATAACAATTTTTTTTTTAATTCGCAGAGAAAAGGTCAACAAACGCTTGATACAAAATTACATTAGTGAATTTGCCACAAAATCACGAGGACTCAGTGAAAAGCTCTAAACCGATAAAGTTGCCAAGAAGAAGAAAAATCACGAACAATAGGGTTTTTCATAGTAATATATTTAAGAGAGTGTTTTATTTCATCTTCAGATAGTGATGACCGTTTTTAACGTTTTTTTTCTTATATATTTGATAGTGATTTCAGTTCAAATTCCCCAAACAATGTGATAAAAGGCATTTTATGATTAGTTTTTCTTTTGTTTTTTTTTGTTCTGTTTACCAAACTAGATTTAGACTAGGTAAAAAGAAAAACTTATTTTTCTAACATTAAATAGCCGAGACGGTAGATAGGTTTATTAAAATCTATGAGTAGGACAAAGAACGATTTGTTTTAGTAAATGTTTTACCACAATTCAAGAAAAAACTTGAACAGACGTAGTTCCGCTGAGACTGTTTTTTATTTATATTCTGTACATTTTGGTATTAATGATGCGGAATCTCAAACAAGGATTCCCTCGATACAAATTTGTGTGTGTTAAATTTGCACAATCGCTAGATTTTGTATCATATTAAATGGAACAACTGCACGATTTATATTTCATTTACGGATTGGGTAACATCTTCTACAGATGTAGTATACACACTGTTAAGCGGCGAGACAACCAGCTATTATACAAAGAACAATATTATTAATTAATTGCTCATTGATTGCAGAAGAAAGACGGCAGAAAAGTAAATTTTAAATAATTGTATTTATATTCAAAATGAAAGAGTGAGATATATAAGTTATACCATACAATGTCAAGCATCAAAGCTTAAAATTCGTACAAATATAAAGGATATGCAGACGTTTTGGTGATTTTCATTTTAACCTCATATTATTTCACTCCTCATTAGGGTTTTTTTATAGACGTAATTTATGAGGTCTCTCGATTGACACTTCAAATTGAACTCAAGGTCTATGTGTAAGCATCACATCGAATTATGAATCGACGCTCAACTGGAAATCTCTCTCCCTGGATCCTGTTAACCCCTCGTGGGGCATACAGCATTAACCACGCCTACTTTCCACCTCGTCCTGTTCGCCGCCATCGCCTCCAACTGGCTCCACGATTTGCCTATTGACTTACCCTCGAACTCTGGATACCTGTCGACCTCCAGTTTTAAACCAGACTTCTGACGGCAGACCGGGTGATGTCGTCGGTGACTGTTTTTCCCGGATATTCATGGGATTCTATGAATAATAAAAAAGAAAAACAAAACAAACCAGAGTGTGATGCAACTCCAAATGCATCAAACACAGTTTCCTCTGAGCTGCCTACTAGCTCACTGCTCGACGGAGCCTCCAGGCCCGTTGTTGAGACTGTCGATGGACTGGCCGTTAAGCGATACAGTCCCTCTGAGTCGTCCTTGGACTTCTTTAGCCCAAGGAACCTCAGCGGCTCTCACCGAAAGGAGCGTCAACGAAGGGGGGACGGAGGCAACAGTTCCCGACAGGGCAAGCAAAAGTGCCTAGTCCAACGCTCGCTATCCTCGCAGGACCATGAGCGCCATTAAGGTGCTTCAAGCGAACCTGCACCACGCAATAGGAGCATCGGCCACTGTGTGCAGGTTATTCGCCGATAAACAGGCCACCATTGCGCTTATTCAAGAGCCATGGGTGGCCCGTGGCCGAATTTGCGGTCTAAACACAACAACTGGTAAGTTGATATATGACAGGTTAGCGGGTTGTCCGCGTGCGGCGCTTCTGATCGACAAATGCGTCAACTATTTGCCACTAACCAATTTTATTTCTAGAGATCTAGCTGCAGCATTGGTGGAGGTATCCACGCTCAACGGTCGTCAGAAAGTGGTAGTTGCGTCTGCCTACTTCCCATCTGACAATGTTGAGATTCCACCACTCGAGGTCCAGCAGCTCGTTGACTTCTGTCGACGTACAAACCGGCATTATGTGATCGGTTGCGATGCAAACGCACACCACACCGTGTGGGGTAGCAGCGACATCAACGACAGAGGTAAGCGCCTTCTTGACTATCTTATGTGTAAACATGTGAATGTCCTGAACAGGGGGTGCAAACCTACCTTTGTCACTGCGGCAAGGGCAGAGGTACGCGACATTACCCTTGCTAGCGGTTTCTTCTCCAGGTTCATTGCGAACTGGCACGTGTCGGACGAAGTGTCTCTTTCAGATCATAGACACATCAGATTTGACATCCTAGGACAATCTGACATTCGCTCGGATACTTTTTGTCCAAGGAAAACTAACTGGATTAAATTCCGTGAACTAGTTAGCTCCAAAGCGGAACTACTGGTCAGCCCCATAAGCACTACAGGGGAAATTGAGATTGCAGCTGAGGAGCTCAATGAAATTTTAACTTCCTCCTACAAAGATAGTACCGTTTCACGTTCGGTGGAGTTGGGCGTAAAGTACCCTGGTGGAACGAGGAATTGGCCCGCAAGCGAGCTAAAGTTAGGAAGATGTTCAACAAAGCCAAACGCTTCAATAGGTGGGATGAGTACAGAACTGCTCTCACCGAGTACAACAAACTCATTAGGCATTCCAAACGAGAATGCTGGAAAAGACATTGTGATAGCATTCAGTCGCTACCGGAAGCGGCGCGCCTTCACAAAGCCCTTTCCAAAGACTCAGCAAACGGGGTCGGCCTTCTATTGAGATCAGACGGTTCGTATACTGGAGGTCCAGAAGAAACATTAAAGTTGCTTCTTCAGACCCATTTCCCAGGGTCCGTACTGTCTGATGGTGACCCCTGCCCAACTGCAAGGCCACAACGGGTTCCCGTAAGCCGGGCTCGCAGTTTATCGGAGGTCATCTTTGACATGGACAGAGTAAAATGGGCGATAGAATCCTTTGAGCCATTTAAAGCTCCCGGAGTAGACGGCATTTTCCCCGCTCTGTTACAAAACAGCTTGGAGATCATAGTAACTCCGCTAATCGAACTTTTTAGGGCAAGTTACACCCTAGGGTACATACCACAACCTTGGAGGAAAGTTAATGTGGTCTTCATACCCAAAGCGGGCAACAAGCCGGAACATATGCCCAAATCTTATAGACCGATTAGCCTTACTTCCTTCTTCCTTAAAACCATGGAAAAGTTGCTTGATTTGCATATCAGGCACAAGATGGAACTGTCGAGCCCCCTACATCGTATGCAATTCGCGTACACGAAGGGTAAGTCAACAGTAACCGCTTTGCATAGCCTTGTCAGTACAATCGAAAAGTCCCTCAGTGAAAAGGAAATCGCGTTGTGCGCGTTTCTTGACATTGAGGGGGCTTTCGATAATACCGGCTACGAGTGCATTTCCAGAGCACTGGAACTCAGGGACATCCCGCCCGCTACCATTGCATGGATAGATGCCATGCTCCGGGGACGGGATATTCACTCAACTCTAGGCAGTACATCCATTTGCGTGAATGCCGTAAAGGGTTGTCCACAAGGTGGCGTTCTGTCACCCCTTTTGTGGTCCCTTGTCGTGGACGAGCTGATTTCCATGCTTAATGAGCGCGGTTATCTTACTATCGGATACGCGGATGATTTAACTATCATAGTCAGGGGCAAATTCGAATCTACCATCACTGAGGTGATGAGGTCGGCCCTTGACATAGTTCTACACTGGTGTGTGGCTGTGGGCTTACATGTAAACCCACAGAAAACTGTCGTTGTGCCGTTCACACGAAAACGAAACATAACATTGGATCCAATTTCGTTAGGCGGCACGACCTTAGATTATTCCACTGTAGTTAAATGTCTCGGGGTAACTCTAGACTCGAAACTCACCTGGAATACTCACATAGATAATGTACTTGGCAAAGCCACACGCACAATGTGGGCTTGCAGAAGTTTCTTTGGACGGACATGGGGGCTCACTCCACAGATAACTGAGTGCTTATACACCATGCTGGTGCGACCTATGGTGACCTACGCAGCGCTTGTGTGGTGGCCGAAAACTCAGCAATCTTCTGTCTTACTGAAGTGCAATAAGCTTCAACGGCTTGCCTGCCTTGGCATCACTGGAGCTATGCGCACTTGTCCTACGCCAGCCCTGGAGGCGATTATTGGACTTACTCCGTTGCATATATTCATTCAAGAATCAGCAGCTCTAAATGCTCTCAGACTTCGTTTAACTTCCGACGTGCGTAGTGAAGAAAGCGGTCACATGAGCATTCTGAATCAAATTCCTGACGTGCAGATCTGCTCGAGATCAGATTACATGATCACGGAGGTTTGCTTCGGCAGAAAATATTCAGCCCTCATCCCTAACCGCTCTGAATGGGTAAATGGCACACCCTGTCCAGACCCTAGATGTATCAAGTGGTTCACCGATGGGTCTAAAACAGAACAGGGTGTTGGTGAAAGTGTCTTTGGACCCAACACCAGGATTTCGATCGCAATGGGAGTCTCGCCCAGCGTTTTTCAAGCTGAGATCCACGCCATTGAGGTCTGCGCCAGGGTAATCTTGGAAACTGGACTTCGCGGCGCTCACATTGCTATCTACTCAGACAGCCAAGCAGCTATAAAAGCGCTCTCCTCATTTAAGGTCTCTTCAAAACTGGTGAAGGAGTGTTACAATCTCCTTCAACTGTTGGCAACCAAAAACCGAGTCTTCTTGTGTTGGGTGCCAGGCCACCAGGGCATTGAGGGGAACGAGGCTGCGGATGAGCTTGCTAGACAAGGGTCATCCAGTCTTTTTCATGGACCTGAGCCTTATTGTGGCTTTGGACTGGCCTCGGCCAAACTGCGGATCACAGATTGGTTTGCACGATTGCGTCAACAGTACTGGGATAACCTTCCAGGGCTTCGTCAATCAAAGGAGCTGATAATGCCCTTCAGTCACAAGGGTACTACTCAAATGAGTAGAACCCACCTAAGACTCCTAGTGGGGTACTTATCTGGCCATCACTTGGTCAGATATCACCTGAACAAGATGGGTCTGTCAACCGAGACTGAATGCCGTCTTTGTCTGGAAGACGTGGAAACGACCAAGCACCTCTTGTGCGAATGTCTCGCCATCGCGCGTTTTAGGATGTCACTCCTCGGGCAGGCTACTATCAGCACTGCAGAATTCAGGTTGATTCCTGCTAAAGACTTACTGCCCTTTATTAGAAGGGTGGACGGTCTTTTGGATTAATGAGCTACGGCACAATAGATCTTTATGGTCGCAGTGCCTTCCTGCTGGGAAAGTAGCTCGTATTTTTTTATATCTATCTACCCTCGACCTCAACTGATCTTCTCCATGTGTTTCTAGGTCGTCCAATGCAGCGACTTGCATCGGTTCCCTGTGGGTTCCAATCGAGGGCCTCTTTAGCAATGTTTTTCAGCCATTTTCGAAGTGTCCATTGCCACTTTCGCCTTTTTCTGGAGGTGTCTCTCCTGTCCTGGTCAGTAATGAACAGGAGGTCGTCGTTAGAAATGACCTCCGGCCAGCGTATGTGTAACGTGCGCCGTAATCTGATACCCTTGCTCTGGTGTTAATGAGGCGCGCTGCAGAGTACGTCGTTAATGGAGCCTTGCCTCACTCCGCTATGTACCTCGAAGGGATCTGAAAGCTTACCCTTGTGTAAGACGTGACATTGGGCTCCGCTATAGGACTCCTTGATAATGGATATGACTTTATCTGGTATACCTCTCTTAACTAAAGCCTTCCAGATGTATTCCCGGTCAACGCTGTCAAACGCCTTCTCGAAATCGATGAACACGAGGTGTAATGGGATCTCCACTCTGCGGATTGTTCAATAATAATTCGGAGGGTGTTGATGGGGTCGCTACATGAAAAGCCCTCGCCAAAAATCAGCCTGTTCATCGTTCATTGTGCGGTCAATTGTATGCTTGATCCGGTTTAAGACTATTTTTGCCATCAGTTTGGAGACTGTAGTAGTAGTAGTAGTCCGGATGGCGCAACGGTTAGTACGTTCGCCTTCTACGCACTGGGCCCGGTCCGATTCCTACTGAATGCGGTATTTTTCGATAAAAAAAGGGGAATTTACGTGTCGGACTATGACCCCACTCAGCTTTTAAATGAGTCCCAATGTAATGGACAGGTGTTAGCGACACCAAGTGTCCATGGGGACGGAGTTAAAGTCTGCCGAACTGACCGTGAAGGTCCGGCGACGTCATCTGAGAACTCCTCAGCTTGAAGGCGGCGGCGCTTTCCCCGCTTCCATCGATTTAATAGCCACAGTTACTTCCAGTTTAGATGGTGGGCTGGTATCAACTCTGGCTATTTGTGTAAAATTTTTTACTTCAAGTGAAGATGAGTTCAAATGTCCAAAATTTTGTTGAGGACCTCAATGAAGTGGTCTCTCCACCGTCGCAGTTGGTCTTCATCAGTGACCAGTAGGGACCCGTCTTTATCTTTCACGGGATGTTCAGTTGCAAAAGATTTGCCAGTTAATGGCTGTATAGGTTTGTAAAGGGTTCCACTGTCACCACGATAAACCGCTTCTTCTGCCTTCACCGCTAATGCATTGATGTTGTTGCATTTGTCCCGTCTTACGCTTCTTTGCACGCTTTTCCAAAGAGAACGGTATTCAGCTCTAAGTTGATTTTTGACTGCGAGTAAATTTGTGGAACATTCCTGTTTCGGAAAAATGGGGAGAATTCTCTCTATTTGATTAGAGAGAACTTTTACAAAACCCAACAAAATTTCCGCTTTAGGGCCTACAAATCCCCCCGCGTTCCAACCACCTTAAGCGGAAATGGCCTACCTCTAGCGGGAATGCCACAATGATGGGATTTTAGGAATTCTCTCTAAATTGAATAGAAAGAACTCTCTAAGTTGAATAGAGAGAAATCTCCTAATATTCACGAACAGGAATGTTCCAAATTTGTTCTTTAATTCACTTGCGTGCCGAGATTAGAAACCATGTAGAGTCACTAATGAATCGTCTTCTACCCCGCTCCAATCTGCCCGCAAAAGTTTCACCGCACGAAGTAAATGAGTCCTTAGCGACTTTCCATCTATCATAAATTGTAGGAGTCTCATAAGGTGGTGTTGCACTAGCTCTTTCGTGCAAGCTGGTGGAATAAGCACGACTTATAGATGGATCTTTAAGCTTTTGCACATTAAAACGTGGCAAGATGCTTGCGTTTTGAGGGCGAAGGATCGCTGCCGTTCGTAAGCGCACTTTTGCGATAACAAGTTGGTGATCGCTGCCAATATCAGCACCTCGCTTCGACCTGACGTCTAAGAAACAGTTCCTCCATGTCTTGGAAATGGCTATTTGGTCAATCTGGTTCTCTATTCTGCCATCCGGAGCAACCCAAGTTGTTAAATGGCATCGTTTATGCTTGAACAAGGTACCGCCGATAACGAGAGTTGCACAACTCCACGAACATCTCGCCATTTTTGTTCCTGTTGCCTAGACCATGATTGCTCATTAGCTGCTCCAAGCCACGATTGTCAGACCCCACTTTGGCATTGAGATCCCCCATAATAATGGGGGGAAGCCTTGTCGAAGGAGTCGCCGAGTCGGTGATAGAAGGCGTCCTTAGCCGATTGATCCGCTGGTTCAGTCGGGGCGTAGCACTGAATTATTGTAATGTTTCTTATCCTGGATTTAAATCTGGCTGTAATGATATGGAGATGGGCTTCCAGTCAATTAGAGATAGGCGTGCATCCCTAGTCAACAGGATTCTGACGCCTGCCATTCGAGGTGAGGTATCGTCTTCACTTCCAGAGTAGAGCAGCACTGTTTGGGAGCTTGGCGATAAAGTCGATCCCGATCCCACATATCTTGTTTCGCTTAGTCCTAATATAGACATGTTATATGCGGTCATTTCCCGTTCGTGAGCCTTGCACCGCTGAACAAAAACCGATCGTGGTCCGTTGTTTGTAGCCGAAAGTCGTTGCCGGTAAATCAGTCCGTGGTATCCGAGGCTCGTTTAATGTTTTGAGTGTAAATTGATTTCAGGTACGCAGGTTACAAGCCTACATACCCAATCATAGGAGAAGGGTTGCTTCCTTAAGGCCGGGACACATATTTCATGCACCCATCCGATCCTTCTCCGATCATACAGTCGGACGAGTGTATGAGAGGGAAATGACATGGGATTTCAGATGCGTCAGTTCACACATTTCCGACACGCGACCAATCATACTCCCACCAGACTCCGATCCAGTATCCGATCATGCTCCGATTGAGTAGACTATTCGTTTTCCGACTGCATGATGTGTCGATCGATGCGTATTTGTGCATTTCTCCTTGTGTTTCAGTTTCGTATGGGACTGTTTTGCACTTTCGATTGCATTTTTGGTTTGTGCTTTGAATGGCGAGTGAGCATTGTATCAAGATAGAGCCGCAAATCTGAGTGGAGTCGGAACGGTGTATGATATGTGTGTTCACCGCTTTCCGATCACGCACCGATCCGATTCTTGGGGCAAAATCGGACAGGAGTATGATCGGATGGGTGCATGAAATATGTGAGGTATTTTTTTTATATAGCGCAGAGGTAGCTCTCCACATGTGTTATTGATTGTGCGTTCTTTTGATGATCTTTCAGCTGGGTGTGACGTGTTGGTGTTCTCAGAACTATGTTGCAACTCCACCGTTCGCCTATTTCTTGAGACGCACTGGCCAATAACCCATTCAGGACGATCATCATCGCTGACTCTACTTTCTATAATTATTCAGTAAATTTTTATTTATTTTTTTTTTTACGCAAGTTTGCAATTTGCAATGTCGTTTGAACATGAATGGTCAAGCATCTCGAAGAGTAGGACAGTTCGTATACATACATATCTATCTACAGTACAGCTTCTTGATTTAAAATTATCACTTTGAGAGGTGACAGATGGATTTTTTTATGAATAGGCATCATGTTTGGGGCGACCGGTAGCGCAGTGTGTTGAGGCATCAGTCTCATGTTTGACTACCGGCGTTTCGGGTTCGAGTCCCGTCCACGACGACGTTCGTGGCCATGGATGTGCAGGAGGTGCATGCTGGCAACTGCATTCTCCGAAACCAGTTTATGCCGTCGAAACGTCAACGTCAACTGGGACATGGAACAATTGACGCGCTATGCCCCACAAGGGGTTAGGGCAATTGAGAGAGATCATGTTTAAGACATTTTAATTGGGATCTTATCCATCTGAGTTGTATACCAAGAAGAGCAAGGAGCCGATATTTACACACCAAGAAAAAAGCACTTGCTACAAAACCCTCGGATTGCGGGCGTAGCCCTCTATTTTCCGGTTTCATTTCGAACTCTTGTTTATTTCATTTTGAATCGAGAAATAAAAGGAAGTGTTTATTCATCATAATCAATTTTATCGTTTTAATTCAAATTTACTTCATTTTATTACTTTTACTTCATATTTTACAGCAAAAAAAATGATCCTAACAATAGGCGCGTTTTTTTCAAGATCCATATAGAGCAGAGCAGGTTAAGACCACACAATTACACTAACAATTTGATCTGAGTTGCTCTCGATCGAACGTTAGTGCAGGATTTCTACTCCGTTAAATAGTTCCACATTTGAAATGCAGGCGGAGCAGGCGTCGAAATTTTAGAACAGTTTACAGTTTGGGAAGCACATAAAGCTCATTTCCTCTCAATAAATTGTCCGTTTTGTGTAATTATATGGAATAGTAAACATAGAAAATAATTTTGCTGCCTAAAGGAAATTTGTCCGGTTGTATATGTACTAAGGTGTAGTCCGGATGGCGCAGCGGTTAGCACGTTCGCCTTCAACGCACTGGGTCCCGGTTCGATTCCGGGGATTTACGTGTCGGACTATTAGCCCACTCAGCTGTTAAATGAGTACCCATTATGGGGTAAATAACTCGGTCGAGCGTGTTGCTGATCACATACCTCTGCACAAAAACCGTCACGATCTAGAAAATGAGATGATGCTAACTCATCTCGAGGCCGTGGTTCAAATTGGACTGTTGCGCCAGTTATTTTATTATTTGTACTAAGGATTTAAGTTTTCTCTTGAAATTCTAGTTGACATTTGAATTCTAATTAAACCAAGACACACTCCCTTAGCAAAGACAAAAACTTACTCCGTTATAGCCGCCATACATTATCCGATCCGTCGTCCGATCGATCGGCCGATGGATCGCCACAAAATATCTGACGATCTCATTGATATACAAAAGAAGAGGATGGAGACCAACGTATGTGTGTGCTGTATGTGTAGGGAACCAAACTGTTGTTTTCTTTTTTTGGCTACCATCAGCTGTTTTTACTTTTGATGACAATTCTAGACGTCATTTTCGTGCTGATTGAAATCCAATTGTGTGATTTCAGTGAAAATTGATTGATTTTTGAGTGAAAACGCGGTTAGTTTAATTGTAATTGCCACCGGAACTGTAAATTAATGTTTCAGTGTCGATTTAGTGTACTCAGTAAGTTGATTCAATGTGCAAAATCGTGTAAATATCACTGAAATATGGTGTGCAGTTGTAGTTTGCGCGAAACAGATGAAATTCTCGACAAAGTTGAGTGTCGGTTCTCAGGTAAATACCCTGATTGCTTTCAAAATTTAGTGTAGTTTCGCTCTATGTATTTCAAATTCCCATAGTGTAAAGATCTTTTTCGGAAACTAAATGTTTTTGCTCGCGGTCCATCAGCCATCAAATGAAAATAAAAGTTGCCCACGTGGGTTATCAGCTGATTTACTTTTGTTTCAGTGCCGTAGCGTTTAAAGTGTGATGTGTGGGTGAAAGAAAGTGGGAAAGTTTTGTTTTTACTAATGGTCAATTAAAGGGCCAAATCTGGTCAGATAATTTTGTATGAAAATGTGAGATCCATACAAATGTGATTTTGCGGTTCACACAACCTGCCAAATCAAGTGATTTCGCCTGTAGTGTGAAACTACTTTCTCAATTGCGTGTAGTGACGAACGGTTCGGTACGATTGCTGTGGCGAATATATTAATATAAAATAAACTGAGCACCATAGCGACTACATCTGCCCTAAAAACGTTTTTAAAAAAAGGGAAGTGATGAAAATTTCATTCAGCACGTCCTATGAAGTTCATGTGGTTCGATGGTGGTCACGAATGGTTTGATCGATCGTCTGTTACGAACGTTAAACAATATTCATACTTGCAACAATAAGGCCGGCCGCATCTTGGACGTAAGCAGGGCAGGGCAGGGCAGCGCAGCGCAGCGCGCACATGGCATTGTTGTTGTAAATTCAGATTTTGACAATTGTTACAACAACAATGCTATGTGCGCACTGCCCTGCCTACTTCCAAGATGCGGCCGGCCTAATAAATTTCGTAACTCGCACCAAATTTCTACAGGCCCCAAACATATAATCACCTACGCCATTTGTTAAAATGTAATAGTGGTCGTGTGACAACCACATATAGCCGAATGGTTCCCAAATATTTCGATATGACTACTTCCTGTGTCTTCTTCTTCATTGGCCGATCTCCACTGCACACACACTGAGCGATTTTCGTGCGATGCGATAACGAATGACAATTCAAAAAATAGGTTATGATTCACTCCCAATCCAACCTAGATTCATTTTTGTTAACTATTTGGATGTGTGTGGTATTTTCGTATACCGCATATTTGATATTTCAATAGCAGTGCCATTTAAATCCTTGAAATTTCATCATTTAATAATTTGACATTCACTTGCGATAATCACATACACTACCCAATCGATCGTCACCGATCGATCGCACGAAAATTGCACTAAAATATCGGCAGATCAAAATTGATCGCCCGATCGGTGCGATTTCCATATACACACGCCAATCCGTCGGCCGATATTGATTTTGGGCGACGGATCGGCCGATCGATCGGTGTGTGTATGGCACGTTTTAAATTGCTCCGGATCGTTTTTTTTTCGTCGCTTAACCTGCTCTGCTCTGTACGAAAAAACGCGCCTAATGATTCGATCCTGCGATCCGAATCGTAGGATCACGATGATCCGATCCGGATCACGTTTTTGGCGATGATGCGTAATCCGATCCGGATCACGAAAAAAAATGACCCGGACGCAACACTGCACTTGGCCGAGACAATAGAAGGAAAACGATCCAGACGTTTCTACTTACCTATATCGCTTTAAACAAAGACTTAGGCCCGTTTTCTCAATGTCTGGTTAAACTGCCCAGTTAGCTATCCGGGACACTAAATTTAACCTTAGCGCATGCAACGCTCAAAATATGATAATGCAGTCCGCAGCGCAGCTAATGCAGTAGAAAGTCAGCTGATTTTCTTGGCGGAGTTCTGCCACCTGTTCTATTCTACATGTGTGTCACTTCTCAGCATTATTTTGCGGCTGAATTGGTTTCAGATCCGTTTCCTTCGAATGTTCCTTGTGATTAGTTTAATTGTCTCATTTTAATGTACAAACGTAAACAGTTCTTGCTGTCAAAATCTCAGCAGCCCGTATCAGCTGTTTGGAATTATTGTACGATAAATTCTTAACCGGAAGATGAGTGCCGTTTAGCGTTTATCTACAGGATAAGATTTAACTAGACATTGAGAAAATGGCCCTTAGGGGTTTTCGCTTTCGTTAAAAAAAATAAATAAATAATACTTTATGTATTTTTCCAAATTTCATTTATTTATTTAAAAAAAGAAACATTTTTAATTGTTATTTTATTCATTGTAACATTACTGCATTTTATGTATAATATATATATATATTTGTTTTCATTTTATATATTTAAAAATACATTTATGTGGAGTAGGAAATTGTAATTTTTAAGCATTATATATATCTATATAGTAATCTATATTTCTTTATTTTCTTGTATCATTATACGTACAGCATAGTCCTGCTTATGCATTCCGAGTGTAATTTTAGTTTGTGTTTGTATGTGTGTTGTATACGGGAGTGTATATGTGAGTGTTTGTGTGTTTATTCAGTGCTGTTGCTGTAATAAACATTAAGCAAGTCATTGTATTCTACATTATGTTTGTTTTCTTGTCCACCTAATTTGAAGTAATTATTTTATTTATTTATTTATTTATGTTCTTTTTCTTTTTATAAAATATATATATATATATAACTTAGCTTTTGTTTATCGACTTTGTTATGTTGTTTTGTTTTATACAATTCTCAATTTTTTACCATTTATACAAACATTCACATTCTTTTCATTGTGTTAATAATAATTGTCTACTCGTACAGTGTACGTCACATTATATGACTCATTCTTCACTTGTTTTTTATTTTATTCACTTCGTTTTGCTTGCCTTTGCATTTATATAAATGGCACCAAATACATACCTATATAGAGTTGTTTCATTGGTTGTTTTTGTATTCCATCCGCATGTCGTATTTAAATGTATAAGTCCGTTTGTGTGATTGTGTATCTGGTCTTCTATCTTGTGATAATAAATTTTCAAGTTCTGCTTCTAATTAATTTCCATTTGATTCCGACTATTCATAAAACATTTTTTATTCTGTTGATAATTTGTTGTTGTCCAATGTTGTAGCAAAAACTGCATTTCGCCGCAAAGCAGTAGTATCCCAATGTGAAGTAACGTAAGTGAAGGTGATATTTTGCTTTTTTAATTTCTTTCCAACTTTTTATTTTTAAAGACACATATATTTGGTTTCTCTAACCTGTCATACGTTTTACTCTTTTTATATATGTATTTTGTTGCCTTGTATGTGTGTTTTTTACGTAACTGCATAAATAATAAATCATTACATAATTTATATTTAATATAATAGCAATTATTATTATCATTTCTTTTTTTGTTTTTCTTTTATGTTGTTGAAATTTCATTATATTCTAGCATTGATTAACGTCCGGTGGCGTTTGAAGATACTCGTCGGCACGTTTGTGTTCAATTAAGGCTTTCACGGTGCCAGTATCTGCAGGTAAGTCCGATTTACGACGGATCAATGGTTTGTCCTTATTTCGACCATTTCGTATCTGAAGCGAATAGAAAATATTCGAGAAAAAATACAATTTGGAGCATAAAGGTGGGGTCGGGGTGTGGGAGGTGGGAGTTGTAAATTGTGAAAACGTCAAATGAAAACAAAATTCCATTCCGTGGGTTATATGAAAAAAAAAGACATAGACACTGAAACACGAGTATCAATAAAAAACAGGTGGTTGGTTTGGTTTTTATTAGTTTTAATGCAGTCAGGAAAATGCATATTTAGTTTTACATGCATATAAGTTGGAGATCTAATGAAAAATGCAGTGTGAGATGGATTCAAAAATTTAAGGAGACACTACATGTCAAATGCTGATTAGATAATTCCACGAAATAAGGTTGCCCGCATATTGGATCGCGCTTGCGTGTTTTCTGTCAACGTGGCTTGCTTGTCTTTACTTTTTTCAGGAAAGACCCAACTCTGCCAGTTTGAAAAATATTCGGCTGTTATCGTGTCAACAATTTGTCTTTATTGTTGATTAGGTAAGAAATGTGTGGCAAAACAAACAATGACATATATTCCTATTTCACCCGGCGACGCATCGTGGTTCCCATCTTGACTAATAATGGTTTGTACCGCTGTAGTATACAGGGTGTTACTAGTACTGAGGCTCAAACGAAAATGGGAGATAGAGGAACTTGTCTTGAGTGAAAAATCGTTCCACACATACTTCCGTTTTTGCACCGTTAAGGAGATAGCGCGATTTTAAGGACAAAGGATTTTCATCGTACCTGTGATCACTGTTTGATCTCTAACTTCTGCTGTACTTAGCGTAAGGTAATAATTCTGGGCTCGTTGGAAAGGACACAAATTGTTCTTTCTAAAAGCTCTCAACTGTGTTAATCAGTGTTATACTTTTTGAGAAAAATTAATTTAAATGACACGAAAATTATAAAAAAATAGAAAAAAAATACAAAAATGTCCTGTTTTCTCCAAAAAGGACCTGATTAACCACCAAATTTTATTACATTTTCGGAAAGCCCATAAAATTTCACTATATGTTTGCAAACAGAATTTCTTCATAGGTTGAATTGTAAAGGAGCGGGGCTAACAGTTATCAAGCACGTTCCCTTCAAGTAAATCTGGTTTGACACCCATCATTCGCCGAAGGAGTATGATTAATAATAGTGAGGACGAAATAAAAGAGTTGAAGTATGTTTATTACGTTTATTTAGTTTATTACGTTTATAAATAATTTTAATCGGTCCGGTATTTCTTCCCCCATTTCTCAATTCCACCAATTACGCCGAATTTTTGGAGGAAAATTTTTCCAGACCTCATAGAGGATATACCACTCCGTGTACTGGTCAGATTTTGGTACCAGCACGATGGAGCGCCAGCGCATTATGATGCTAATGTCCGTCGGTGACTCGACGCGAATTTTCGGGATCGATGGATTGGTCGTGGTGGTCCCATTGCATGGCCTCCACGATCTCCCGACTTACCTTCCATGGACTTTTATGTCTGGGGGTATTTGAAAAGCATCGTCTACGCAGAGGAAATTCATACACGAGAACAGCTCATTTCCCGTATCACCGAAGCATGCGATCAGTTACGAGCCCAACTACTGCGTGTGAACCTCACCAATGCCATTCATCGGCGATACCACTTGTGCTTGCTCCACAACGGCGGACATGTTGAGATTATTTGTAAACGTAATAAACTAAATAAACGTAATTAACATACTTCAACTCTTTTATTTCATCCTCACTATTATTAATCATACTCCTTCGGCGAATGACGGGTGTCAAACCAGATTTACTTGAAGGGAACGTGCTTAATAACTGTTAGCCCCGCCCCTTTACAATTCAACCTATGAAGAAATTCTGTTTGCAAGCATATAGTGAAATTTTATGGGCTTTCCGAAAATGTAATAAAATTTGGTGGTTAATCAGGTCCTTTTTGGAGAAAACAGGACTTTTTTGTATTTTTTTTTTATTTTTTTATTATTTTTGTGTCATTTAAATTAATTTTTCTCAAAAAGTATAACACTGATTGACACAGTTGAGAGCTTTTAGAAAGAACAATTTGTGTCCTTTCCAACGAGCCCAGAATTATTACCTTACGCTAAGTACAGCAGAAGTTAGAGATCAAACAGTGATCACAGGTACGATGAAAATCCTTTGTCCTTAAAATCGCGCTATCTCCTTAACGGTGCAAAAACGGAAGTATGTGTGGAACGATTTTTCACTCAAGACAAGTTCCTCTATCTCCCATTTTCGTTTGAGCCTCAGTACTAGTAACACCCTGTATAGAGCGAGCGTGCTAGGGCGGTATACTGAGGGTGGCAGCCCCTTGAGCCGCAGAGTTCACCTAGCGAACGGAGCCCATTCAAGAAAAGGATTTATTCCTATTTCACCGGGCGACACATCGTGGTTCGCGCCTTGGTTAATAGTGGCTTTGCCGCTGTAGCGTATAGAGCGAGCGAAGCGAACGTTCTAGGGCGATATACTGAGGGTTATAACCCCTTAAGTTGCGCAGCGTAGCGAGCGAAGCCCATGCAAGAGGAGTGCGAAATCATCTCAATTTAAAACCCACTATTCGAGTTCTCGTCTTTGACTATGCGTCGCCCGAAGACCTAGGAATGTTCCAAGAAAAGTGTTATTGGTCAAAGAATCACAACCACTATGCGTGGCCCAGTCAATAGCTTCTTCTTCTTCTTCCTCCTGTGATCCAGATAAGGCTTTGTTCCTGATGTCACCGCTGTATTACAGAAGTCCACAGGTGGGGCTCCTATCCAGGATCGATGGCTAATCCCTAAGGATTGTATTGCCACCCAGTCAACTAGCAAATTTTTGTACAACTTTTCGAACAACAACTTAATAGGCGCCTTAGGCCCGTTTTCTCAATATCCCGTTAAACTGCTTGTTAACTAACAAAGACATGAGTTTATCCAAGTTATAAACTGCCCGTAAAATATTTCCATTTTCTCACACGTCGGTTAAATTACCAAACCATAATGTGTGGAACGCGTGGCACGCGAAATAGAGCATGGAAAAAGTGTGCATTCGAATTAAAGCATATGCATACTTTCGTTTAAGTCGAAAGTGTGCATATTAACAGTTGTGTGGGTTGCCGCTCTTGTACGCAAGAGACTGTGACACCCAGAGCGAGCGAGTGTTCATGCTTTTTTTTTTTTTTATGTTTATACCTAAGCTTAGGGGGTAACCCTTTGATGCGAGAGCACAGCGTTGGCGGTAAGGGATTAAGGTAGTGGGGAGATGGGTTGAGTTTGAATAAGGTGACGGTGTACATTCCGTTTAAATTTTTGTAGGTCATAGTTACGGGGGAAAACAAAAGATGGTAGATCGTTCCACATTCGTGTTGTCCTAGATACAAACGAGTCATGGAATTTGGCGGTGCGACTATTGCTGAGTTCTAGAAGATGAGGATGGACACGACTGGCTAGTCGGGTGTTACGTAAAGGAAAAGTACGCTCAGGAATGAGGTTGGCTATTTCATCAGAGCAACGGCGGTTGTAGTAGCGATAGAAGAGTGAGAGACAGCCGACACTTCGCCGGTGTTCAAGCGGTTCGATTTTAGATGTTATGGGTTCCTCGCCAATAATCTTGAAGGCTTTCCGTTGAACTTTGTCTAACGCGGATAATGCGGTTCTACCTGCGCCTGCCCATATGTGGGAATTAAATTCAAGTCTCGGTCTTATATGAGCCTTGTAAATTTGAGCCAGATCAGATGGTGAAAAGTATCTTTTACAGCGATTCAGAAAGCCCAGACACTTCATTGCGTTTTTTGCAACGCAAAAAATGTGGTCGGACCAATTCAGTTTACTGGAGATGTTAATACCTAATATGTTCAGTATGGGCGAATCAGGAATGCTAACCCCATCGGCAAGAATGGGTTGGGCGGTAGGTGGAGCACATCGCTTATTGGAAAGTAGACAACATTGAGTTTTTGAGGCGTTAAACTCTACTCGATTCGCTTTCCCCCATGCAATAATTTTTGAAATGTCTTCATTTAGTGAGTCAAACATGCGATCTCTGTTGATAGATGTTGAATTTCGGCGAGAGTCAGCTACAGAGTTGAAAGAGTAAGTGTAGTCAAGGGTGCTATCGTCTGCAAAGCTATGGATTGAGTTGGAAGTCACGCTGAGAAGATCGTTGATGAAGAGAAGGAAGAGTGTTGGTGAAAGGACAGTACCTTGGGGGACCCCTGCGTTGGTGGTATGGCAATTTGATTTAACTCCATCAAGGACGACCTGAAGCGAACGGCCGTGAAGGAAACTTTCGATCCATTTAACTAATTTCGGGTCCAAACCAAAAGCCTGGAGCTTAGCTAGAAGAGCCGGATGCCAGACTCTATCAAAAGCTTTCGAAATGTCGAGGGCAATGATTTTAGCTTCGCCAAATTGGTGGATACAGCGATTCCATCTTTCGGTGAAGTATGTCATTAGGTCGCCGGTGGAGCGCGAAGACCGGAAACCATATTGCCGATCATTGATGAGATGATGTGAGTCAAGGTAGCTCATTAGTTGGTTGTTAACCAGGGACAGCAACAACAACAAAAGGAAGATCTGCTTTCGCCGCTATCGCTGTTGCTGCGTCAAATCTAGGTGGCTTAAGGGAAACGCATGCTTTCTAACTTGACATTTGGTCGCCGCTGACGCTGCTGCTGCTGCTTTTCTGCTACTTTCTGCGTTCAATCTGATTAGGGCCTAATGCCGGCAGAAGCAAAGCAGCGGCAGCAGCATCACCTGAGTCTTGGGTAAGAGTGCTTTCTTACACCAAGCTCGCAGCTAGGAGATTTTCGTAACAAATAGCTTAAGCTTTGCACGAAAATTAACTTTCCGATAGTTATTCGATAGTGCCCATCACTAATTCAGATTAGCTACATTTTCAGCTCCGACGCAGCCACGCACAATAGCCAAGCATAGTCGATCGTATCGCATGCTGATCGATTAGTGTAAATCCGCCCATTTGATGCTGTGTATCTCGACTGAAATCGTGCAGCGCGGTGTCGTGTGTGTGAATTTCGCCTAATACCGTTGATATTCGTGAAAAATGCATATATGAGTATATGAACTTAAGAGGAGGAGTCCACGTTTTTCGGAGCCCGTTTCGCAATTTACTATTCTTTCCTTGCTCTCTCGGAAGGTAACTAGTGATCTGATCACATTTATATTAGTACCGTTTCACTCACGAGATTTCCGTTACACTTTTGATTTTTATGGTAGAAAAACAAAAGTAATCAACTCAACCCGTTTGGTAGTTAGGAAAATAAAAGGCGAAAAGCGTGAGTTTTCAGGACAAGCGATTTTCTGTACAAAGCTATTGGATAGCTATCTTCAATTAATTTGGACGACTTCCCAATGTTAACTAATGTTTTACTTTTTTTTTGTAAGTCTCTCTCAATTGCCCTAACCCCTTGTGGGGCATAGCGCGTCAGCTGTTCCATGTGGCCCAGTTAACGTTTCTGAAACCAATTTATGCCAACGAAACGTCAACTGGGCCACAGGGACCACAAGGGGTTAGGGCAATTGAGTATAAACTAGTTTCGGAGAATGCAGTTGCCAGCATGCATCTCCTGCACATCCATGGCCACGAACGTCGTCGTGGACGGGATTCGAACCCGAAACGCCGGTAGTCAAACATGAGACTGATGCCTCAACACACTGCGCTACCGGTCGCCCCTAAGTAAGTGGTAATAACTTAATCTTTAAAATTCACTAGACGGAAGAGACGAAAACGGAGGTAGAACTTACATTTCAATTCTCAAGATATTTGACACCTTACTCCCCTATACTGAACCCCATCGAAAAGAAAAACATTTTCCAAAATAAAAAACATGGCGAGAGCGAACTAATTCCGACATCAATTTAGTGGACGTTATTGGGAAGTCTGCTACAAGGACAACTGCTGCCATTACATGTGCCTGAAGGTGTCCACTGATGCAGCAGGATGACCAATTCACTAAGTCAGTCACATCAAATCTTTAAAACTCTGAGTCAGCGCGATGTTTCATTTCTTTTTCCACAAAGATATCACAAAGACTACACACCCCAATTCTCTCCTTATTATCCATCACTTTAACAAAGAATTAAAACAATTATACGAAAGAATATTATGTTTAGCACTAGCAACAACATATTCATAAAAAAAAGTGGTACTCTTACACTGTTAATAGACAAAATATGGTCACATTCAACACATTGAATCATTTGTATTTTAAAGCATGCAAAACAATGCTCATTTTTAGAGATAAATATATAGAGCAAAATATATAAATATATCAGTTCGATATCAAAGAAGTGTCGTGTATGTACACCATTTGGATTATGTGAGTTAAGTGTTGTAGGGAGAGATAGAGAGAAAAAAATGGCATACACTATAAATGTAATTGGGACGATTCTTAACTTGTTCTTGCATCAATGCTGGTTGATCTTCTTTCATATGTTGTATTCATGTGATATCTACCTAAGTTCTGAGGTGCGCCAAGAATCTTGAAAGAAGAAATTGATGTAATTCAATTTTTGTTAACGACATTCTTTTTAATGAGTATGTATAGCAAGAATCAATTACACAGTTTAGACCAAGTTTACACTATGCGGCCAAATCACATAGATCTGGCAGTTGACTTGATCCAAAACGTCACTTTTGTACATGTCTGAAAGCCTCAGATCAAGTGATCTGGCCGCTAGTGTGAACACAACATTAGATTGTATTATATCATATTAGCTTGTTCCCTAATTTATTTAGTGGTAAGCTCAGTGAATGATACGACCCAAATTCGTTGTTCTGTACTCGTTTAACAGGAGTAAAGTGCTTATCATTGTCAACAGGACAGACTAAAATCGTTGTCTGACAAAGTCGGGTTTACTCCTAATAAATATGCGTATCAGTGGAATATTTGATTGAAAGTGACTGAGGTGATAGCTAGTTTGCATCTACCAGACCAGGGATCGGGAATCCTTTAAGAACGGTAGGGTCACTTTCAAAAAGAAGTATCTTAAGGCGGGCCGCACAGTTTAAAAAAAAATTATATTAAATATCAGCGTAAGAAAACAGACCGGGATTCTGTTGATAACACCACGACAGACTAGTAATTTTGAAAATTGGAAATATAGTCGTTACTAAACCGCCTGCAGACATTATGAACAGCGCGTGCCGCATACTAATTTCTCATGTTACTTCTATTAAACGCCAACAGGTCCGCAGAGCGTTTAGGATCGGACCTAGGTCAAAGTTACCTAGTAACATTACAAGTACTCCCATTACTCCATCTGCATTTACCAGTGTTTTACAGGCTGCTAAGGACCATCCAACAAGCAAAGGCGCTGACTTAGCCTCGCACCTTCTCTAGTTAGCTCATCATCATACTGAAGAATTTCCCCATCTCCAGGAGAGAGGTAGGACACTCGGCAGCTGTTTTCGAGTAAGTGACAACCGCTTCAAGGGATCTTATCGCCGATTTGCTATCAGTAAAGATATGACATTATGCCGCAGCCAGGGAAGAGCCTGTCAAATAGCCGCGATCTCCGCCTGAAGAATGCTACAAAAGTCAGGGAGACACACCGATATGCTAACTTCAGCCTGTCCGAGTACACACCCACTCCTTGATGCGTCCTAGAGCAATTGGTGTATATAGTACCTATATATTTATAGCAATTGACTCATGGAAAGAGTTTACCACCCACTCTTCCCGTCAAGGAATTAAGCTTACAAAATTGCTACCGAACAGGTATTTCGGTTGAGTGTAATCCGTCGCTTCAGGAAGATTCAAATTGCTAAGAACAGACGAGTGACCCGTGAGTGATGTAGTGAACTGACCAGTTTCCCAAAGACGGATGGCCACGTTCGCGGCGAAAATATCTCAAATTCAGCAGCACATCAAAAGCAGCCGCCGGTGTAGTTCTGAGAGTCCCTGTAATGGGGTAATGGTAACGCACACTACTCTCTGGAATTTCTTTAACATGCTGCGGTACACCGCAAAGTTTAGAGCCATCCACTAGACGATAATTCCATGCAATATATAGGCCGCAGGACTGAGATGTAAAGCGAGAGTACAACCTTCGGCTGTAGACCCCACTTCCTACCTGTTTGGCCTTATCACACAAGTACAGCGCAACAGTCTCCTTAGCTACTCGTTCCTGAATATTGTGTCTCTGCGCCAGCTTCCTGTCCAGAATGACCCCCAGGAACTTGGCCCTGTCAGAGAGAACAAGTCTCACCCCGTTAAGCGTTGGCGGCTCAAATACTGGTTGCCTGTGTTTCCTTGTAAAGAGAACATGTTCTGTTTTATTCGGATTGACACTAACCCCAGCTAGGCCAGCTCAATCCATAAGTATTGAGAGGGTATTTCGCAAAATATTCCTAAAAACACTAGTGAACTTTGTAATGAACCACCTGCAATGGACCATATGGTAGTGCTGCTTCCACCGGCAGATCTACGGCAGCACCTGATGAGTAAGGATCTGTCGGTGGTACGAAACCAGAGGCCGAGGGTCCCATTACACCTGGACGAGGGCAGCCGAGCCGTCTGCCAACCATTCCATCCTTTTTCATTCCCCATTTTTACCTCCCTTGTTTGTGTTGTCTTCCCAAGGCCTATGAATTTTTATTAATACGTAAAGGACAGGGGCAACGAGCGGCGAAAATCCCGTCCACATCTCCCGAACTGAGCTACAGCAAGCATAGGCCGCTGCTTAGCTCGTTGAGGGGCCTTTTTCTTCGCCAGATGGCACGGCCCGACCTTCACGGTCATTATGCTACCTAAGGCTCCGTCCCCATGGGCTTCTTCGGATGCCCACCAAACCGTCCGTTACAACTTCACAGAGATGGCGATGGCGATATCGTCCGCATACGCAATGACTGTGCATCCCACACACTCCAGGTCCAAAAGCAGTTAGTTGACCGCCAGATTCCAAAGAAGGGAGGATAGGAGACCAACCTGGGGAGTACTCCTACATGCAAACCTGCACTCATACGCTACACCCAAGCGAGTACTAATAACCCTAGATTATGTTAGTTATTGACCTGTAAGATCACAGAGCGATCTCTCGACTACGAGATCAGAAAGAGATTTGATTACAGCGGTAGGTGCGACATAATTGAAAGCGCACCTCGATGTCCAAGAAGGCGGCCAAGGTGTACTCTTTAAACCCAAGAGACCTCAATGCAGCTGACCATAGAGTGTAAGGCAGTATCAACCGATCTACGTTTCCAGTAGGCATGCGCATGCTGCGATGATTATAGAAGGCGTGCTGGAATAGTCACCCGCAGGTGTGCATCAATCAAGCGCTCCAAAACCTTAAGCAAGGTTGAAATAAAGATAACATCGGTCACTGACCATACACATCCAATTTGAACCACGGCCTCGAGATGAGTTAGCATCATCTCATTTTCTAGATCGTGACGGTTTTTGTGCAGAGGTATGTGATCAGCAATACGCTCAACCGAGTTATTTACCCTATAATGGGTACTCATTTAACAGCTGAGTGGGCTCATAGTCCGACACGTAAATCCCCGGAATCGAACCGGGGCCCAGTGCGTTGAAGGCGAACGTGCTAACCGTTGCGCCATCCGGACTACTATCCATGCATAAGCAACATCCAAAACATGCTGCAAATCTGCCGGAATGATGCCATCAGGTCCAGTTGTCTTGAAAGGTTCGAAGCTTGAAAAAGCCCACCGAATTTGTAACGGACGGGTTGGTGGGCATCAGAAGATGCCCGTGGGGACAGAGCCTAAGGTAGCATAATCACCGTGAAGATCGGGCCGTGCCATCTAGCGAATAAAAAGGCCCCTCAACGAGCTAAGCAGCGGCCTATGCTTGCTGTAGCTCAGTTCGGGAGATGTGGGCGGGGTTTTCGCCGCTCGTTGCCCCTGTCCTTTACGTATTAATAAAAATTCAAAGGCCTGGGGAAGACAACACAAACGGGGGAGGTAAAAATGGGGAATAAAAAAAAATAGTCGATAAGGAATGGTTGGCGGACGGATCAGACGCCCACGCGGTCGCACCTGGTCCGGGTGTAATGTAAACCCTCGACCTCTGGTTTCGTACCACCGACAGATCACTACTCATCAGGTGCTGCTTCGATCTGCCGGTGGGAGCAGCACTACCAGACCATAATATGGTTCGTTACAGGTGGTTCATTACAAATTTTTTTTTTTCTGAGAGAATGGATGCAAAATCACAAGGAACTGTGATTTTCTCGACCTTAGCAAAGCTGATGGGTAAGGATTCAGATTCAGACACAATGTCTGGAAAATGCGTATCGAGCAGCAACTTGATGGTGTTATTCGAAGAATTTCAGGATCCATCCTGCTTTAGGAAAGAGCTGGGCATAGATGGGCTTGTGGAGAAACTCCACCACAACCCTCAATGCGCTCACAAAAGTCATGCCATGAGCTGCGCTTCGCACGTCTGAGTTCACTCTTAAAACGGCGCAAATAATTTTTAGTTCCAATCTACCTCCAACCTAGTGAACTTACCTTTGTTAAAAGAAAACTCTGGAGTTTTCTGCGACAAGAAGATGCCACGAAAGCTAAAGGGCAAGTTGTACAAAACGGTCGTACGTCACTTATTTATGCGTCTGAATGCTGGACTACGACATACGAAAGTAAAATTACTTCGACTGAAATGAAAATGCTACGGAGGATCGTATCAAAATTACCTACATCCGAGGCAGCTTGTTTGTAGGACAACAACCGATCACTGAAAAGCTCGAAGATCGTCGTATGGATTGGTATTGCCATGTTCTAAGGCGCCCGCCTGAAAACCCAGTCATGAAGGCACTATCAATGAATATTCCATTTGCTGGACCCAAATCTCGAGGCAAACGGAAACACACGTGGATCAATCAGATGAAGAAGCAACAACAACGCGTTAATCTCGGCGATGATAAGATTCAAGACCGCGCTGCCTGCAGAAGGAAGCTGAGATTATACCGCCAGAAAGGGTGAAGTGCCAACACCACAGGCAGGGCAACGCGAAGCCGTAGAGTGGTATGAAAGGGCAAGGAAGAAGAAGAAGTCCTTCACCTTTACATGCCGTTCGAAAGCTAACATAATGGGCTCTTACCAACTTTGCAGATTTGTCAGTTCAAAGTACCGTTATAATGTTATCTTTTGAATTTTCGATGAAAATCAATTTTGAAATTTCTTTAAAGTTTGGACAGTTATATCTTTGAAGTAACGGTGATCTTTACAACTGGGGAAAAGGCCCATTTATACAAAACTTAGGATTAAATGATCAGGGGAGTGGAACATTTTAATTTTGCTCGACAAGTCAAGTTTTTTGACACAGTGTACAACAAATGTTATAACTCTGTAACGGATAAAGAGAGAGTGTCCATGTGACACGTTAATTTTCCTGTTCATCTAAGGAAAATTACTACACTATTTACCATTTAAGTATTTACTATCGGGAACAGTGCGCCCTGTATAGTACACCCTAAGATTGGGGTATTGGACTACCCATTCCGCGCCCCCTGGATGATTATTTCAACTGACCGAATTGACTTAAATTTTATTGAAAAATAAAAATTACGTTGTGTTCGGAAAACCCGCTTTCAACTATTTGTATAAATTAATATTGAATCGCGGACCGGATAAAAAACAGTGGCGGGCTGAATTTGGCTCGCGGGTAGAAGTTTACCGACCCCTGGTCTAGAGTATAAATGTCAAAACCTTATGTTTTTCTTTCGAAAACACCCTAAGAGATGCATCTTACCATAGAGCTTATTTTCGATTAGTTCGAAATACTTAAAATTAAACATAGATATCTAAAACACGAAATTATATTCAGCTCTCTGGTTATATTAACACAATTTCGCACAGCAACAAACACACTTAGCTTAATAAGAAGCCAAACTATATCAGAACAAACCAAAATCGACAAAAAAAAAACAAAAAAAAAACGTATAACCAATACCCGCAACATTTAAACGACGACTTCCATCCGCATCATCATCCCCTACCCAATCAAATCGACGGGGGTAATGCTTAAGGGGCTCAATATTCGGTTCGTTGTTGTTTCACATTCAATAAATAAACACACATGAATTGTTTTTTTTTATAAATAAAAAATCTCTTATTTCAATTGAAAACAAAGAAAATGGAAAAAAGAAAAAAAAAAAAAACAATAGTCAAAAACAGAATTCGAATGTTTTAAGATATTATCTCTCTCAGCATTATTTATATATATATGTACTTCAACGAACCGTTCTATCGATAGTTTATTTATTTAAGTTTTTTTTTTCTGAATATACACATGTTATTTAATTATTTTTTATTTGGTTTGTTAATTTGTTTAAATTTGTTTCAAATTACTACTTTACGCTGCTTTATAAATCTACGAAAATGAAAGGAAAAAAAAGAAGAAAATAAAAAGAAGTTTTTAAAAAATATATATATGTATTTTGATTGACTGGGTTCTATTATTACTTCATTTTTTAAGCCAAATGTTAAACAAAAGGACAGCAAAATTAAACGATGAAATGTAGGTGTGTTCTTTTCATTGACACGGAATTTTTATATTAAGAAGCAGTTAGACATAAACAAATAGAAAGAATAATCTGCTTAAACCAAAGTAAGAAAAGAAGGATGTTAAATATAGTAAGGCCGAAAAGTGAATAGAGCAACTAAGTTCTACAAGTGTCAAGCTGTTTATGATTGGTTGAAATTTAGTATGAAACTAACTAACATACTTCTGTCCACAACACCGAATTAGAAAAATATCCCGACTGTTAATATATATTTGTATTTGCAACGGAAGTTTGTTTAACGAATGAACTCTCGCGATTCAATGAAAATAACACATCTGACAATCTATTTATGTCATCTATTTCGAATTTGACAATATGTGTATTTATTTTTCTATTCTTCTATATCCTATCTATATATATGTATTTCTTTTCTTTTTTTTACAAAAAAAAAAAAAACACATCTAATATATGATGAACAGTAATTAATTCCATGGCGTTACAATCTAAACACTTAATTATCTAGAACATATGATTACCTCTCTTGATTCCTGTTCAAGTTTATCATAGGTCAGTTCACCATTGTCGGGAATTTGATCGAAATCATTTTGACTACTCGAAATACTCAAATTGTCCATTTGTCCGATTAGACGTGGCCATTCGGGATTCGTTTTGGCAAGAGATTCAACTTGTTGCCAAAGTTCCTCGCGATGTGAGCTCTTTTCGCGCTCTCTGTGAAAAGAAAAATCAAATCACCAATAAAACATGGATTTTGTATGACTATTAAATTACAGGAATACGTACAACTGTTTCTCCTGTCGATAGTTCTTATTGCATTCGTCAAACAGTCGTTGATTCATTTCCATGAAGAGCTTCAATGCATTATAGATTAGGCCATGAATTGTTTTGTTCCAATGCGTTTTGGAATTTCGATAGAGTGATGGAAACATAATTGGTAGTATTATTTGAGAATTATCAGCTATTAAGGACATTATGTATTCGTTATTCCAGTAGTAAAGTGCACGTTCGGCCACTTGAAAATGTGGACTTGAAACGCATTTTGCAATTTGTCTAAACAGTGGTACCATGACCTTTTGAAATTCAGCCGGTTCAATAACGTCCAGTAGCTCTTCCAGCTCATTTAAGAACATCACTTCCTTGGGACTGTGTGTTTTTGGCCAGAATTTTAATAAACTCCTGTGAAAATAAGCGAAAAGATAATAATTATTGTATGTATGAAATTTGTTTTCTCTTGATTGGAAAAAAACTTTGGATCATGGACATGTCTTTAAAAAAACAAGCATGCGACAAGGCACCAGAATCGTTACAACAGTAACAACAATAGCACCAGAATCGCACCCTGATCGTATACGAACCGTACGCGGACGCCCCCGCATCGTTTTAAGACTGTAATCTGTATTCAATTTTTCAACCTACCACCCAGACCGCACCAAGACCATTATTCCATTTTGCTATTTATATTTCGTATTGTAATATGCATGGAGTACGTCACTCTTTTGGCATAGACTCTATCGGAGTCTCGAACCATCTAAAAGCTTCGATAACAAGTCAGAATAGAACGAGCTGATACACGAATCTTCTTACAAAAGCTTTCGGACAAAACGGAATTATCTAGATAGTTCTGGAATCAGAGATCAGCTATATACAGCCAGATATCATTATCGTTATCGAGATGCGCTCGAAAACGAATATTTATAGCTAGTTAATCATTGATTACGATTAAAACAACGCGTTTCCATTACGAGATTATTTATTTTTCAAAGAAAACACCCAGTCGGACATTTGTCTCCGATGCCAGCGGAATCGAAATGTCTTCGATTCCTTACCGGTTCCATTCATCGGTTTGTCTCCGAAGCTGAACAAATTCAAATGTTTTCAATTATGTATCGAGTTAGCCTGAAATTTGAATTCATTTGAAAGTATCTGGCATTTGGCGGCGCATGTTGTCATATATGAAATATGGAATAAGGAAATGTATGTTTTTTTTTTGTAAGCCATGAATACGATCCGCCGTTAAATTAAAAGTGCCGTGAAATCCATCACGACACTTAGTTTCTGGACGGATTGTATATCAGGCTTAAATAGATTCAGCCCATTTATACAGTCATCGATCCGAATTCGATCTGTGTCGATTCCTCGTTGGCTACAGTCATCGGTCCGGAATCGACTCCAGTCATCGATCCGGATTCGATTCCACGTTGACTACAGTCATCGATCCCAATTCGACCCCAGTATCGATTCTACGTTGATTCCAGTCATCGATTCTCCATCGACTACCGTCATCGATTTCGGATCGATTCCTGTCTTCATTTTGGGTATCGCAAAAGCGGCCATGCCCATACAAATATCTCCGACGTGTCTCCGATAAAGTCATCGATTCCTTAGTAGACAGTCATCGATCCAGGACCGGTCCAGTATCGATTCTCGTCCGACTGGGCAATATTGTTTCGAGAGCTACTTGCTCTCTTCTTCAGTTCTTATTTGGCACTAGGGATTAACGTGTTCGCAACCCTTTCTTATATAGCTAATTGGTAATAATCACTGCGTTCACGCTCTTGAGCGCCGCGGCTATTCTGCATGTAAACGGAAATCGCTGGTTTTTCCGTGTGCATGCATTTCAATTGCCGAACGACCACCACGCTCAAGAACGTGAACGCAGGCATTATTAGCTTAACAGATGGTACATTACATATGTTTGTGGCTTAATCTACCTGGCTAATTTGAACAATCTAGACACACAATTGCCCGCGTCGTGGTTCAACAACATATCTCTACCTACTCGACTAATCTCGAAACTTTCCGCCGCATCCAATTTGTATCTTTGCCGAACGTTGCGCAATATTTCGACATCCTTAAATGTGATGTTGTGTCCTGTTTCGATCATGTGTCGAGCAACCATCGATTTCGTGTGTCTCACGGGGTTTTTCCGGCCCAATTCGGCGTCGCTATAGTGTTCCGCGAACCTGGTGCTAATTAGCCGCCGTGATTGGCCTATGTATGCCATGTTGCACTCGCAATTGATCTTGTATATGCCGCTTTGTTCGGTTATCGCTAGTTTGTCCTTCGGGCTCCCCAGGAGCGATTTTGTCTGGCTACATCTGCTCGTACCTACGACGTCGATATTGTATTTCAGGAGCGTCTTCCTGATAGAACATAGAATGGGGGAATATGTGACTCCTGCTCTACGGGGTGGTGTATTGTCAGCGTCGGGTGTAGCCAACCTGGACAGACTTTTTCGCTCGCTTCTGATAAGTTTTTTTGCGATGATGTTGTCGACTATTGCGGGGCTATATCCATTAATCCCCGCTGTTTCGTGGATGTATTGGAGCTCCGCGTTGTATCGCTCAAGATTCAGGGACGTGTTTAGTAGCCTGTGCACGAGGCTATGGAACACTGCCATTTTTTGCTGTGGCGTGTGCTGTGAGGAGCTGACGATGGTTCGCTGAGTATTGGTTGGTTTGCGGTATATGTCAAACTCTATCTTGCCGTTGGTTCTTATCACCTTTAAGTCCAGGAATGCGATACCGGTGTTGTTTTCGACCTCCATTGTGAACTTAATGTTTTGATGTATGGTGTTTAGCGCCTCCAACATCTCGTGCAGCTGGCTCCTGGGTATAATCGCAAGGATGTCATCGACGTACCTGACCCAAAACTGTGGCATGACTCCTCTCTTCTCGATTTCATGTTCGATGGATGTCATGAATATTTCGCTGAGGAGTGGTGATAAGGGGTTTCCCATCGCAGTTCCCGCGGTGGTTTTATAGAACTTATTCCTGAAGGTGAAATAGTTCTCGTCCATACATAGCTGAGCTAAGCGTTTGTATTGGGTAGCTTTTTTACGCCATTCGGGTGATTCGCCGAACGTCAACAACCATTCCTCGAATTTGTTAAGCGCCTCTGTTACGGGAATGCTCGGGAAGAGTGCTTGAACGTCGAAGGATACGATGCACTCGTCTTCGGCGATGGCCCCTACGCCCTGTAACCTCTCGATGAGTTCGGCCGAGTTTTGAATTGCGTGGTTGCTATATACGCTGCCCAGGGCGTTGCACTCTTTTGTGAGCCACTTCGCGATGTTGAATGTCGGGGAGTTGGTATCTGCAATAATCTCGCGTACTTCGTTGCCTGCTTTGTGGATTTTAGGTTGAACCCTAATCCGGGGGAGCGACGGGTTTGGCATGCGTAACTGTGCGATATTCTGAACGACACTACTACATTCCTTCATGGCCTTTTCCACTCTTTTAATTGAAGCTGGTAACGAGTTGGACTGGAGCTAAACGAAGTTCCCCGCCTGAAGCTTGTCGTATACCCGCTCGTCGTATTCCAGTTGTCCCATGATAACAACCGCGTTACCCTTATCAGCCTTGAGAAAATAGACTGGCTTCTTCTTTAGGGAGTTTAATACTGCGGCTTCGCTGCTCTGGTGCTTGGTTGTGCGTGATTGATGGGATTGTATGATTTTTTCGACTTCGCATCTCGCATTTTTCTTATCCTCGTTGGTCAGATGGCGGATCGCTCCTTCCACGTCGATGATGGTGTCCTCGAGGTTAAATCTGCCCGCGGGTGCGTAATTTAATCCTTTATTCAGCAACTTCATTTCGTCACTGCTGAACTGTACGTCTGACTTGTTGACGACGAAGTTTTCGACCATTCTTGCTGGAGGTTGTGCCATGTGTGGATTTTTGACTATCAGGTCCTCCAATTTTTTCGCCAAGGTTTCCCTTTTTTTGTTTTTCTCGCACTCGTATGCTGCCTGGATCTTGTGATGCACGAGGTTGGTGGGGGCTCCTTCGTGGTCTAACATGTCTGCTAACAGTAGATGATGGTAGTAAGCTTGCAATGTGGTAGCGTCCAACTTGGTGTAGTAGTTCTTGATGCTCTCTTTAATCATAGAAGTTTCAATTCTAGATTTATATTGTTGTGCCGCGTGCATACCTGCCTTGATGTGAATACGATGAGACTTTGGCACTACGTGGTTTCTCAGGCATTTCTTAAGGAATTTGATGTCTTCACTTATGCTTGCCATCTTTTTCTTTAGTTTGAGTAGCCTGTTAAATACCATTGATTGTTGGTTATGCGTGTACGAGGGTAAGGTGAAAAGTTCTCGGCCTGACACAGAAATACCAAATGAAAAACGTTGATTTTTCCTAAGACGGGATTCTTTTTTATTTATTTGTAAATGCGCATTTCGGACACCAGTTGTGTCCTTCTTCAGTACAATTCAACTTCAGTCCCGTCTTAGGAAAAATCAACGATTTTCATTTAGTATTGCTATAGGCGTGGAAAACATCGACGAAAATCTCTTGTGTACAGAAATACCGTTACAATCAGCAAACATTTATGTTTCCTGCCTGGTGCACGTGTCATTAGTTCGTATGACAAGCTTCAACTTAAAAATGGTCGCACGTCCCTCGAAGACGACCCACGTGAAGGACGGCCAAAAACCGCAACTACACCGGAAACCACCGAAAAAGTGCATGATATCGTGTTGGGACTATATGCGAATGAAAGTGAGTGATATTGAGGGGATATCGGAAGAAAGGGTGCGAAACATCTTGCACAAAGAATTAAAGATGCGAAAGCTCTGCGCAAGATGGGTGGCGCATTTGCTCAATGCCGATCAAAAGTAAATGCGCAAACGATTTTCGCAGCAACCGATTCAATCGGGATCCGACCGATTTTGTGCGGCGATTTGCCACCATGGATGAGACTTGGATCCACCACTACACGCCAGAAATGAAACAGCAGTCGAAGCATTGGGTTGTTGTTGTTGTAGCAATGGTCGGAATTCGATGTGTGAGTGTGTTACATGTTGTGTTGTTCTTCGTCTTCCTCGGTGTTAAGTGATAGGAAAGTAGCTGCCTCTACGTGATTCTCCCACAGCGATCTGGGGGTCAGGTGTGTGGGTGCAGCTGGGCATTTGAAAATGTGGTACACATCCTGAGGTGTACCATTGCAGGCGGGGCATGTGTTCGTGACATCCCGGCGATCAATGCGAGACAGGTAAGAGTTAAGACGCGAACACCAACCCGACCCAAGTTGGGCAAGTGTCGTCCTCACTGCTCTCGGAAGCGTTCTCTCATCAGGAGAAATGGCTGGCGGTTGTGTCGAGAGAACTTTATTTGGACCTAGTCCCGCGATTGATGCTTGTACCTCCGCGTGATGTATTGCTGCGATGGCTGTTCTGTATGCGTTGTTGTCAAAGGGGACCCTTTTGTACCTCTCGACGTCTCTTTCGAGGTCCTTCAAATCACGCCTGACATATCTTGGTGGCGGCGTCTTGTCCATGAGGTCGGAGTTGGAGTGCTCCCTTCGGTAACAACCCACCAGGTATAGTTTCGCAAGAAGTTTGTTGTGGTCCCTTAGTGTCACCATACACTGTCGATCTCGAACTCGAACCTGGTACAAATTCCCTCTGACACACACACACACACTTCACATAGATGTGAAGAAAACCGATCAACTTGTACTAGGTTCGTGTTCGAGTTCGACAGCGTATGGTGACACTTAGAGGCATCGTCCTCGTTTCCTGATGTAGATGGTCCTGGGATGACATCAGGAGACAGCCAGTTATAGTACGGAGGGCGGCGGTTTGGCAGGCCTGGATGTTATTCCATTGTGTGTCACACAGATTCCGTGACCACACTGGAGCCACATAGTTGGCTACAGACCTTCCGACTGCTTTGTATGTGACCAGTAGGGTCTCTTTATTCTTGCCCCAGGTGCTACCGGCCAAGGCTTTAAGGATCTTATTCCTGCCGCGCATCCTGTTACACACTGTTGGAGCATGGGGGGATGACGTGGCCATGCTGTCCAGGGTTACTCCTAGAATTTGAGGAAAGTTCTTTGCCCTTGGCGCAGGTACTATTGGCCAAGGCTTTGAGGATCTTATTCCTACTACGCATCCTCTCGCACACGGTTGAGGCATGGGCTGATGATGTGGCCATGCTGTCCAGCGTGACTCCTAGGATTTTAAGATGGTTTATAGTAGGAACTGGATGATTCCCAATCGAGATTTTAAGCTGCATCTTGACCTCCTTCGTCCAGGTGGTAAATATGATTGCCGAGGATTTAGACGCCGAGACGGTTAGGTTCTTGCTTATTAAGAACGAGTTAAGTTCTTCAAGATAACCGTTGATGTGTTCCCATATATCCGCTATATTGTTCCCTGTTGCCAGATGATATCGATTCCTTCAGGTGGTGTCGAGAGTCCTGATAAGTAAAGATTGAACAAGGTAGGAGATAGAACTCCTCCTTGAGGTACACTTTGTTTAATCTTCTTAAGCTTAGCTTCGATTTGCTGCTCCTGAATTCTGTATGGGATTGCCTACCAGCAAGATAATTAGCAATCAATTGCACTATTTGCGTCGGAAGCGATGAACAGTTGATGTCGGACAGAAGCGCTGAATGGCTGACAGTGTCGAAGGCCTTTGACAGGTCAAGCGCCACCAGTATTGCTCTTTGACATGGACGAGCCTGGTTGAGACTATTATGGATGCGGGATGTAATGGCATCCAAGGCCGTGGTCGTACTATGCATGCTTCGGAAGCCGTGCTGGTGATCCGCTAGCTGTATGTGGGCCGCAAGAACAGGGTGGATTAGTGCTTCAAGCGTTTTGGCAACTGGTAGACATTGGACGATAGGATTCGCTGAGTGTCGCTTTCTTCCCAGGTTTCTATATTGGGATGACTCTCCCTTTTTTCCAGATTTCAGGAACAATCAGCGAGGAGATGGATAGATTGAAAGTAGAGGGATAGTAGAAAGTAGTAGTAGGAGGTGTTTGAGCATAGTCATTGAAATGCCATCTGGTCCCAATGCTTTCGAGTTATTCGCCTTCCTTATAGCTGCAACTACAATATTTCGCCCGTGGTGAAAACAGGTATGCTGTCTGTGGATCTTCCCACGAATTTTGCGCTTAAGTCTGTCAGGTGCGGGGTGTTCAATAAATTGTTTATTGAAACGACCTGCGCAGTGGGTAGTGAATTTTCACAGAACTGAATGGCGTGGCGACGTTCCCTTTCTGTGTTGGTGAATTAGAAAGGGCACGGACAGTCGATCATAACCTGCTCAAACCTGTGGTTAGGTTGCAGTTATTCAGATGGGTGCTCCATTTTGACCTCCTGTGTTCGGCTACTTGTTTTACCAAGAGCGTGACTATCTAAACGTGACGTAAAGCAAAATTATTGTAGTTCTAATCCCCAGTCAAGCCTAGAGCACGACGATCAGAACGTAACAAACCATGACGTGACGCAAAATTCAGTTTTTTTGATTCCCAGCAAAAAAAAAATACATATCCATGCCAAAAAGGGAGCGGAAGAGAAAAGGAGAGAGAATGTAGAACAACTTACCTTATAACTGGTTCCGCCAGACTTTGATCTTTTTCTAAAAATTGTACAACACAATATGTTAATTGCGGATGATATACCGATAAACTTTTCACTTTATGCAACGGCAATAGAACTTTCAATAAAAACTGTTTATGTTCCTCTTTAAGTGGTAGGGCGAATCCATTGATTATACTTCCCAAAATTTCTAAAAGCTCAGCAATACCATTATGGTGTTCTGTCTCATAAATAAATCTGAAATAGAGAATAAGTTTATATAAATTCTTATGGTTGATTTTAATTAAAAAAAAAAAAATGTTTATGACCCCTTCCCCGAATTTTCTTCGAAAAAACAAATCCAACCCTAGTTGAGCTTTAACTTTTCGGAACATTCCAATTTCGCATATAATATACATACATATCTATATTGTGTGCCGCTATTTAAGGGTTTTTGTCCAACCAACAAATTCCAAATTGAGCTGCTGCCATTGGACCCACAACGAGCGGAACAAGCGTTCATGTTTGTACGATACTGAGGGTTGTGATCCCTTAAGCGCGGAGCGAATGTAGCGATCGGAGCCCACCAAAGAGAGTATTCCGCAATATAAAATAATTATAATCTAATGTTGTATTTAGAGCGCACACAAAGAATTTTTGTAAATAAACATGTGTGCTCTTCTCACTATGCCCTAAAGAGATCACAACCCTCACCCCTGGATGTAACGGCGGCAACCCAGTTCCCATTTGTTGTTGCTGAACACAACATCATGCCTGCTACAGACAATGGCCCAGTCCCGGCCATTCGGGGTCATCGCTATTGTGTGGACGGGTGGATGGCGTCCAGTGGCCAATGCCGCGTAACAGCGATGGGCCATCGGATGGCCACAAATGGCTTCGACGAGAGCCATTTTCCTTCACGCGATGGCCCATCGCGTACGCAACTTTAAACAGCTGATTTAAGTTGACAAGCTACTACACAATTATGGCAATGCTACTATCACCGACCATCTGTCAGCTTTCAATTCCAACTACCCACTATGTGCAATTTTCTGATGGCGCACCGGAGACCATTGTGTGGACGGACAATATTTGAATTGACATTTGGTGTGTGATGGAGGCCATCAAAGTCACCACCGCGATGAGCCGTTGTCTGTAGCCTTGACACAAACCTAGATGGGGGTTTGTCTGATGGAGAGAATTCTCCAATTAATCGCAAAACATAAATGTTCCCACTTCAGTTTTGAAATGGCGAATTTTATGGAAAACGATCAGGATACAAAACACAAAAATAGTACATTCATATTCCAAATGCATAAAAAAACTCACCTATAGAAAACATTGTTAATTTGTTTCCGTATGAATGCACGTAAGCCTAAAAATTTGCCATAGATTCGATGCAAGACCGTCTTCAAGAAGTCACGTTCGCGCGGATCCTCCGAATCGAACAAGTCCAAAAGTTGCAGTACGAACTGATGATCGATATAGTGCTTGGCAATGTTTTGTTGAAAGTCGGGTGATTCCAAGAAGCGTAAGAATAGTTCGTAGACGAGTTGAAGATGAGGCCAGGACGCTTCAAGCGTTGGTTCATCCTCTTCGGGATCGAATTCAGCTCCGTTCGGATTGGATGATGGTGGCAATGTACGAAATAGATTGACAGCAAACTGGAGGGAGGAAAAAAGGCGAAGTTTTTATTGACTTTATTCTTTAGGATTAGCTTTAAGTGGATGATAAAATTCTAATGTTAAACGTCGGAATCAATGCTGTAAACAAGTAGGAATAAATAGCGTTACCAACGATATAAAAAAAATGATAGTCCTGACTAGTTCTCAGAGTAGTTTGACACCTCGGTACATTATGGATTTGGCATTAATTGGAGAATTCTTTCTATTTCATTAGAGAGAATTTTCACAAAACTAAGGAAATTTCCGCTTTAGGACCTACACATTTCCCTGTGTGGGTTCTAGGCTCTTACCACCTAAAGCGGAAATGGACTACCTAAAGCGGAAATGCCGCAATTAAGGATTCTCTCTAAATTTGTGAAAATTCTCTCTAATGAAATAGAAAGAATTCTCCAATTAATGCCAAATCCATAATGTACCGACATCTCCAGCATGAAAATATTAATGTCCTTTATGTGGTTTATCTTTATATTCCTTATGTCCTTTATATCCTTGATATAATCTATGTCCCTCGTATTATTTAGTACCTTCATATCGTTTCGGTGCATTACATATTTTATACCCCTCATATCCTTTATGTCCTTGATATCTCTCGATAACGAGTTTCTAAGGTGGGCGTAGATAAAAGCACAAAACTAAAAAAGGAAAAAACATCCCGTACCGTTAGAAAATTTTTCCGGTGGTGCAAATTTTAATAAGCTTTCTAGCTATGCCTCTATCGATTTCTAAAAAAATCTCAGAGAGTGCCTGGCATGCACTCTGAAACTACAGGGAGGCCCAAAATTAATCACCCAATTTTGTTTTTGAATAACTTTTTTAATAAATAAAAAAAAATGATTTTGAGTGATGAAAATCTTTATTTGGACCTTTACAATTTTTTCTGTTAAGTTGAAAATATGATATCCATCAAGTGGCTGCCGCCAGTGTTGATACACATTTGTGCCCGATTTATCACATTTTCCATGACTTTCCGCAAGATTTCCGGTGATAACTGTTCGCATTCCTGTCGAATATTCTCCTGAAGGTCTGGCATAAAGACGCGACTTCAAGTAGCCCCAAAGAAAGAAGTCTCTGGGATGGTTAAATCGGGCGATCTTGCTGGCCATGCCAAATCGACAAATCCGGAGATTACGCGACCAGTAAACGCTTCCTTCACAATATTCATTGTGGCTCGTGCTGTGTGTGCGGTTGCACCGTCTTGTTGAAACCACATGTTCACCAAGCCCCGCTCATGCAATTCCGGCAGTAAGAAGTCGTTTATCATGGCCCTCTAGCGTTCGCCAGTAACAGTGACTGTATTTGCCGATGGCTTCCTCAAAAAAATACGGCCCAATCACTCCTCCCTCGTGAACGCCGCACCACACAGTGACTTTGAGTGGATGTAATGGCTGTTCGTGCATCACACGCGGATTTTCAGTGCCCCAGAAACGAAGATTTTGCTTATTGACGTAACCGCTTAAGTGGAAATGCGCCTCGTCGCTCATGATGATTTTCGACACAAAATCGTCCTCTTCGTTGTTGAGATTGAGGATGGCTTGACAGTAATTCACAAGCGACCATTACTTGTCTGTTTGTATACTGCAGTTGTCTAGTTCACAAATATCAAATATGATTCACATACGACGCCATTTGTAAAAATTATAACGTCTTCCGATAGGGTGATTAATTTTGGGCCACCTTGTACCATCCGATTGGCGTAGTATAGGGAGCGTACACTGTACTCGCTACTATTCCTACATCGATGATTGCACAAAATTATTATCAAATGAAGATTGATAGCTGACGTATTTTATCTGTCTGCAAGCAAATAGACCAATATTGAATGGAATAAAAAAATAGATACACTCCCTCAGGAGCTTAAATGGATTCCGTATCTAATTGTGTTTAGTGCAATTAATTGATTATTCAGTAGAAATCCATGACTTGACGTTATTGAATGGCACAAACGTTGGTGGTGATGAATGCCGAATTCCGACACTAATTGTTTGCTATGATATGTGCCGTTATGACATGGTGCTATAAGATAACATTTAGCCGCCTTCTAGGAGAAATTCTCTTCATAAAACCACTCCGCTTTAGTAATATGATCATGATCGCTGGCCGTCATTATCAGTGCCAAAAAAATATTAACTCCGATATCTTTTGAGCTATTAACAAGTATGGTGTGTCATATACATAGGTTGGGTGCTTCCTTGTTGCCATATTTCTGTTGGGGGGTAGTTTTTGGCCCGCCTCAATATTCATATAATGGACGAGGCATATAGCCCCCGGGCTGTCCGTTTGTCCGGGACCTTCCTGTGGTCCAATGTCAACAAAATTTAATATGTTGATTTCGTGAGACGGCTTTTTGGACTTTCGACTTATCTAAGGCTTCCTTTAGCAAAACACGGAACATTGAAAAATTGCATTGCATCCGATTTCTTGTGGGAACGACTCAAATGCTCGTGAATTTCATGTTGGCCATGTAAAGGTGCGTTTAGATTTAGCGAAACCACTCGCGAAAGTGTTGCGCGAGGAAACTCACCCGAAATTCATCCGTGACCAGTCTACCTACGCGCAATTATGCCTCGAGCATCAGTTTCGCGAGTGGTTTCGCTAAATTTAAACGCACCTTAAGAACAAAAAGGTATCTTTTTATTGTTGGTGCTTTTCAATGCAATTTCTCAATGTTCTGTGTTTTGCTCAATGTTCACGTATAAACGAGGCATAACGGTACTTTTTGTGTTCTAAAATCAGAAAAAGTTTCACGCCTAAGTCTTTTAAAAGAAAGAAAGTTTGTTCCTCTCCTCTGGGCATTAACCGTATTTCGATTTAAACCAAATTTGGTACATAGTTTCCTTGCGTTATTCTACTTATCATCATTTTGACATGGATATGTCTTATAGCTGGGGGTCATCCTAAAAATCTGTCCGTCACACGAAATGTCTGTTTTTCTACTCGGGGGTCAGAAGAGGAAACAAGCCCATTGAAAATTTTTCCGAGTTCTATGAATGTAGTGGCCGATCCTCAGTCAATCCGAGTCAGTCATCAAAGGGAACTCACGAAAATCGAAAAACTTCGCATCATGAACTGACTAAACAACCAGGCACCCATAAAACAAGTCAACATCATTCAACTGCCATCCCCTCGTGATTCAAATCTGCTCACAACACCAGCCATATCCAGACAACCTGTCTCCCTCACTCGTGCACAGCGCTATGGCTCCTCCTTCACAGCAATCTTTTTGTTTTCATCAATTAGTCACTAACCTGACTCAGTAAGAAAATCGTTGGGGTAGGTCGGGAAATAGCTTCAACTTCACACACATACACACACTCGTATGCAGGCAATGGAGAGACGGTTGAGTCGAAGAAGTTCAATGGATGGGCGTTGCTTCGTCATCGGCGACAGTGCGAAAGAGATGCTTGCTCCACGGACCTTGGACTACATGGATCCACCCCTTTCTTGTGATGGCCAATCCCATCCAGCCGACTGAAATCAGTGTCACCAAGGTCACCAACGTGTTTTTCCCGTGGATGTAAGGAACTTACGACCGTACCTGTATCGCGCATACCGCGTACTATCACGATCGATGATATATCAACTAACAGTGCACAATTCTGATTTAGTGAGGAGAATAGTGCAGATGATGCAGTTTGTGCAGCGCGGATAACGTAACCGTTAATGCAATAAAATTGTGTTGTCGCGCTTACCGTCTTTAGACTTAGACGAGTACTATCTAAGTATCTAATAGTAAGTGTGTTTAGCTAGACCGCGGTTTGACGCGATCGATCGCGGATTGACGTACTAACGAAGCACAGGCGCATATAAATATGTAGAGTGTATGATCGCTTGATCCACACACGGGGCAACGGTTGGGTTAATTTGTATTCTCCTGTACACTATGCGGGACGGTATGTCTTGAAAATGATACAAAGTATCTACACTGCATGCAGATACATCGGTACATCTTATGCCTACCGAAAGCGTGGGACGTGTTTTGTCGAATGAATTCATCCAGTATAACTATACTGGGATCTTTATAAAACTTACGTCGATATCTTCAACACAACAGGTTCCACGCAGTCGGTAGCCAAAGACATATCCATGTTCCGATGTATCTGCATGCAGTGTAGATACTTTGTATCATTTTTCTACAAAACCCTAATAAATGAAGGTGAATGTGGGGGTCGGGAATTGTACAGAAGAGAGGGGGTTAATTTAATTTTGTGCTGTTGCCGGTGAGCGTCAATTGTACAATAGTTGATGAAAGTGCGATGTTCTGCAGATATTTGATGCGAAGGTCTGTCAAGTATTATGATGATTGGCAGATGATCAGATGAGAGAGTGAGATGTGGTTACCAGATGAGATTGTTGATGAGACTGGCACTGGCAATCGAGATGTCAGGTGAGCTGGTACATGAGCCTGTAATCCTTCTTGGAACGTCGTCATTCAAGGGACAGAAGTCGGAGGAGTCGAGTTGTTCGGTGATGGCGACTCCTCTAGCATCGTTACCGAGATTGGAATGCTATAGCTCATGGTGCGCGTTAAAATCTCCTAGTAATAGACGATGGTAACCGGAGAGTAGGGGGTCTAGGGAGACTCGATAACCTGAGGGACAGCTGGATACCGGCGGGATGACTTAACTCCTATTGCCTGTCTCGGTATGGTACCTCCAGGTGGATCAAGAAGGCGAGTGTATGAAGATGGTGTAGTTTCCATGAGAAGTGAGAGACAAATTAGCATGGAGTTTAGTCTCTTGGATGGCTCCAATTATGATACTACAATATTTCTGTCCATGAGCGCTGTCAGTTTGTCAAGAATGTGTGGCAATCCATTACAGTTGAGCTGTAACAGTGAGAGCATATCAATATTTGGTGGTGGTTGTGCCGGGGTGAGACTGTGCCGACCGGCGGGAGTTGTTATTGTCGGCGGGGTTGTTGAGTTGAGCCAGCTACCATTGAAGGGTTTGTATTCACCGGGCTAGATTGTGTTGTTGATAGCCTATTAGAGCATTGAGCAGCGGTGGCACCAGTCGTTGCAGCAATTGCATCTCACTGATGTAGCATTCGGGTCCAGCACTCTACCGCAGACGCAGCAGATACATGGGCCGGGGTTCTGCTCGATGCCGGCGCGAATGAGGAGTAGCCGGATTCAGTTGTACCTGTGTGTGTGTTGCAACCGGCCAGTAAAAATTGTGACGAGGGGTCTGTCAAGACACCCTTGATGAATCCTTCGTTTCGGGGGTAGGGCAGCTCTTGGCCGCTCGTAATGAGCGGGTCGTCTCGGTACGGAGAACCGGCTGCCGTAGGAACATAAATGTTGGCCATCCACATCGCTTTATTGATAGCTCCGGGTGGTTTGACGAGTAGGCTCTTATGGTGTTGAGGTACCACAATAGCAGCCTTTTTAACCTAATCTAACCTAGTCCGACTCACGGACAGACCGTGTGAAAACCTCCATTTGAGCACATTCTTAAATCTATCAGTCGATGAATTGATGATTCCGTGAGTCGTGTCGTGTCCATCGTGTGAAATCACTCCAATAGGTTACAGGAGCGCCCTAAAAAATCAATTTGAAAGCGAGCCACGAAACTTTTATCACAACTCTTATAATTTCCAGTCTATATGTAACCTTCACAGAACATTATGCAAAATTAAATTTCCATCAAGCAATGATGGATTAATAATTGTTCTTTATGTGCCTCCATTATCCAGCGATGAAAAGCATTTAAGATTGTCTGTACAAAGAGCATATATTCAACGCTGTACACTCGCGTAACTATAGAGTTACCATCGGAGTTTAACCCTAAAACGATCAAATTTATCTATTATTAATATCCACTATATACTCACCATATTAATAGCCTCTGGATAAATAGCTTCTGTTATAACACCATTTTGATTTGTTAAATATTCAACCATTTCATGTAGGGCAGCACGTTTCACTTCCTTCCATTTTAGGTCGCTTAATGGCTCGGAAAAATCGAATAGTGTACAACATTGTCTTAGTTTCTGAATAAATAATTCTTCACGTTCGTTTGCTGGTGTTTCTAGAAAAGTACAAGTAAAGAGAAGAAGGAAATTGTAAGTGAGAAATAAGTAAAATTTGTGCAGAAAATTTATAAAAAAATAAATATATATATATATAAACGTGGTGCGGATGGCTATGGCTACATTGTACGGCTTAAAGTATACATTCTATTATCATTTTCAACGACTATGTATTTACAATACGAATTCAATTGTGGGAAACTATTTATCTCTAGATGCACGTGTAGTTTAGCGTAAATGGACGGTATAATCTTGATGGTAAAAAAAGATTTGAATGAGTAATTGTGGTGGTTTAAAGCGTCAGCTTTTTTCCATAATATCGAAAGAATGAAGTCTCCTAGAAATGTTGAACTAATATTGATGTACTATTGTACGTTTGTGTCAGGACCAAAAAAAAAACATATTCGAATTTCTAATATTTATAGAACGACCTTGCCCCTAGTTAACCACTATTAATGGCCCACTCCTGCGTACCACTGTTCCATTAGCTGTTCGCCTTATTTTTTACGTTTTAGGCAAACCATGTTGAGAATGGTAGGGCACACCCACTACTACGTACAACCAAAATATTATGCGATCCGCTACATTGACTCTGGACGTGAAATGCAATCTGATTCGAAATTAGCACCAATCGAATTTAGAATTAGCCAGCAAGATTAATGATCAGTCATATCACTCCCACGGCAGCCGGATCTACGCACCGGAGCGACCTGTGCATCAACCTCTTCAACGCCAGTAGGCGTTGCTACAACAACAACAACAATGTACAGCTAGCACTTCAATCCATAAAATGTAAAATTCTGGGGGAGAAGGACATTGCATGCTATTCATTAGCGGACATGAACGGCAAGTACGTGAGAATCTTCCATACAAAAGAAATTTTTCAAACTAAGAACGGGTTGACAACTCAATCGAATCTTCGGTATAATAATTGCGAATATTCGACTGTGTTGTAATGTTTACACAACGACACGTTTCCTTTCTTTAAATTCGCCGCCAAAGTGTTAGTTAATTTGCTAATTTTAACATAAAACCAATATTAAGATGCCACTGGGGCCGTCCAGCATTGAGCGTACGCTCCGAGTAATTGGTGTCAATGCGACTGCTTTTGGCGCGCAACGCCGCCTATCATAATTTTATTCACTGTTGTTCGCATTTGCTGAATTCGCTCGAGCGCCGGGAAGCAAACTTGCAGCGCCATACAATTTCGAGCTAGTCAAGTGGTCTCGTTTTCAAGAGAAGATCCCTTTTGGCCTCGGGTCCCACGTTGGGTGCCATTTGCAGTGATGGAAACCGGGGGACTGCGGGCTTCACGGGCATACGACAACAATAACTACACGCAAAAAGTGGCCGAGTAAACAAGGCGCTAATGATAAACCGACCAACAGAAAGTGTCAAGTGTCCTCCCATCACAGTTTCATTCGCTGTTGTTCGCATCTTCGGAATTTTCGCTCGCTCGCCGGGAAGTACACTTGCAGCGCCATACATTTCCGAACTAGCCAAAGGGTTTCATTTTCGCGAGAAGATCCTGTAATGAACCATATTCTGGTAGAGCTGCTTCCACTGAACGATCGAAGGCAGCACCTGATGAGTAGTGATCTGTAGGTGGTACGAAACCAAAGTCCGGGTGTCCCATTACACCCGGACCCCGATGCGAGCGCGAGGGCATCTGCGCTGCGCACTAAGGGTTAGGGCAAACAGTATAAATATATGGTCAACTAAGCGGGAACCTTGTAATGAACCATATTCTAGTCTGGTTGTGCTGCTTCCACCGGCAGATCTATGGCAGCACCTGATGAGTAAGGATCTGTCGTGACTGAGAAAGACATTACTATTTACACGGAGAGTCAGACTACAATTCGATCACTTGAACTCGTCCTGACTACATCGAAAACTATTGAGAACTGTCGCTCAGTTCCATCAGGAGATGGGTGGCTTTTTCGATATTATTCTGTTGGATATCGAGCCATAGTGGCTTTGTGGGCAACTGCAGGGCGGATGAGCTGGCTTGTGCACGAACAATGGGTGTTGTTGAAGGGGACCAAATGCCAATCGTATCATGTAAATTGGCAATTGAAGCCGCTGCGATGGACACGACAAACATAAGATGACTGAACGACAGCACGTGTCAATCGACAAGGATGATTTGGCCGAAGGCCGACCCTAGCCGCTCTGCCCTAGTACTGTTACTAAACAGGAAACATACTGGCAGGTTGGTGGGGGTTATTACAGGCCACTCTTCTATCGGTGAATTCGCCTGGAGGCTCCGTAGTCCTTACAATGATTATTGCAGGAGTTGTGAGCATATGGATGAGAAGGAGAGCGTTCTTCATCTTTTTTGTCACTGTTTGGCCTTGGCTAAGAGGCGGAGAAAATTTCTGGGTTCTTGGTTTTCCAGGATCTAGGGGACTTTAAGGATGCGAGCGTAATACAGCTCAATAGTACAAGCTGGCTTTGAAATCTAGGTTACTGAGGTGATTTCTTGGCGGTATCACAACGGACCCAATTGTGGCCCATGTGTGCTGTGAGATATCACGGCAGCCCCTTTACCTAACCTAATCTAACCTGGAAATAAGGACGCAACCACCTTGCCCACCAAAGCTATCGATTAGGAAGAAAGAATCTTTCAAGAACAACGCAATTAAATTTCAAAAGACGTTCGATGAATTTGAATCCACCTTGAGGGTTAGACAAATATTGTCTCTGAATACAGAGATCCTTTTTCCGAATACATACGCCCTATTCAACATTCGGTCCATTATACGTTTTTTTATCGCTTCTGTTTATCCTTCGCAATCGACCATTGTATATCGTACATTGTGATTATACATGAATTTCCCTTCTTGCATCCAGATTTCAAGCAATAAATATCAAATGCGATGTAAATATTTCCATTAACCTTAGCCACAAGAAGAACAACCTACAAGAGAATCTGTTGCACATTGTGGGGGAAAAACCAACCAAGTTTTTGTCTGTTCTGGCATGTATCCGTATTGCAGATGTACTCGGTATTTCTATGCATTGGAAATACATACTTAGTTTGCCCCCGTGATGACCAAGACCGTAGAGACAGAGAGATGAGGATGAAATTAAATGATGATGACGGACGTAACGTTTGTATAATACTATTTCTATTATATACTCGTATTATATTTATCGGGCGACAGTCGGATCGGTTCTCGTGCATTCATTGTGCAATTACTTTTAGATTTGTTTACGATTAAATTGGAGAATTTAATGTAGAAATTGTCGGAATATTTGTTCATTTCTTCAAGGTGCCCCATACATAGTACATACACGTATGATGCGAGGTAATAGAGAATTGAATTTAAATTGGAAAATGCCCTATCCATTCTAACGGAACTTTGCTTTTCACTAGAAAGCATACTATCCCTCCAATCGATCCCCCTACAATGGAAGGCACTAAATTGGTTTTGACTGATAAAGCTAACTTTCTCACTCTTATCTTCGACCGGAAGCTAAGGTGGAAGCTAAACATTCAAGAACGGGTAAGAAAGGCTACTTCTGAAGTTTACTCGTGCAGGAGGGCCATTGGTAAAAACTGGGGCTTGCAGCCGAAAGCGGTATAGCTGTTGTATGTCCTTAATTATTGTACGGTATTAGTGTGTGGTGGACAGCACTCAGAGTAGCGGCTTACTGTGGTCTGCCGGGCAACATACAAAAGCTAACTGCGTTGGCCCTAACGGAGGCTTTTAGAACCACTCTGTCAGCCGGCCTAGATATGATACTCGGCCTGCTCCCGTTGGATATTTTGGGCGAACAACTCGTAACAAACACGGCGCCTTCGCGAAAAGGAACAGTGGCGTCCGATGATGGGACACTCTCCAATACTCAAAAACCTGGATCTCCACAGGGAGACGGACTAGATTTCTCCAAAATATCGTTTTGCCAGAAGCTTAACTAGTCTGATTACGGACGGGGGAAATGCCCTTAAACATCGAATTCATTGTTTTCTATACAGATGGCTCGGAAAGGCGTCGGGATTTGCGTTCACTCGATGCAACTGGGATTGATCTTTCATTCTGTCTTCCCGACTATTACAGTGTCCTGCAGGCGGAGGTTTCGGCGATCTTTGAAGTCGTCTTGGCTGGGCATTCATGTCCTTACTGTGAGGGACATCATTATTTACACCGACAGTCAAGCGGCGATCCGCTCACTCGAATCCGTCTTGACGGTATCCAAAACCATTGAGAACTGCCGCTCAGCCCTTGTTTAATATCACCGTCTATTGGATCCCGAGCCAGAGTGGCTCGCATGAGCTGGCTCGCATGAGCTGGCTCGCAAGGATGGTTGACGAAAGACGGGAGGGCATCAAAATGCAATTTACCATGTGCAAAATGACGATAAAAACCGTTGCTGTGAACAGGGCTAATATAAGATGGCTCAGCGGCAAGACATGACAAACAACAAGGAAGATTTGGCCGATTTTCCACCCGCTCGGTCACGTTATTGTCGCTGCACAGAAAGCACATCGGCAAAGTACAATATAATAGAAGGGGTTATCACGAGGCATTGCTTAATCGCCCGGTAAACTAGGAATGTACTTGCATCTTTATAACCAAAAATTGAACCATGTAGAGGACCCTGAACTTGTTGTGAATATATTCTAGAATATTATTCCACATTCTTTCGAGATTTTATTAATAAACAGAAACAGATCACATATGTTATATGTTTATACGTAGGCACCCAGATAGGTGCAGTGTACATCACTGTATAGGTATACTTCTGCACAGCTGTGGCATCACTTGTGTTCAATTTATAAACACTAAAAACTACTAAAAATACACACTTTCATAGATACACGATCTTGAACTGAAAATAAAATGTAAACAAAGCCGAACAAACATTTACATTATGTGAATATAACTTTTAGCTTGGCGTGAACTCATAAAAATTTTACCTCTTTACATTTTTGACTTGGCAAAGGAATTTTCAGGTTTTGTGTAATGACAGTTTGTATTTCGGGGAGCCAATATTTTTGGCACTTTAATGTAATTGAGGGTGAGAAAGCAAATCTATTTTTACCATTTCTTGTGTGCAAATTTAGCAGTTGGGTCTAGTTATATGCAAGCATTACTGGAAAGGTACTAGATTTAGAATAACAAGTGAGAGTGTCCAGTATAAATGTACCCAACCCACCCTAGCAGGTATGGTAAGGCCACGCGAATCAGCCGACTATTTTCTTCGACATAATCAGATTTCGAAATGGTTTTACAACAAAAAATATTAATAACTAATAACATACGAGTACATGGCATTTTCAAGACAAGCTAACGATTTTTCAAATCAAATTGACGGTTGTTTAAATCAAATTAACGTTTGTTCAAATCAAATGAACGCTTGTTCCCAAATCGTTTTTGGTTTTCCAAATCAAAATAACGACTTACGTTAAGTTATTGATCCCTATTCGAACTCGATGGATTAAGGGCGAGTTTATGTTGACGGGCTCTGTGGACATCTTTATGGGTGGCTCGTGGACTGGCGGCGGAGTGGGAGCGGGAGTTTTCTTCTATCAATTTAACTTAAGCGTATCTTTCCGTCTGCTAGGGTTTTCCAGGCGGAGATTACTGCGAATTTGGAGCCTCTAACCTGTCTGTAGCGGCACGTCGCATCGTGGCTTCTAAAGATATCACAATTTATATCGATAGCCGAGCCGCAATAAGATCCCTGGAATCCGCCCTGTTAACATCCAAGATAGTAACTGAATGCCTTTCGTCCTTCATTAAGGCGGGAACGTATTTTTTTAATATTGTTCTGTGCTAGACAAGGGACTATGAGCGAGGCTCTGCAACACATGATAATATTTGTATGCCAGTCAATTCCTGTCGACTATTTTGAAAATCTGAGGCTATCAACAGGACGAATGCTAGGTGAATGAGTGGTATAACGTGTCGTGAAACTAGATCGATGTGGCCTAGCATTGATCCTATCCGCTCCTCCCATTTTATCGCTGAAAAGGAAGCATAGTAGCTCTGCCGTGGGTGTGAATACTGGTCACTGTTTCCTTTTAATGATTTCTGCAGAAGCTGTGGAGACGTTGATGAGGAGGAAAGTTATTTCAATCTTCTCAGTTTTTGTCCGACTGTTTTTTTTTGTTCTCAGAACTGGAGGCTCTGGAGATTACCAATATCGGTTGCCTCCTTCGTTTTAACACCAGCTCCGGCTGATGAGCTCGCTCAAAAGGAGTTACCGATGCGACGCAGCAAATCAGCAACAACAAGCTGCTTTCTTTGGTAACATTCAAAATAAAATCGGCTGCGGTCAGCAAATCCTACAATACTTTCGTGCCGGTGCACATGAGCTGCAAAAGTAATCGGAACGCTGCATACTTTTCAATCCCATTTCTTTGATACCTATCGCCGTCTCAGTGCATATGAGATGATAGGGCAGAGCGTCAGTCTGGGAGATTTTTTATGTGGGGACTGTGATGAAAGCAGAAAAAAAAGCGGACGCAGCGGCACATGTGCACCGGCGTATTCTCAACTGCGTACTAGTGAAACACTGGAGATAGAAAATGATGCAGATAGGGACAGGAACAAGCAGCAGCCCGATACCTATCGAGAAAGGCCGAGGGAATCCGGATAGCTATCGGCGTCCCATGTGCATTGTCCCAATATTCCGAATGTATTTCTTGCTATCTGACTGAAAAGGACGCAAAACTCATATGCACTGGCACTAAAATGGATCAGTGGCGTTACATATAATAATGCTGAGCTGGTTTGGCCTAGGCTGGATATCTGCTACATTACGGTCGCTAACTAAATATCAGATCGGCGTGCTGCTCCGTTACTGGGCGCAGCCTTATCGGTGAGCCTGTTCGGAGGCTTCGATTTTATTTGAATGACTTCTGTAGGAGTTGTGAGAAAGATAAGGAGAGCATTTTTCATCTGCTCTGGCAAATGCACTGCCCTAGTATGGTTGAGAATGCTCTTCTTATACTAGGGAACTGGAGCTGATGATGTTCCTAGGACATCCCAACGGACCTATGTTCTTGTCTAAGTGTGCTATTACAGTGACCCTTCTACCTAACCTAACCTAGTGGAATTTGTAAGATGCGAATGAGGAAGACAACGTTCGTCAGTCAACAAACGAAGCCCTATATGCTCTTAAAGGTCGCCACAGACGATCGAACTAAACGGTAGCAAATGCGACAAATAAAGCGAGCGCTAGATGGATTGAGGACGGTACGTGTCAAACCATGAAGAGATTATGGCCCACAGCGGACCCCGGCCGTTCTGCTGCAATATTATCACTGAATAGGAAGCACATTGGTGTGGTGGTGAATGTTATCACTGAGCACTGTCCCATTGGGGAGCACGCAAGAAGACTTCGCTTACCCTACAATGACTTCTGTAGAAGCTGCGAGGATGCTGACGAAGAGGACAGTACCCTCCATTTTCTATGCACCTGTCCTGGCTTGGCTGCGAGGAGGCGGGACTTCCTGGGGGACTCTTTCTTCCTTCATTTGGAAGAGCTAAGGGGCATAAGCCCGGTCAGGCTTTATCGGTTCATTGCCAGCTCTGGCAGGTTCAATGGATAGCAGTTTTAATGGGATAGGTGTTTATCCTGGTAGGTATCACAACGGGCCCTTTGGTGGACTATGTGTACTGCGTCATCCGCGGCAGCCTTTTAACCTAACCTAACCTAAACGGTAGCTTATAGTTCAAACCAAACGGTTTGCGACCACCACGCTAAACACGTCATAGAACGTGCGGAACACAGCTCTCCTCATTTCCACTGTTCTACTGAAATTGACGTAATTCGGTGATGGTTGCAAACCATTTGGTTGGACGTGTCCGTCGAGCATAAGACGATAAAAATTTACACGCAGTTTTACTATCCAGAAAGGAACATTTGTTGATTGCAGTTGTTCAATTAGGATTTAATAAACGATGAAAATTTAAAGAAATATAAATATATACATAGAAGCACATAACAATTAACAATTTTCGGGAGTCTCATAGAAGCTCGTTACATCAGAGTTTCACTGTATTTTACAAAATGACGCGCTTGTTACGAAAGCCACGAGATATAAAAAGAAGAAACGAGATTTAGAATCAAAAGTTTGTATTATATTATTTATATAATATTATTTCGCGGTAACAGTTCTTGATTTATCTATCAGGTCCTGATAGAAAAATCAAGAACTGTTACCACGAAAGCAACTGATTTTGACTGAACATATCGCTGGTCCAATATCGACATGTGGGGCGACCGGTAGCGCAGTGTGTTGAGGCATCAGTCTCATGTTTGACTACCGGCGTTTCGGGTTCGAATCCCGTCCACGACGACGTTCATGGTCATGGATATGCAGGAGGTGCATGCTGGCAACTGCATTCTCCGAAATCAGTTTATGCCAACGAAACGTTAACTGGGCCACATGGAACAGTTGACGCACTATGCCCCACACGGGGTTAGGGCAATTGAGTATAATATCGACACGTAAGTCTCTTTGGACTGATTTTCCAGGAGATGAAAAAAAAAACACTTTTCACTTCCTCTCTTTTGAATTTCGCTGTTTTGTGCCCCTATTTCTTGGAATATTGCAATAACATTTCGATACAAGACGTAGGATGCTTGTAGCTTATGACTCGACTGTGTTGTAATGTCGATTTTCGCTAAAATGATACTTACGAGGTTTCAAAATCGGACAAGCGATCACACTTTGAATTGATTATTCCTTACAAATTGACTAGAAATTAAGTTAATTACCACCTCTGAACAATTTATTAATCTCCTCTCGTCGTTTACCAAATAATTACCAAAGTCAAGCAACAGGATACGAACCCCACGAGTTACCGATTATATAAAACTATTTACAATTCTATTTTCGTTCAATTGTCACCTACCCATCGCCACCTGCTCTAATATAAAATTAAATCAATTGCTACCTATGGTACATGTCCAATTTCATTGTCTGCTCTACTAATTTACATGACAATGGTGAAATGGTGCAAAGCATCTCAAGATGTGAAAAATTCCTCCTGTAAGAGGAGGAACAACACAACTTGCAGCACGAATTACCGCATTCGGTATTTTTGGCAAATTATCAAAGAAATGTTCTATTCATGTCAGGGAATACAATAAATCTTTTTTTTCGGTTTAAATTTGATGGCGGACTCTTCATTTTCTTTTTTATTTTGACTTTTTTTTTTATTTTGTCAATTTAAACGACAGGCAAAATGACGTCATTTGAAGAGAAAAAAACATATTGACCTGTCAGCACCTGGGAAATTAGAGATGACGTTGCGGAAAGTAAGTGGGAGTGGAACATATTTAATTTAGAGCAATTTTGAACTTATCCGGGTAAATATTTGAATTTCACGAATCTGCCTGAACTCACTTTTCACTTTGTAGTGAGCTCTTGCTTAATTTGGGATGTAAATAACGGCTCCTTACTCCTTTTGGTACCCCTTCTGAACTCCCACCTCCCTCCCTCTGCTATGTTTACCTCAAATTTGAAAAATACCAGAAATGTGCTCATTGTATCCTTTGATATGACACCCCATATGTCTATATCCAATAAAAAATAAAAAATGGGCCCTAATTCCCCTCTATGCATACCTTTCCTAGATAAAAAAGAAAAACTATTTTCTGAATACAAATACCAGAAGTGGAATGTGCTCATTGTGACCATATGACACCCCGCAGGGGTCGTCTTCCTAGTTGAAAGGCTATAAGGCGTTTTGGAGTGTAGCGATCCTACGGATGCTACCGACACAAGAAGGTGATGAGGGGCGGCATCGACTCGAAGAGTGCGAAGCACATTTGGATGAAAGACATGGACTAGATCAGGCGCTAAATAATGGAGAAGGAACTGGCGCAGGGGATTTGCACGAAGCCAATCAGACTGTGATATTTTGTAATTCCCATGCTGCTGACTGGTAACCAGCAGTACAAAATTACCAAGGCGAAAACAATTATGGAATTACGATATATGGCTCTAAAAACTAGGGACAGTATTATTGTCTAAAAACAAGTAGGAGGGCAGTACAATCTGGCCGTGTAACCCAACACCAGCCAGATTACCTAGCTAGCTGTGCAGCAGCAACAAGTAAGGTCTTGCCACCGCTGGAGGAAATAGTACGGTCAGAGTTACGCAAGAAAACCGCCTTTAGTATCGTGCCCATCTGGCCCGACAGGAACGGAAAAAATTGATACCACCATATGGGTAGCATCACAGGTGGCAATCCGCCGACACCTTGTGAGCTACCAGGGGCACATATGGTATGCCTTCCCTGGCGATAATCTGTTTTCGACCGTCTCGACCGAACCCCATGTTAGAAACCCAGCTGAGCTGAACCCTCATCGAAGACCTGCCCCCCTCATCGGCATAGGTCGAACGGTGATGATTCCTATGCAAGCCTTTGAGGAGTGACGACCCCATGTACCATAGTTATGCAAGTGGATGGCTGATTGACGGTCTTGTTAGATACCGCCGTCACCTCGACAGTGGTGACCCCGCATAACGCAAACTACGAAAGGGGGCTATATAGGCTGAAAGGTTCATGGCTCCGGCCTGATCCTAGGTGCCAAATTTATGGAAAGGTCCTGGCTAGCACCCAGTCTGATTTCTATAGGCACCGCTTGCCGCTTCCTATAGTTACAAAGTTGGCGGAAAGGTCCTGGACTAATTCCTATCTGACAACCCCGCGGATCTAGTCAACTAGACTTTACACGTACAACAGTCGGACAACAGCCTGACCAAGGAAAGTAAGCACTGCTCACAGCTGCCTGGGAATGCGATCCCTTAATCAGATAGATAACCGCAAAGGTATCGAACGGGAGATCACTCCGGCTGCTGAGTGAAATCAGTAGCAAATGTGTAGCCTCGGGGATGGTAAGCCTACAATATCAAGGTACTGGCCCATCATGGTGTTAGACTGGAGGGGCTGTTGGTGATGGACAAATCGACCAGCCAGAGTCGCAACCTATGGATAAAGGTTCGGAGGAATCGCATTTTCAAAGAGAATTTCCCTCGACTACGGTCGTTAAAAAGCCATCCCGCTCGGTGGCCGTGGTCGTTCGGTCACGGCTCTACGATACTAATCTAGAGCTCGGAGTTCAAATCTTGGCGCGATCAGAAACTGCCTGTGGATACTAATAGATCCTGAGACCAGGGTTACGCTCAATTCCGGCACGATGGAGGAGAATTGAGAGCAGTTGTGCCGCGATGTGTTGCTCCCAATTAAAAAAACAAAACAATGACAGACGGACAAAGCTTAATCGACTCGTCTCATCATATTGACCAAGAATATATTTGGCCTACAACTTAATAATGAGACTTTTTTTAGAGATGGCAACACCGATAAACCAATGGAAGTCCATCTTTGACATACATACCATTTGAAGTTTGTATTCATAAGCTGTCAATGTCAGTATAAACATTTCGTGTTGATTGTTGACAACGTATTTTACCGGACCATGGAAAGTTTCGAAAATTCACGAAAAAAACAACATTTGCGGGAAGTTTTACTTGGACATTATTTTGCTAAGAAGACTGCAGCTCAGAGTCATATATTGCTCGTGGAAGTTTACGGTGACGATGCTTTTTCGCGTGCACAGTGTTTTCGGTGGTTTCATCGGTTCAAAAATGATAATTTCGACATTACCGACGAAGAGCGACCTGGCCAGCCAAAAAAGTTTGAAGACGAAGAATTGACGAAATTACTCGAAGAAGATTCGTGCCAAACTCAAAAAGAGTTGGCAATTTCGTTGGAAGTGACTCAGCAAGCCATATCGAAGCGGTTAAAATCACTGGGAATGATACATACGAGTATATAGTTGATATGGTCGGAGATGCATCCTTCTCTGCGTTGCAAACTTAATGACAAAGTTAATATACCCTATCACACCCGTGAGGGGTATAAAGAAAGTCAAAAAAAAACATGACACACAAATATACCCTTGTTCTTCCATTGAAGGGGTTGTGGCAGCTCTTGGCCGTATTTAAACGGGTCGTTCCGGTGCGAAGTACCCACAGCCATAGGGACGTTGGCTTTAGGTAGTACCATACTGTGTATACTTCAAAACAATTCGTTCACAACGACTGAAAGCAAGTGAGAGGGCGGTCCGATAAGTACTTAGCCTCATCGCCCGATGGCGCCACTATCGCAAGAGAAATTTACAATCGTGAAGTACATTCTCGTAGACGGCTACTGTCAAAATACCAGCCGAATCGGACTCGTAGACGTAGTTTTGTTTTGACAGCGTGTGGAAGCGGACGTGTCCCAAAGAGCAATATCGGTCGGTGATTCGATTTTTGTTTTTGGAAGGGAAATCACGCAGCGAAATCAAAGAGCGCTTGGATGCTGTGTACGGTGACTCTTCTCCTTCGATGGCGATCGTCAAAAATTGATTTAACGAGTTTCAACGTGGTCGCGCGTCCGTTTTTGATGAGCCACACCCAGGTGCCCCGAAAACGGCTACCACGGAGGATAACGTGACAAAAATCCACGATCTCGTACTGGCAGACCGCCGATTGAAGGTGCGCGAGATAGCTGAGACAGTAGCCATCTTAAAAGACCGCGTGGGTCATATCGTGCATGAAATTTTGGGCATGAGAAAGCTGTCCGCGCGATGGGTGCCGCGTTTGCTCACTCCGGACAACAAGCGCAACCGTGAGACCACTTCAGAGCGGTGTTTGACGCTGTTTAAGCGCAATCTGAAGGAGTTTCTGCATCGTTTCGTGGCCGTCGACGAAACATGGATTCAACAGAGACCAAGGAACAGTCGAAACAGTGGACTTCACCCAGCGAACGTGCTCCGAAGAAGGCGAAGACTGTCCTATCGACCGGAAAGGTGATGGCCGCCGTTTTCTGGGACTCACTAGCTGGAGAAGGGCAAAATGGTCACATAGCTCTATTATGCCGAATTATGGGGCCGATTCGACGCCGAACTGCAGAAAAAACGGCCCCATTTGGCGAAGAAAAAAGTGCTCTTCCACCATGACAACGCACCGGCTCACACCTCCGCCCTCGCCACGGCCAAATTGCTGTCCCATCCACTGTATTATCCGGATTTGGCGCCGTGCGACCTCTTTTTGTTTCCAAACTTGAAAAAGTCACTCGCCGGGCAGAAATTTGCGTCGAATGAGGAGGTCATCGCCGCCACGGAGGCCTACTTTGCAGGCCTCGAGAAAACGTATTTTTCAGACGGGTTAAAGAAGTTGGAGCAACGCTGGGTCAAGTGTATCGAGCTAAAAGGAGACTATGTTGAGAAATAAATCGCCAGTTTTCCCAAAATTTTCGTTTTTCTTTTGTAGGCTATCGGATCGCCCTCGTATGTAGTAAATTTTCGGAGAAAATGAAACATTTCTCGAAAGGGGGCGATTATTTGCTTTACTAAAAAGCGGCTTTGAGCCGATAATTAATTTGGAATATAAATAGTAACTTCTGTTCCAAAATTTTGCTAGTTTTTGGCCCTCATCCACGCGTCCCAACCTGAAGAATCTTCTGCAACTTCCGAGATAAGCGACTGAAACGTGTTACTTTTACAAGGATAGTCCCATGTATCCATCTATACACACTGGTCCCTTAAATTACGATTCAAAGCGTTAAAAAATTCAAATAAATGCGACTTTCTGGCTTGCTAAGGCCAGTAATTATTTAAAAATACCACTATAGACCAAATCTAATGCATTTTTCGAATACTTTTTTTTTCAATGATTGCAAAATACGTCAAAATGTGCTGAAGATGGAAAGCGACACACACACACACACAAATGAAAATCGATACCAAAAGAGTGTATACATGTACGAGTATTTGTATAAAAAAATGATAAGTGCAAGTAATCGTAATTTCGTGGATATATGGACACACCTATGCTTCAGAAAGCGAGTTTCAATTAAATGATAACTGATAATTTGAGACCACTGCAAGCATGATGTCTATGTACAATATACAATTCACACAAAAGTCAAGTACGAGTATGTATGTATGTACGCTAAGAGATACGCACACGTCAATCACAAAGATACATTTATTTGAAGAATGGTTTCAACTGGGATAAGATATCACTAGGCAACAAAAAAGTTGTAACTCGTTTTTGGCTAAGTTTACCAGAAAATCTTTTTGTACCAAAGCCTAGTTTGCTGTCTCAGCTAATAATGGCTGCGTTCCTGCGAACGAATCAGGTTTTGATATTTCTTGAATTCTCCTCCAAATGCTTTGTCCTCCGGTAAAATTTGTATGGACAACTGTCATGAAAATGTTCCTCTCCGGAATAGAATACTTTTCAGATCCGAAGGGGAACATTTTCATGACAGTTGTCCGTACAAATTTTACCGGAGGGGGGAAGAATATGGAGGAGAATTCGAGAAATGTCAAAACATGATTCGCTCGCAGGAACGCACCCAATGCGTGGGTTTTTGCGAACTCTGATTAAATATTTTTGGATCTGACTTTTCTCGATTTCTCCTCCATTTGCTTCCCCCCTCTGGTAAAATATGTACCGTCAATTTTTGGATCTGAAAATATTCCTCTCCGGATCTGAAAAGTATCCAAATCCGGAGGGGAATATTTTCCATTTGCTTTCCCCCCTCCGATAAAATATGTACCATCTGAATACTTTTCAGATCCGGAAGGGAATATTTTCAGATCCAAAAATTGACAATTGACGGTATATATTCTACCGGAGGGGAAAGAAAATGGAGGAGAAATCGAGTCGAAAAGTCAGAATAATGATAATTAATCAGAGTTTGCAAGACCGCAGCCAATTTGTGGCATATCGAGTAGATTAAATCCAATTGAAAACATTTTTCAGTGAAAGTTCTGGACAGTCCAGCAGAAGACTTAAAAGAAGTTAAGACACAGTAGTAGTAGTAGCAGTCAAACTGACGGATCATAACTATGCACGCATTATTTTTGATTTCAAAAAAAAAAAAAAATCTAAATCTATTTCTTTTGAATCTATCGAGATGAAAGAAAAACACACACACACAAACAAGACACTCTCGTTCTGATTGAATACATAATAAAATATTAGTAGCTAAACACCTCTGAGTAGTGGAAGTGATATGGCTGCATTGGCTGGCGGTGAATTGAAAATGTTGCGATCTCGAGCTCGTCCAGGACTTCCGACTATCTGTTGAATTGCACTAATCGATCCAGTCGTCGATCCTGACGTTGCCGTTGTCGTGGTAATGAAATTTCCATCGCCATTCATATAGTTACTTGTTGTTACCAGCGAGGAGGGTGATAATGATGACGTGGTGGTGGTGGGCGATGATCCATTTCCATTGCCATTGTTACCGCCATTCGGCCCTCCCGCGGCCAATAGATTCTTATTTGTGGTCACATGTGTCGAGGATGATATCTTAAAATTATTGAATGGTGACTTTTGGACGGAATCATTCAATGGTGGCCGAGACAATCGAATCGACGTTTAGTTGTCACAATATTCGTGTATTCGTGGTTAGTCAGGATTGAGGATTGTTGGAGGGCGCGCGCGTACCAGTAATAATGAATGCATTTTACATTACACATAAATATGAAGAAGAGATACAATGAAAAAGAAAGAATGCGATGAGTATGATGGTTTGAATTTGAATTTTTTGTTTAGTTAAAATTATTTGGAGAGAAAAAGCATAATGGGAACAAAAGTGCAAAGTCATGAAATGGAAATGATAAGAAAATATTCCTCCATTGGTTTGGATCCTAGTTGAAAATGGCAAATATCTTAAGGCACGATGCAGAGAAAAAGCAATCAAAAATACGAATTTTAGGGGACTCTGTAACGGGCCAATTCGACCTTGTGTAATTTACTCTATCTGTGTAATAATCGGTTCCACTAATGTATTTGATCTCGATTTATTCAAAATCATCTGCATTTGTGAAGAATCGTTACAATTCAAAATTTGACATTTATGGTTAGGCCGCTGTAAACAAATTGTTACGCGAACTTCTGGGAAATAGGTGCAGGGATTAGGCTAGATTAGAAGAGTGCAATAAGGTGTGCCCTTCTTTTACTTGTCAGTGCGGGACAATCGCACAACAGATGCGAAATGCTCTCTTCCTCGTCCTCGCAGCTACGACATAAGTCGTTGTAGGGGACCCGAAGCCTTCTGGCATGATCTTCAATAAGGCAATGGCCGATGACGAACCCCCCCCCCCCCCCCCCCCCCCCCCAACAAATTGCCAATGTTTTGTCTACCCATCGACAAAAGCCTGGTCGCCCAACGTAATGGACGGTTTGGTGGGCATCCGAAGATACCCGTGGGGACGGAAGCTAGCATAATGACCGTGAAGATCGGGCCATGCCATCTGACGAAGAAAAAGGCCCCTCAACGAGCTAAACAGCGACCTATGCTTGCTGTAGCTCAGTTCGGGAGACGTGGGCGGGCTCGTTGCCCCTGTCCTTTACGTATTAATAAACATTCATAGACCTGGGAAAGACGATACAAATATGGGAGGCAAAAATGGGGAATAATAAAAACAAAATGGGGCGATAAGGATGGAATGGTTGGCGGACGGCGTAGATGCCCTCGCGCTCGCATCGAGTTCGGTTATAATGGGACCCTCGGCCTCTGGTTTCGTACCACCGACAGATCACTACTCATCAGGTGCTGCCTTCGATCTACCGGTGGAAGCAGCACTACCAGACCATCGTATGGTTCATTTTATGGTTTTCTATTAAGACAATGACAGACTTAGGGAAATATGAGCTGCCCGATGGCAAATTGTTGCGCAGCCGTGACGGTGGACGTCAAGAATGCTTTCAGTTCGACAAGCTGTAAATGTATTCATTTGTCTTTGCGGAGGGTAGGTGTGCCTGACTATTTGGCGGTTATAGAATTCTGCAGTACGAAACCAGCAAAGGATCAAGAGAGTACATAATGTAACAGCATCTGCTCCATGTGGCCCAGTTGACGTTTCGTTGGCATAAACTACTTTCGGAGAATGCAGTTGCCAGCCTGCATTTCCTGCACCCCTATTTAGCTGCCTACCTGCGACAAGTCGGACGTTCCTATGGCTTATTATTACGCCCCGCACCACAGGGGGAAGACAACACAAACATCCATGGCCACGAACGTCATCGTGGGCGGGATTCGAACCCGAAACGTCAGTAGTCCGATATGAGACGGATGTCTCTACGCTCAGTGCGTCGGTCGTATTCAAGTGACCTCGAGTGTATGTGTAAACGAATTGGAATGTTCAGGAATGTGAATACATAAATAGAACTCGGTGGGTATGAATTAGTTCTACAACTGATTGTTTTGGTAGCTAACGCTGCAAGTGTTTAAGAAGTGTTACAAGAGATGGCTGTTGCAGTGACTCCTCAAGGGCAACGTACACCTCTTGAGGTGGTTCTCAGTTGCCAGATTGGCAACTCATCTGGCAACTGAAAACCACCTCAAGAGGTGTTCGTTGTTCTTGAGGAGTCACTGCAACAGCCTCCTCTGGTAAAGAGCTTAAAATCTGCAGCGAGAGAAAGCGTGAAGGCATAGTCGGAGGTCGATGGCATCGAAGTTGCTAGCGAGTAGTAAGAGTCCCACTTCTTTACATATATATGAACGACTTGAGCGATGAACACAGCAATTAGTTGTACAACCGACTCGTTTAGTACCTAATGCTGAAGTGTCGGGAAAGGATTACCAATCTGGCAACCGAGAACGAGTTCGTTGTCGTCGAGAAACGACTGCAACAGCGATCACCTCTAAAAAGTTTAAAGGAGCCCCTAGACGATCAAGCCACTTGATCGAAATCTAGCGACAATCGACTGAATCAAGCGGGATTGACCATCTAGGGACCGGTTTGACGCTTGAGCCAAGCGTTGACGGTGATTGGTAGAAAGTTTGATTGACTCAAGCGATTAACGAGGGTGCTTGCATTGCGTCAATCACTCGATAATTGCTGAGTAAGTTTCCATTATGATGAGTTCCAGAGTCTGGGGAGCAATGGTGCACATGAATTTCAGGTCTTCCACATCCATGCTAGAAGCTAGGTACCTCAATGTGATACAAAGTCTCTGAGTTGTAGGAGTCGCTTCACGCATATTTGTATCCTTTTTACCTTTTTTGAGCCGTACTAACTTCAGTAAAAAATCAAAACTCTTTTGGTTTTCTAAATTCTTTGTGAAATTCCTGTAGTCTTCTGGTTCCGGATTGCGGAGAAAGTTTGGTAAATGTTTAGGAGTGAAGCGGTTCCTCATTTTATACCACTCCTTGGACCAACGTCATTTCCTCTTATTTTTTCCACTTGAGGGCAACCAATGTCATGGCAAGAAAGGATTTGGCCTTTCTTGGAAACCATTGCGACACTTCACTTCACACTCTTTCCGAGTCGGAAACTCAACTGAGAATGAGTTTTGATCAAAGACTTGAAGAGTTGATTGAGAGTTTATTGAAGCGTTGCTTGAAGAGTTGATTGACCGTGTAGAAGGTTGATTGAATCGTCCGTGCTTGATGGGACTGCAACCGATTGATCAAGCGGCTTGATCGTCTAGAGACCCCTAAACATCTGCGGCTAAAGAAAGCCTGACAGCCAAAGATCGACGGCATCGCTGGCGAATAGTAAAGGTGTGAGTTCCAAGGACGCGACTCAGTGACTTACGTTTGTGACTGTGGAAAAAACTATCATAACAGAGCACTATTTGTGTGTATTTTACGTGGAAATATAGTCGTACAACTACAGCTTGCATTCGACGATCTCCTAAACTTTAAAATACACACGAATAGTGCTCCGTTATGATTGTTTTTTTTTCACAGTCGTAAACGCAAGTCGCTCAGTCGCGGCATTGGAACTCACACCTTAAGGGTACTTTTTATATGGTTCAGGAGCGACGATTCCTAAAGGACATATCCAAGCGAGCACAAAGATATTTGCAATCGACAATAGGAACTGCCTTTACCATTTTATTACTGCAGCATTAATCTAATAAATATTATAATGTGGCAATGACGTTATGACAACAACAAAAAAGTCAAAATTCAAAACAAAAATCAAAAAAATAAATATCAGGAAGCTCAATGAACATGCGTTACTCTCTCTCTTTCTCTCTCTATCTAACCTTATTATTTGCACTATTTATGGTTTGATCCTGCTGTTGTGATTGTTGATGTTGTTGCAATTGTTGTTGCTGCTGTTGTTGTTGTATGGATGGCATATCGGTGAAACTACCCGTCGAATGTGATGTTGTGACAAACTTGTAATCTTTTTCGGCCGCTAAATCTAATCCACTATGAAAGGATGGTGATTTGGGTATTCTTAAACCGGCTACACTGCCGGAATACAGCATAGCACTGGCAACAACCATTTCATTAAAACACTTTGCATTTCATTATTATTAACAATCGAACACGTTCGATTTTTGTTTTTTGTTAATTATTATTATTATTATTATAATAAATAGACTTGTCTTTTACTTTATCCTCGCAATTTCTTTCTTATTTTGTTATGTGTTTTGTTTGCTTTTTTTCTCAGTCTATCTTTAGTCAAAACTGTAGAAAATATATTGCACTTTTTGATGAAGACCGTGGCGAAAAACAATCAACGGAATTATCTTTTGTTCATCATATAGATACGTTATTATTAAACAATTACAAACGTTGATATGTGCATAGAAATGGATAATTTGATTTCGTGTATGTTTTCTTCGATAAACGCTACGCCTTAAGACACGACATATAACATCGGCAATTTGTTGTATACTTTTCTTTAATTTCAGTCAGTTTTTTTTAAGAAGCGTTATTTAATTATCTGCAGACGATTGATTATAGTTAAGTAGATTGTTGTTAGTACAAAAAAGGTTAGTTTTATAAGCTTAATAGTATGATAATGAGGTATACAAAGTCTTAGTTATTTCATGAAGTTACAATGATATATTAGATGCCTGCAACAAGAAAAATTTAGAAATATATTTACAAAGACACTTCCACGGAAAACGGGCGAAAAAATGACAAAGGAAAAATAAGGACAGAATATGAATACATTATATGAGAAAAGCGACACGGAAAAGCCTCAAATTCTATAGAATACCGTTGAAAGACAAATGTACTGGCCAGTGTTCACAAGTGAACCGTTGGAAAAAGTTGCCTAGAGAAGTAATTCCTATGTGACGACTAAAGCTGCGCGACTACAATCGCGTTGTCAAATTGTTATGGAACGGTTTAAGTCGCATTCGTTCGTCGTATAGGCATTGCTCCTTAAACATTCGCGGCCGAGCTACTATCGCTCGGCGACTGTAACAAAAAAAAAAACACCATAATAGAGCACTATTTTCGTGTATTTTAAGTTTTGGGAGATCGTCGGATGCTGGCTATACTTGTAGTTAAATAGTACCACATAAAATACCTACAAATAGTTAGGCCCGTTATGGTTGGGTTTTTGACGGTCGCCAAGCGATAGTCACTCAACCGCATCAAAAAGGATGAACCTTAAAGTAGCAATTCTTATGCAACGACTAGAGCCGCGTAGCTACAATCGCACTGTCGCACGGCTCTAGTCGGGCATAGGAGTTACTTTTTTAAGGTTGGTCTTGCTAGACGCGATTCAGCCACTATCGCTTGGTGACTGTTAAAAAACCGACCATAACCGATCATTATTATTGTGTATTTTATGTGTAGGTGTTTGGCTACAGGTACAGCCGCCATTTTATGATCTGCCAAATTGAAATTCTAGGCCGAACTAAAGCAGTTCCAAAATATTTAATATTATTTTAATAGTTGAGTGTATTTACCCAAGGCGAATGGGCGGGATGAGAAACTTTTGTCATGCTGTTTTGATTTAGTTGTTATATAATGACGTACGAAATTCAATGTGTTTTCTTTTCTTCTTTAAACAAATAGGTTAGGTTAGGTTAAGGGGCTGCCGTGCTACACACAGCACACTTAGGCCTCCGAAGGCCCGTTGTGACACCACCTGGAAAAGAAAAACCGTCTCCTTAAGAGGGCTGCGTATCAAACCAGCCCGTGCTACTGATATAGCGATTTAACCGGAAGACGCATATATTCTTAAGGTCATCCAAATCATGGAAGATCCGCGAGCCCAGAAAGTAGCCCCTCCTACCAGCCAAGGCCGGACAATGACAGAGAAAGTGGAGGATGGTCTCCTCCTCCTCCTCATCTCCACAACTCCTGCAGAAATCATGATGGGGGATATTGAGCCTCCTGGCATGCTCCCCGATTGCGCAGTGTCCGGTAATACATAACTCCGATAACTCTGCCAATGTGCCTCCTATTCATTGAAAGCAGGGCGGCAGAGCGGCCGGAATCTAATATCGGCCAAATCGACCTTGTCGTATTGCATGTTGCCCCGTTGAGCCATCTTGTATTGGCCCTGTTGACAGCAGTGGCCTTAATCGCCGATTTACACATAGCAAAAGGCATTGCTATATCCTCCAATCTTACGTCAAACCCCCCAGTTCTGCCTTCCCGAGCCAGATCATCCGCCACGCAGTTTCCCACGAAACCACTATGGCTCGGTATCCAGCACAGGGTGATGTTAAAGAAGCCACCCACCTCTTCCAGAGCTGCGCGGCAGTTCTTAATGGTTTTAGAAGTTATCGAGACGGACTCGAGTGAGCGAATAGCCGCCTGACTATCCGTATAAATACCGATGTCCCTTGCAGTGATGACAGAACTGCTTAGACGGGACAAGGCCAACGAGATCGCCGAGATTTCCGCCTGTAGGATACTGCAGAAATCAGGAAGACGAGCTGACAGGGTGATTCCCAGGTCTTCGGAAAATATACCAACCCCGACCCTTTCGTCGGTCTTTGAGCCATCCGTATAGATCGCCACAAGATCCGAGGTGGAAGGCATATCTTCCATCCACTGGCTCCTCGTCGGAATCACACTAGTGAAGTTTCTGCCGAAATGTTAACCAGGGGGTGTATAGTCTGTCTCTGTAGGGAGATTCAGGTCGCTCAGTATAGTGGAGTGCCCCTTATTTAGCGCCCGCCACTGCCCCGCCTCACGAAGGCGCAGAGCCGTGTTAGCCGCCTGTTGTTCTCCCTGAATATCCAGCGGAAGCAAGCCGAGTATCATATCGAGTCCGGCTGACGGGGTGGTCTTAAAAGCCCCCGTGATGGCCATCGTGGCCAGCCTTTGCACCTTTTCTAACAGACCACAGTAGGCCGCCGTTCTAAGTGCTGTCCACCATACACAAATACCGTACAACAATATGGGACGTACGACAGCTGTGTATATCCAGTGTACCGCTTTCGGCTGAAGGCCCCAGTTCTTACCTATGGCTCTCCTGCACGAGTATAGCGCAACAGTGGCCTTCTTTACTCGTTCCAGAATGTTGAGTTTCCACTGTAATTTCCTGTCAAAACCTAGAAATTTGGCCTTATCAGAGAAAACCAGATTAGTTCCCGCCAGGGTAGGAGGCACAATAGGGGGAATCGTGTGCCTTCTAGTGAACAACACAAGCTCCGTTTTATCCGGGTTGGCCTTGAGGCCGCACCGATTAGCCCACTCCACTAGAATGGAAAGAGCATTCTGCAACACACCACTAAGGATTTCAGGAAACCCTCCCTTGACGGCAATGGCGATGTCGTCCGCATAGGCAATAACTTTGCACCCAATCTTCTCCAGATCCACTAGCAGTCCGTTGACCGCTAGATTCCAGAGCAAAGGGGACAGAACACCGCCTTGAGGGGTTCCCCTACAGACAAACCTGGATGCCGCCGATGTACCCATGGTTACATGAATAAGTCTTGAACTGAATAACATATTGATAAGTGCGCAGAGCGACTCACTGACCTGCAGACTCGAGAGCGCCTCAACGATTGCACTTGGTAGTATATTGTTGAAAGCGCCCTCAATATCCAGAAAAACGACCATCGTGTATTCCTTTTGCTCCAGAGATTTCTCAATGAAACTAACCAAGGAATGCAGTGCCGTGTCCACCGATCTGCCCTTCCAATAAGCATGCTGCGACATGGATAAGGAGCGCGCCGATATTGGTTTTAAACAAATACTAAGAAGTGAAATTCGCAAAGTTTTTCTTTTCATCCAGAACCTCTACAGCTGGTGACCCCAACAAAAGTAACACAACTTGCAAGCGGAGAACTACCAATAAAGTTTCCGAAGCCGACATACTGTACGTAAACGGAAAATGTATACACACCGAACGCTAGTCCATACGAGTCGGAAGAAACGAGCCACGCAGCAAGCGCCATTTTCTCATCGCCGTGTGAAAAGATCCTGAGTTCACGTACACAGTCTTCGCTATTTTACTGACATCTGGCTAAATTACGGCATATCGACGGTTCCAAGAAAAACACGCTCTCAAGACAAAATGCCGACCCACGGAAATCTGAACGGAATTCCAGCTGATGAAACCAGCAGTGTTAATGGTAGTCGGCAGGATATCGATGCCATTCCGCCACCGTCAGCTGCGCCGATCGAAATATGCAAGATCGGCATAAAACTACCAGCATTTAGTAGACGTGATCTCGATTTATACTTCAATCAAATGGAATAGTAGTCCGGATGGCGCAACGGTTAGCACGTTCGCCTTCTACGCACTGGGCCCCGGTTTGATTCCTACTGAATGCGGTAGTTTTTGATAAAAAAAAGGGGATATACGTGTCGGACTATGAGCCCACTCAGCTGTTAAATGAGTACCCATTTATGGGGTAAATAACTCGGTTGAGCGTGTTGCTGATCAGGATCACACACCTCTGCACAAGATATACCGTCATGATCTAGAAAATGAGATGATGCTAACTCATCTGGAGGCCAGATGTTGACGAGGCCATGCTCCTGAAGGGGTCCAGGCAATAAACAAGACATTCTACCTAGTGGCGAGTAGCAGGTATTTACCGAAGGGCAAGTAGTGTGGATGGGTTGCCTTTGGCTGCCAGGCGGTCTTTACTTGTTGCTCACCGATTATTCGCTATTCTCGCGGCTTGTCGGTTCTCCGTATTCGATTTTTTTTTTGCTCTCGCAAAATATTCCCAGAGCGACTTGATGATTTCGTCGTAGGCCAAGTACCCAACGAGCTTCACGATAACCACTTTGACTGATTTTCACTTGGCAATTGGCAAGGAGTTGCTGGATAATCGGTGAATATCTGATAACACTCTCAGAGAAAAATTATCTACGCCACTGTAGTATATTTCCAACACCCACTTTTTGCGGGAACATGATCACCGAGTGCGACAATAACCAGAGGGCAAAGTGGCACACAAAAAGTTACCGAGAATATCGGCGGATATTGCATTCAGCAATATTTAACTGCCGATGAATCACGGAATCTGGGGCGGACGTATGTGAATTCAATTCGTTAGCCGCACGCAACGCCTGCCGGCATTTACGCTAACCTTAAGCGGCTGAAGTTAACCAATTTCTTTCTTGGGCAAAAAAAAGGCCGTTCTTTACCCCAAGAAGTGAAGGAGTATCACCGAGCTTCAGGATATAATCATTCACTCTCCCTAAAGAGGTTTACGTCATATCAGTTTTAGTCCAGCTAACGGTCGAGCTTATATATTCTCCATCCGTTTTTCATAAATTTTCGATAAAATTCGATGGAGAATGAATGGCAGAACGAATAATATAACTCGACCAATAGCAAGACTGGTGGCTGGACTGAAACTGGTATATGATGTCCAAAACCCATTATCATTCATTCAAAAAAATATCTTATCTCTACACAACATCACGTTCTAATTATGCTTGCCCATCTAAACATTTTCACTCACTTGAGAAAATCCCAATTACCATTACATACCGTAGAAAAGTAGCAATTAAAAGCTCAACAGATTAAATCATAACCTGGCAGATTTTTCGCAAAGTGGAAATTTGTTGTTTTCTTCATGCACCGCTAACGCTATATGTATTCCCAAATAATGACTGGGCATTTCAGATTAACATACATATGTATGATATATTCTATAGGTGGGTTTTTTTTTGTACAACGGGTTGGATTAGGGGAACTCGTGGAGCAGCTAGGTCGACCAGTAGTTCAGTGCGTAGAGGCGTCAGTCTCATGTCGGACTACGCGCGTTACGGGTTCAAGTCCTGCCCACGGAGTTCGTGGCCATGGATGTTTGTGTTGTCTTCCCCCTGTGATGCGGGACGTTATAAGAAGCCACAACATCTTCAGACTTGTTGCAGATAGGCGGCTAAATGGAAACAGGAGCAACGTGCATTGTCCGAAACTGGTTTATGCCAACGAAACGTCAGGTAAGCCACATGGAATAGTTGACGCGCTATGCCTCAATTCGCGGTCGGTGGCCGTGGTCGTTCTGTCACCACTCTACGATACTTATCTAGAGCTCGGAGTTCAAATCTTGGCGCGATCAAAAACTGCATGTGTGTACTAGTAGAACTTCCACAGTGCTCCGAGCTTGTCAGTATAAAGACGGCGCAGATAGGAGGTGCATGCTAGCAACTAGCCTTTGAAACGTCAACAAGGCATAAAAATGCTAGAGATATTGACACGCCCATGTTCCTGGAGGGGTCAAGGCAATTAACATGTCCCAAGTAGGGGCCAATGGTTAGCTATCCAGGTTAACTTTTTAAATGTCATGTTGTCTACCCTGATTGGCTTGAAAATTGACAGTTGCTTTCAGAATTCGTACGTTTCTGTTCATGTGACAAGCAATTATGAATACGGCCCCCTAAATTAAGAATGAATTGTACGCATTGATTAATGCATCATCGTCGGAACTTGACACCAATTGTAAAATTAACGACAAGCATACCAATAGGCACGTTTTTTCATACAATTGTGCAATCTATCGAGTGCAGGTTAACCAGTAACCACGGCACTGATCCGTACGTTAGTAGTTGTAGTAATGCATGGAGATGCTCTAACCTGCACCGAATAGATATTCAAAAAAAACACATCTTATATCTCAAAATGAATTTTAAGAATTATTCATCGTTGGAATAGAAGAAAATGTACGAGTACATACAACACTTTAGAGATGCATAAAGTATCTCACGGTCGGTTTAATCTGTCTCTATTCGTATCTCGACTCACATTGCATTTCAATCATTTTTTTTTCTTTCTTTCATCCTATCAAGTTCAAACACCATACTTACTTTTCATTCTTTTTGACCGTGAAGATTCACTTCTTTATCAGGTCAGGGCTAAAGATTTTTAGCTAAAATTATAAAATAAATGGATCTATAAAGTGGAGAGATAACAACAAACCCAAACCCAAATTCACTTGTGATGCTGCTGTGTATTATTGAATAAAAGAAGACGTCAGCCGAAAGTTTATGGCCCGAAAGTTTACGACCGAAAGCCATAAAAACGATGCTTATTGAGTCGTAATGACTCTTTTTATTGATTTGATGCATTTCTTTTTTTATTTTCTCTCTAACCGCTGAATACAGTGCCGCATTAGCCAGAACTAAAATATATTCTGAAGAATATCTTATAATGAATTGGAGTAGAGCGAAATTATAGCTCCTTTACGGTTCATTGTGATAATTACTAAGTGCCCTGCGAACCAGGTCACGATTAAGTTATCAATGAGCTCTCTGAGTGTCTGAGTCTCTGGACGAAAGTCATCAAGAAGTTTGATCTATTCGAGGGACTAATCTCACTTATATAATTTCAAATTATATGATGAAATGACGAATTGATACATGACCAACCAGTGAACTGATACATAAGTATCATTGACGAATTTATCAGGGCGTTACCAGCAAGGTCATCAATCCAGCTAACAATCATGAAAGGCATCATGACCATTGTTCTATCTGCGGGACAAGTCATTTATGTATTTCTCAAGCATATAATGAAACCATATATGACCACCTACAAGTCCCTACATGAGTACCACTGACGAATCCATCAAGCCGACTTGTATATGCGATCGCAGAGTAATGAAAGCAGAACGAGTCGACGGAGCGAGATTGGGAAGACGACCGAGAGCTCAGTATATGCGGACACCGAGCAGCTATTGAGGGGGCAAAGACCTTTTCCATAGTCCTCCGCGTGGGCGCCCCCTGGTAACGGCAGTGTATCAATTCGCTGACGGCCAATGTCTTAGCGATAAGACAGTTTGGAAAAGGCAGATAGCTGTAGCCTGAATGGCTGACAAACACCTAAGCGTCTCAGGTCTAGTAGGATGGAATGACTTGCGTAGTTGGACCTGCTACATAGTTGTGTGGGCTCCAGCACGTTTATTAAACCATCTGAAGCAGCTATCTCCGAGGCCATCCCCTGAATCGGGTTAAGCGACGTGCTGACAACTCGTCCTTGTAAAAACCACTCCATGTCAAGAAACCTGGAACAAAAGCCTCGGATTGGACGGATCAACAACGACGACCACGCAAACGAATAAAGGATTATTCTTTCGGATCCTGGAATGTACGCCCCCTGAACAAACCGGGGGCCGAGAAGGCCCTCCTTCAACAGGTCGAAAAGTACAAACTGAGCATTACTGCAGTCCAGGAAACAAAGTGGCTTGGCAGCGAGATTAGTGACAAGAAATCGCACACAATTTTTACAAGTGGCAAACCATCGGGCCGCAAGGAGTTTGGAGTAGCATTTATAGTGGACAATCACCTCAAACCGCATATTACTGACTTCAAACCCATAAATGAACGGCTGTGTGCGATTCGCATCAAGACTCGATTCTTCAATCTCTGGCTCATCAATGTGCATGCCACCACTGAAGTTAAAGAAGACGCAGTAAAAGACGAGTTCTACGCCCGCCTTGAAACTCTCTTCGACTCACTTGCAACAAACGACGTCAAATTGCTGCTGGGAGACTTTAACGCGAAAGTCGGGAATGAAAGTTGGCATCGGGGGACCTCTGGAGGCCACAGCCTCCATGAAGAATGTAACGATAACGGCCAGCGACTTATCGACTTCGCCTGCAGCAGGAATCTAGTCGTAAGCTCTACGTGTTTCCCGCATCGACGCATTCACAAGCAGACCTGGAAGTCTCCAGACGCACATACCGTCAACCAAATTGACCACGTCCTCATTTGCAGAAGATGGGCGTCTAGTGTCATGGATGTCCGCTCTTATCGAGGAGCAAACTGCGACTCAGATCATCACTTGGTGAAGACGACCTACAGATGTAGAATCTCCTCAGTGCACCAGTCAAGAATCAGCCCTCCCAAAATCTTTGCGGTTGATAAGCTCTTGAGTGATGCTACAGCGGTGGCGTATACTACCGCCCTTGAGGAAAAACTATCACCTATGCTACACAACATCAGCAACACAGGCGTCCATGGGTTCTGGGAAGAACTCAAGGGTACCATCAAGGATGTCGCAGAGAAGGTCGTGGGATATAAAGCCCGGCGAGCGCGAAATGACTGGTTCGACGAAGAATGCAAAAATTAACTTGACGCGAAAAACGAGGCCTACAGACAATGGATTCAACGAGGAACCAGAGCCAGAAGAGAAAAATATGACGAGCTACGGCGAATATCGAATAGAATAATTAGACGTAAGAAGCGTAAATACTTTGACGAGCAGTTGCTGAACATAAACGAAAACTTAGCTAATAGGAACACCAGACAAGCGTACAAACTAGTAAATACAATTAAGAACGGCTACCAACCCAGGACTAGCCTTTGTAAGGACAAGGATGGAAACATCATCAGCGACACCGATGGTATTAACAAACGATGGGCCTCTTATTTTGAAGAGCTTCTAAACCGACCATCTAACATCCCCACACAGGAAGCTCTCGACGATATTGTTGATCTAGGCCCACCCATTCAACCCCCGACAGTAGAGGAAGTTGATCTCGCCTTGCGGTCACTAAAACGAAATAAAGCGCCGGGCGCTGACGAGATCCCAGCTGAACTGCTAAGATTCGGTGGAACGAGTTTAGTTGATGCCATACATCAATTACTCCTGCGAGTATGGGAGAACGAGGAGATCCCAGACGATTGGCGCAGAAGCATCATCTGTCCAATTCATAAAAAGGGAGATAAACTGCGGTGTGAGAATTACAGGGGCATCTCACTAGTTTGTACGTCTTATAAAATTTTGACGAAAATTCTGGAAAATAGAATACAACCGTACGCAGAACGAGTCATTGGCGAATATCAAAGCGGTTTCAGACCTGGTCGCTCCACAACCGATCAGCTCTTCTCAGTCAAACTGATACTCCAGAGGTGCTGGGAATACAACGTAAACGTATCCCAAATCTTTGTCGACTTCAAGCAGGCATACGACAGTATCGATCGTGGAGTACTGTACAACATCATGCTGCAATTTGGTATACCGGCAAAATTAGTGCGACTGACAAAGATGACGATGACCAACTCCGTCTCACAAGTCAGGATCCAGAATAGACTTACTGATCTATTTGAAACACGCACTGGTTTGAAACAGGGCGATGGACTGGCACCGACGCTCTTCAACCTAGCACTGGAATACGTTATTCGGGCCATGAATATGGACAACAGCAAGACGCTACTCATCAAGTCGACACAATTAGCAGCGTACGCCGACGATATCAACATCATGTCCCGAAGATTGGCTGACGCAGAAGAACTTCTGCATAAGCTCGATACCGCTGCAAAGGAAGTTGGATTACGTATTAACGAGGGTAAAACTAAAATAATGATGCAATCGGTGACAAGGACACCTGCACAACCGAGCATCAACGTGGGGGACCTCAACATCGAGTTCGTGAACAACTTCATCTACCTGGGTTGCAACCTGTCAAGGGACGCCAACGAAACTGACGAAATCAAGCGACGGATACAGTTAGCTAATAAGACTTTTTTCTCGGTTCTCCCCATAATGAAATCGAAACATGTGCACAGAAACACGAAGCTCCGCGTGTACAAAACCATTATACGACCAGTGCTATGCTATGACTGCGAAGCATGGACCCTAACTCAAGCCTCCGAAAACATGCTAGACACTTTAGAACGTAAGGTTCTACGGCGAATTTTCGGGGCTGTTTGCGATCGAGATGGATGGCGCATCCGGTACAACCATGAGTTGTAGGAAATGTACGATGAGCTGCAAGTCTCGAAAATCGTCAAACTACAACGACTTCTATGGGCAGGGCATGTACAAAGAATGGACGATGATCGCATGCCTAAGAGAGTAATGAATGCAGAACGAGTCGACGGAGCGAGACTGCGAGGACGACCGAGATCTCGTTGGGAGAGCTCAGTAGGTGTGGACGCCGCGCAGCTGCTGGGCTCCCAAAATTGGAGGACGCGGTCACGTGACCGAGATAATTGGAGGACAATGATCCAGGCGGCCAAGGCCCGACGTCGGGCTGTCGCGCCACGATGATGATGATGATGAAATCGATCTCTAGACAGCCTTCGGAGCTATGCATTGTTGTGAATGCTGTCTCTTACAACAGTCATGTTAAACGGCTTCGGTCGATTCACAAAAAAAAAATCTTTGAGGAATGTAAAGGGCTTAACATATAAGAGTTAAACCACCAGCCGCGTTAAACCACCCGTCAGACCAGCCATTAGACTATGCACTCGACCATTTATTACTTGGGCGACGCAGAGGCGTAAGTCTCATGTCTGACTACGGTCGTTACGGGTTCAAGTCCCGTCCACGGCGTTCGTGGTCATGGATGTTTGTGTTGTCTTCCCCCTGTGGTGCGGGGCGTAATAATAAGCCACAACATCTTCCGAATTGTCGCACGTTGGCGGCTAAATGGGGCGGGAGGTACATACATGCTGGCAACGTGCATAGTCTGAAACTGGTTTATGCCAACGAAACGTCAGCTAAGCTACATGGAACAGTTGACGCGATATGCCCTACTAGGGGTTAGAGCAAATGAGTATCTGATACATGGTCTAATGGCTGGTCTTATAGGTGGTATAAAGCCCTTAAGGGCGTCTCCGAATACTGAAACTATAGATAGATATTATGTATTTTGAAAGACTTTGGTTCGATTTCTATACCTTAGGATTTTCTTTAAACCTCCGAGGGAGGGAGAAACGTCCGACCGGTAGCGCAGTGTGTTGAGGCATGTCTCATGTTTGACTACCGGCGTTTCGGGTTCGAATCCCGTCCACGACGACGTTCGTGGCCATGGATGTGCAGGAGCTGCATGCTGGCAACTACATTCTCCGAAACCAGTTTATGCCAACGAAACGTCAACTGGTCCACATGGAAAAGTTGACGCGCTATGCCCCACAAGGGGTTAGGGCAATTGAGTAGGCTAGGAACCTTATTATGTCCGCAATGAAATATGACAGAATTTTCTGGGGTGTAGCATTCTACGCCGTTTTATAATGATGACCTTTACCGAATCCACATTTCATGAACTATTTCTCAAACAACTGTCTCCTATTCTTCGAATAAACACAGAAAATAGAATAGCCAATTAAATATGTAAATATCACAAGCAACAGCGGTTCCATACGCTCGTTTGTGCGCCCTGTAATCAAATCATCAATCGACATCGTCTCGAGCTCATATGCATCATAAATTCATATGTAGAACATACAATTTCGGCACAATAAACATTACCTTGAATATTGGAATTGGGTACACCGGGTATATTGGTCGGGTCTGACTGATTAATCATCCTCCCTTCGTTTCAACAGCCACGCTGAACATTATGTTGTGGTCCCATATGATATATGGATTTTTGGGACATCCAATCGATGACAAAGTTTGCTTGTCGCGATACGAAAAGGTCGTAAAAAATGTTGGCTCTAAAAATCGATTGATTTCAACATGCAAGCAACCCCCGCCCGGTTCACCCCATATTCCCATAGTTCTTGTTCTTGTTTTTTGGTGTAATAAACACCCATTACCACGTCTAGGAGAGAATTCGTTAATTCCAGCTATAAACAATTGTATAAACACGGCAATGAATAAATTGAAAGCATAGTTTGCTGTTTATTAAATGTGTTTAGCACGTGATTATTCTTTGGACTTTGGTGTTGAGGTGAAAAAAATTTAATTTTTCTTTTGTGGTAAAATCCTATGCAGGATGAATGTTTGGATCGTATTTGGAACAAGGACAAATTGGTATTAAATTTAGGTTTCTGGGATATCATTTATAAGGGGGAAAACAGACTAATGTCGTGCTCATGGTTTACTTCGAAACTCTGCCAGCCAATTTCGATAAATAATAAGTGGGTAAAGAGTCGAAAGCTAAAAGATCGCCCGTTTGAACCTATCTCCGCGGACATGTGCCAATCAGTGTTATTCGCCAGCCTCCAGTCGACTCAGTCTGCGAATGATTTTTATCAAATCCATGATAAAAGTTTGTAGTCCGGATGGCGCAACGGTTAACACGTTCGCTTTCTACGCCCTGGGCCCCGGTTCGATTCCTACTGAATGCGGTAGTTTTCGATAAAACAAGGGGATTTACGTGTCGGACTATGAGCCCACTCATCTGTTAAATGAGTACCCATTTATGGGGTAAATAGCTCGGTTGATCGTGTTGCTGATCACACAACTCTGCACAAGACCGTCACGATCTAGAAAATGAGGTGATGCTAACTCATCTCGAGGCCATGGTTCAAATTGGACTGTTGCGCCAGTTATTTATTTATTTTATGATAAAAGTTTATCGAAATAAAATCTGGACGAGTTGGTACACGACGAGGCAACGCTTCAATGGTGCCAAGACAACGTTACCACGATAGATGGTCTCTGAGAGAGTGCTCAGCTCGAGATAGTCGAGAGGGACCAAGTCCCAATGGTACCCAAAGCAAAACTCCTACTTCCAAGAAGCTAACGTTGAAGTTCTTTCAAAGACAGAACTCCGACATCTCCACTGCGGAATGGGTAGTTCTTCGCGTTACTGAACACCCCGCAGAACGTAATTCTGCAAATAAATAAGTAGGTGGAAGACCGGCCTTATCCGAGATTCGGGAAGATGAGATGTGGCATGGGAATCGTTTTCCTCAAGCTTAAAAAGCGAAATCCCATGGACAGGGTTCACCTCTTTTTATCGAAAACTACTGAATTCAGTAGGAATCGAGTCGAGTGCATAGAAGGCGAACGTGCTAATCGTTGCGCCATCCCGACTATCGTAAATAAATTTGCATATAACAAATAAAGTACTAATTTCAATTGGCACCTTTCTATCTAGTTCGCCAATATCTAGACAGATCGAAACACACTGACTGTGAAACTCTTGTTATATCAGAAGATCAGACCTAGCGCTCAATTAGACAGACAGGTTCATTAGCTTCTAACACACTCCATTTCTCTCTCAATTTACGGTGAACATTCATACCGGTCTATGAATAATAACATCTTTTTTTTCCGAAGAATTTTATCAGTAACAGAGCATCTTTTAAACGGAATTAATTTGATATTATTCTTTGCGTGATACATTCCAATTAACGAAACATGAAAAAAAGAAGTGAAACTCTAGTTTTGCTGCTATCTATTCTCACACGATAAACATTCTCCGAGATATGCACACACATCTGGACTATTATTTTATCCAAGAGCAAACGAATAAAAAAAAATGGAACAAAATAATAAAAATTAAACAAAAAAGAAAAACCTAAATGATAATTTAATCTAGATAAACTCTTGTACATTTATTTGTTTGGCTTAGCAGATAGTCGAGTGTTGTGGTGTGTGACGACTGTCGTCAAAAGGAAAAATGTGTTCCGTGCTATTGTTCGTGAAGATGAGCTCATTTCGTATTCAACACACGTCGCTATTTTATTGTGAATGTATTAATTTGTTAATTGTGTATAACTACGAGGATATTATTGTTTTCCCTATATAATTAGGACAGTTAGCCCTTTTGGACGATTGGAATCAATTATTCCATTATTTCTATTCCATTAAAGAATAGGGGAACAAGAGAGAATCGAACGCCATGGATTTAAAATGTTTAACATGAAACAGTGCAATTGGAAATTGAGAACATTCCTAGTTGACCGGGCGACGCATAGTGGTTCGCGTCTTTGACCAATAGTAGGGTTTTAATTGAGATGATTTTGCACTCCCCTTGTGTAATGAACTGTAGTCTGGTCGTGCTGCTTCCATCGCCAAATCGAAAGCAGCACCTGAGGGGTAGTGATCTGTCGGTGGTACGAAACCAGAAGCCGAGGGTCAGATTACACCCGGATCTCGATGCAAGCGTGAGGGCATCTAAGCCGTCCGCCAACCATTCCATCCTTATCGCCCCACATTTTTATTATTCCGGATTTTTGCCTATTTCTTCGCCAGATGGCACTGCCCGACCTTCACGGCAATTATAGCAGCCTTAGGCTCCGTCCCCATGGGCATCTTCGAATGTCCACCTACCCGTCGATTACAATTGCTTGGGCTCCGCGAATTTAGGAGTTTCAACTCTCAAAATGAATCGCTTTGCTCGCTCTATACGCTACAGCAGCGGTAAAACCATGAAGGCATCGTTGCTCATGGTTGTCGCATTGACGTTCCATGCCGCTCGATTAGTTAAGTAAACATGTGTTCTATTTCTATTATTCATTGTTTTTCATGTTTGGGTTTTTTTTTCACTCACTGCTGTGCTTACATTTTGTTAGTGACAACGAATTTTGAAGTTAAATAAATTCTGGTTATTTTAAATCGCTGTTCTCCTTATTGGGCGCTAAAACTGGTGATCTTGACGCAACTTTCCTTAATTCGCTAAACGTCACATTGCCTGAATCTTGCTATTTGATTAACAAAGCCGGACGACGAGAAGTTTGTAGATACTAGCAACCAAGCGGTCGACGCCCAACGCCTCAGTTCTACTGCGTCATTTAAGATGCCTGAGTTTTGGCGAACACGCTCCGTTCTGTGGTTCATTAGGATCGAAGCTAAATTTCGAGTAAATCGAATTGAAAAGGATGGGATGAAATTCGACTGAGTGATCATAGCAAGTTGAACCCTGACATTTTGACTCAAGTCGCGGACATTATGGAGAGCCCACCTAAGGCAGGTAAATATGAATCAGTAAAAGCGCGATTGATATCAGCTTTTGCCGCTTCTGATGACGACGAAATTAAGGAATTACTGACAGAGCTCGATTTGGGAGATCAAAAACCGAGTCAACTTTTACGATCGATGGACGTGTTGAAGACACTATGGCTGCAGCGGTTGCCTGGAAATGTTCAGGCTATTTGAGTACATCGAATGTTGACCTCAACCAGTTAATTCCTTTGGTTGACAAAGTTGCAAGTGATGTCGGTATAGGCGGATCAGCTGCTGTATCCCAGCCGTCAGCAAATTCAGTTGCGAAGGAGCTATCAGAGATCCGGGCGTGCCTGGATCGGGTTAGATCGCAATCGATCCCGGGACAAAAATCGATCGAACTTCCGACTGAGGCGACAATGGAATATGTTTTTACCACAACACGATTGGCAAAAATACGCGAAAATGCAGACCGCCATGCAAATGGACCCACAAGTCGGAAAACTAACTTCGACGTTGTTTGGCTCGACGGTAAATAACATCAAAACCGCCTCCATATTTACGATAAAACTTCTAGCTTATGCTTCCTGCTGGATACCGGTGCCGATGTTTCAGTAGTCCCGCCCACGCGTGGCATCAAAAAAGGCGAGCCATCGAAATATAAACTCTTCGCGTCATTCATACGTTTGGACACCGCAAACTAACGCTTAATTTTGGCTTACGACGGGACATCACATGGAACTTCTGTATTGCTGACGTCACTCGGCCCATAATTGGTGCTGACTTGTTGAATCATTATGGCTTGTTGATCGACATCGATGTTTGGTGAACCCGCGCACCAACCTCTCCACAATAGGATTCGTTGATCCTGTCAATTTCTCTACAGTCTCTACAAAGAGCTCTGCGTATGACAAGCTTCTTGGTCAGTTCCCAAAGGTTCGTTCTAACCACAACGTTTTCCGCCCCATCGTGACTACGGGTCTGCCAGTAGCAGATAAATCGCGCAGGCTCACTCCGGACAAGGCGGCGACTGCCAAAGTTTGACTTTCTTATCAAGAAAGGATATTGTCGTCCGTCCAATAGTCCTTGGGGAAGCTCGTCGCACCTGGTGGCTAAAAAGGACGCGTCATGGCGGCCTTGTGGAGATTATAGGAGGCTAAACGCGATCACCTTTCCGAATAAGTATCCGATGCGTCACATACAGGATGTGGTTGCAAATCTCAATGGCAAGGCCATCTTTTCAAAAATTGATAGAGAGCCTTTCACCAAATACCCATTGCAGAAAACGATATTCCGAAAACCGGAGTAACCACAACCTTTCAAGTTATTTGAGTTCACGGTCATAACGTTCGGGCTTAGAAACGCCGCGCAGATGTTCCAACGGTTCATGGATGAAGTTCTGCAAGGGTTGGACATTTGCAGCTGTTACGTCGATGACATCCTTGTGGCATCGGAAACACCAGTGCAGCACATAGAGCATTCGCGAGTTGTGTTCGATCGACTTAGCACCTACGGCGTGGTAATTAATGTAGCACAATGCTCATTCCGAATAGACGAAGTGGAATATTTAGGACACCGTGTCAGCCGCCAGGAATTTCTCCGCCCACCCAATAAGTGCAAGCAATAAAGGATTATCTGTCTCTCGCTCTCTTATCTCTCTTATAATGGATTCAAGTTCGAGTGAGACGAACTCGCCAATTGACATGGTGAACAAAATTAAAACCTTTGTGGACTTCATAACAAATTGGTCCTCTATGAACACGGAACGAGTCGTTGCGAAAAAGACCGCCTCTTCATGCGACAACCATAAAGACAATTTTCATTTTTGTCGGAGGAAAGCGTTATGCAATAGTATTATTGTCCAGAATGACAAAAACATTAGAAATGGAATGTACTCGTCATTTTCTTCGATATGGTATCCCATCCCATATGTCAATAATCGACATTGCCCCGACACAACAGCCTAAGTACGTAGCAAATTGAATGTATCTCGGGGGTACATATTGTAGAATGCGTATACATAGGTATGTATATTTACTATTCTCAAATTGAAGCCTTGACAACTTTTCTGAACTCAGATAGGCTGAAATGGAATGCACAATTCTGCTTCACACTTTTCAGATTGTCGACAATTTTCCACCTGGTCGGTGATTGATGTATCTCTCCCAAGAACATCGTCACACGCGTTTTCATGTATAGATAATTTCAATTTACATGTTGTTAATAATTTTTTTGCATATTTCCTTTTTTTTCTGAATGCATATTAGTCATAAGAATTATTGTTCGAGCGCTGTGCGATATGCATCGCACAGCGTCGACTAATCGTTGCAAATGTTAATAAGCGATGGCTTCATTTAGATTATTATTGCGTAAACTGTCTACATACTCGTATATAGGCATGTACCGAGTATGTACTTACAAAAAGGTGAAATGAAATGTAACGTATGAGGCGACCTTAATTGACTCTATAAAACCAAATAGAGAGAGAGAGAGATTCAACCGTCTGTCGTGGACGAATAGTAGTCAATGATTTCACATTGATCGTTGGTTGATTATTGTTGAGTTTTGATATGAATGACGTGTTTCGATGTACAGCATTCTCGGGGAGCAGAAACCCTCTTCCATAGCCCTCCTCGTCGGCGCTCTCTGGAACAGCAGTGGTTGTTGACCGTTACTAACCAAGTCAAGCCGCCATTTATGGCGGTGCGATAATTTGGTTGAGGTAAAAAATTCAACCAGTGGTGTGGGGCGTAAGAATAACACCACGGCCTTTCCCTTTCCAGGCCTGTTGTAAAAACCAACAAACAAAAGAAAGGGTGTGTACGCCAGCAACTTGCACTATCCGAAATCTTTATATGCTAACGAAACGTCAACTATACCTCGGATAAGTACTGACTCAACGGTTACGATTTTTGGCTATCGTACAATGACAAAGATTAGATTCTGGAATGTGCCCACTCTCCTGGACAATGGATCAGAAGGTCCACAGAACGCACGATTTCTTCAATTAGAGAGTGAATTTCTGAGGTACAAATTAAATATCTTAGGAGTTAGTGAGATAAGATGGTGGAACAGTGGAGAATTCATCTCTCCAACGGGCAGCACTGTAATGTTGTACTCCGGTAAAGCTACCGGTAGTCGCCGTGAGTCAGGTGTGGGGCTTCTTTTAACCAGAGCCGCGCGAAACTGTCTCTTATCCTGGGAACCGGTCTCTGACAGGGTCTTGACCGCCAGGTTCCGGACCAAAATGAGGAACATCTCAATAATACAATGTTATGCCCCTACTGAACCCGACAATGTCTTGGCAAAAGACTCCTTCTACGAAGAACTAAACGCCGTTCAGAGCAGAACACCTAAAGGTGACATTATAATGGTTATGGGTGATTTGAATGCGAAAGTTGGCGCTGATAACTATGGGCTCAGACATGTGATGGGGAGACACGGTCTTGGTGATCGTAATGACAACGGTGAAAGATTTGTAGAGTTCTGCAACTTTCACAGTCTCTTCATCGGTGGTACTATGTTTGAGCATAAGGACCACCACAAAATCAGTTGGTCCTCTGTTGATCGGCGCAGAACACAAAATCAGATCGACCATTTTGCCATTAGTAAAAGATTCAAGAGTTGCCTCCTGGACGTGCGAAACAAGAAGGGTGCCGATATTGGGATGGGAAGAGACCATTTTCTTATGATCGCTAATGTTCGATTGCGTATTGCAGCCGTGCGCCGCCCCAGCGACGAAAGATCCAGGCCCCGCAAATTCAACACCGCTTGTTGCGAATTAAATTTTAGTTCTTAAGTATTATTTTTTTTATTACTGTTCTGTTTTTGCCCAAGGCCATGCACGTGCAGGTTCTTGTTTCAGGCATTTCACCAAGATGATTGTTTATATTGATGCACAATTATGAATCTTGGTTTGAATATTTCACCAAGACGATTGTGTATATTTATACACAATCATGGATCTTGGCTTGCATATTTCGGCAAGACGATTGTTTGTGTTTATGTTCAGTAATGGTTCTTGGTCTCAAATTACGTCGCCGTCGTCAATCAAGAGCATGTATCGACATGAGCTGTTTGCGTCGCAGAATATGATGACGATGATGTTTATTTTCTTAACTAGAATCGGGATACCAAGGGTAGCAGTTGGGCCGTGTAAGTTTGAAGATTTGTGCTTTCGGTGTGTTTTTTTTTTTTTTTTTGAATGGATCATTTTGGTTATGGTTGGATGGCTGATGTCATGGACTTGAGAAGTCAAGAGAGTCGAAATTTGTCAATGGATCGAATTGGTCGCGTTTGAGTTGACGGGAGTTTTGGTTTTGTGGCAGGAACCCGAGGAGGTTCGAGAAGAGTTTGGGAGTTGCGTTTTTTTAATATTCTTAGTGCCTGTTCGCGATTATTCGCGAGGACAATATTATTCGTGTCTGTTCGCGATTGTTCGCGAGGACAATATTCTTAGTGCCTGTTCGCGATTATTCGCGAGGACAATATTATTCGTGCCTGTTCGCGATTGTTCGCGAGGACAATATTATTCGTGTCTCTTAGCGATTGCTCGCGAGGACAATATTATTCGTGCCTGTTCGCGATTGTTCGCGAGGACAATATTATTCGTGCCTGTTCGCGATTGTTCGCGAGGACGTGACTTGCAGCAGCGAAACATAGATATGGATATAAAAAAACATATATGTATATAAAATTTTTGTAAGTAATTTCACATTTTTGTAAACGGCCGTATAGGATTAAGGATTTAAGAACTACGAAAAAAAAAAATAATAATAGTTGAAATAAAGTAATAATCATGAAGTAAATTTTCATATTATTTAGCACTCCCCTCCATCCTTTTCTTTGCAGCCTATAGGATTTTTTTTTGTTTCTCTTTTAATGTGAATTTTATTTCTTTACGCGACAGAACTTATTCGTCTTCGCCCACCCACCCCACTGCTGACTAGCCGGCAGAATGTCGCGTTGTATAAAACAAAAAAAATAAGAAGACGAAATAAAATTTTTTTGTTGTGACCAGCTTGACTAAAACATCAGTCCTAGCTTGGTTGTAACACGCTCGACTGAAAAATCCAGCTGTCTTACAACAATATAATGACCATCTTGCGCAAAAAGGGGCTGAGATAACTAGTCACCCAGATAGTGACATAAACGAAAACTGGGATGCCATAAAAAATGCGTACATTGATAGCGCAAATACCATCCTTGGCCCAAACCCGGATTGCCGGAATAAGCCCTGGATGTCCGACGCTTCATGGCAGCGGATTGTTGAAAGAAAGGAGCTGAAAGTTCGTTTGGCTGCAGCATCAGACGACAATCGAAGCAGCATCGAACTCCTTTACCGTCAGAAAGCTCGAGAAGTTCAGCGTAGTGTGCGACGCGATAAAAGAGTTTATGCCAATTCTCTTTTAGCGTCAGCAGAAGAAGCCGCTAGAAGTAACAACTTAAACGCCGTATACGGTGTCATCAAGGAGTTTACAGGTGGTCGTAACTCCTGCCAACATCCGGTGAAAGATAGTGATGGAAAGCTACTTATCTTGGAAGATCAAGATCAAATGAGGCGGTGGAAAGAACACTTCGCCGCGGTCTTGAACCGTGTAACCTCTGGTGAAGTCCCCCCCCCCCCCCCATATAGATAATTTAGCTAACCATCAAAATGTGCGTATACGGTCCACTGCCCCGACTAAAGAGGAAATAGTCACTGCAATTATTGCACTAAAACGAGGAAAGGCCGCCGGACTTGACGGCATCCCTGCCGAACTTTATCAAGCAGCGCCAAGCGTAACTGCCGATTTGCTGCACCCACTTGTTGATAAAGCGTGGAATACAGAGACCTTTCCCACTGAGTGGAAGGAAGCTTTGATCATCAAACTTCCAAAGAAGGGTAGCCTCACAGACTGTAATAATTGGAGAGGCATTTGTGTGCTTCCTGCCGTTGCCAAGATAATAGCTAAAATCGTCCTGGAAAGACTAAAGGCCCACTTAGAAAGCACAATTGATGAAGAGCAGGCTGGCTTTCGATCCGGATTCTCCTGTGTCGATCACATTAACACCTTGCGAATCATCATCGAGCAATGCGCTGAATACGATTCTCCGCTTCACTTGCTTTTCATCGATTTCGAAAAGGCTTTCGATAGTGTGAACCGGGATTCTATATGGGCGGCCTTGCGCAGGAGAGGCATCCCTGAGAAGCTTGTGGCTATTATTAAGGCAACCTATGACGGCGCGAAATGTCGCGTTCTGCATAAAGTTAAGGTGTCGGGGGACTTTGAGATTCGCAGTGGAGTTCGGCAGGGGTGCATCCTCTCACCGATCCTATTCCTCATTGTGATCGGCGATGTGTTGCATGCAGCCCTATTCGGACTCGACAGAGGAATTCAATGGACTTTGACATCTTATCTACAACATCTTGACTACGCTGACGACATATGCCTACTCTCCCACAAAATCATGGATCTGTCCGCAATGGCGTTAGATCTCGAGAGGGAGGCAAGCAAGGTGGGGCTAAAAATTAATACCAACAAGACCAAGGTTCTTAGCCCGCCGTTGCGAAAAAGAAATCCGACACCTATTGCCATCAATATTAATGGTCAGCCTGTGGAGAAGGTGGACAACTTCGTCTACCTGGGTAGCATTGTTGCCGAAAATGGTGGTACGGAGCAGGACATCGCTCATCGTATCAACCAGGCTAAACGCGCATACGGCATGCTGTCCAAAATCTGGCAGAGCAGTTATCTCAGCATCAAGACCAAGCTGGGCCTGTTTCGCTCCCTGGTACTATCAGTGCTTTTGTATGGGAGCAGTACATGGAAAGTTTCCGTAGGAGTTACCAGAAAGCTGCAAGTTTTCGTCAACTCATGTCTTCGTCGAATTTTAAGAATTTTCTGGCCCGAAACAATATCAAATGAAGAGCTAAGTCGGCGTACGGGTCAGATGCCAATCGACGAATTGATACGCAGGCGAAAATGGCAGTGGATAGGTCACACATTGCGGAAGAGTGATAACTGCATTGCTTTGCATGACATGAAATGGAACCCCATTTCCAACCAAGGCCGACCAAGAGGGGGTCCTCGAATCACATGGCGTCGATCTGTGGCAAAGGAGTGTCAGGTACTGGGTAAGTCTTTTGGGGAGTTGCGCCCCATTGCCCAGAACAGAGTACGATGGCGCGCAGGAGTAGTTGACGCGCTATGCCCCGCAAGGGGTTAAGGCAAAGTAGTAGTATGATGTCGCTCATCACAGGTAGAAATTAGCCTGAGGTCAAGATAGCTATATCGTCCGCATAGGCGACTATTTTAGCTCCACACTTCTCTAGTCTTCTGAGGAGGCCGTCCATTACCAAAATCCATAGAAGAGGGGAGATCATACCATCCTGTGGCGTCCCTCTGCGCACGTATTTAGTGATCCGACTGTCGCCCAGGTCCGACTGGATTACCCTGGTACTCAGCATGGCCAGAATCCATCTACTGAACACTCCTAACTCGATGAGAGCTTCAATTATAGTCGCCTTTAATGTCTATGGCATGGCATGTCACGTCTACGTGGCAAAAGAGCGTAATACCCGCCATACATTATCCGATCCGTCGCCCGATCGATCGGCCGATGGATCGCCACAAAATGTCAGTTGATCAAAGATTATATGGAACTGTCAAAAAAATCGTCAACGATAAGCGCATATACAGGCCGATCCATCGGCCGATATCGATATCGGGCGACGGATCGGCCGATCGATCGGTGTGTGTATGGCACGTTTAAGGCGCTGGGTAAGTCATTTGGTGAGTTATGCCCCATTGCCCAGAACAGAGTACGATGCGGCGCAGGATAGTTCACGCGCTATGACCCACTAGGGGCTAAGGTAAAGTAGTAGTATCGTTTGTGCTGCTCGAAGATCATCAAAACTGAAAATTACATTCACCTGCCCCTGCTTCGGAGTGAAAGATACCGAAGCAGACAATCTAATCTAAAATATTGTTTTCCCGGCAAATAGACTGAACGATAATAAAAGTCATACGAAGCGAGCTCACTTGATTCCCGTCCCCGTCGTCATATCTTCATTATCTGTTGCCCCACAACCAGTCTCTTTTATTGTCAATTCAATAAGACGTTTCAAATCAAATCAAAGTGTTTCAAATAGCTCCATTGTTTCAGATTTGATTTCCACTTGACAAAATTCGCACTGACAATCCAAATTTGGAAAATAGGTTTATGCGTCCATTTTTTTATGATATATTTTTCAAATATTTTGTACGTCATAGTATTAAATATGTTATCACATTATTTGTCTTGGGACAATTTCGCCGTGCATGAGTGTGTCTCGCACTATGGTGATAAGAAATGAGGGTCAATGATAACTCATGTGCTTGTACTTTAACTGCGCAAACGATATTTTGGACAAAATATGTTTGCTTCTCGATGACGACGACCATGGTAATTGTGTTGCGATAGGACGTGAAAAAGAAAAGTGACTTTTTGAAAGATACATTTGGACGGAAATGTTCTTAGACACAATCTCATAAGACGAACAATAAATGACAGACAACGGCGACGACGACGTGTGGAATTTCACTAGAAAGAACAAGTTTTTTTTTGAGCCTGCAGAACGTTGTCAGAATCCGTAGTAGTTACCATGTAGTAGAACGTGACCAACTTTTATCATTATAAGTTCTAATAATCTTAATTCCCCGGCATTACTGTCGTTGTGTCGTGTTTTCCGGTTCGCAGTAATTCGAGACGACAACGACAACACCTGATATGAAATTATTAGAAGTAGAGTAATCCAGGAACGTGTTCGGCTTAAAGGCCTGGTGTTTGTCCAAAGGGAGTGTGAGTGGAAAAATTTGATGGGATACAATGCGGTGGTATGGTTATGGTGTCAATAGTGTAAAACTTGTCGTTAAGCTTCACACATTCTTCGTGCTATCAGTTTGCATGTCACGCAATCAAACTTCACCATGTTGGGTGATGTGGAGGGAGTATATCAAGGATTACTAGACTTTCACTTGCTTCGGCTAGTCGCTTTAATGGGTGTAAAGTCTATGTCAGCTGAGGCTTAGTGTCACCACACACTGTCGAACTCGAACACGAACCTGGTACAAATGTCCTCTGACACACACACTTCACATAAACGTGAAGAAAACCGGTCCACTCCACTTGTACCAGGTTCGTGTTCGAATTCGACAGTGTGTGGTGACACTTAGTATTCACAATCATCCGAATTCATTTAATTTATATTGCAAATGGAAGGACTGAGTGCAGCGGGAACTAAATGAAATGCCCAGTGGTTAAATGTCGAGAAATCTCCCAAACACAAAATGCCTAAATGAAGAAAAATCTCCAAACACAAAATCTCTAAACTCAAAATCCCCCCAAATCTCCAAATTCAGAATACTCAAAACTAAAATCCCCATACACAAACAAAAATCCCTGAAAAGAACTTAATTTCAGTCTAAAACGAACGAATGCAAAATTCTTTTTTCGTAATTTCGTGGTATTACTAGGCGCGTTCTTTTGTACTGCGGTCCAGGTTAATTCGGCTTAACAACACGCAATTACAACAATGTGTTAACATAAATTCCATACCACACCTCATCATCATCATCGTGGCGCGACAGCCCGACGTCGGGCCTTGGCCGCCTGGACCATTCCACACCTGGTTAGCATTATTAGAAGCAGCTTCGCGCTGGGTCACATTCATAATGCCTGGAGATCAGTGAGGGTGCGTTTCTTGATATTGAAGGAGCATTTGACAATGCCATCGAAAATGCCCTTCGAGCGAAATGAGCCACTCTCACCACCACCAGTCTGGGCGAAGTGTAGCTGTCCTCTAGAAAGTTCATCACTACGGTAGGAAACTGTACCGTCTCAGCGAATGTCTTGCGTGGATGCCCGCAGGGCGGAGTATTATCTCCCATCCAATGGTGCATTGTAATCGACAGTTTTCGACACAAGGTTACGCGAACGACTTGGTGATCATCGTCAGGGACAAATTTCATTCATTCATTCGAGGTCCACTATGAGTACTCGTATTGTGACCTACTGAGTAAGGTACAAAGGCTAGCGGTGCTGGCCATAACGGGGTTTTCAGAACAACTCCGTCAGCCGGGCTAGGCTTGCTGGGCTGGGCTTGCTCCATTTGGATATTTGCGGCTAACATGGCTTTACGCCTTCGCGAAATTAGCGAATTGGAGTTGTGCACACTCGACTATTCCGGGCAACTTGGATCTCCCCGTGGAGACTGATTATACTTCTGCAAAATACGTTTTTGACTGGAACCACACCAGTTTGATTTCGTCTCCCTCTATGGCTTGATAACACACTCATGGCCACCGACTCCATGGTCATCTACACGGACAGCTCCAGGACCGACGGCGGAGTTGGAGCTGGTATCTTTTCGGAAGGATTGGGAATTAACTTGTCATTTTGTCTTCCCGACTTATGCAGTGTCCTGCAGGCGGAGGTTTCGCCAATCCTGGATGCTCTGACCTGGCTGGAAAATTATGTCGTGATCACGAGGGACGTTACTATTTACACGGACAGTCAGGCTGCAATTCGATCGCTCGAATCCGTCCTGACTACATCGAAAACCATCGCAAACTGTCGTTTAGCCCTCAAAGAGGTGGGTGGTTTTTCTTAACATTACATTTTGTTGGATACCGAGCCATTGTGGCTTCGCATACAACTGCTGGCTCGGGAGGAGAAACCGTTTTTGTTGACGGGAGCCGCGTAACCATTAAAATGCCAGCCCCAATGTGGTTGACAGGGCAAACATGAGATGGTTAAACGACGATAAGTCTCTAATTGCCTTGACCCCACCAGGGGCATGGGCGCGTCAACATCTCTAGCATTGCTATGCTTTGTTGACGTTTCAATAGCATATACATATACTTTTCGGAAGTGCAGTTGCTAGCATGCACCTCCTATTTTGAACGCGCCGAGATTTGATCTCCGAGCTCTAGATTACTATCGTAGAGCGATGACCGAACGATCACGGCCACCGACGATAAGTGCCAAACAACGAAGTCGACTTGGACGAAACTTAACCGTAGCCGCTCTGTCTAATTGCTTTCACTGAACAGGAATCACATTGGTAGATTGAGGGGGGGGGGGGGGGGGCCTCGAGCTTCCTTGAAGGCTCCATATTCCTCACAATTACTATCCAGGAGCTGTGATGACGTGGATGAGGAGGAGAGCGTACTCCATCTTCTTTGTCACTGCTCGGCCTTGGCTGAAAGGCGGAAGCAATTTCCGTTTTCTTGTCTTTTTTTCGGAGTCTGAAGGACCTTAAGGATACGAGCGTATTACTAGCCTGATTTGCTATCTAGGTTCAATAAGGTGACTCAGAGGTGGTCTATGTGTGCTGTGCGGTGACATGGCAACCTCTTTACCTAACCTAACCCAGACAGTATTGACCTATCTCGTAAACCTCTAAGGCCCGTTTTCTCAATGTCCGGTTAAACTGTCAGTTAGCTACCCGGGACACTAAATTTAACCTTAGCGCGTGCAATGCTCAAAATATGATAATGCAGTCCGCAGCGCAGCTAATGCAGTAGAAAGTCAGCTGATTTTCTTGGCGGAATTCTGCCACCTGTTCAATTCTATTCTACGCCTGTGCCCCCTCTCAGCATTATTTTGCGGCTGAGTTGGTTTCAGATCCGTTTCCTTCGAATGAATATCCAGAACTCTGTTCCTTGTGACCAGTTTAATTGTCTCATTTGAATGTGCGAACGTAAACAGTTCTAGCTGTTAAAACCTCAGCAGTACGTATCAGCTGTTTGGAATTATTATCCGATAAATTCTTAACCGGAAGATGAGGGCCGGTTAGCGTTTATCTACAGGATAAGATTTAACCAGACATTGAGAAAACGGCCCTAAAAATATTTGTTCTAGTTTTGGTATCATTTTTTTTTATTTATTTGTTAAGGTTCTTAGGTTACATCACCAAAGGGGATTTGAAAGATTTTGGGGATTTTAGTTTTGGGGATTTGAAAATTTTAGGGGCGCGGTTTGGTGTTTAGAGATTTGTTTAGATGTGTTTAGAAATTTTGTTTTTTTTTACAGATTTATTTTGGTATTGTAACTTTTTCCATTGATATATCCAACCACAGTGCTGCACCTGGTGTGACATTTGATGCCATCTGGGAACACTACGAAGTAGTCTTAGAAAATGTCCCCACTATAATATACGGCCATGGCAAAATCAGCAACGAAAAAAAGACACCACCAGCCAGTTTCCAACATTCACCGCCCTAGGCATTGCTGCATAAATGCAGATATCCTCCAGACATTTCATCTATATAAAAATCAACTCCTGCTGCCGGCAGGCATCCAAAGGATACAATAAGCTTGTTGCCTCCAAGATATTAATGGAACGGCATATGCATTGTAATGCAGTGTGATGAGGTGAGGCCAATATGCAATGACCTCGACAAAAGTCACAGACTCATCCCAAGCCTTTTGAAGTTCATGGAAGCTTCTGTTCGCAAAGGAAGAGCCGTGGAGGACGAGATGAGCTCCCTAACAACATTTTCCACTAAGTCGCCTGTAATGAGGATAAAATTGGAAATGTATCTTCCCCTGCCTTAAATTTAGAAAATGTTTTGTGGCGTAATAAAACATTCGTTAAGGGATATTCGATAAAAAAGGAAAGTTGACTCAATGGAGGGAATATTACAAGGATCCAGGATTTTGTTTTACTTTAATATATCGCCCTTTCAGCGACATACTGTTCACTGAAGTTACAGGTGTGTCAATCAGCCACCATTTATACGCACTTCATTCACAAACTTCCACCTATGTCGTCATCTTCAATTCCCATTCATCCTTACACACCCACAAGCGCAAATGCAGATAATTTTTTTTGAAGAAAAGTAAAGCAGATGGCTGTATGCAAAATGTCGCAGAAGATGAGGCGTTTTCAACCGAAAAGAATCAAGAAAACTAATAGCTCACAATATGTTTTAGGAATAGAAGAAAAAAAATGGAAGAAGAAATGACAATTACATCAAATTCTAATTTTCACAACATATTCCCCGGTTTTAGGTACAGGCAAGTCGTTCGAACGGATCCGACGAGCCTTTTCTTTTCACTAAGGAACAACGACGACAACTGCTCACAACTCAACACTGTACACAAAACTAAATTTATTGCCTCGGCTGAGGCGGAAACGAAAACTTTATTTCGAATATTTTCCACCGGTTTTCTTATCACACTCAAAAGTACGAATCAACTGCTGCGCGGATAATAAAAAAAAAACGGACCGAAAGAATAAAACCGAGTTTCAGGGATAAAACAAAAAATGGTTTCTTTCAACAAAAAGTATTTCCGAATTTCTTGAAACACAACAATATTTTAAAAACCAAGAGTGGAAGAAGAATGTACAACACACTCCATCGGTATACGAAAACTTTGCAAATTGTTCTTCTCGTCCAGAGGAAGCAGGAAAAAAAAACACTGGCTGAGAGAAGTTGCTCTCTCCGACTTACCACCCTTCAACGCCGCAGCTTTTCTCCAGGCTTACTTGATAAAAGTGAACTTTGCACAGGACAAAAAGGCAACGTAGACACACAACTGCTCCATCTGACTAAAAATGACACGAGCGCTACTCATAATGAAAAAAATCCAGAGGGGAGAAACATGGCAAAAACAACAATAACCTTTGGGGGTAGCAACAATAACAACAATAGCGTGATGAGCCATGTATACAGAGAGCGCGCAGTATGAAAGTAAGATTGAAAAATCAATATCCCGAGAGAGAGAGAGGCAGTCAAGATGAAGTGACGGCGAGGTATGCGGGGAGAGCTTATCAAAAAGGACATTTCAGGCTATAACGTACTATACTTGTATAGTATACCGGAGAATCGTCCTTGTCGTCTGTCGAATACATTCACTATAGTTGTCAGTTGAAAGCCACACACCATCCCTCCCCCTTTTGGCAGTCAGCACACACAACATAATGTCGGTTGGGCCATCTCGTCCTTACATCGGGTGTGATAGGGTAGTCCTCTCAATTTCTGTGCCTATGCCAGCCTATGATACTTTGTTTGATGTTTACCATGGACTTTGGGTATGGGCTGGTGACGGGAGATTATGGTTGGTGGAAAGAAGCATGGGCACAACAGGCATCTCTCTTCCTATCGATGATGACTCTTCAGTGCCTATAGAAGGACTAGAGTGGCTAAAGCTCAAGTATATGCTTCGACATTATATTCAACAGCAGACAAGAGAAACTTTCAAACATATGACACGAGGGTGGTGTATTGACTTAATGGATTAGACTAACAGTTGGTCGGGAGAATTTTGGAGTACAGTGTGCATATATGAATGGAAAATTTCCGTTCAGTTTCATAATCATCAATAGGGGGCACATTCATCATATCAATTTCGACTTAGAGCTAATAAAAAAGACACTCATCCGTGAGAATAGCTGTATCGTAACTTTCGGCAGAACTCAATCGTGGTAGGGTAATTGTCGACAAATTTTTCGCACATTTCGGTCGATATATCGGCCATAACTTGCAAATATCGGTTTTTAAGTGCTCACACGCCTGACGTTTATCCACGTAGACATAGTGGGACCCTAATTTTCCCCAAATTGGGAAAACATTTTCGACAGGGAATAATATCATAGGTTAGGTTAGGTAGGGTGGCAGTCTAGACGACTCCGCATAGACCGCTGAGGTCCATAGCGATACCACATATAACAGGTACTCATCCCGTGTCGTTGCTGGCCCCTATCAGAAGATCGTCGTTGAGCTTGAAGGAACCTGACTCATTGGCGAAGCTCAAGAGGCTCCTCCAGCTGAGTCTTGCGAAATCTTCAAGATCGTTGAAGAAGTGAGCTCCTAGGCACTTTAATCTCCTTCTAGCAAGTGCATCTTATGATCGCTAATGTTCGATTGCGTATTGCAGCCGTGCGCCGTCCCAGCGACGAAAGATCCAGGCCCCGCAAATTCAACACCGCTCGACTAAAAAATCCAGCTGTCTTACAACAATATAATGACCATCTTGCGCAAAAAGCGGCTGAGATAACTAGTCACCCAGATAGTGACATAAACGAAAACTGGGATGCCATAAAAAATGCGTACATTGATAGCGCAAATACCATCCTTGGCCCAAACCCGGATTGCCGGAATAAGCCCTGGATGTCCGACGCTTCATGGCAGCGGATTGTTGAAAGAAAGGAGCTGAAAGTTCGTTTGGCTGCAGCATCAGACGACAATCGAAGCAGCATCGAACTCCTTTACCGTCAGAAAGCTCGAGAAGTTCAGCGTAGTGTGCGACGCGATAAAAGAGTTTATGCCAATTCTCTTTTAGCGTCAGCAGAAGAAGCCGCTAGAAGTAACAACTTAAACGCCGTATACGGTGTCATCAAGGAGTTTACAGGTGGTCGTAACTCCTGCCAACATCCGGTGAAAGATAGTGATGGAAAGCTACTTATCTTGGAAGAAGATCAAATGAGTCGGTGGAAAGAACACTTCGCCGCGGTCTTGAACCGTGTAACCTCTGGTGAAGTTCCCCCTCATAAAGATAATTTAGCTAACCATCAAAATGTGCGTATACGATCCACTGCCCCGACTAAAGAGGAAATAGTCACTGCAATTATTGCACTAAAACGAGGAAAGGCCGCCGGACTTGACGGCATCCCTGCCGAACTTTATCAAGCAGCGCCAAGCGTAACTGCCGATTTGCTGCACCCACTTGTTGATAAAGCGTGGAATACAGAGACCTTTCCCACTGAGTGGAAGGAAGGTTTGATCATCAAACTTCCAAAGAAGGGTAGCCTCACAGACTGTAATAATTGGAGAGGCATTTGTGTGCTTCCTGCCGTTGCCAAGATACTATCCAAAATCGTCCTGGAAAGACTAAAGGCCCACTTAGAAAGCACAATTGATGAAGAGCAGGCTGGCTTTCGATCCGGATTCTCCTGTGTCGATCACATTAACACCTTGCGAATCATCATCGAGCAATGCGCTGAATACGATTCTCCGCTTCACTTGCTTTTCATCGATTTCGAAAAGGCTTTCGATAGTGTGAACCGGGATTCTATATGGGCGACCTTGCGCAGGAGAGGCATCCCTGAGAAGCTTGTGGCTATTATTAAGGCAACCTATGACGGCGCGAAATGTCGCGTTCTGCATAAAGGTAAGGTGTCGGGGGACTTTGAGATTCGCAGTGGAGTTCGGCAGGAGTGCATCCTCTCACCGATCCTATTCCTCATTGTGATCGGCGATGTGTTGCATGCAGCCCTATCCGGACTCGACAGAGGAATTCAATGGACTTTGACATCTTATCTACAACATCTTGACTACGCTGACGACATATGCCTACTCTCCCACAAAATCATGGATCTGTCCGCAATGGCGTTAGATCTCGAGAGGGAGGCAAGCAAGGTTGGGCTAAAGATTAATACCAACTAGACCAAGGTTCTTAGCCCGCCGTTGCGAAAAAGAAATCCGACACCTATTGCCATCAATATTAATGGGCAGCCTGTGGTGAAGGTGGACAACTTCGTCTACCTGGGTAGCATTGTTGCCGAAAATGGTGGTACGGAGCAGGACATCGCTCGTCGTATCAACCAGGCTAAACGCGCATACGGCATGCTGTCCAAAATCTGGCAGGGCAGTTATCTCAGCATCAAGACCAAGCTGGGCCTGTTTCGCTCCCTGGTACTATCAGTGCTTTTGTATGGGAGCAGTACATGGAAAGTTTCCGTAGGAGTTACCAGAAAGCTGCAAGTTTTCGTCAACTCATGTCTTCGTCGAATTTTAAGAATTTTCTGGCCCGAAACAATATCAAATGAAGAGCTAAGTCGGCGTACGGGTCAGATGCCAATCGACGAATTGATACGCAGGCGAAAATGGCAGTGGATAGATCACACATTGCGGAAGAGTGATAACTGCATTGCTTTGCATGCCATGAAATGGAACCCCATTTCCAACCAAGGCCGACCAAGAGGGGGTCCTCGAATCACATGGCGTCGATCTGTGGCAAAGGAGTGTCAGGTACTGGGTAAGTCTTTTGGGGAGTTGCGCCCCATTGCCCAGAACAGAGTACGATGGCGCGCAGGAGTAGTTGACGCGCTATGCCCCGCTAGGGGTTAAGGCAAAGTAGTAACTTCTGGGCAGTCCCAAGAGGCATTCAGTTTTCGTTTTGTCATAAGAATTCCAGAATATTTTCGTTACTCTGGAGTCGTTTCTGTTAAGCCAGTTAGCTTTGGCCCTTTCGTGCATACTGTCATCCATCATCTTAGGTTAGATTAAAGGGTTGCTATGATTGTCCACAGCACACATTTACCGCATCAGGGTCCATTGTGATGCCCGACGGGATAAGCAGTCCCGACCGATTCTAAACTTCGAACCAGCCCGAGCCCACAACAAAACGTTGGAGCTGGCCAACATCGACGTCCTGCAAGTCACCCAGGTCGGCAAAGTAGTAGGCCCCAAGAGTAGTCCTCCTAATACTTTCCAGGCCCGGGCATTCACAGAGAAGGTGCAACGACGAGTGAGAGCGTATCGAAAATCGCGATCGGTGGTGCAGGCGTAAGGTTGTTTTGTTGGGGAATCCTACTGGGTCTTTTCGCAGGGGTCGTTGGGGTTGACCGAAAGCTCGTGTCGGTGCTCACTGGTGTAGGAAGGTGAGGCGTGTTTGATAAGCTCGCTGCTTGTGGACCTAGATTTCTGCACTGACTGGCGGTAAATCATGGATTCCAGTGCCTGTGATGGTTCCTCAGGTGACACCACTCGTCGCAGCACAGTTGCATCTCACTGACGTCGCATTGGGATGCAGCTCTCTATTGCATACGCAACATATCCAAGGACCTGGGTTGTTGCCGGCGCGGAGAAGTAGTATTGAGAGCAGTTGCGCCGAGATGTGTTGATCTCAATAAACACAAAAAACGAATACAGCATATGACACACATACACACATCCTTCTTGCATTGAAGGGGTTTGGCAGCTCTTGGTCGTTGTAAAAACGGGTCGCTCCGGTGCGTAGAACCGGCTGCCGCAGGAACGATAACTTGTAGTCATTTTTTTTACTGATTTTTCGAGTACAACCATCGACAGTAGGTACTCGTAGAACTTAGTAGATCTCTACTAGCCACTGATTGGAAAGAAAAATGAATTTCCTCCTGAAAACTCATCAAAGTCCTTGACTTATCCTAATCTTAAAAATTAACCTACAAACATCAAAACACACTCACAAAATAATTCATAAAACAATTATTCACTTACCAGCTAATTGTGGCAACGGCGACAACTCTCGATTTTTCGAAATATTAAAGCGTGAACTACTCTGACGTTTGTCCTTTTTAATTAGCGGCCCCGTTAAATTCAGTCCTTTGGCAATTGGTGTCGGTGGCGGAGCATCACGAGGTGTTTGTTTCGTGTTGACTGCTGGCGTCACTGTTACTGACGTTGTTGTTGCTATTGTTGTATTTATAGGTTCTTTACTGTTTGTCTGCAAATGAAATGGATAACAAAAAAAGAGAGAAAAAGTCAATAAAGGTACGAAGGGAATTCAGTAAATGTATGTACATATGTACTGTGGATAGAAAATGCTAATAATGTTCAAAAGGTTTCTTATCAGGTGAACTTAATCGGTCATTAGGGGTCAGCCTGGTTGGCAGTCTCAAGAGGTAAAGAGGTGAGGGGACAGTGACACTAATCACTTTGAAAGTTAGAGGCGAAGTTTGTGAGAGGAAAAACTGAAAGATGTTGAATATCGACAGTAAAATGAGTTCATAGAAATACTCGACGTTAACACCCTAACCCCTAGTGGGACATATCATTCCCAAGAGGCTTAATTGACGTTTCGTTAGCATAAACTGGTTTCGTACAATGCATGTTGTTAGCATGTACCTCCTGTCCATTTAGCCGCATACCTGCGATAAGTCGGGAGATGTTGTGGCCTATTATTACGCCTCGCACCGCAGGGGGAAGACAACACAAACATCTAACGCCGTTGACGGGACTTGAACCCGTAACGACCGTAGTCAGACATGAGACTGACGCCTCTACGTACTGAGCTACCGTCGTGTTCAAACTAATCAATATGTCGGTAACATTTAGAGTCGTGTGTACGAGCATGGAAGTATCCTCCCAAGAAGGTGGAAAATAGCCGTCAATAGCTTGCTTCTTGAACTGGAGGCGTTGGGCTGTAAAGTGGTCACTTACGAGGATAATGTTGTCATTGCCATATCAGGAAAATGTCCATGCACATTAGAGCCCGCGCAGACGGCAAACTTTTTAGTTCGCAGAAAAACTAAATAGTTTAGTCAGAAAAAAGAACACACGGTGTTTTATGAGACTGCGCACACAGCGATTACTAAATAGTTTAGTTTGCTGTCTGCGCGCTCTCATAAACCACCGTGTGTTCTATTCTTCTGACTAAACTATTTAGTTATTTTGCGAACAAAAAAGTTTGCCCTCTGCACGGGCTCTTAAGTGAGCTTCTGTAGAACGCAGTCTCTATCCTAGTTAATTGGGCAAACAGCTGTCTTAAGGTTAATTGACGCGCTCGGTAGTCTGAGTCGCCACTCAACATCTGGGTGCTTACTTCTTCGCTTATTTGAGAGATCTGGCAAGCGTTGATGTGGCTCAACACCACAAATTTTTGATGTATGTACAGTACTTCGGTTGGTTCGGTTTTGTTGAATAGGACCGCTCCAGACAACCTCTGAATATGGATTCAATCTAGGGATATACATCATCCTCCGCATGTTGAAGGTCCGGGGGAATGATACCGTCAGGTCCACCGGACTTAAAGGATCGAAGCAATTAATGACCCAATATATCTTCTCCTTACCGAGAATTGACGGAAGGTGTGTTACGCCGATTCTTGGGCAGTTGTCCGACCAACCGCGGAGACGGGCCGTGGGCGCCACGCGCTTTCAACTAATCCACTGCCTGGCTATATCAACCGTGGGAAGCGCGAAACCACGATTGTGCTTAGCCGAATCGGACGCAAAGCTCGCGTGAATTTACTCGCGACCGAATTTCTGTTACGGGAAACTCCAATAAACCGCGTCACAAGTATTTTACAACAACACTATTTTATTTCTCCTGCACAATTCCACCAAGTACTTATTTCTAATTAGCAATTCACACGCGAGCCGGCCGTCTAATTACGTTACTTAATAGCTAGCTTACACTAATTAAACGAAAATACAATACACTAACCTAGGTGGCGGTTGCTTCCACTTAACTTGATCGCCGTCAGGACAACTCCGTACACGCAATTCTTACTAACTTTCGGGGTTGCGATCGCACTCTATCTGTACAGATACTAAATTACAGCTGCTACGCTCTTAAATCGAAGTCGACTGCTCTTATCTCCCGTGATTTCTAGATGTCTCGAAAACTTCGCTTTCCGTCCTTCGCTCTCCAGATTCTCGTCTACGCCCTCTTTTCCAATGAGACCTTTTCCAATGATACCAAATTGAACAAAGAGGGTGCCGTTTTCACTCAGGGCCCTTAAATAGCTTTTGTTCCAACGGATATTTCTCGCCCAGTTATTGAGTACGAGAATTCGTCTGCTCTAGCACATCACGATTGGATCGGTAATGCAGTACACGTCATGCAGACACTGACAGTTCGCCGACAGTGTTTGTTTACGTTTCAGTGTTTGCGTCGATTGAAAGCGGACACCACCAGTTCAGATAAGTATTGAACTCATTTCTTCTCCTCTATCGCTTGATCCTTTGTGATCTCTTTCTTCCTTTCGTAGGTTCATTGGTATGTTCGGGGCGCATCCTCTTTCAGCTTTACTCGACCGCTTCAACAGTGCAATGTGTAGTGGTAAGTATTCCGCCACCCCCTATTGACCGCCAAACTACAACTTCTTTCCTAAATTGCAGGTTACATTTCACACAACTAAACACGGGATTGGAGTCTTCACGACGCGGAAAGACGAACGTTTCGTTACAGGTGACATGGAGTAACTACATTCCAGAGAGTGTAAGGGCAGAGCTCTCAGGAAAATGTACGTCGAGCAACAACCTAACGGTACCGCGAAATAAATAAAATGTCGAAACGAACATAGCAAATGCTAACAAAGCTGCGATCAACAGTTATGCAGCAATCAAAACCTCATCGATTGCAATGTCAATGCATTTAAAATGCCGTCATCACATTAAATCAAAATGTCCCTCTTCTATGATGTATGGGAAATCGGCAAGCAGACCATTGATCAAGTGGAAACTTCATTTTATCCCATGACGGCGATGTCTGTAATGAGCCATATTATGGTCTGGTTGTGCTGATTCCACCGGCAGATCGAAAGCAGCACTTGATGAGTAGTGGTAGTCGGTGGTGCGAAACCAGAGGCCGAGTGTCCCATTACACCCGGACTCCGATGCGGGCCTAAGAGCATTTGCACCGTCCGCCAGCGCCAACCATTCCATCCTTATCGCCTCATGTTTTTATTATTCCCCATTTATGCTTTCCAAGCGGTCTATGCGAAAATCTTCGTCCGGCAGACTTGTAGCTTTTTGTTATAATTCGACCCAGTCGACTATACCTCTCCCTTAAGTTCGCAATAGCGATATCTGTGGAGGAGTAACCAAATCCACGTTGGAACACCGAAGATAGAATCTGATTGGAATCCAATCTTCCAAGTTCCAGGCTGGAACTGGGAAAATTGAAGTCTGACAGCAGTCCAGACTTCAGAGTTCCAATGCGGAGAAGGCCGTCTCACCACGAGTGTTTGCAGTTGCGGATGGGAGAAGTCGTGATCAAGGTACATACATGAAATTAATTTTTGTTGTGTAGACTGTTGTACTTATTCATTGGGTTCGTTGTAGGGTCGTGACATTATTGTGCGCCCGGTAGAAACGCCGTTTACGACACCGCGAGAGAGACAAAACCGGATACAACCTCCAAGGTGGACGACAAACCGGCCGGAAAAAAAACCACGCTCGGAATTTCGATCACCTGCGGAACTCATCGGCTAGCATCTACCGCTCAGCTCACAGCAATTACTCAATTGCCCTAACCCCTTGTGGGGCATAGCGCGTCTACTGTTCCATGTGGCCCAGTTGACGTTTCGTTGGCATAAACTGGTTTCGGAGAATGCAGTTGCCAACATGCACCTCCTGCACATCCAAGAAAGAAGCGGCGGGAATAATTCGAATAATAGTGCCAATAGTTGTTGAAGGGGGTCTAAGCAATATTGCGCGACTTAGCCCGAGGTTAGGGGTGGCAGCGCGGGGCTCTCGCGGAGATTTCTATGGAGGACTTCCCGTTTACCTTCGGCATGCGGGCCGACGCGTGATATTTTATTGTTTGTAGCGATGACAGAGTGACCTCCCACACTACCGATAGCCGAGCTAGTTATCAAGCACGTGTCACTGCCGATCACTTCTGAGTACTGACACTTAGGTCACGCCTGCTCTGAACGACCATTCCTCCATCTTCGCCCTCTTTCTGAGCATTACTCAACTTCATATTCGTTATAAGTTTTCTCCTCATTAAAAAAAAATGAATCTTTGCTCGACATTATGGTCAGGTGATGACGGACAGAGTGAATTCCGATAATACTTGCCTCCAACTGGGATCTATGCAATAAAAATTCGTGATAATTATCCATTTGCTAAGCTTCCATTCATTCAAAAGATTGAATGCTAATACATAACATTTTTTTTTTACTCTTTTCTTGTTCTTATTCAATTTCTAAACAAACATGTTTCCAGCATTCAATCCAAAATTGGTCACAATTCATAGTCACATCATAAATGCCTTCAATTCGGGTGGGCGTCTTAATTCTATCAAAGAATATTATTGACTGCGACAACTTAATCCCCTCTACCTCGCCCGCAATGAAAAAAAAAACAGTTTGCAATCCGAACTAGTACCGGCTGACAGATAAAGTCAAGACAATCAAATGCTAGAAATTATGATCCAATCAGCAGACGTACTCGTAATATATTATTGAAAATTCGCTACATGAAAAAAGATTACTTCCCATACTTAGTTGTAACCGACATTAGGAGTTGTCCTCGTCGATTTATTGTGAATAATAAATGTGAATGCATCACTTCGTTTCAATTCAATTGGGGCAATTAATTTAATATAACGTTGGGGAGTCTTTCCGGCTACCGGAACACTCAAAGAGTCAACCATCATCATCCATTGTCGTTGTCGTCGTCATCAACAAACCATCGATGACAGTGGCAAACCGAGCGTGCACTTTTGCCATTTGGGTCGATGATGGCTCGTACATTCTACACAATATTGTCGGTCGTACATATGTCGTACTTGCTCAAAGGACACATTCTTCATCCTACACTGAAGGTTCCACATGAAGGATTGAAATGTAGAGGTTCGATTTTAGACTCCCTCCCTTTTTTGACATGAGAAATCAATTAGAGAAATTAAAATTGATTCGCCAAGGACTAAATAACGTTTGAACTGTTTTTGATAAGATCTCCGCTTAAGGCCACGTTAATTTCCACGGTCGGGTAAATGTTTTATGAAGGAGTGGGCGGAAGGTATTTTATATTAAAATCGGAGAAAACACTCCATAGAAAGAAGGCTTAGCACATAGAATTAGGCCGCCCGCAGATGGATCGTCTCATATTCGCCTCGTAATCGGCTCGTTAACGGCTCGTCTGCGATTCGAACTCCACTTCCCAAGCAAATGTATGGAGATCCGCAAACGGGTCGACCATAGTTCGGCACGTAAGCGAGTCGATGCGTCTCGAACCATGCGAACTGTTTGGAACGAAAAAAGAGGAGAACACATATACGCGATCGCGACCACGATCACGATTGTGACCACGACCGCGATCAGACGCGTATATCGTAAGCAACTTAAGCAGCAGATACTTGTTGCGGCCTGCTTCCGATGAACGCATCTGATCGCGGTCGTGGTCGCAATCGTGATCGTTGTCGCGATCGCGTATATGTGTTTTCCGCTTAAAGCAGCACATACTTGTCGCGACCTAGGGTCGAATTATGAGTTACGTGAACGGAACGGCAATCGTATGAAAAAAAATTACGTGACTGATCGTACGAATGAATACATTGGAATTATCATATACGACTGCTAACGGAACGTAATTTTGGGGTATTTTTAGTTTCCGGGGCCCGGGGTGAAAAAATCGTTTTTCACTCGGATTTTTTGTCACTTATCACTCGCGTCACCCTAAGACTCTCAAATTTGCAAAAAAAAAATTTTTTTTTTTTTTAATTTTTAATTTTTTTTATTTTTAATCTTAATTTTTTAATTTTTTCTTCCTTATTTTCTTGTTCTAATGATTTATACTGAGTGTTTGATGTGTTTAAAACTGATCAAAACGCTGTTGCACGCAGAGCGAGCGAAGCGAGCGTTCATGTTTGTGCGATACTGAGGGTTGCGATCCCTTAAGCGCGGAGCGAGCGTAGCGAGCGGAGCCCACGCAAGGGATTTGCGAATATTTCAATTTTCCATGCCTCCAATATTCCAAACACTCAGTATAAATTATGAAAAAAAAATTAAAAATAAAAAAAAATTAAAACTTAAAACAAAAATTAAAAAAAAAAAATTTTTTTTTTGCAAATTCTTGACTTTTAGAGTGACGCGAGTGAAAAGTGACAAAAATTCGAGTGAAAAGTGATTCCCCCAGCTGGGGCCCCGGAAACTAAAAGGTTGCCGTAATTTTTCAAGGAATGTAATAGATTCAAAGCTAATCGTATTGGAAATATGCCAAGTTAATGTCAAAAAAAAAAATCAAAATATTAAAAAAGGAGAACTAAAACAGAAGGTTTGTTTAAACTCTTGTCTTTTCTTCTTAATTTGTGATTGATTTGTGTGCGTGTGTTTGTATCACAGATGGACCGAATAAAAGCGACCTGATCTATGGCTCGACGCGATGTCTGTATGACGGAAGGCGGAGTAATTACTTAGAGGTATGCATAGATTTGGCGAAATTACTCGCGCAATTGTTGCGCGAAGAAACTTACCTAAAACCCACTAGAGGTCAGTTTCGCCCTTTCCGTTCACACAACGCGCAACGTAGCGTTCACTCGAGAGGGCGAGACGTTAGTTGAGGTGAGTTAACCATGGCGTCCTAGTCGTGTTTTTCAATTCGGCTGGTCTGTGATTGTAAGTCTTTACCGGGCATGGAATGATTGTTCTGTGTGGCGCAGTAGTTGCAGTGGATTCTCATGCAGTCAATACACATGAACTCGATTTTACATAGCACTTTTACGTAAGTGGCTGAGGGGAGACTCTTCAATAGTCCAATATTTGGAATTGAAGAAACCAATCAGTTCGCTATTCGGAAGTGTTTGCAATGAGGAACGTGTTACTATGAGTGCAGATGGCATAGATCCAGGTCTTTAGACTAATACCTCTGCCTTTATGGTAGACTGAAGAGTTGAAACTCTTCGACAGTGGTATGTGCCTCGACAGTAACACAAGTACGAATTGTGAATCAAATCCGCTTTGCGGTGGCCGAATGCGGTGTAAGACAAATGCTATATAACCGAGACCGAGAACACTATGACCAAGCTTACTTAGAAGCTTAAATCATAAATGAATGCTTTCATCTCCACCTGAAACATATACGCGCAGCGTTCACACTAAGCGAAATAGGAGACTGAGCAGTTGCATGCGAGCAACTCACAATGAGCAACCGGGTGCATCACACCGCGAGTTCCTCTCGAGAGGAAGGAGGAGAAGGAGACTAGTTTCGGGCGAGGAACATGTTCACGCGACATTCTTCCTTGCGCGCCAGTTGCGCGAGTGGTTTCGCTCAATCTAAACGCACCTTTACAGAGTTGTACTCGCCCAAAATACTTTTTGCTCATTATTAAGCTAAGTGATTCTTAAGAAATAATTTAAATTACATTTATTGAAGAATAACCAATAAACGTGCTTTTTATATTTCTTATTTTAATTATTTACTTCCATTTTTCTATCGAAATTTGTGCCATACGAACGGTTCCATGTAATCGAATGGGGGATCGAACGATTGACACGATATCGTATACGTTAACGGAAACCATAATAGCCAATTACGATACGTTTGCTATGTTCACGGATTGCATAATACGAAATACACATTTTTACGTGACGAGTAATCCGTTCACGGAACTCATAATTCGACCCCTGTTTACGATGAACGCGTCTGATCGCGGTCGTGGTCGCAAGCGTGATCGTGGTCGATCGCGTACATGTGTTCTGTGCTGAACGCGTCTGATCGCGATCGTGATCTTGCTCGTGTTCGCGATCGCGTATGTGTGTTCTCCGCTAAAAGTCGTGGACATCGAACACCAGAAAAAATATACGGACCAAAAGTTATTCAAAATGACACAGCACCCTTGGGTTCGATTAAACGGGGTTTTACTGTGTGAGGTCGCGAACCACCTAACTATCTTTTCCAGCTCGTCAAATATACTCCTGTAAAATTTGGCGACAATCGGCCCAGCGGTTTAAAAGTTTCTGCACGACAAACATACAAAAATAATCTCCACTTTTATATACGAGTATTAGATAGATAACCTACACCTAGAATATGGTATAGGGCAGGGGTCGGCAACCAGCGGCCCTCCATAACGATTTGTGCGGCCCGCGAGGAAATAACCAATTATGTATTTTAAATAAGGATATGTAAAACGTGACCAAGATATGAATGCGCGGTTTTGTTGGTTTGAGACATACAATACATATGTGAAGACCATGATAGAACTAGAAATAGAACTAGAAAAAAAAAGATGATGCATTTGCCTACAGTTATAATACATAACCTCAAATATGAAGTGATTTGATATAAATTCCTTTGATTTCGATAGATTAATAAAATAAAATACTTTGTTTCGCTGTTTTATTTTTCACGATTGCAAAACACGTGTTCCGGATGCAACATGCACCCTTCTCCAATTGTAAAACGAGCACTGAAGAAGGGTGCAGGTTGCATCCGAAACACCAAAGGAGAAAGCAGACCGTTTGGGCGTTGCTAAAGCGGTAACAGATGTCATCAAAAGCACGAAACAACGACCACTCTTGACGTTAATCGGTTTAAGGTAATCCTGCAAGTGTAAAAAAAAAGAGAAAATTGGAATATTCCATCATCATCATCGTGACGCGACAGCCCGACGTCGGGCCTTAGCCGCCTGGATTGTAGTCCTCTAATTATCTCAGTCACATGACTGCGTCCTCCAATCTTGAAAGCCCAGTAGTTGCGCGGCGTCCGCATATGCTGAGCTCTCCCAGCGAGATCTCGGTCATCCACGCAGTCTCGCTCCGTCGACTCGTCGGATACTTAGATGTTACGAAAACGATAGCGAACGTCATCAAAATCGCAAAACGACCCTACTCAATTGCACAGTCTTGATTTGAATGGGGTATTCAGTTCAGGACACTGGCACAACTGTCTGTGCTAAAAGGCAAAACCAAAATTCCGTCGCCAACATTGCACCGAAAATGAGGGTAGGTAACTTGAGCGTGCGCATTCACTTTTTGAGCCGAGTAGATTCAACCGCAGTAGAAATTTATGAAGATTTTCGAAATTCCAGTGAGTTTAACGGTTTCAAAGCGAGTGTGAAGTACTTTTTTCAAATTTGCATGCTTTTGACGTCACTGGGGATGGAGGACACCAGCTCCCCAGAGGTTCTGAGCTTGTCTTTAGGTCCTTTAAAGAGTGCTGTAGAAATTTATGAAGATTTTGAAAGTTCCAGTGAGTTTGGCGGTTTCAAAGCGAGTGTGGAGTACTTTTTTCAAATTTGCATGCTTTTGACGTCACTGGGGATGGAGGACACCAGCTCCCCAGAGGTTCTGAGCTTGTCTTTAGGTCCTTTAAAGAGTGCTGTAGAAATTTATGAAGATTTTGAAAGTTCCGGTGAGTTTGGCGGTTTCAAAGCGAGTGTGGAGTACTTTTTTCAAATTTGCATGCTTTGACGTCACTGGGGATGGAGGACACCAGCTCCCCAGAGGTTCTGAGCTTGTCTTTAGGTCCTTTAAAGAGTGCTGTAGAAATTTATGAAGATTTTGAAAGTTCCGGTGAGTTTGGCGGTTTCAAAGCGAGTGTGGAGTACTTTTTTCAAATTTGCATGCTTTTGACGTCACTGGGGATGGAGGACACCAGCTCCCCAGAGGTTCTGAGCTTGTCTTTAGGTCCTTTAAAGAGTGCTGTAGAAATTTATGAAGATTTTTGAAATTCCAGTGAGTTTGGCGGTTTCAAAGCGAGTGTGGAGTACTTTTTTCAAATTTGCATGCTTTTGACGTCACTGGGGATGGAGGACACCAGCTCCCCAGAGGTTCTGAGCTTGTCTTTAGGTCCTTCAAAGAGTGCTGTAGAAATTTATGAAGATTTTGAAAGTTCCGGTGAGTTTGGCGGTTTCAAAGCGAGTGTGGAGTACTCTTTTCAAATTTGCATGCTTTTGACGTCACTGGGGATGGAGGACACCAGCTCCCCAGAGGTTCTGAGCTTGTCTTTAGGTACTTTAAAGAGTGCTGTAGAAATTTATGAAGATTTTGAAAGTTCCGGTGAGTTTGGCGGTTTCAAAGCGAGTGTGGAGTACTTTTTTCAAATTTGCATGCTTTTGACGTCACTGGGGATGGAGGACACCAGCTCCCCAGAGGTTCTGAGCTTGTCTTTAGGTCCTTTAAAGAGTGCTGTAGAAATTTATGAAGATTTTGAAAGTTCCGGTGAGTTTGGCGGTTTCAAAGCGAGTGTGGAGTACTTTTTTCAAATTTGCATGCTTTTGACGTCACTGGGGATGGAGGACACCAGCTCCCCAGAGGTTCTGAGCTTGTCTTTAGGTCCTTTAAAGAGTGCTGTAGAAATTTATGAAGATTTTGAAAGTTCCGGTGAGTTTGGCGGTTTCAAAGCGAGTGTGGAGTACTTTTTTCAAATTTGCATGCTTTTGACGTCACTGGGGATGGAGGACACCAGCTCCCCAGAGGTTCTGAGCTTGTCTTTAGATCCTTTACAGAGTGCTGTAGAAGTTTATGAAGATTTTTAAAATTCCGGTGAGTTTGGCGGTATCAAAGCGAGTGTGGAGTACTTTTTTCAAATTTTTATACCTGTGACGTCACTTTCGGGATGAGTGGGGAATGGAGGATACCAGCTCCCTAGAGTTTTGAGCTTGTCTTTATAAAGATTTTGGAAGTTCCGTTGGGTTTGCCGGTTTTAAAACGAATGTGGAGTACTTTTTTCAAATTTTCATGCTTTTGACGTCACTTTAAGGGTGAGTGGGGATGGAGAACACCAGCACCCCAGAGTTATAAGCTTACCTTTAGGCCCTTTAAAGAGTGCTGCAGAAATTTATGAAGATTTTGGAAATTCCGGTAAGTTTGTCGGTATCAAATCGAGTATGGGTTACTTTTCTTTTTAATTTTCATAATTGTGACGTCACTTATGGGGTGAGTGGGGGATGCAGGACACCAGCACCCCAGAGTTCTGAGCTTGTCTGGAGGTCCTTTAAGGAGTACTGTAGAAATTTATGAACGTTTTGTTAGTGTCAAACGGGTACATGTTATTTTTGAAGATTTTCATTCCCATGAAATCACCTAAGGGGTGAGTGGGGGTGTGCAAAACCCTAGAACTATCGCCGCACCCCATCCAGGAACTCCAGAACTATTGCTAATAAGCGGAGAACTCTTAAAAAATTCCAACTTTTTCAAACTTGGGGTGCTAACTTCCCGGGGGGTGAATTAGACTCTGTATACGGTGAAGGCTCCCCTTCATTTGCAATGGTCAAACATTGGGTGACTGAGTACAAGCGTGGCATTTTAGACGAGGAACGTTCCGGGAGCCCGAAAGATATTGCCCTCCTATGACAGAAGGAAAACATCTGAGTTACTGACCAAATCCCGTAGAGATGTTGCCAGGCTCACGGCGGTCATTACAGGACATTGGCCTGCATGCAATAAGGGTTGACATCCCTTATAATCTGCATGGCCGCAACTGCGGGAATGAGAATGAGAAAGAAACCCTCAATCACTTCCTCTACGAATTCCCAGCCCTTGCTAGGGCCAGACATCGCGCATTGGGTGAGGCCTTTCTTGTTAACCCGGAGGATGTGTCGGGGGTGAAGATTGGGGGGCTGCTATACGTCATGAACTCCTCCGGTTGGATCTAGGCATCCTTGCATCCCCTGTTAGTCCAACCATCTTCTTATAACTAATTTTGCCGAGGTTTGTGGTCACAAAACGGCGCATTCGCGCTAATTGGGCTCTGGCAAGTTGTACTTCAGCCACCACTTATACCATCACGTGGTTTTAGTACGACACGTAGGGTTCCCTGGTGGAACGAGGAACTGGCGCGCAAGAGAGCCCAGGTTAGGAGAAAGTTCAACAAAGCGAAGCGAAATGATGAATGGGGTGCATACAGAAGTGCGCTCACGGAATATAATCTCCTTATAAGACGCTCCAAGCGGGAGACCTGGAGGAAACATTGTGCCAAAATTAACTCACTACCTGAAGCGGCTAGTAGTCCGGATGGCGCAACGGTTAGCACGTTCGCCTTCAACGCACTGGGCCCCGGTTCGATTCCGGGGATTTACGTGTCGGACTATGAGCCCACTCAGCTGTTAAATGAGTACCCATTATGGGGTAAATAACTCGGTTGAGCGTGTTGCTGATCACATACCTCTGCACAAAAAACCGTCACGATCTAGAAAATGAGATGATGCTAACTCATCTCGAGGCCGTGGTTCAAATTGGACTGTTGCGCCAGTTATTTATTTATTTACCTGAAGCGGCTCGCATCCACAAAGCTTTATCAAAGGATCATTCCAATGGTATTGGTCAGCTTAAGAAACCTGACGGATCCTTCACTGTGGATCCAGTGGAAACATTACAGCTGCTCTTGCACACCCACTTTCCGGGTTCAGTACAAGCTGGACCCCGCGTGTCTGCTCCACCAGCTGACCATCGGGTCCCGGTCAGCCTGTTAAGAAGCCTCTCTGGGGTCATTTTCGACAAAGAAAAGGTCAAATGGGCCGTGGAGTCCTTTGAACCCTATAAAGCACCTGGCGCCGATGGCATATTTCCTGCTCTTCTGCAACGCAGCATTAGTTTCATTATCAATCCATTGATTGCCCTGTTCAGAGCTAGCTACACCTTCAGCTACATACCGCGTTTATGGAGAGCGATCAACGTGGTGTTCATTCCAAAAAACGGAAACAAGCCGGAAGAGCTACCTAAATCTTACAGACCGATAAGCCTTTCATCGTTTCTTTTAAAAACTATGGAGAGGTTATTGGATCTGCATATTCGACAGAAAATGGAATGCACGTCACCCCTGCATCGTACCCAGTTCGCCTACGTAAAAGGTAAGTCGACAGTGGTAGCCTTACACAATCTCGTAGGAACGATTGAAAAAACCCTCAGTGACAAGGAAATTGCCTTGTGCGCCTTCATTGATATCGAGGGAGCTTTCGACAATACTGGCTACAGCTGCATATCTAGAGCACTTGAGCTCAGAGATATACCCACAGCCACTATTATGTGGATCGATGCCATGCTTCGCGGGCGCGAGATCTACTCAACGTTGAGTGGCGCCTTCTCCTGTGTTAATGCTGTTAAAGGTTGTCCTCAGGGAGGAGTTCTTTCCCCACTTCTCTGGTCACTAGTCGTAGACGAGTTACTAGCTAGGCTATGTGAGTATGGTTATCATGCTATTGGATATGCCGATGATATAACTATTATAATCAGAGGAAAGTTTGAAACGACCGTCACTGAGGTGATGGGTGCTGCACTTGACTTAGTCCTTCGTTGGTGCACTGAAGTTGGCCTGAGTGTTAACCCTCAAAAGACCGTCTTGGTCCCATTCACACGGAGGAGAATTCTTAACTTAAGCTCGGTCAGTCTAGGCAGGACGGTACTTCAGTTCTCCACTGAAGTCAAGTGTCTGGGCATTACGTTGGACTGGAGGCTCAACTGGAGCAATCACGTCGAGACTGTCATTAATAAGGCCACTCGAATCATGTGGGCTTGCAGATCGCTCTTTGGTAAAACCTGGGGCCTCACCCCTAAAATGACTAAGTGGCTATATTTGATGCTGGTACGACCAGTCGTGACATATGCTGCGCTAGTATGGTGGCCCAAAACGCAGCAGCGTTGCACCATACAGTTGTGTACCAAACTACAACGTCTTGCATGCCTTGGTATGGCAGGATCCATCCGTACATGTCCGACATCGGCCATTGAGGCGATTGTTGGTCTTACTCCGCTGCATATTTTTATACAGGAATCTGCGGCTCTTAGCGCTCTTCGAGTGCGTTTAACTTATGATGCTCATGTGTACAATCAGGGCCACATGAGCATCCTGGAGCGGATTCCGGGTTTGCAGATCTGTTCGAGATCAGATTACATGACTACGGAATTTTGCTTCGATAGAAAATTCTCGGTCTCAATTCCATGCCGCTCGGAATGGGATAGTGCCAACCTCTGTCCTGACCCTAGCTGTACCATGTGGTTTACGGATGGGTCAAAGACTGATCAGGGAGTTGGTGCTGGGGTCTTTGGACCGAGCACCAGGATTTCAATCGCCATGGGCGTCTGGCCCAGCATATTTCAAGCAGAGATCCATGCCATTGAGACCTGCGCCAGAGAAATTCTGCACAAGAAACTTAATGGCGCAAACATTGCTATCTGCACGGACAGCCAGGCAGCTATTAAGGCTCTTTCTTCATACAAATTTTCTTCAAAATTAGTGAAAGAGTGTTTTGATACCCTTCAGTGTCTCACAAACACCAATCGGGTAACTCTATGTTAGGTACCAGGCCATCAGGGCATTCAAGGTAACGAAGCTGCGGATGAACTCGCTAGGCAGAGCTCATCTGTGAAATTTATCGGGCCTGATCCGTACTGTGGTCTGAGCTGGGCTACAACCAGACAGCTGGTTAAGCAATGGTCCGCAAATGAAAGGTTGCGTCACTGGAATGATCTCGCTGGTCTTCGTCAGTCGAAAGATCTTATAAACCCATACGGTATCAAAGAAACTAGCCGCCTGGGCAGAGCGGACCTGAGGTTAATCGTTGGTTACCTCACGGGACACCACTGGGTAAGATATCACCTCAACAAAATGGGTCTGGCTACTGAAACGGAATGCAGACTTTGCCTGGAGGACACTGAGTCAACCAAACACCTTCTCTGCGAATGCCCGGCGGTTGCTCGTTCGAGGTTCTTGTTTCTTGGAGATTCCATCGTGAGCTCCGCGGTCGTTAAGAGCGCTCCTACAAAGGACCTACTGGCCTTCATCAGGCTGATTGAGAGTCTTTTGGATTAGTTTAAGGCTATAAGGCACAATAGATCTCATGGTCGCAGTGCCCACCTTTGGGTACCTTAGCCTGTCCTTATTTATTTATTTATTTATACCATCACGTCGAGAAATAAATTTTGTTTTGCTTCGAAATATGTGTTTTTCATAAAAAGTGAAAAAGTCCGGAAACTTCTCAAATAGCCCTCGCGAAACCCCCTCAAAATGATATACAGAAAACCATTATCCTATTCCCAGTGTAAAGAGAAGGTCCACCAGCGCACCGCGTCCGGTTATGTAACATTCACATATGAATCAGCTTTCCAGTACACCGGCGACGGCATTGTGCATTTCATTACTATTTTTGCATTCTATTAAACGAATATGGTACTCAATAAGTCTTGAACTTGTCTACTACAAGAGTGGGTTGGCGGTTGTGTTAATTGGCAAAAACATATTTTTTTATTCGATCAATAGAGTCAGTACATAAGAGCGGTAAAACAAGCCAGACGACCTACACGAAAAAATAAAAAACAGTTTACTGATCTCACCCACAGAGACATGCTGACTATCTGAGTATCTATCTATAGACAGATGTTCGCTGAATTTTGGGACCCCGCGGAGGATATACTGTGGATTAGTTCTAATTGCATATCAGTCAAATCGAATGAAAAACTACCCGAGTTATAGAGCTTGGCATGTCGTCAAGTACATTGGCCCTTACAAAAATTGTGAATTAAATGAAACCTGGGAATATTGTTGGGGGGGGGGGGGCCTAACGGCCAAGTCTTAGCGATAAGACACTTTGGAAAAAGGCAGATAGCTGTAGCCTGAATGGCTGACCAACACCGAAGCGTCTCAGGTTTAGTAGGATGGAATGATTTGTGTAGTTGGACCTGCAACCTAGTTGTGTCAACTCCAGCACGTTTATTAAACCACCTGAAGCTGCAATCTCCGAGGCTATCCCCTGAATAGAGCTGAGCGAAGTGCTGACAACTCGTCCTTGTAAAAACCACTCCACGTCAAGAAACCTGGAGTAAAAGCCTCGGATTGGAAGGATCAACAAAGACGACCACGCAAACGACTAACGGATTATTCTTTCGGATCCTGAACAAACCGGGGGCCGAGAAGGCCCTCCTTCAACATATCGAAAAGCACAAACTTCCGCATTACTGAAGTCCAGGAAACAAATTGGCTTGACAGCGACATCATTGTGTGCGTTCAGAAGGAACTGAGCCACTTCCGCTCAGCGAACATGTTCAGAACGAGCGGGTTCAGAAGTGACCGAGCAACTTCTGCTCGGGTGAGCATGATCAAATTTCACCGAGCAAGAAATATTTCTGCTCACTGATCAGTGCTCAGGTTCTTCTTCTTCTTTTCAACCTCACGCTCATGTTGCGAGTTTCGACTTTTGACAGTTGTCAAATTGGGTTTGTTGTATTTAAAATAGGTTGAGTGCGTTCAGAAGGTGGCAAAAGAGCAGAAACCGCTCGCGAGCAGCTCCGCAACTGCTCGCGAGCAGCTCCGGAGCTGATCGGTTTGGAGTCTGCACCTGCTGAACGCTACTTCACCAGCTGACAAATCGACCAGCTGAAAGCTGACGATGATAATTTTAGACGTCAAGTGCCGAAAAGTGGAAAATACAAGAATCCCACGCTGTCCATGATGAAAATCCCAAAAAAACGAGAAAACAAAACAGAAACGGCGAAAACACCAAGAAAACACAACCTAAATACAACAAACCCAATTTGACAACTGTCAAAAGTCGAAACTCGCAACATGAGCGTGAGGTTGAAAAGAAGAAGAAGAACCTGAGCACTGAGCACTGATCAGTGAGCAGAAATATTTCTTGCTCGGTGAAATTTGATCATGCTCACCCGAGCAGAAGTTGCTCGGTCACTTCTGAACCCGCTCGTTCTGAACATGTTCGCTGAGCGGAAGTTGCTCAGTTCCTTCTGAACGCACACGTTGTGTTTTCTTGGTGTTTTCGCCGTTTCTGTTTTGTTTTCTCGTTTTTTTGGGATTTTCATCATGGACAGCGTGGGATTCATGTATTTTCCACTTTTCGGCACTTGACGTCTAAAATTGTCATCGTCAGCTTTCAGCTGGTCGATTTGTCAGCTGGTGAAGTAGCGTTCAGCAGGTGCAGACTCCAAACCGAGCAGCTCCGGAGCAGCTCGCGAGCAGTTGCGGAGCTGCTCGCGAGCGGTTTCTGCTCTTTTGCCACCTTCTGAACGCACTCATTGACAAGAAATCGCACACAATTTTTAAAAGTGGCAAACCATCTGGGCACAAGGTGTTTGGAGTAGCATTTACAGTAAACATTCACCTCAAGCCGCACATTACTGACTTCAAATCAAACCCATAAATGAACGGCTGTGTGCGATTCGCAATAAGACTTGATTCTTCAATCTCTGGCTCATCAATGTGCACACCCCCCACTGAAGTTAAAGAAGACGCAGTAAAAGACGAGTTCTACGCCCGCCTTGAGACTCTCTTCGACTCACTTCCAACAAACGACGTCAAACTGCTGCTGCGACCCTTTAACGCGAAAGTCGGAAATGAAAGTTGGCACCGAGGGACCACTGGAAGCCACAGTCTACATGAAAAATGTAACGACAACGGCCAGCGACTTATCGACTTCGCCTGTAAGCTCTACGTGTTTCCAGCATCGACGCATTCACAAGCAGACCTGGAAATCCCCATACCGTCAACCAAATTAATCACGTTCTCATTTGCAAGATATGGCCGTCTAGTGTGACAGATGTCCGCTCATATCACTCAGATCATCACTTGGTGGAGACGACCTACAGATGTAGAAATTCCAATCGAGAGTCAGCCCTCCCAAATCTTTGCGGTTGATAAGCTTTTGAGCGATGCGACGGCGGTGGCGTATGCTGCCGCCCTTGAGGAAAGACTATCACCTATGCTACACAACATCAGCAACACAGGCGTCCACGGGTTCTGGGAAGAACTCAAGGGTACCATCAAGGATGTCGCAGAGAAAGTCGTGGGGTATAAAGCCCGGCGAGCGCGAAATGACTGGTTCGACGAAGAATGCAAAAATTCACTTGACGCGAAAAACGAGGCCTATAGGTGGTAGGCGGGTGTTCCGGGGAAATGAGATGGAATTGAGGAATGTGAGTTTGGCAGTTTGGTTCGGGACTATATGGACCGGGCGGGTGTTCCGGAATGAGGTGAAATTGCTTCAGGGAATTTAGTGTACAAAGATTGTGATTATCCTTACTTATCTCTCTCTTCTCTGCGTGGACTAGATACAGATCCAGGCGGCCATGGCCCGACGTCGGGCTGTCGCGCCACCATGATGATGGCATGGATTGTGAGCCGTAGTAGAACACTTTAAGTTACTAAAACTTCAGGTAATATCGCAAAACCGGGACACAGTCAAATAAAAAAACACACAAAGATTGTTGGCCCACTGACTACTTTTCAATGCGGAAACGTTCCATAATAAAAATTTCTTTAATGCAAAGACTAACTGTCGGGCTAATCCATCGACTCTTCGCACATATGACGGTCTTAACGTCACTCACATTAAACAATTTCACTCGGCAAACAAAACAGCCTGCCGTGTTTTATTGCAAAAGCCCCCAATTTGGTGTTTAAACACACAACACGCGCCATCGGCAGAAGAGGCACACCGCACCACCCAAGAAAGACCAAACAACCGCTCCCCGAGCTTAACTGCAATTCAATTATCAAACTGAGCACTAGACTAGACCGGCAGGTAACAGCGGAGCGGCTAGCAATCATTGACTTGCTATCAACTATCTGTCTTATCTCTATCGAGCCAAGATGTTGCGTGCAAATAACTGTTGCGCGGTGCGACTGTCGATGGTCGATCGGAAGAACCGGAGCGGAGCGGCACGCGCACGGTGGGACGGCGAAGACGAGTTGAAAAAGATACTAGACCAACCAATGAATAGGTTCAAACGGTGCACAGAATTTTGGAGCGACTGTGCAACCGCTCAGTAGTGCATTTTGGTCCTTATCTAAACGGAATGAACCATGCGGCTTTAAATTGCTGTCTTGAATCTTTCCGAACTTCCCTTTACACACTTTACGCGTGTGTGTTCGCAAAGGTTCATTCGCCTTCTGCAAACTAAGTGCTGTTTTCCATGAGCGATTTTTCTAGCAAGCGGTTAAAGGTTTTCCCATGTATTTTGTTGTTGTGTAATAACATAGAATTGGGGGGCGGCAGGTAGATCAGTGCGTTGAGGAGTCAGTCTGAAATCTGCTACCGGCTGGTCACCGGTGGTTCGAGTCCAGTCCACATCGTGGCCATAGATGTTTGTGTTGTCTTCCCCTGTGATGTGGGGGCGTAACAATAAGCTGTAATGAACTATATTCTGGTTGTGCTGCTTTCACCGGCAGATCGATGGCAGCACCTGATGAGTAATGATCTGTCGGTGGTACGAAACCAGAGGCCGAGGGTCCCATTAAACCTGGACCCGAATGCGAGCGCGAGAGGCACTGGGCATGATTTTGTGGCAGAATTACCGAGCAAATGGCGTCCAGCTCCTGCCTACTACATGGTTGGCATTGTAAGTGCTTTTTTTTAGACACTCCTTAAGTTTACACCAGTCCGTTCTTTTACGATTCCTGAAAACCGAGTTATTACTGGTGTACTCATTCAGTCCAAACTGCAGGTACCGGTGATCAGAAAATGAATGCTCCGCCGACACCCTCCAATCCCGCAGCAAGTGCTTCATATCCTCTGAAACAAGGATGAAGCCCAGGACTTCTTGTCTGCCTTTAGTGACAAAGGTAGGAGCCTAACAAGAATTCGAGAAGCACATCTCCTCTCTGATTTGTGTCGGAACTTCCCCACAGCAGAATCACAGCCCAAAATGACACAAATGCCGTGTGACTCACCAGCGCGAAGCGCCTCCCTCAACATAGCTGGAGGCGGGTCTCCCAATTGGTCGTATGGCAGGTACGCCGAAATAAGTTAATACCGCCTGTTCCTGATCTCCAGATGGACTACCACAGAGTCTTTGTCACTAAGGGTACTTACTAAAAACGCAGCTGGCGATTTCTTAATAAGGATGCAAGATCGGAGTTTGCCCTGGTCTCTAACATAAAATATACTTGTATTATACAGCGGAGTTCCTAGGTCCTTAACTAAGTCGTTTAAGACCCAGGGTTCTTGTATTAGGACAATATCTTTCCCATCACGCGCCAGACAGAGGAGGGTGAAGGTTAATTTGAATGAATCGAATCATTATTGCATAGATGACCCTGATTCCACCACCGTAACGTCGGTATCCGCATCGACATCAGACTCGAGCAAGCCATTTGCAAATGGGAGGTCAGAAGTGTTTTCCAGATTCGCAAGGTCTGATCCGAAGGATAGACAACCCTCGTCAGTATCCTGCTCAGTGCATGGAGTGGCTCATATCAGCTGCGGACGGAGTAGCTTGTGCCTTCATCCGTCCCTTTCTCGCGTCGCCTTGATTTGGCGGAACTCGTGGGCCAGTACTCCATTAGTTAAAGCAAGGGGAGCCAGAGGTTCTTGGTTTAGAATGAAAACCGCCTCACGGAATCCGTCTACGGGCTTAAGATGGAGCTTAACTACTCTCCAGTTCTGGGTTGGAATATGCGCATTGCTAGTGCGAATAATGTAGAATATTTCGTCGGCATCCGACTGTGCGGTCGGTATCCACGTCCGAGCTCTGGGCGCGTATTTAGCTATGGCCTCCAGCTTTGATCCAGGCGAGACCCCTCCTGCTTTTTTAATGGCACAAATGAATAAGTTTGCGAATCTCTGGCAAACTTCATTGATTTATAATAATACGGGCCTGGTACCAGGCCATCATGCTTGCAGATTGGAGCTGGCCCCAGGTTATCCTCTATCACGCTTCTGAAGTTAAAGGTGAGTCTGCCCTCAACAGCCTTCCTTCCTTCCAAGGTGAGGGTACCATCCACATCTTTTCAATCTGCCACTGCCACCTCTATTCAGCCCTGCAATATGTCCGCATAAAAAAGCGATGGGACGATTGTAGCAGAGGTCCGCTGCCGCTTGGATTCTTCCCGCGGTTCATCCAACGATCGTTGTCTTTTGGTAACAGCTGGTTTGTCCCCATGATGTATACGAGGGCAGTCCGATAAGAACTTAGCCTCACCGCCCGATGGCGCCACTATCGCAAAGGGAAATTTACTATAGTGTAGTACATTCTCGTAGACGGCTACTGTCATTTCAGCCGAATCGGACTCGTAGTTTTGTTTTGACCGCGTGTCCGCGGATTTTATTAGAAAAATGGAAATAGAACAATATCGGTCGGTGATTCGATTTTTTGTTTTTGGAAGGGAAATCGCGCAGTGAAATCAAAGAGCGCTTGGATGCTGTGTACGGTGACTCTTCTCCTTCGATGGCGACCGTCAAAACGGTTGGTTTAACGAGTTGCAACGTGGTCGCACGTCGGTTTTTGATGAGCCACGCCCAGGTGCCCCGAAAACGGCTACCACGGAGGATAACGTGACAAAAATCCACGATCTCGTATTGGCAGACCGCCGATTGAAGGTGCGCGAGATAGCTGAGACAGTAGGCATCTCAAAAGACCGCGGGGGTCATATTCTGCATGACATTTTGGGCATGAGAAAGCTGTCGGCGCGATGGGTGCCGCGTTTGCTCATACCGGACAAAAAGCGTAACCGTGAGACCACTTGTTCAAAGCTCGCCACACACGTGTAATGAACCATATTCTGGTCTGGTAGTGCAGCTTCCAACGGCAGATCTATGGAAGCACCTGATGAGTAAGGATCTGTCGGTGGTACGAAACCAGAGGACGAGGGTCCCATTACGCCTGGACCCTGATGCGAACGCAAGGAAATCTGCGCCGTCGGCCAACCATTCCAACCTTACCGCCTCATTTTTTTTTATCATTCCCCATTTTTACCTCCCCTGTTTGTGTTGGTTTCCCCAGGCCTATGCATTTTTGTTAATACGTAAAGGACAGGGGCAACGAGCGGCGAAAACCCCGCCCACTTCTCCCGAACTGAGCTACAGCAAGCATAGGCCGCCGCTTAGCTCGTTGAGGAAACTTTTTCTTCGCCAGATGCACAGCCCGACCTTCACGGTCAATTATGCTACCTTAGGCTCCATGCCCACGGGCATCTTCGGATGCCCACCACCAAACCGTCCGTTACACACGGCGAATTAAATGATTCGTGACCACCACCGAAGAACGTCACATTGGGTGGATTCAGAAGGTACCGAGCGACTTCTACTCGGGTGATCATGATCAAATGATCACCGAGCAGGAAACATTTCTGTTTACGCTCTTCTTCCTTCTCCTTGACTTTCATAAAAAGTGAGTGTGGTGTGACAATAAAACTGGCGTTCAGCAGGAACAGACTGCATAACCGAGCAGTTGCGGAACCGCTCGCGAGCAGTGTCATGCTCGGTACCTTCTGACATCATCCATTCATAGGAACGTGGAGATTTTTTCCGCACGATCATTTGATTGAAGATGCTATGGTGCAGTGACGGTCGTAATAGCCGCCATACATTATCCGATCCGTCGTCCGATCGATCGGCCGATGGATCGCCACAAAATATCTGCCGATATCCACTGCACACACACTGAGCGATTTTCGTGCGATGCGATAACGAGTGACAATTCAAAAAATAGGTTATGAGTCACTCCCAATCCAACCTAGATTAATTTTTGTTAACTATTTGGATGTGTGTGGTATTTTCGTATACCACATATTTGATATTTCAATTGCAGTGCCATTTAAATCATTAGAATCCTTGAAATTTCATCATTTAATAATTTGGTAATTTGACATTCACTTGCGATAATCACATACACTACCCAATCGATCGTCACCGATCGATCGCACGAAAATCGCACTAAAATATCGGCAGATCAAAATTGATCGGCCGATCGGTGCGATTTCCACATACACACGCCAATCCGTCGGCCGATATTGATTTCGGGCGACGGATCGGCCGATCGATCGGTGTGTGTATGGCACGTTTAAATCATTTGCCTCGTCGTGTGTGGCGAGCTTAAAAGAAAACAACTGAAATTTTAGCATTACCTCGTTTCCTGTATCGTTCACGCCGTTAACTTGTTGCGAATTGCTATCCATGACTGGGTCCGATGTTGACGATCAATTGTTGTTGGCTATTGAAGAATATCAGCTGTTCGGAATGATGGGGATCAGTGGATCAACAACGACTGAGGGAGGGAGGACACTGATCAACGTTCTCTAGGAGGCACACACTGACTGATGGGAACCCGCGCGAAAATAATCACAACAATGTGCGAAATGCCCCGCACAACAAATCAAACGAAACACAAAAAATTAAAAGAAAAACAAAAAATAAAAACAAAAACGGATAAATCGAATAGACTTGACTCCGTCTTCCTGTAATTTCTTTTAGATCATAAAAATCGCCGAAAATTTCTGCAACAGGAAATTAATTAAATTTTTTGCCGTTTTCTTTCGTACGAAATTCGCACAAAATCTCTGCATCTACAGTCACTTGTCATAAATGTGTAACAACATTTGTACGCGTCACACACTGTTTCAATGGCCTGCAAAAGAAAAAAAACAGAACACACACAAATTAGGTTTGGGCGAGGACGAGACGGACGACACACGATAAATTCCGGGGACACGTGAAAAAACGCATAAATTTACGATCGAACCGGCAACAAGAGAAAATATTCCTAGTCCTACAAATGCACGGTATACGGTAAATTTTTTTTGACAGTTCGGCACAATAACATATTATGCGGCGAAAAACACAGCAGCGGGTCACGCACACATTATTTTTCCAATAAGAATAAAAACGCGGCGAAAGCAAAACGAAAAATCACAGAGAAAACACACACGCACACAGCGCAATGACAGCAACGACGATGTTCATTGACAACCGACGACCGCTGACATGGCAGCGAAATGCAAATTTCTCTGCGATTACGATGTATCAGGGGTGTCCGTTGCGGGAGGCTGCCGAAATCACCGCACGCCCGGGGGTTGCGAATTTTCGGTCAATTAACGTATGGGACAACTGTGAGCACGGGAAATCCACTTAATAGCGCAACAACAAAACCTTGACTTTCGCCGTGACAAGAGTACCGTATTTGCACTGGAGATCGTGTTTGTATACACACAGGTGTACGCACTCTAGCTGGAAACACACACACGCACGCACACAATGAAGATCACTGCTGCTGTCATCCGTAAAACATGTAAATGGGAATTTCGAAAAATTTCACAAATTTCAACAAATCTCCAAGACAAATGGTGCTCCCGGGGGGAGATAAACGGAGTGGCGCGAAGAAATGCGTGAAACGCAGCCACCGGACAAATGGGAGCCGCAGAGCTTTTTCGACATTTCGCGTGTCAAGTCCGACAACGAACGACGGACGGGACAACCAGCAACAGCCAGCAGAGCCAACTGTAGCGAGCCCCCCCGTGTGATTTCACTCGGACGTTTTCTCCGGTAAACAATTCACGCACGCAGCGAAATTCGCAGCCAGTTAGATCACACGATTGTATACAAAGAATTTTAAGGATAAATTGTAGATTGTGGAGGAGCGCACGTACCCGAGAATTCTTGTTGATTCCTCAAACCGAACCGCAAAGGCGACGACAACACGACTGGCTGGTGTGGAGCGAAAAATTTGTTTTGCACGACGACGGGAAGAAAACGGTAACGGCGAAGTATGTACGAGGCGAAAGACGAAGGGGAAGAATGACGGATGGAATATGCTATTTTGAACATTTTTGTGCATTTACTAAATGCCTGAGACGGGAAAATTTCAAATATCGCTTGAAAATTGATAAGAATAGGTTAAATGACCTAAAATTTCCATAAATCCAGTTCGAATAATGACAAGCCGAATATCTCACCAGATGCCGCCAACTGTCGTACTGGCTCTCAAACTGTCGGTTGCTTAAGGCCAGCTGTCAATTCCACTCGAGGCGTTCTGCGTGGTGTCATTTATTCTCCGGGCGGCTTTTTCTCCGCATTTTATCAAAGACTTTTCATCCATCATCGCGCAAATAGATCGGCATCATCATTGACGCGAAAATGTAAGTAATTTTGGAAACCATTTAATCGAGAAGATTCATATTTTCATCGTTTATTTCTCCTTTCGACCCCCGCCCGTTTTAGGGCTCGAGATCGATCTGCGTCGCCGGTCGCAGAAAAGGAAAAAGAGAAAAAGGCCTCGAGTCGAGGCCGGGAACGTGATCGCAGGAAGCGTGGCTCGGTGTCCAGTAGCAGTGATAGCAGCGGAAGGTATGTTCAAGTGCATATTTTTATATAAGCGAATACAAAACGTTTTGCCTCGTCTTCTCTGGTTTCAATGGCGCGCCACTAACCTCCTCGTTCATGTTTTTTTTTTCGTTGCAGCTCCAGCGATAGCAGTTCGTCGCGTAGCAGCTCCGGTTCGCGTTCCAGTTCATCCAGCTCATCGTCGTCGAGCTCGTCGTCATCGTCCAGCTCGAGCAGTGGCACCGATCGTCGTGCAAAACGTAAATCCGCCTCCCGATCTCGATCAAAGAGTGCCGCAACGAAAACAGCACCTCGAAAAGAGTCCAAGGAACGTGCCAAATCCAAGGAGCGTCCACGACGTAGTTCCGAGCGCGATGCAGGCGAGGAGAGAGGTAAGTGAATGATAATAAAGCGCCTTACTAATTGATCTAACCACTCCAGGGGGGCATGGGCGCGTCAACATCTCTAACAATGCATTGTTGACGTTTCGTTAGCATATAAATTTCATATGGTGCATGCATGCACCTCCTATCCGCGTCGTCTTTATACTGGCAAGCTCGGAGCACTGTGAGAGTTCTACTAGTACTCACAAGCATAGCGCATTAACGACTCCGGTGCGTCATCGAAAATTAGGCCCTCCCTAAACCAAATCATAGAGAATCTATGAAGGCGCTGTGGATTTCCTCGATTCACAGCATATTATTTCACGCACCCCATGTTTGGTGTTAAAATCATTGAAATCAGAGTCCTTTGTCAGCCGTCATCTCCCTCGCCAATAACAGGGCGCCAAATCCCATCCGCCACAAATCGTATACATATCCCACACGATACTAATTTTCACATTTTTCTCCCCTCTCATTCCAGCCAAACGCAAAAGTCCGGAACGTGCCAAGGAGCCGCGACCACGCTCCCGTTCCGGCTCGCAGGGTCGTCGCAAGCGTCGTGAACGTTCACCCACACCGAAACCGGTTCGCATACACATCGGTCAATTGACACGCAACGTCGCCAAAGATCACGTCATGGAGATCTTTAGCTGTTTCGGTGAAGTGAAACACGTTGAGTTTCCGTTGGATCGCTTTCATCCGGAAATGGGTCGCGGTTTGGCATTCGTCGAATATACAAATCCGGAGGATGCTGAGAACGCGATGAAACATATGGACGGCGGTCAAATTGACGGGCAAGAAATCACTGTATCGCCAGTGATAGTTCCGAAATTTCGACCGCCAATTCGTCGCAATTCGCCACCGATGCGACGTCCGCCGCCACGTTGGCGCTCGCCAATGCGCTACAACAATTACAATAGACGTCGATCGCCGATACGACGACGCAGTCCGCGACGTCGTTCGCGCAGTCCGGTTCGTCGTAGACGTCGCAGCAACAGTTCGGGCAGTTCGCGATAAGATTGGGATTTGTGCGAAAGGAGAGGCGATTTTGATAAGGATACGACACAGTGTGAAGTGTGTGAAGAACACTTTTGAGTTTAGTATGAGTTTTACTTTTATTTTATGCAGTTTTATTGTACACTAGCGTATTCTTTTATGATTAACACATCGATTTAGCTGGGATTCTTGGATTGATGCGCGAAAGTGTGAAATCGAAGAATGCTACCTCTATCAGAATGTTTTAATTCGCAAAACTACTTTAGGAAACTAAATACTGAAATAAATGGGTTTTGTTACACAACGGATTTGTTGTTATACTTTAGAGTTTATAAGATATAGGATATATAGTACATCAGGCTGCCCACAGCCTCCCTGTACGGGAAGTTCTTATCGTCTCCTGAATCTCTAAAAGTCGCCATGATTTGATTGAATGGTGTCGTAACCGTTTTACGATCCATCATGCCGAATCGGTTCAGAGCCTTATTCAGATATGCCGTTTGCGTAACCAACATACATTCGTCCTGTCTGTTGAGTTCCATGCTCCGGAACACGTCAGCATTCATCGCCTTCACATCGAATTTCTCTCGCAGATGTTTGAAGACGAGCTCTATATCTTCCTTGCGATCTGCTGCCGGCAATCCGTCATCCCGTAGATGGCGACGATGACCTTCACGAATAGGCATTTATCCCCTTCCGTTGCCACGAAGCCTCATTCTCGAATGAATGCGGTGAACGTCTGATTCCATCATCTTGATGCCTGTTTCAGATCAACTGGGAAAACTTTAATGAAGATTTAGCGGACAGAATCGAAGAACCTATCCCGGCTAATAGGATACTCAGTAATATAGAAATCGACAGCTGTATTGAGCACATTTCGGGTGCCATATCATCTTGCATTGATAAACACGCTCCGTATCAATCCGAAAATTCTTCCAAATACCACTACCTCAGTGCTTACACACAACGTCTCCTTAAAACCAGACAACAAATGCTACAGAGATTGAAAAGAATTTTTAATAATAACCTTAACAGGACCAACCCTACTTATCAAAATTTGAAAAGCCAAACTGATTGTCTAAGCACTATAATCAGACAGCGTATCAACCTAGAAACAAATGAACACTTCAAGTCTAAACTGCACGCGCTCCGCCCTTCTTCGTCCATTTTCAATGAAATAAACCGCATTAGCGGAAGGAAACTTTCACACTTCAATTTAGCTAAAGAACCTATTGTGGCAGATGGCGTCAAACATTTCACTGTCCAGGATAAACTAGATACCTTGGCTAAACACTTTCAGGAGATTTTCAAACACCGCGAGCTGCCAAATGACTTACTGAATCGTACGGTAACTAAAAAAGTGGATGAATTCCGACATGGACATGAAGGAGCTTTCCTCACAATTCTTTCTGATAGCAACAGTGCAATAAATCCCTCTCACTCTCAACATGCAACACTCTTCACTAATTATAGCGAAATGCTATCTATAATTAAAGCCACAAACAATAAAAAATCGGCTGGAAGGGATGGTATTCCTAACTACATATGAAGAAAATGTGCTGATACCCTAGCTAGACACTTGGTAATCATAAGTAACAACTGTATTAACTCCGCATATTTTCCTACATGCTGGAAGCAAGCACTACTCTGCCCTATACCCAAAAAACATAGCCAAGGTAACATCGAATCCTTGCGCCCGATCTCATTGCTCTCTAATCTGGGGAAAATTTTAGAAAAAATTATCTTGGACCGAGTCTCACAGTTTATTAACCCGCTTATTCCCGACAATCAATTCGGTTTCGAAAAAAACAGATCCTCAGAGATGGCGGCGGCTGTTTTACAGGATATTATTTTAAGAAACCTGAGGGACAAGAAAGTCACTGTAACCTGTGCAATTGACCTCAAAGCTGCTTTTGACTCTATATCTCATACAGCATTAACATATAAACTTATTGAAGCAGGATGCTCAATTGCACTCTCTCGTATCATTGATAACTTTCTTAATGGGAGATCAACCCAAATCCTGATAAGAGATCAAACCTCTGATCCAATTTCTCTTGAGTCTGGTGTGCCGCAGGGCTCTATACTAGGCCCCAAGTTGTTCAATTTTTACATACATGATATCCCGCATGCGTTCTCTGCACCCAACCCCTCCGTAGAAGACCAAATAAACATTCAGGACATCCATAGTATTTTCTATGCCGACGACATGATTATACTGTCCGAAGATGACACGCCAACAATGTCCATATCTAAGTTGGCAAATATATTAGCACCTATCTGTCTGTACCTATTCAAATGGGGATTTAACATCAACGCAAGGAAAAGTTCCATCACCTGCTTTGGAAACTCTAGTGGGAAAGGCCACCGCCAAGCGGTTCCTGAGAGTAAAAAAATCAAACTACTAATCAACGGTGAAGAAATTACTTTACAAGAAAACCTTGAATATCTTGGCATCATGCTCAACAACAAGGGCAGGTGCAACCCCCACACTAGAAAAATCTTATCTAAGGCTAATTTTGCATGCAAAATACTGTACTCATTGCTGGCTTCGAAATCCCTAAATGCAAACGTAAAACTACTACTATACAAATCTCTCATTAGGCCTATTATTAATTATTGCTTTCCTATCTGGATGACTATTTCTCCCACTGTGGCAAAACAATTACAAATTTTTGAAAGAAAGATCTTAAGGAAATGTCTTTCTAGGTATAGAAAGCCAAATAAAAAATACTTTCGGAACTCCTTACTATACGAGGAATCTGGGAGCGTTCCTATCATGCAGTACCTTACACTGAGCAGTAGAATTAGACTAAAAAAATGGATTGACCACCCAAATAAAATAGTCAAGTCCTTATTTAATAGTAATGCCAACACGCCCATTGGAAATGTATATTATAAATCCCCATTACATCACCTTTTCCAAGACAATGACAATTTGCCGGAAACTTTACCTCTGGATATGTTTATCCCACCCTTTTACCAAAAAACTGACAACTCTTGTCTACGGGGATAACATCCTTAAATGTCCCCACTATTCATTTCCGGCACCTCTCTATATCGATTGACGGTACCATAATCTCAGGGGAGATACACTATTAAATTCACACCTTTTTCTTTTAATACATATGAGTACATATAAACTAAATGCATATGATGCCAAACATGATGACGGCTCTTAAACTACTCGCTAATATGATGGCAGACTTTGAATAATATATAATATAATGAAAATATATCTACTCATACTCTAAATAGATAAACCAACTGGCCGTGATACACAAAAATGTATAGGATAAATCCCCTAGAATATAAGTAAAAAAAAAAAACATGTAAACATGAATATGTATTTAGTTTATATTATTATTAAAATTTATACTCTACTTTACAATAATAAACCATTAGGCCTTGATACACTAAAATGTAAATAATAAAAATTTCTAGAATCAAAGCTTTAAGAAAAAATCTAAATAAAAAAAAAAAACAACGGCGAAAATGAATATGTATTGCTGTTATAGTACTTAAAAATTATGGCAGATTGGATGGCAGGTTTTGAACAATCCAGCCACATCGGCGTATAAATCTGACTGTATATAAAACTATATCTGCGCATACTCTAAAACGATAAGCCAACCTGCCTTCGATGCACAAGAATGTAAATATAAATGCAAATATAAAGATCCATAATAAAATTCCTAGAATATAAGTGAAAGAAAGAAAATAAATAAATAAAAAAACAAAAATCCTGTGATCATGAATATATATTTATTTAAACATACCGATGTACAAAACTAGATGTATAGACATAACTATATCTATCCATACTATAAAAGGATATACCAACCGGCCTTCGATACACAAAAATGTAATACTGCTTCAGTTATATTGAACTTATAACAATAAATTTTTATGCATATGTCCTACTACCTTGCAAACATGTATGTACGGTTTAACCTGAAAACAATGAAAGATGTGATAACGAAATCTAGATTATTTATTTTCCTTTTATTTTCTATATATTGAACTAACCGTACAGAAGAAATGTGACTGGCACACAGCGTGAAGCTACAATTTCAACTCAATCTTTTGGATTACAGAAACGGAGGCAATTCTTGAATCTATAGCCCTAGAACTCAGTACCCTCCCTCTCTGTAGTTCAAACAATAGAGTTAAGTTTTGTTTTGTTTGTACTGAAAATATTTAATTTATAAGTTATTTAGTTTTAAGGCCTATTTGCTCTTTATAAGAGTCAACACCTGTTTAGCCTATGAGCAATGGCTATTTTCTCTTTATATTAAAACATCTATCAGAGATTGGCAAACAAATTGAAATTGTTGAATTATATGCTATATATGTATTTTCTGACAAACTGCGACTGTCAGAAGTCCAACATCATTAGATAATAAGTGACTTACATTGTAATCTTGAAGTCTCAATAAAGAAACTTGTAAACTTGATGCCTGTTTCAGACCGTATAGACTCTTGTTTAGCCTGCAGGTTCTCCCCGTGTTGTCGTCGAAACCCACCGGTTGACTCATGTGGACCTCGTCGTTCAAAAGCCCATTGAGAAATGCCGTCTTCACGTCAAACTCCCAAAGGAGCGAATGCAGCTCCGCCACTGATAGTATCAAGCGAATCGATGTGTGTTGCACCGCTGCGCTGAACGTCACCTGGTAGTCTATCTCGTACTCCTGTGTGAAGCCTCTGGCGACAAGTCGAGCCTTGAATCTTTCCACGTTTTCATCCGACGCGTATTTAGCCTTGTACACCCACTTATTGTCCATGAGCTTCGCCGATGTTTCCTCCACGCTCACCGACGACCAAGTGTTGTTCAACATCAGCAACTCGTGTTCTTCTTTCATCGCCATCTCCCACTGCTTCCTGTCCGGCGAAAAGGCAATGCCTCAAAAGTCTTTGGCTCATCCACGTAGACTGCCACGGATGCCGATGATGCCAACTGCTCTCTATTATCGATAACTGACAACCAGCCGTATGACTGTGTCACGGTTAAATTCCCCTTATCAAGTTCTTCTCCTCTACTTATAACTTGCGTTTATGTTCCTTGTAACTCCGTCCTTGCTGTCTATGATAGTCTCTTTACATACCTTTCAAACTTGATAAATATTTTGTTTCCTGAGTCTCCCATTATCATTTGTGGTGACTTCAACCTTCCCAGCATAGTTTGGCCTGTAGATCCGGGACTTCCTCTTGCCTCCTCTTCGCCATCCCTTTTGCTGTCTCTAACTTCGTTCATGGAATTAAGTAACCTCTTGCAATTCAATTGTGTGCCTAATTTTATGAATCAAATCCTAGACCTTACACTCTGTAATCTACCTCTGCCTTCTCTGTCCTGTTCTTATAGGGCGATTCCCTTTGTTCCGTGTGATGTTTATCATCCCGCCTTTCTACATGAACTCAATATTCCCTTTTCACCCTGTAGCGGACATATCAAAAATGCTCGTCTCAACTTTAGGAAAGCTAACTTCGAGGCTATTAACCAAAAATTATCTGCCATCAATTGGAATTTTGTCCTTGCCGATTGTGATTGCGAAGTTGCAGTTGGTAAATTTTATAGCATACTCTTCAGTATTATTCATCAATTCGTTTCTTCCTATAATCTCAAGCCCCGCAAGGGTCCCATATGGTTCACTCCACAAATCTACCGCTCTATTCGTAGAAAAAAAAACGCGCCCATCACCGTTATAAGCGCTTTAAACGTTCCTCAGACCTCTTAACTTTCAGGAAACTACGCTCACGAACCAAAAGCATGATTTGTGCGGCTAGATCTGCCTACCTTAACAACATTGAATGTAGCATACGTAACAACGAGAGTAAGCTCTTTTGGTCGTATGTACATCACATGAGGTCGTCTACATCTAGTGCTTCCTCGCTAACCTACAACAATGTAACCGCAGTTACGGCAGTGGAAATGTGCGAGCTCTTTGCTACCTTCTTCTCGAGTACTTTTCGACAATCTTCTATATCATCCACTCATTTTTTTTAACCCTCAAGACAATGCCCTCGAGTCTATGCCACTTATTTTGCCTTCTTACGTTGAGCTGCTTATCTGCTCCCTTAAAGCTAGCTCCTCCGCTGGTCCTGATGGTATCTCTAACATTTTCCTAAAAGGTACCTACAGTAGCATATCTGTTCCTCTTTCCATCCTGTTCAATAGGAGTATTCGTCAAGGTATTTTCCCGTCGCAATGGAAATCTTCCTTTGTTGTACCGATTCCCAAAAAGGGTGACCCTAATCTTGCCTCTAATTACCGCCCCATTTGTCTCCTTTCCTCCGCTTATAAATTACTGGAAAGAATTGTTTACAATTACATCTACGACAACTTCGGATTTCTCATCTGCCCTAACCAACACGGTTTTTGTAAGAAAAAATCTACTGTCACCAATTTGGTTGAATTCGTGGATTTCGTTGCTAACTCCTTCAATAAGCATCAAGATGTTCATGTTGTCTATACAGATTTTTCCAAAGCGTTTGACTCAGTTGATCATAGAATTCTACTAGATAAGTTAACTGGGCTCAACTTTCCTTCCCTGCTTATCACCTGGATTTCCTCTTACCTCGTGGATCGGTCATCGCAAGTTGTGTTTAATAATGTTCTTTCCTCAGCCTTCTGCCCATCCTCTGGTGTGCCTCAGGGATCCATTCTCGGACCATTACTTTTCCTATTCTTCGTTAATGATCTCCCTCAGCTTCTGCAATGTTCCTCTTTACTTTATGCTGACGATTGTAAGTTATTTACATCCATCTCTTGTCTTTCTGATTGCGTAGCACTTCAATCTGACTTAAATCTGTCATCCTCTTGGTGCAGGTTGAACGAATTACCTCTTAATATATCCAAATGTTCCGTCATGATCTACTCTCTTAAGCCTTCTCCTCTGTCTTTCACTTATCATATTAACTTACTGCCGCTTGTTACTGTTTCCACGATCAATGATCTTGGGGTCGTTTTCGACCCCAGACCTCGCTTTTCTGATCATTTGTCTTTTATAATTAACAAAGCTTCTAAATTATCAGGCTTTGTACTACGTTGTTGCAGTGACTTTCGATCTTTTGCTACTTCCTTGAACCTCTTTGCATCCCTTGTACGTAGCACCCTCGAATACGCCTCAGTTGTTTGGTCCCCATCTACTTCCTCGGGCTCTGATGCTTTAGAATCTGTGCAACGTAAATTCACCCGAGCCATCTTTTTCAAGTTCAAATTTGCTTACGTACCTTACCCTGAACGCCTCAGCTTTCTTGACATGGATGTCGTTGCGAAAGAGAAGGATTTTTCTTGACGAATGCTTCTTATATAAGTTGTGTCGTCAATTATTATGTTCTTCCCTTTCTAATGACATTGTTTTCAGAAACCCCCTTCACTATACACGCACAGGTGCAGTCTTCTATCCTCCTGCCGCTGATCTTTCTGTATATATGAATTCACCACTCCCCAGAATTATGCACAACTACGACAGACTGGAGCTTGGTCCGTTACCTACCTCATTTTATCGCTTTAAAAAGATCCTTCTTCAAAGGATCATGTTAACTGAAATATAACTTTAATTTCTTTACTCTTTGTATATTTCTCCTTTTCTTATGTCATATCATTTATATCTTTTGTTTTCATTACTTTCTCTAAAATCTTTGTTAATTTTTTTTTTCTTTTTTCTTTTTTTTTTTCCTTTAATTTTCATCTTTTTTTTTCTCTTTCTTTCTTTAACTAGTGCATCCATAATTTTAGTTTAGTGCTTAATTTCTCCTTGACATTCTTACTTTGAAATTTTGTGTTATGATTTGTATTTTTAATTTTCTGAATTCTCTTTATTTCTCATATATGTATATCTTTGTATTATTGTATTCATGGGATTTATTCCCGTTCAATAATTCTTGAATAAATAAATAAACTGCTAATGCTCAGAAACGCAGCTGCACTCTGTTTTTCTTCCGCCGCCTTTGGTTCGTTTTTTGATGATATTGTTATGTTTCCTCTGACCGAAACCGGGTTCGTTAGATATCCTTGTCCTGAATAATGAAAACACTTCGATTGAAAAACACACACACTTTATTTATTAAACGAACTACACACGCGTAACTAACAACCAACGACCAGCTAGCTCGAACTATTTGTTAACGTCGGATAACGATTACCCTCCTTTCCGCTTCCGAGCGGATGCTTTATCACGATCAACTTCCGACCGAGTCTCGAGAATTATTACTTATCGCTCTCGGTGACATCTGCCTTTAGCTGGAACTGTTTCGAGAAGGTTCCACTGTAGTCAACGAAGACTCCAGATGGCTCGAGAATCAGTTGGTACTTGTCATCGATGGATCGAGAATATGGTAGAGCTTAATACAGTGTGTGTCGTAAGAGAAACGTACTTCGTACATACAACAAAATTATACCCACTCATACAACACCAGCCTTTGTCCACGCATGGTGACTGCCATTTCTCGTCAGCCGTGTCTTCGCCGGGCCTGTCTGAGAATAAGTGAAGAAGTTCGAATCCGCCTCCTCCGTTGGCTCCTCCTTCGCTTGCGCCTTTTCCTCATTCCTCTCCGTCTTTGTGATGATCTCATTCTCCTCGATGAATCGCACGTTACACGCCACTTTGACCTTCTTGTCGACTTTAGTTGCAAATAAAGCAATCAGTAGGTTAAGAAATTAGGTCTAACTTATTTAACAATAACAATTACAAACAATTACATACCAATATTGCAGCACAAATTAGCTTGTAAGCAAATTGTATTATTGTAACCTAGATTAATAAGCTATATATACGGCCAACAAATAAATGTATTTTTGCCCACTGTAAAAATTGTTTTATGTTGAATAGCTTGTAGCTAGCCGCTACACTTCTTTTTATTCGGGTTCCAAACGCAATAGCCTTTGACATTCTCATCATAGCCGATGAAAACGCATTTTATTCCTTTCACCTACAGTTTACGTCGATGTTCTTTCGGAATATAAACGTATGCTTCCTCACCGAACACACGGACTTGATAAACTCTACTCTTCGCTTCTTTCCATACCAGAGTTCGTATGGCGATTTGTCTTTCACACTGCTCTTTCCAGTTCGATTGAGTGCAAAAGTAGCAGCGTTCACAGCTTCTGCCCAAAACTTCAGAAGCAAGGCCATTTGCCTACAAAATCTTCATGAGGTCATTGTTTACAAATTCCTTTTCGTTATTATTGTACTTCGGAGGCATTGCACTTGATGACCTGTTGATTTCTCAGCCATCTTGATCAGTGGCGTGGCGTGATAATTCAACTAGGGGAAGCAATTGGTATTAAAAATTTACTATTATTATGCTTTCCACAAATTTACTGCGTATTAATTGAACCCCTCTCGTTAGCTACTTTTAACATTTCTAATATAAAAGCACCCAGGAATCACGAACGGGGACGTGAGAGTAGGTATACTGTATTTTATCAGCATTTTAATTCCCATGCTACCAATATATAATAATTTACTTTTAAATAAATAATTGTAAAAATTATATGTTGGTAGACTTATCAAAAAAGCAAAGCTGTAACTGTAAGTATATAAATAAAGCATATTCGAATTATTAGAACTACTATAACAATAACAACAATAGCAAAAAAATTGCAAAATAAATATCCATACACTCATAAAGAAAGTAATCATGTTCAGCGAATCAAAATTTGAATAATACAAACAATAACAATACAATAAAAATTATTAAAAATAATTCAACTATTTACTATTTAAAAAATCACAGTTAGTGAGTAAAATAAAATAATAATAATTGGGCAATAAATATATTACAAGTCAAAATAAATAATAAGATCCGTACATACTATTATTTGTAATTTAATTCTATTCGTCTTTCTTTTTTTCCGAATTCATCTATAATATCTGTATAAAAACTTTGCTCACACAAACATGATTTAAGGAAAACCTTTTCAATTGACATTATTGCCAAGTCGCTAAGCCGTTGTTCGCCTGTACAATTTCTAAGATACGTTTTAATCCTTTTTAAGCAAGAAAAACTGCGCTCTGCGGACGCACTGGTTACTGGTAATGTTAAAACTAAACATATTAATTTATAAAATTGTGTGAAGCTATCTTTTAATTTGTTATTAATGAAATAGTTAAAAATACCTTGAAAAGATTTTCCCTGCAAATCAGAATCAGAATAAAGCACAATGAGTTCAGTCTTTAATGAAATATGGTCAAATATATCAGCATAAGTTTTAGTTAAATTTAGTAAAAGATTGTCCGGAAATGTTTTCAAATATTGGTTAAATTTAGAAGAATCTAATAGGTTTAAAAATGTGAAACTTGCTAAGGATGAAAATCTTGAATTTATTTCTGCGGTAATATTATCTATAATTTCGACATAAATACGTGTAAAGAATAGTTCAACATTTTCATTACTGTCAACAAGGCACCTGGCTTTTTTCCGGCGTTGTGGAGTTTCGCAAATAGATGTGGTTTGGGTCCAAATTTCCGTGAAACTATTTCTTAACGATTGAAGTTGATTTTCAAAATCTGTAATTTTTTGAATGCAGTACATTATATCAGTTTGCTTACTTTGAAATATATCGAAAAGTACGTCGGTTTGTGGAAAAAATTTAGAAAAAACATTGAGCAGGAAAACAAACTGAAAATCTGTAAGTAAAACAAGAAGTCCCCTTGCGCTATTAACGGTCTCGCCATCCCACTTTCCACTCTCATTTTCAATGATATATTCAAAGAGTTCTTTTAATTGATCTAAATTATCAAAAATGGTTAAAACTAATCGACCATTAAAAGTCCAACGTGTTGGAGCTAATTTTGGAAGCCTTTTTTTGAGGAATAAATCTAGTGCAACTGTTCTCTTTGTTGAATGATTAAAAAATGTTGAAAAACAAGTAATAGATTGAAAAAAAATTCGACATTCGCGTATTTTATCGCATGATTTAGATAAAACTAAATTTAACCGATGAGCGAAGCAATGAATATATATTGCGTTTTTATACACATCCTTTACACGTGTTTGTAATCCAGTTATTTTACCAGACATTACCGAAGCCCCGTCATAGCTTTGACAAATAAGTTTGTTACCGCAATTGAATTTTTGAACAACATCTAAAACATGGTCAAATAAACGCGACGCAGTCTGATCATCAGAAATATCTGTAAAAGTTATGAAAGTTTCTTTAACCTCACCGGAAGGAGTAATGTAACGAAAGGTTGTTGAGAGTTGAGAACGACATGAAACATCGGTTGTTTCATCTAATATTATTGCTATAAATTTAGTTTGCTGAATTTCATAAATCTGTTTTAATAAAATTTTAGAAATGCTACTAATGAGATCGTTTTGAATATAATTTGATATTCCGGAAAAAACAGTCGCTTGCTCCAAGTGAGCTCGCAAGTCCGGATTATATTTAGCTAAAAGATTTAAAAGTTCAACGTAATTTCCCCTATTGCAAGAATTCACATTTTCATTGTGACCACGAAATGCCTGTTCTTGACATCCTAAATGGCACACAACGTCAATTAGCATTTTTAGTATATCTCGATTTTTCGAAACTTTCTCATTGTGCAATATTATTGAAGATCTATGTTGGCTACTTAATAATTCTTCAATTCTAGGACCGGAACCGAACTTGGAAAGAAGAAGTACTGACTTTAAATGATCAACGCTTTTCGTACCATGCCTGTCCACAGCTTTATGTAAATTATTTAAGTCACAAAACCCGGTAGTTCGCCAAACATTTGAATCATTTGAAAATAACAAGCATGGCCAACAAAATAATTTTTGCTTGGTCTTACAACCGGTAATCCATTCCGTATCTTCATAAATCTTAGCAGTAAAATGCCTAGTGCATCTTTTTGTTTTAGAAACAATTTCCAAAATCGGTTTCGGTCGACCCTTTTCGATAATGTTTTTTTTTTCTGCGAAAGATCGAGATCCAAAAGACAATCGAAAAAGATCATCAACAACACAATATTGATCCATGCTACTTTAAAAACAAATCAAAACACTATAAGCAATTATAAGCACCTAGACCGATTAAAAAACCCCTTCACCTTTTCACCAACAAAAAGCACACAAATCGCACTACACTAAAGCACTACACTAGAGCAAATGAGTTTTAAATTTAACGGCTCATTCAATTCCTTGTGACGTCAATGACTTGAGGCAGTATTACCATCTCCCACTTATTTTTTCTTGGAATTTTCCGTTAAATGGTTTTCGATTAGATATAAGTTATTGAAATATGCATAAATATCCCTATAATTGAGTTCGTCTCTTACTAATACTCGTATACACTAATAATTCTATGCGAAATCACTTCTTCTCGAATTTACCAATAATAATTTTTAACCATGAAGCCATTATATTTCAAATCGAAACTTTTTCCACAATTCAATTCCTATCCTACTCTGGTAGCCCTTGTGAAACTCATATAGCACATCACATACGCATTGCAACACAGCAAATATTTTCAGTCCACAAGAAAATACGAACAAAGAGGAAATGGGAAGAAAAGTTCCCCAGCGTCCATGCGCCAGCAGCTCCGCTGCAGGCAAGAATTTCCTCTACTACATGTGAGGGGAACTTGGAAGCAAATTCCTGAGTGCTTCCAACCTACCGTGTACGTGAATTTTTTTTTATCGCGACACAGTAGGTTTACTGGGGAAAAAAATAAACGCTCATAGATGCAAATTTTGATATGCTTCCATGTGTCTTCTTCTTGGTGTGGTGTGGTGGTTTTCGCGGTGTTACCAATTCGGCTGTGTAAGATATTCGCGATTAGTTTCTTTGGAACTTTTATTTACATAGACTGTGCCGAAGAGTTTTTTTCGCGACTTTTTTGCGCGATTCAGAAAAAATTATTTAGAAAATTTTCCACCAATCGCCAAATATAAGGGAAGCAATGCTTCCCTTGCTTCCATGGACGCCACGCCACTGATCTTGATAATGTCTGCAGTCGTCCCGCCACTTGCGATTTCTCTTTCAAAACATAAACAAAGTGAAAACGTGAGAAGTTGTAATGAACCATATTCTGGTCTGGTTGTGCTGCTTCCACCGGCAGATCTATGGCAGCACCTGATGAGTAAGGATCTGTCGGTGGTACGAAACCAGAGGCCGAGGGTCCCATTACACCTGGACCTCAATACGAGCGCGAGGGCAAGCGAGCCATCGGCCAACCATTCCATCCTTATCGCCTCATTTTTTTATACCCCATTTTGACCTCCCTTGTTTGTGTTGTCTTCCCCAGGCATATGAATTTTTGTTAATACGTAAAGGACAGGGGCAACGAGCGGCGAAAACCCCGCCCACGTCTCCCGAACTGAGCTACAGCAAGCATAGGCCGCTGCTTAGCTCGTTGAGGAGCCTTTTTCTTCGCCAGATGGCACGGCCCGACCTTCACGGTCATTATGCTACCTAAGGCTCCGTACCCACGGGCATCTTCGGATGCCCATCAAACCGTCCGTTACAATCGGTCCGCAAAGTCCGCATGCACGACCTCGCTACATTTCACAGCTCTATTCTTGCTGCTATTGAAACTGGCCAAACAAGCCACTCGTGCCATTTTTGAAGCGGTGTCTTCGTTGTTGCCAAGTTTGCATCCCACTGCAGCGAAGCCCGAATTGTCGGTCAGTTTACGTCCGTTCTCCTTTTTGGACGTATAAGATGCCTTCAACTATGTCAAGCCGGAGGCGATTATCGGCGCTCTCACAAGACGGAATGTCGACAGCTCGTTAGTTCAACTCATTAACCTGATGCTAACATCTAGGGTTATTACATCTAAACTAGAGACCGCGTTACTTTGTCGAAATGTCTGCAGAGGTACTCCTCAAGGCGGGGTGCTCTCACCGCTCCTTTGGAGCATTGCGGTCAACAGCCTGCCGATCTGGAGATATTGGAATGTAAAGTGACAGCCTATGTCGATGATGTCTCCATTCATGTCTCTGGTTCCCGAGAACTCTTATCGAGGTAATGCAGCAAGCGCTATCTCCACTGATTAACTGGCTCAACAGATGTGGCATAAGCGTCAACTCTAGCAAGGCCAATATAGTCCTATTTACAATGAAACGTAGCATACCTCCAGCGGTATCTTGGAGGGGGTGAAACTTGCGTTCACGAAGAGTGCTAACTTCCTTGGTCTCATATTGGACAGGAAGCTAAATTGGAGATTGAACATCTAGAACTAGGCCACCATTGCCGTTTATTGCTGTAGGAAGGCTGTAGGTAAAACCTGGGGTCTGAAACCCGAGGTACTGTACTATGGTTGTTGTTTTTGTAGCAATGGTCAGAAGTTCATTGTGTTAGTGTGTTACATGCTGTTTTTGTTCGTTGTTGTTGTAGTAGCGACGCGTTGATATCCGATGAATGTGTGTGTCATAAAGCTTGGTTGTCCATGTTTTCTTCAATGTCCAGGTGTAGAAACGCAGCTGCTTCAATAGGATTATCCCATAGCGCAGTAGGTGTTAGGCGCGTCGGAGCTGCAGGACAGTTAAATATGTGCTCAACATCATGTGGAGTGAGGCCACAGGCTGGACAGGAGTTCAGTATTTCGTTATCAATGCGGGATAGGTACGAGTTCAGACGTGAGCACCAGCCAGAACGAAGTTGTGCGAGTGTAGTCCTGGTTGGTCTAGGAAGTCGAAGTTCGTCTGAACATATAGCAGGTGGTTGCGCATTTAGTACCCTGTTTGGTGTCATTGATTGAGGATAGCACTTCTTCACTATGCAGTGTTGTGATGGCCGATCTGTAGCTGGTGTTATCGAAGGGGACTCTTTTAAACCTTTGGATCTCCCGCTCGCGATCTCTCATATTACGTCTTACATGACGTGGCGGAGGGCTTCTGTCCATAAGGTTAGAGTTAGGATGGTCATTCCGATAACAGCCAACCAGATACTGCTTCGTTAGAAGTGTGTTGTGGCTTGTTTTTGTTCGTCATCTTCCTCGGTGTAAATGAATACAGCATGTAACACATAGACACACATCCTTCTTGCATTGAAGGGGTTTGGCAGCTCTTGGCCGTTGTAAAAACGGGTCGCTCCGGTGCGTACAACCGGCTGCTGCAGGAACGAAGGTACTGTTCTGGCACCATGTAGCGGTTCTGCGCTGGTGGAACGCCCTACAGACGGTAGCTAATCTGAAATGGTTAGCTAAGGTATATAGAGCGGAATATAAATAAATAATTGCAATAAACAAAATAAATTCTCGCCTGGGTTTCCAATTTCGAATTTTATTTTCGACTACATTACATACAATTTTCCTACTTACGCGAATAAAAATTTAACGAATATTTCAGCTACAAATATGTATAATATATGATTAAAATTCACTACAATAAGTTTCCAGATTTCTTTTCTATCACAATTCAATTTTTGATTCCCGCCGAATTTCCTTTTCCATAAAAACAACCAATGAGGCAATCTCCTTTGATCGTCTCTGCTTTCCGCATTTCTCCTCCTTATCTCTGATTTATATTCAATTTCTTCTCGCACAAACGGACGATATGTACTTGATTTGTGGCCTCCGCCTGGCTCAATATCTTCATGATATCATTCAATCGATTGTTTTGCACGGCCAACAAATAGGCCGACTTCAATTGGCCCACGTAAATGTGACAGGCAATTTTCGTTTCTACGTCCGCTATAAGTTTGATGAGTTCGTCGAGAACGGTTCGGATTTCGGGCAGATGCGTGTTGTTGGCGGCATGAATGGCCAACGATAGAATTTTATCGTAGTCAGTTTGATCCACTCCGTTATTGCTTTTGATACAACTGATAAGGCTGAGAAGTTCGATAAGGCGATTGTTACGGGCCAGATATTTGGCTGTAGTTACGTAGATTTTCGTCGCAGGAATGTTATAATCTTGGATGATGCTGGGGAAAAGAGGACGTGAGTCGGGTTAAAAAATGAATGGCTATTTGTGTGTGTGTGTGTATGGCTTACCGATAAGCAAGGCCAAAGCCTTCTTCGATGTTATTTCCGCACAGCAGGACGAGAATGCAGATTTGTATCCGTTCCTGCAGTGAATCAAAAAGAGTGGGCACTGTGGTGTTTTCCACGCCAATCTGAAAATAAGAGGTCAAACGGGAGACAAATGAAGCAAATGTTTTTGTGTGGCCTTTATTTAGTTTTATTTTTTATTTTTGATTTATTTAAGTACTAGCGCTCCTCTAGGGTCCGTTACGCTCACGTTGTTCTCTTCGCTTACAATTTGACAATAATTTCGGCCGTTCTCGTAATTTCTTCGTAGTCACTCACCGCGATTGTTGTTGTTGTGGTAGCGATGCTTCGCATACTTCAGTTCTTCTTACACCGAAAGGGTTTGCAAGCTCTTGGCCGTTGAAAAACGGCTCGTTGCGGTACGAAGTACCGCCCGCCGCAGCCGGCTCCACCATTCATCGCGGTGTTGTATTCCGGGGGATAGCCGAAGCAGACCACCAATGTTTGGGCCACTTTTCGCCCCCTCTCGGTCATCAGTGATTTTCAGATGTCGACTGATAATTGTCGACCTCTCTCTTCGTCACTGACTCCCGTGTTATTGCTAGCATTTCTTTAAGGCTGAGTTCACTCATGGCTTCCACGCTTATTGTGTGCTTGCCTGTGATCCTCAACCTCGTGCTAGCCAGTGCTGGACATTCGTGCCCTGTGCCCTGCCCTGTGACCAAGGCAGTTATCCAGCTTAGGGTACTCCGTTTATAACTGAGTACCTTTTTCGCATCCCTGCCTAAAGGGTTGGTCATTGCATTCTGAGTTTGTTTGCAAGTGACTTCTGCCATCTTCGTTGATGCATGGAGTTCATTCACTGAGAACTAGGAAAGGGGAGGGGAGAGTTGAGAAGCAGGAAAGGGAAGGGGAGACTTGAGAAGAAGGGAAGTGAGGTGTTACCACATATTTTAGCGACGCCGAAAAATATTAATTCCAAAGTAATCTTAATTCATGTCATTTTGGACATTTTTTTCTGGCGCGGGCCGGTGACTCTACAGGATAAACTACTTTACAAGGAAGGATTCAAAGAAGGGATGCTGCTAGTGAAACACGAACTCAAGAACTCTAAAGCATATGCTTGGACGAAAAAGGACACGAGTTTAGTATGGTACCCACTTGGTATCCAAAAGGGTGAGAACCAAAAATTGTATTTTCTAAGGAAAGACAAACTTGGGCCCCACGTATTGGGCGCCATTTAATGTAATGAAGACTCGCTGAGATGTGGCTGTATGGAAGGAAATAAAGAAGAGGCTTAAAAGAGCTAGTAATTTTGAGAATTTGAAACGTGGCGAACCACAGAACAACACCAACAGCAAAAGAGCCGCTCAACAGCCATTTATCCCTTACCGCCCCGTTTTTTTATAATTTCTACTTTTTCTGCCCCATTGTTTGTGTTGTCTTTCCCTAGGCCTATGAATATTGTCAAAACCTAAGGGCAGGAGCAATTAGCGGGGAAAGCCCCGCCAACGTCTCCCGAACTGAGCTACAGCAAGCATTGGCCGATACTTAAGTTATTGAGAGGCCAGCTAGACCTTTACGGTCACTCTAGCAACCTAAGGCTCCGTTCCCATGGGCACCTTAGGATGCCCACCAACCTTGTTGGACAAGTGCTATTGGCAGTACATGACAAGTGCTGAACAAGAACTGGATAAGTGTTGGATGACATTGTGACAGCGATTAAGGTCCAGGATTTCAAAGAGATGATGAAAAAACCAGCCAACAACACCTGAAGCTGAAGTGCCAATTGAAGTGAGTTGTACGCACCGGAGCGACTCGTTCATCAGCAACGGCTAAGGGCTGCGAAATTCCTTCGACGCCAGTAGGCCTTGCTAAAACAACAACAGCCTGACTATTTCAGCGAAAGGCGGATACCGTGCAAAACTAAGAAATTGTCAAGAGAGAGAGAGGATTCTGCAAAAACAACAATGCAACGGGCTTGGAATTGAAAGGTAGCAGTTTGCACAGTTCACGAAGAAGCTCACTGGAACAACTGGATCCTATTTGGGAGAGCTAATTTTATGACAGAGATTCGTTGAAGGTGTTTGACAGCCCTTGGTCGTTGCTGATGAACGAGTCGCTTCGGTGCGTAGAACCGGTTGCCGTGGGAGCGAGATAATCGAACTGCGACTCTTCACTTCAATTGACACTTCAGCTTCGGCCTTCAGGTGTTGTTGACTGCTCAGCAATTTGTTCGTCCGTGTGACATCCGGTTCTACACACCAGAGCGACCCGTTGCACCAGCAACGGCCAAGAGCTGCCAAACCTGTTCAATGCCAGACGCGTTGCTACTACAAAAACAACAGAGATTCGTTATACAGCGGAAACTTAACCAAACTCCGGATAAACCAAACTACAATAGTATCGTCAAATTTGCCTGCCAGATACTGCGGGGCGGGAAACTGTTTGAGCGATTGAGGACAGAAAAACACAGAAAACACACGAACTGCTCCGTTCGTGTGTTTTCTGTTTTGCCTAAAGCACAACTAGTGTATAAAGTGAGGATTTACTTTTAAAGGATGATGATTTACCACGCGCTCGGTGGCCGTGGTCGTTCGGTCACCGCTCTACGATACTAATCTAGAGCTCGGAGTTCAAAGCTCGGCGCGATCAAAAACTGCCTGTGGGTACTAATAGAACTCTCACAGTGCTCCGAGCTTGTCAGTATAAAGACGGCGCGGATAGGAGGTGCATGCTAGCAACTGCACTTCCGAGAAGTAGATATGCTATCGAAACGTCAACAGGGCATAGAAATACTAGAAATGTTGACGCCCATGTCCCTGGAGGAGTCAAGGTAATTACCATGTACCACCTAAGGATCCACGAGCCTTGTTTACTTATAGAAAATGATAGCCCAGGATCCTTATGCCAAAGAAAAGTGTTTCCGACTTTAAAATCTTCCACTCACCTGTTTCAATATTTGCCGGGCCGATCGTCGTCCCTTATCATCCTGTTCCGCCTTCGCCAAAAACTTAGTCACCTCCATTTGCCGCAGGATCGTATTGATATGACAATTCAACGTTTTCGCATCCATTTGCATGAGAAACGATGGCTCCTTGACCGGTCGCTTCTTACTCAAATTGATATTTTCCCACTGACACATTTCCAGCTCGCTCTGTAAATGTTTCTGCGCGTTGATCAAATGAAACGAATTGTTTTGTAGCTCGCGAAACGAAGTGCAATTCATCGAATAGAATTTCACACACGTCATACTCGCCCGTATCGGATCGTTGAGCAAAATTTGCAAGTGATACAAACTATTGAGCAGATTCTTCGATTCCAAATAGCGACACGTCTGAATGATGGCATCCTTCCATATTGAGAGTTGCGAATCGATCGCGCCCATTTGTCGAATCAACACATCAACGCTTCCCCGCTTCAAATGTCGCACATAGATCCCCTTGATGAAGATCTCATTTTCGAGATTCTGCAGGATAAAATAGCGCAAAGCACTCATCGTTTGATCGTGTCGAATCAAAAAGTTGACAATGTCCGCATGCGATCCGTGCGAGAGTAAGTAGAACATGCATTCCTCGAACATGCGCGTCTTGCGCAATACGTGGATTTTGTTGTCGAGCTTCCGAGTGGGCGGACTATCACAGTAGATGCCTTGCGAGATTTTCTTTAAATTCGATAATGTGTTGAGGATATTCATAGCTGGCTCGTGTATTGGGATTTTATCTTTCGGTTTCGAACGGATCGAGGCCAGGGACGTGTTGGAGTTGCGTATGCTTGAGGCGCGAGCCAAAGTTTCAGGTACATGGGTTTGTCGGGCGGTCGACTCAATTACTTTGATGATTTCATCGAGCAACGGCGGACTGCGATTGGGTCGTTTTATTGACGGTATGTCGATCTCGCTGTGCATGTCTAGCTCGTGTTCGGTTGCGATGAATTGAAGGATGTTGGCAATGTCGCGCGGTCGGCAATGGCGGGTCATACAGTGATGGAGCTGTTCACGTGCTGGAAGGATTGCAAATGAAAATGTGCGTTACAATGTGTATTAAAGTTTAATTGGGGAAGTAACGAGTGGTTTAGATATCCCTTGGAAAATGTATAACTTCTCGGGTCTACACAATTGCTAGGAATTAATTCAATTAATTTCTTAATTCAGTGTGGACATGGGGCGACCGGCAGCGCATTGTGTTGAGGCATCAGTCTCATGTTTGACTACCGGCGTTTCGGGTTCGAATCCCGTCCACGACAACGTTCGTGGCCATGGATGTGCAGAAGGTGCATGCTAGCAACTGCATTCTCTGAAACCAATTTATGCCAATGAAACGTCAACTGGGCCACATGGAACAGTTGACGCGCTATGCCCCACAAGGGGTTAGGGCAATTAAGTAGATTACCTTTCATGTATAAGTACTGCAGACAGTCTTAATTTTTCCGCTCTCACTTCAGCTCAGCATGACGATAAGGAACTCCGGAACATTATGGATTTAGCCTTAATGGGAGAATTTTCTCTATTGCATTTAGAGAGTATCCTTAATTGCGACATATCCGCTTTGGGTAGCCCATTTCCGCTCGGTGGTAAGAACCTAGAACCTACGCAGGGAAATGTGTAGGTCCTAAAGCCTTGAGTTCTGTGAAAATTCACTCTAATGAAATAGAAAGAATTCTCCAATTAATGCCAAATCCATAATGCTCCGGAACTCCAAACCCTGCTTCTAGACCACGACAACCCGCTTGAGTGGAGGAAGCAACACGTTCCGGGTACATCTGACCCACTGATGTGCATCGTCTCCGAGCAACGTGTCCGTCCGTTCGTCCCAAGCCAGTTCCGAACACCTATAATGCGTATACTTCATGGACTTCCGCACTTAAGTATACGCACCACTCGGAAGCTGATTACCGACCGCTACTTTTGGCCCAAGATGAACCATGGCATCAATACATTTGTCCGTGACTGTCTCGACTGTGCACGTCACACCAAATCACCTATGCATAGAATAAACCAGCGAGCCATTTTCATACATCAACATCGACGTTGTGGGACCTCTTTCATTGAACAATGGGTTCCGCTACTGCCTGACCATCATCGTTTACCCGCTAGCTCGAAGCCAGTCCGCTTCAGACCATCACCGCATCCGCGGTAGCCGATGCACTGGTAGACGTCTGGATAAGCCGATTCGGAGTACCCGCCAAGATTACTACTGATCTGATGATGCGGAACTCTGATCTGATGATCTCTTGCGGAATTTAATAAATTTCTCGGCGCGACTCACCTCCGGGCAGGCAACTCCCATATCATCCGGCAACGAATGGTATCATTGAGCGGTGGTACCGAACGGTTAAAACCGCAATACGTTACCACCATCAGCGAATAGGTAAAAGCTTTGCCATTATTCCTGCTAGGCTTGCGATCATCTTTGAAGGAAGACCTGTCAGTAACCGCAGCAGAAATGGTATATGGTACGACACTACGCCTTCCAGGAGAATTCTTCTCGGAGTCACAACCATCCGTCAACGAGAAAGATTTTCTTCGTTATTTGCGACAAAGCATGCATGCAATCCGCCCTACCGATACAGCACATCACGACTCAAGCGTGTTTTTATCAACAAGGATCTTGCGACCTGCACACATGTGTTCGTCCGCAACGATAAAGTCAGGTCACCGCTCTCAACACCTTACGACGGTGCGTACCCGGTAGTGAATCGGAAGGAACAGTACTTCAAGGTGGCCATCAACGGAAAAGACATCATCAACACATCGATCGATGGCCTCAAGCCCGCGTACGTAACCATCGAGGCAACACCGTCACCGAGTCCTGTCGAACGGGCTGACACAACTACCACGACCCGTAAATCACGTCAGCCTGTCCGTTTCAACACCTAATCATTTCTCGTTCAGCGCCCTCTCTGAGGGGGGGGGGGGGTAAGGTGGCGGATCAACAGTCACGAGTTGCAGTGGACTGCCGACTATGCACACGTACGATGTCTGCAAGCCAGGATCATCGTACGATATAGCAACCTTGCAAACGCTGTCGAGTTAGCAGAATGCTGCACTATAAAAATATATGAGCAAAAGTCGAAGACAGAAAAAAGAGTTAGATTAGAGAACGGGATACTCGCGTACTCGCCTTTTATGTCTGTATGCTCTTTATGTCCTTGTGTCGTCAATATTCTTTACGTTCTTTATGTCTTCTACGCTCTTTTGTCTTGTCTATGTATTTTATGCCCTTTATTACCTTTGTGTCCTGTTTGTCCTTTACGTTCTTACGTACGTTCTTTATCTTCCAAATGTCCGTTATGATCTGTATTACATTTAAGTAATTTGTGCTATTCGTGTCCTTTATATCCTTTACGCCCTTTATGACTTTTTTATCCTCTATGCCCTTATGTCCTTTATATCGTTTAAATCGTTGGTATATTCCTATCTCACCGGGCGACGAATCGTGGTTCGCGTCACGGCTAATAGTGGCTTTACCATTGTAGCGTATAGAGCGAGCGTTCTGGGGCGGTATATTGAGGGTAGCAACAACACGCAAGGGGAGTGTGAAATCATTTCAATTTAAAACTCACTATTGGTGAAAAACACGAACCACTATGCGTCGGCCGGTGAACTAGGAATGATAAAAGTCGTTAATGTCCTGTATATCCTTTATGTCACATACGTCCTTTATGGCCTTAATGTCCTTTACGAAACGCTTCCTCTCTCCGTTTTTCCATTTACAATTTACCGACTACGATTTTCCATTTTTCATTTCATTGTATGAACCTAGAGCGTATCGATCTGAGCGTGACGTGACGTAACGCAAAATTCAGTCTTACTTTCAGCCAAAAAACATATCCACGTAAAAAAAAACCTTGAATCAGCGCAGTGTCTGGACGAAAACGTTAGAGAAGGTTTTATCCAATCAACTGGATTGAATCCTGATTAGGCCTATTCCGAGTCGACGTACCACCCACCGACCACGCACCCTGCTCAGCTGGCAGACGAATTAACTAGCTTACCTGTCTCATAACGGCCCACTCGTAAACACGCCAGTCCGTAAGCAGCCATCACTCCTCCCGTCGAATGACCACATTTCAAATAAATCTCCAGAGCCAATGGCCACTTCTCCACCAACACCATCGAATCGCCCAATTTGCGAAGACTTTGATTACTGAGCGTCTCCACCGGAAGAAGTGATTCACAACCATTTTGTACGACTGAAATGATGATTTCGGAATGATCGCGAATGATGTCACATTCAGGCGGGCCACCGCGGACCTGAAACAATGCAAACATATTCCTGAAACGTTTCTTACCAAAAAGGGCTCGCACTTACCTTAGCCGCCAGTGCCAAACAATTCAGCATCCTTGCAACAAGAGCATAGTCAATTTCCGGATTCGGATACCCCTGTCGCACCGGCCTCAACAATTTTTCAAACTTCCGACAATGATGCAACAACAAGTTCACATAGTCGGCATTGTTCGAATGAAACGACAAAATCGACAGGCACAAATGCGTACTGGGCGCATGCTCGTATGAAAATTCCTCACGCAACAACTTATCATGCGTCACATTTCCGCTTAGTTGCCAATAATTCTCCTGTGCGGATTTCCTCTTTCGCTCCAGCGTTTCTGTAAATGTCGCAGCAGCAGCCGCACTCGTGCTGGGCTCTTCCAATGATCGAATTCGCTGAGCTTCGGATTGACGGAAGCAATCATTGCAAAAGCGTACCGGAATATCTGCATAGAGATTGGGAATTCGTAGGCGATTCAACGAGCAGGACGAGCAAACAACACGACCGCATCGACGACAATGGTGTCGTCGAGTTAGCATGGTGAAGTGGGCTCGTTTGCAGCACATGCACTGCACGGCTTCCTCGTCACGTATCCAGTTGTCTCTGACGGGTGGCTCCCGCGGCATTATGAAAGCCCCGCAGAGGGAGTCCAAGCTGGCCATTTCGGTGGACAAGGAGGCCGGATCGTTGGACGACGAAGTCTCATTGATTCGATAGTCGAGCGCTTTTGTGGCGTAGATCTGAAGCAGAGTGTCGATACAAGTTGCCGTTATGGCATGATCGTTCTGATACAAATTGAAATTGAGCAGAATGAATGCCGAGTTCTTGGGATCGCCCAGCGTAATGCTGCTGTTCATGGGAATCTCGTAGATCATGTCGGTATGGTCGCTGCAATACTTGCAATAGGCCACCTCCTCCAAGTACGGTCGAATGCATTGCAAAATGCGCGACAGAGCCTCAAATCGTGAATTCATCACAAACTGTTCAATCAGTAGAATGGGACGACTTAGTAGGTCCCAGTTGGCCTGCAATTCGTCTTCTGTCATATCACTCAAAACACACAGCGACACCCTGTAATTTTGATATTTTGAGATTTGTGCATCGAGTGTAATATCTGCGCCAAGTTTATCGCTATCCAACGTGCTACGATCCACCAAATACTCCACAGCATACTTGAGGACGGTGAGATTTTTGAACTTTTCAATATACATCTCCAGAAAGGACACTACCTCGTCGTCGGGGAAACTTTCGAGTATCTTAAGCAGGTGAGGATCAATTCGTTTTTTAGTGTGCACCAACCCCTCGAAAAACACTTCGTGAAATGATGTCAGCGACAGGCTGTTGGATTGATTATGTAGATCCCACCATTCACAGCACAGCTCGTACTTTTTTAGTTTGATAAGCTTGCGCATGATCAGCTCAGGGGATCCTTCACCGTATGCATACGCGCCACTCCATGTCCGGAAGAGAAAATCCTGGGCGGCTTCGGAGAATATTTTGATATCTTTCAAGTAGCGTTCCAGACGAGCCTTTTTCAGGGGATCAATCGTGCCGGCCGAATCATCCAACAACGTGCTCTTGATTAAGTTCGTGGCCAGTTTGGAGTCCTGAATTTTGATTATATTTTCCAAAATGATGTCAACACGGACGGTGATGTCTTTGATGTTTTCCATCAGCCTAACATGGCTTATGTCCTTCTGGATCAGACTTCTGATTGCCTCGTCCTTAAGAGCGGAAAGCGAGACAGATTTCTCGAATTTTTCTCTGGCCACCTTGTAGATGGGAATGATCTTGTCTTTCATTTCGCCAGGCTCAAACTGTTCGGCTTCAAGTTGGTCGAAGAGAATAGTGGCGATTGCTACGTTTTCGTCGTACATTGTGGCAAGCGTCTTCGTTTCAGGCAATTCCATAACGTGCTTAAAATAGCTGCAGTTCATGAAACAGTAATCATTTTCACTACAGGAAATTTCTTGTAAAATATAGGCCAAAAGTTGGTTGTACTTCCCCACATAATCGCAAATGGCTTCGTCCTTGTATTCAAAATTCGGCGGTTTCTCGGCTTTAATTCGCACTTTTCGTTCAACCGTTGGACACACGTTCAGTGCAACGGTGTGCACCATATTCAAATTCAACGCAAAAACGAGACTTTCAATATCGGCGGGAGGAATTCCCCGTGCAAACAAGATTTCACCGACAACGCGAGTCATATCTGTGGTCAGTAATTGGGAGATACTACTGGCCGGACTGGCATTTAAAATTTCCAAGAGCTTTGCAGCATTGGCAACATATCGAGAGAATCGTGTAAAGTAATTGGTCTTCACCTTAAGCTCCTCGAAACTTTTACTAACTCCTTTCAACGCCGTCAGACTGTCGACATCCTTCGCCGACTTTTTCGTCAATCCCTTGAAGATATTCTCTCGCTCCAGTTCGGATTTCAGACTGCCACTTCGCAACGTGTAAAAACTGCTGCACAGCATCTCCCTTACGCCCAGATTCTCCTTGCCAATCATTTTAAAAAGGAACTGACACTGAACCATGTTATTAAAGAACGGCACCGAACCCACGCCACGATACAGCTCCTCCTGACCAGTCAACTCTTCCACAAATTTATCGGCTTCATACAATCGATTCGTCATATTCCACAGATTGGTACTCAGCTCGTGATTCATGTTCAGGCTCAAAATCAAGTCCAGAACAATACAAATTTGAAGTCGATCGTTTTGATATTGGCGCAGGAATGGGAATGTTGAGCAGTGTTTTTCAAGGCTCGCTGAGTGGTCGGGATCGGGTACGAGTCGATTGGCCTGCGTGTATTCTTCGATGATGTTTGTAATGCGCGACGTTTCGAAACCGATTGCGGCTATTTTCTTGATATGTTCGATGGTTGATTGGGATGTTAGGTAGGATTCTTGCTCTTCGTAGCGGGCGATGGCTTTCTGTAGTTGCAAGCGGATGTAGCGCATGTTTTGTAGCGAGGATATGTCACGTTGGAGGGTGGTGTCTTTTAGGTTGAATTTCTGAAAATTTCAGAAAATGGCTGTTAAAATAGAAAATTATATCGATTGTTGCAATTTGCGTACAATGAGCCTGTAGGCATGGGCTGGGAAGAATCTGGGGTTCGCGCCCAAAAAAATGGCACAAAATGTAGCGATGGTGTAATGAACGTCTGGTAGTGCAGCTTCCACCGTCAGATCTATGCCAGCACCTGATGAGTAAGGATCTGTCCGTGGTACGAAACCAGAGGCCGATGGTCCCATTACGCCTGGACCCTGATGCGAACGCGAGGGAATCTGCGCCGTCCGTCAACCATTCCATCCTTATCGCCTCATTTTTTTTTATCATTCCCCATTTTTACCTCCCCTGTTTGTGTTGTCTTCCCCCGCCCTATGAATTTTCGTTAATACGTAAAGGACAGGGGCAACGAGCCGCGAAAACCCCGCCCACATCTCTCGAACTGAGCTATAGCAAGCATAGGCCGCTGCTTAGCTCGTTGAGGGGCCTTTTTCTTCGTCAAATGGCACGGCCCGACCTTCACGGTCAATATGCTACCTTAGGCTCCGTCTCCACGGGCATATTTGGATGACCACCAAACCGCCCATTACAATGGTCATCGGTTCGTGGGGTCCGTCTCATGCCAATTAGAAAGGTTCTGTTGTCCTGACCAAAGGACTGAAAATGCCTTCAACAATACTCCAGGGCATTGCCCTCACCATCCCGAATCAGAAGATACCCATGTTAGCTAGGTTTAATATAATGTTCAAGAAAATCCTTTTGTCTTGAACAAAGGACTCAAAGTGCCTTCAACTGTGTATCGATTCAGAAAATACCCATATTTGCTAGATTTTGTGTTCGTTTGACTTAATCCCCACGAAGGACCCGTTGTCCTGACCCCCACCGGCGGCGGTAGCACTAAAACGCCATCGGGTGATGTTTAGAATCACACAAGGAAGCTACATACGAAGTTTGATTGAAATCCGACCACGAGAAATGCCTGGAGGAGATGAATAAACTCTCTTAGAGAAGACTTGTTAATTGCCTTGACCCCTTCAGGGGCATGAGCGCGTCAACATCTCTAGCATTTCTATGCCTTTTAGACGTTTCGATAGCATATCCACTTTTCGGAAGTGCAGTTGCAAGCATGCACCTTCTATCCGCGCTGTCTTTACACTGACAAGCTCGGAGCACTCTGAGAGTTCTGATAGTACTCACAGGCAGTTTTTGAGCGCGCCGAGAATTGAACTCCGAACTCTAGATTAGTATCGTAGAGCGGTGACCGAACGACCACGGCCACCGAGCGCGACTTAGAGAAGACTTAGGCGAGACACTTTCTGATTTTAAAACACAAAAAGTACCGTTATATGAGCCGAATCCAAAAAGTCGTCACTGGGCTGTACTAAGGCCCACCCAAGGTATATACATACCAAATTTGGCTGATATCGGACCACGGAAAGTGTCGGGACAAACGTACAGCACAACATGCATCGGACTCTATGCCCGTCCAAAAATGGAACGAAGCCGTTATCATATAAAGTAGGAAGGAAAGCAAAATGAAGTGTATATTTAGAATATATTAGATTCAAAACATCGGCTCAAGCTCAATCGGTGGGTTGAGATTAAGTTGCTTTTGTCCTTGATGTGCTCTATGCTCTTAATGTCCTTTATAGGCAGCTAGGTAGGTATAAGCGGTGGCTGAGGCAAGACTTACCAGAGTCCAATTAGCGCAGAAAGTGCCGTTTTGAAGCCACAAAGCTCGTGAAAATTTGTTATTGGACGATAGTCGGCAATACAGGGGATGCTGCCTAGATCCAACCGGAGGAGTTAAGAAAGTAGAGCAAATCCCCAATTCTCACCCCCGACACATCCCCTAGGTTGTCTAGGAAGGTCTTGCTCAATGTACGATGTCTGGTCCTAGCTAGGCCTGAGCATCTCATCTTCATTACCGCAACTTCGTCAATGCGGGTTGTAGGGGATACCCTGGCTGACTGTGATCAGTGATCATCTATAGGCCTATGTCCCGTGATGACCGCCGTGAGCCTGGTGACATTTCTGCGTGATTTGGTCATAAGCTCCGATGTTCTCCTTCTTTCATAGGAGAGCCATATCTTTTTTGATACCGTGCAGGTGTGCAGATTCCGCCATTTGGAATCCGCAACCGTGAGGTAATGATTTGATTTATTGTATTGGGTGTACAGCTTTGCTTCCGCCATTTTTTCATGGAATTAAAAGCTTAATTGTCAAAAAATACTTACAGATGTATTATTCACAGTACTGTCCATCGGTAACGACAACTTTTGCCATCTCTCCGGCAATTTCGATCGGATTCCATCTCGGAAATAGGAGGCGTTCGACGCGACTTTTCGACTTTCACGTACGAACAAAAATTCTGATCAACCAGGCCGTGCGCCATGGAATGAAACAGGTGGTAGTCGGAAGGAGCGATGTCTGGGATGCTTGGGATTATCGTAACGGACCCATTTTTCGTCGCCTGTTACGATGCGATGGAGAAATCCCTTCCGATTCTGCCTTTGAAGCAGTTGTTCGCATGTAAATAATCGCCGTTCAATATCTCTCGGTTTTAACTCGTACGGAACTCATTTTCCTTGTTTCTGAATCATGCCCATGGGCTTGAGGCGTTTCGAGATGGCTTGCTGAGTCACTCCCAGTGATTCAGCTAATTCTTCTTGCGTTTGGCACGAATCTTCATCGAGCAGTGCTTCCAATTCGTCGTCTTTGAAAATGTTTGTCTCTCCCACCACCATGCTTGTCCTCGACATTAAAATCGCCACTTTTAAAACGTTAAAACCACTCACGACATGTTCTGCCACTCAGAGCAACCTCACCGTAAGTATCTGAGAGCATTCGATGAGCCTCAGCTGCAGTTTTTTCAAATGGAAGCAAAAGATCAAAACTTCCCGCAAATGACGAGAACTTGGCTCGAAAACAGACATTTTGAATCGCGAATCTTATTAAAAATGCAAACAACTTTTACTAATGCGGGGATGTCGATACGTTCACAGACGTCCAAACTCGCTTTGTGACACTTTTGAACTACGTATTTTGATCAGCGCTCACCAATGCAGCCGTCTGTCGGAAAACGGCGGAAGCAAAGTTGTACAATACTTAACAGCGAACTCCTTTTGTGACACTTTTGAACTACGTATTTTGACCAGCGCTCACCGGTGCAGCCGTCTATCGGAAAACGGCGGAAGCGAAGTTGTACAATACTTAACAGCCAAAAGCGAAATGCAAGCAGGCTCTGCTTGAGATCTGTCTGTCTCTTTGTTCCTGTGACCAAGAACCCAGAGCAGGGTAATATTGAGTCGTCTGCCAAGGCAAGCTAATTCCACCCCACATCGCGCGACAAGCTTGGAGGATGTACTTGCCGAGTTCAGTGCCTTGATAGCGGCCTGGCTGTCCGAGCAAATGGCGATGCTGTGATTATCTGGTATGTCTTTGAGAGTGTGACAAGCTTTCATGATTGCGAGCGTTTCTGTCTGTAAGATGCGGTAACACTCTGAGATGTTCAGTGCGCCAGAAAAGATACCTGCACTCACGCCGCAATCCATCTTAGATCTGTCGGTGAAAATTGTGATGTCAAAATACTTCACCACCAGCCCTCCCGAGTTGCTTATGATATCGCTCCGGGGCTTTGAAGCGTAAGTATTAGCACACTGTCTAGAATCGTTTGCCGTTCAATGGCAACTTACCCTTATCCGGTGGATTGGTATGGGCTCTTACCGTAGACCATAGCTTACTTAAGGTCGCCACTCATTGACGAGCACAACCACGACCAAACTTCCATCGAACCATCAAATATCATAGAACGGTGAAAATAGGGGGAATTTTTTTCCCACACGTCCTATGAAATTGATGGTTCGATGGAAGTTTGGTCGTGGTTGTGCTCGTCAATGGGTGGCGACCTTTATGCCAGTGGTTAGGTTTGGCCATGCAACTTTGAATCTATTGTGTCTCGAGAAAAGATAATGTGGGCAATTTCCAGCTTTGAACCCTTTAAATCAGCTGGGCCTGATGGCATCATTCCGGCGGACTTGCAGCAGTGCTTGGATATAGTATACCCATGGATAGAGTGTATCCTGACGGCCTGTCTGACGCTAGTGTACGTTCCACGCATCTGGAGGGAGGTGCGGGTGGTTTTTATCCCGAAAGCGGGAAGAAGCTCGCATGCGCGACCAAACGACCTCCGTCCCATTAGTCTTTCTTCTACCATGTTGAAACTACTAGAGAGACTGGTGGATATCCATATGCGGGATACCATTCCGCCACTCCTTCTATCCACATCGCAACATGCCTATTGGAAGGGTAAGTCGGTGGACACGGCTCTGCACTCTTTGGTCAGTTACATTGAGAAATCTCTCGACCAAAAGGAATACACGATGGTTGTATTCCTGGACATCGAGGGGGCTTTCAATAATATCAGACCTAGTGCGATCATTGAGGCACTCCGAGGTCTCCAGGTTGATGAGTCGCTCTGCAAACTCGTTAATATGTTACTAACTTCTAGGCGTATACACTCTACCTTGGGTGCATCGTCGGTATGCAGGGATGTCTCCAGAGGAACCCCCCAAGGAGGGATATTGTCTCCCCTCCTTTGGGTCATAGGGATCAACAAACTGCTCTTGAGGCTGGAAGAAATTGGGTGTAAAGTCATCGCGTATGCAGATGACGTTGCCATTGCCGTCACAGGAAAGTTTCCTGATGTCCTCAGTGGGTTGTTGCAGAATGCCTTGACCATTCTATCAGAATGGGCAAACTTTTGCGGAGTTGGAATTAACCCTGCCAAGACGGAGCTTGTGCTCTTCACTAGAAAGCACACGACTCCTCCCATTGAATCTCCCATTTTGGAGGGCACGAAATTGGTTTTCGCCGACAAGGCTAAGTTCCTGGGTCTTATTTTAGATAGGAAACTAAGGTGGAAGCTCAACATCGAGGAACGGGTCAATAAAGCTATTATCGCACTCTACTCGTGTAAAAGGGCCATTGGTAATAACTGGGGCCTGCAGCCTAAAGCTGTATATTGGCTATATACTGCTGTCGTACGACCCATACTACTGTACGGAATTAGTGTCTGGTGGACAGCACTTCGAGTAGGGGCTTATATTAAATTACTGAACAAGGTACAAAGACTAGCTGCGATGGCCATGACGGGGGCCTTCAGGACCACTCCGTCAGCCGGGCTGGATATGGTGCTCGGCTTGCTCCCGTTGGATATTTGTGGTGAACAACTGGCGACAAACACGGCCCTGCGTCTTCGTGAGACTGGCCAGTGGCGCACGCTGAGATGCGGGCACTCAACTGTACTGGATAATTTGAGTCTCCCCACGGAGACTGACTATATCTCTCCGAAATACCTTTTTGGCCGAAACTACACCAGTTTGATTCCGTCGAGGGTTCAATGGGCTAATAGCGCGCCCCTGGCCATCGACTCCATAGTCATCTACACGGATGGCTCTAGGGTCGTTGGCGGTGTTGGGGCGGGCATCTATTCGGAGGGACTGGGGATTAACCTGTCACTCCGCCTTCCGGATTTCTGCAGTGTCCTGCAGGCGGAGGTTACGGCAATTTTTGAAGCTTTGACCTGGCTAGGAAATCATGTAGTGACCATGAGAGACGTTATGATCTACACGGATAGTCAGGCTGCCATTCGATCACTCGAATCCGTCCTGACTACATCGCAAACCATCGCAAAGTGTCGGTCGATTCTTAAAGAGATGGGTGCATTTTTCAACATTACGCTCTGTTGGATACCGAGTCATAGCGACTTCGTGGGTAACTGCATCGCGGATGAACTGGCTAAGGAAGGGACTACCGGCGCTCTGGACGGAGACCGTTTAAACATTAGAATGCCAATCGCATCGTGCAAAATTATAATTAAAGCCGTCGCGATTGACAGAGCGAACATTAGATGGCTAAACTGCGACACGTGCTAGACGACGAAATTGATTTGGCCGAAACTTGACCCTAACCGCTCTGCCGCACTGCTTTCATTGAATAGGAAGCATATTGGCATGGTTGTGGGGGTTATTACAGGGCACTGTCCCATTGGTGAGCTCGCCTGGAGGCTCCGTATTCCTCATAACGACTATTGTAGGAGCTGTGAGGATGTGGATGAGGAGGAAAGCGTTCTGCATCTTCTCTGTCACTGTCCGGCCTTGGCTACGAGGCGGAAGAAATTCCTTGGCTCTTGGTTTTTCCTGGACCTGGACGACATTAAAAACACGAGTGTCATACAGCTCTATCGCTTTATCACCAGCTCAGGCTGGTTTAACGCCTAGGTTATAACAGGCTACTTTGGTGGTAACACAACGGTCCAAATGATGGACTAAGTGTGCTGGGTGAGCACCCGGCAGCCCCTTTACCTAACCTAACCTAGGTTTGGTTAGGTACAGGGGCTGCCGTGATGTGTCACAACACACTTAGACCAACATTGGGTCCATGGTGGTACCACCGCTATTACCTTGAACCTACGTATCAAACCAGCCTGTGCTGGCGATGTAACGATTGAGCCGTGTAGCGGTCATATCCTTAAGGTCATTCAGAACGTAAAAGACCCGTGAGCCCAGAAACTTTCTTCTTCTACCAGCCAAGGCCGGGCAATGGCAGAGAAGATGTAGAACGCTCTCCTTCTCCTTCACATCGCCACAGCTCCTACAGAAGTTGTGGTGAGGAAGATATAGTCTCCTGGCATGCTCCCCTATTGGGCAGTGTCCTGTGATAACTCCTACTACCCTGCCAATGTGCTTCCTATTCAACGACAGCAATGTCACAGACCGGCGAGGACCAATTTTCGTTGTTGTTTGGCATGTATTGCCGCAGCGCCATCTAACATTAGCCCTATCCACGGCAGCGGTTTTAATCGCCAATTTGCACAGGGTAAATGGCACCCTTATGTCTTTGCGGCTTTCATCAACCGCACCAGTTGTCCCCTCTCGGGCCAACTCATTTGCCTTGCAGTAACCCGCAAAGCCACTGTGGCTCGGAATCCAACAGAGGGTAATACTGAAGAAGCCAGCCATCTCTGCGAGCACTAAGCGACAGTTCTCGATAGTTTTAGATGTCGTCAAGACGGATTCGAGTAAGTGAATCGCCGCCTAATGTCCCTCACAGTAATGACGTGACTGCCTAGTCAGGACAGAGCTTCCCAGATAGCCGAAATCTCCCTGTAGGATACTGCAAAAGTCCGGGAGACGTAATGATAGGTTAATTCCCAGTCCCTCCGAGTATATGCCTATCCCGACCCCGTTGTCGGTCTTAGAGCCATGGGTTCGGCCGCGCCTCCCATCTATAAACACCTCGACGGAATGAGACTAGTGTAATTGGTATCTTGAAGAAATATTCAAAGCTGAGTTTAACTGATCACACTGTCAGACACCGACCAAACCCGCTAGGCATCGATTTTCCGAAACAATTCCATCTAATAAAGATGTAATCTCTTGTATCGGATAAATGGCGTTGGAGCTATGCTAACACCAAAAAAAATAATCAATTAATATTTTCTAATAGATAAATATTTGGTTGCAGTTATGATGTCATCGCAGAATTTTGTGGGCATTTTATGCTTTGTTTTCGCTCTATTCACGACATCAAGGGCATTCTGGCAACGGCCGATTGACATCCGATATCACGAGCAAGCTGTTTTTCAACTGCAACTGAACGATACAGATAATAATGGTGCAATTGTGGAGTATGATTCATGGTTACTGTAGTACGGTACATTGTAGAAGCATGTGTGTATGCATTTTTAAATAATTGTATCGATAAATGTATATTTTCAGAATAATAAATTGAAAACTAAGTAATTTAGGGTTTTTTTTGACGTGACAACGTCTATGGGGAGTGTGCCGAGAAAATGTGGGACGGAAGTGGAGTTGAAAACGAATTGTATTGAACGCTTTGGTGGTGATACAAGCACACTTTTGGACATGAAATGAAATCTAGGAAATACGCGTGTCTATGAGTTGGGGTTGGGGTGATGAGGCCAATGCTCTGAAGTGTTTTTGAGCACGCTTTTAACTCTATGGTGTTGAGATGAACACATTCTTGGACATGAAGTGAAATCTAGAAATACGGGTGTTGTCTGAATCGGGGTAATCAGGCCAATGCTCTGGAGCAGAGGTTCCCAAACTTTTTTTTTCTCGTAAACCACTTTCAAAATTTTACAGGTTTCGGTGGACCCCCTGCTGCTACATTTCATTATATTCCCAAAACGCGTCAAAAAATGTGAGGATTCGATCTAAGGATGGAAATTTGCGTCGTGGCTGATATTCTACCCTAAATTCGGAGTGATAAAAATGAAAATAGTATACATATTTGCTTGTATTCTATTTATTAATATAACACGATTACATACTTAATAGAATTAAAATTAAACATTAATAACGTGCCGTAAGTTCAACAATGCAATGCGATTAAAAAAATAGTTATAATTTTAATGGGAGGGATGTACTTGATGGATTGACAGCAAATTATCAATATTTGGTTTTAGTTTTGTAAGGAATAATCGCAAATCTCCCCGTTCTGTGATGTTTAATCTGCTCCTTTTTTTGTTAATAGGTTTGTGACGACATTAAAACTTTTTTCGACAAGGTATGACGAGGGAAACGCTATCAAAAGTTTTCTCGCAATATCCCACAGCCCAGATATATTTTTCAGGTATTTCTGCCTGCAGCCAAAATGTTTGATAGCCCTTTTTAAATTTCACCTTCAGCTCCTCATTAGTGCTAAGCTCGAGTAGCTCCTCTTGTAACACCACATTGGCCACTTCAGTTTCATCAAATGGATTTATGATCCATGGTGGTATTTGCATCGTCAGAATATCTTTCCAAGAAAAGCCGAAATTACACCCTTTGTTTTTATTCAATTTAGGCTGTCTCCTTGTAACTGCAAGTTAATGTCATTAAATCTTTTGAACAAATCTGTCAAATACGCGATGTCTGCTTCCAATTCGATCAAGTTTTCTTTTAAATCTGGATCTTTACTTCCCAGAAATTGTAAAACTGATTCAAAAAGTGAGTAAAATCTGGTTAAACATTCACCTTTCCACAACCAGCGTACTTCAGTATGTAAGAGCAATCGTTGGAAGTCTTCATAATTTTCGTCGCACAGTTGTGCAAATAAACGGGTATTCAACGCATTGCCCATTTTTTAAGATACATGATCATGTGCGGAGCACACATCCTGTAAGTGGCGACATGTCTATAATAAGAGCCTTTTTTTGAGTAGTGTATTATCCGCCCACATTGATAGATAAAGCCAAGCCAACATTTTTGTTCTTTGCTATCGAATCCAGATAAATTTTCGTGGACCCCCACTTACAACTTGTGAACCCCCATTTTTTTTCCACGCCAACGTAGACCCCCGTCGAGTCTCCCGTGGACCCCTGGGGGTCCACCTGGACCACTTTGGGAATCACTGCTCTGGAGTGTTGTTGAAGGCGCTTCCAACCCTATGGTATTGAGTCAGCACATTCTTGGATATGAAGTGGAATACGGATGTCGTCTTAATCGAGGTGATGTTTTTTTTGGTAATTGCCTACACCCCTCCAGAGGCATGGGCGCGTCAACATCTCCAGCATTTTTATGCCTTGCTGACGTTTCGATAGCATATCTACTTTTTTGGAAGTGCAGTTGCTAGCATGCACCTCCTATCCGCGCTGTCTTTATACTGACAAGCTCGGAGCACTGTGAGAGTATTAATACCCACAGGCAGTTTTTGGTCGCGCCGAGATTTGAACTCCGAGCTCTAGATTAGTATCGTAGAGCGGTGACCGAACAACCACGGCCACCGAGCACGACAAATGATGTTCTTTTTTCGCGTTGATATCAGGTACCAAAGCGATATCGAGGCAATAAGAAAGCGATATGAAATCGATATCGAAGCGACATCAAAGCGATATTGAGGCGATCCCGAAGCAATTTGAAAGCGACATGTTTGCCAGAAAACGACGTTCCTAAATAGCGGTAAAGAATTAACAAATTTTCCTGGTTAATTTCCGCTATAAATAAATTAGAATTTCTGATTTACACAATGAATGTCTAATCCAGAAATTCAGATATTCAGTATTTGAAATACTGACGTTGTCACGTTGAAACTTGGGCAGAAAGTTTTCATGCCCGTGGATTTTTCATGGACGTAATTATGACAAACTTATCAAAGATAAAGTAATACTACTACCACTATTAATTGCCTTGCCTTAACCCCTCCAGTGGGGCATGGGTGTATCAACAGCTCTAGCAATGTCTTGTTTACGTTTCTTTAATAAGTTTCAGATGGTTCAGTTGCAAGCAGACATTTCCTATCCATATGGCCGACTACTGACTAGCTTCAACACTGTGGGAGTTTGTAACGACCACTTTTTTTTCGAAAGAATTTCGCGCTCACCAGTCACTCGGCGGCTCACTAATTTTCATGTTGGATGAGTGACTGGTGATGCGTCACGACAGCCGTCAAAAAGAAGTTGCGAGTCACCCGCCGCCAACACGATCGGTTGGGTTTTGGTTTTTGAAGCTTGGGTTGGGAAAAACCACCGTGGTTGCAATTAACAAGGCGATAGCGTCAAATGGGGAGAATATATTCACGGAACCGAGATGTGCGATCCGTCGATATCTCTTTCCTATCGTCCAGCACGGCTTGCTGATGCCCGATTGACGAAGGTGATTTGCGAGTTTGTCTTAAGTGGTTCATGCACGTCTATCGTTTAGAGTTCAAATGCCCAAATCCCTATTTGTCTGTCGGGATCTCTTTCCTTGCCCTAGCGCTTAGAAATTGATCCTCCAGACAGAGGAATACGAATATACGAATAAATCGACTTCGGGCTGAAAACTGGTGTAACGGCGAGTCATGTGTGTATGGTGGCAGAACATCTGTGCTTCCCTTGCCTTTTGTGCCGAAAGATGTGCATGTTAAGTAGCGTTTACACTTGCCAGTAGACCGTGCAAGTACGTACATTTTACAGGCATTGCAAGTGCCTTGCAAGTAACTTGCAAGCTGTCACTTGCATATGTGTAAACACCCGTGCCTGTGAACTGCCAGGCCAGTAAACCCGCACGGCGCCTTGCAAGTAGCTGGCCTCCCGGGCCAATTGATTTCCTACAGGCATTCCAGTAGACTTGCGAACATATGTTTACTGTCATTGGTACGCCAAAAAACGGTCAAAGATCAATGTCGCCTGCAACTGAATGTCGCAATGGTAAATACTTGATAATCAAATTGACACTCAAGAAAAAATCCCAGCCAACTTGCAACTCGAATTGTGTGTGTAAACACCTACTGGCACACGTCATGCAAGCAGCTACACGCAAGGCACTTGTCGACAAGTCTACAGGCATGCCGGTGCACTGGCAAATGTAAACGAGCCATTAGGCGCAATATTGTGTGCGTTCAGAAGGAACTGAGCAACTTTCGCTCAGCGAACATGTTCAGAACGAGCGGGTTCAGAAGTGACTGAGCAACTTCTGCTCGGATGAGCATGATCAAATTTCACCGAGCAAGAAATATTTCTGCTCACTGATCAGTGCTCAGGTTCTTCTTCTTCTTTTTCAACCTCACGCTCATGCTGCGAGTTTCCGAGTTTTGACAGTTATCAAATTGGTTGTGTTTTCGCCGTTTTCGGCTTCTAGTTCTTTGGTTTTCGGGTGCTTTTGAATTTGTTTTCTCGTTGTTCGTGATTTTTGTAATGGACAGCGTGGAATTCATGTATTTTCCACTTTTCGGCACTTGACGTCTAAAAATGTCATCGTCAGCTTGCAGCTGGTCGATTTGTCAGCTGGTGAAGTAGCGTTCAGCAGGTGCAGACTCCAAACCGAGCAGCTCCGGAGCCGCTCGCGAACAGTTGCGGAGCTGCTCGCGAGCGGTTTCTGCTCTTTTGCCACCTTCTGAACGCACTCATTCTGATCAACCAGTAGCTGATATGGATGCTGATGCCATTTGAGCTGGATATGCGATAGTGCAAAGAACAAACTACCGTTTTCGATTTCGATGTGCCTGCGTTCGAAGAGCAGTACCGAAAAAAAAAAGATTTTTCAGTGTAACGTTTTTACGTTGTAGTAGAGTGTTACCGCCGTGTGACCTATTTTGTTTACTTTGCTTTTGGAGTTTTGATTTATATTTTTCTTCCTGCTTTCGTTAAATTTTGTTTTGCTTATACGTAAAACTAAATTAAGTTGCAGCTGCTTCCATTTCGTGATGGCCATCAGGGATTTCGGGTAAGTGCGTTGTCTACTAATTTGTAGCGTAACGTGCCTTTCAGTTTTCTTTCCCTTCCTACTCAAAAGACCGGTTTTCAAGCGAAATAAAGTACAAAGTAATTGTTTTCCCGTGAAAATTGCTCATAATGATGTGTAGATTGTTTTTCTTCGAATGAAATATGTCAGTACTGGAAGAGCAAAATTTTTTCGTGCGTACGAAACTTTTGACAGTTTTTGTATGGGATTTCGCACGAAAAGCCGACCTTAGTACTTTACTCAAGTAATCACTATTCTTTTTTTTTTGTGAATAAACTTCATTAGGTTTTGAATTTCTGAAAAAAAAATTGGCTTTTCTTTTGAGGCACCCCCTATTCTCCCGTTCAGGTTGGTTGTGAGATGAGGTGAAAATTTCATCTCTACTATTCCGCTTTGAGAGGTCTAGACATTTTTGCCGGCCACGGGACCTCATTGGTTGGATTCGTTGTTTCTATGGGTACCAGGCCAAGGGTTCAAGCCACCAGGACCCGGAACGTGTCTGCACGAGCCGATCGACGGCCATTGTCTTAATTTTTGCTTTGATTAATTTTTCTGGGTCGGTGGGACCCAGCTTCATCCTTTGTTGTGTTTGTCTACCCCCCAAGGCAAATGATACATATTATCTATGTGCTGACTGGGGCAACAAGCGGGGAAAAACTACGCCCACATCTCCCGAATTGAGCTGGAATAAGCATGTGCCGCCGCTCAGCTCGTTGTGAAGCATTTGTTTATAGCGCCGCCGGTAAATTTGGCAAACTTCCTGCTCCTTCCCCGTAAATACCATCTGGTGACAACCTTAAACATTACAAGTTCTAATAGCACACACAGCTAGTTTTTTTTTTATTTTATTAACGCGAACGGGAAGCTAACAACTTGGGACTTTGGATTCAAGCAACGTAGAGTGGTAACCGAGACCTCACGGCTATCGAGCGCGTCAAAGACAAAGTAGAAGATTCGAAATACCTTTAACTAAATTTTGGTTTTGTTGCGGCGTCTATATCAAAATGTCAACTAAGATAAGATAGTCGAGCTACTGACGCAGCAGGAAGGTACACAATCATAATAGATCTACTGTGCCGTAGCCCATTAAGCCAAAATACCGTCCAAATTTCTAATAAAGGGCAGTAAGTCTTTAGCAGGAATCAACCTGAAGTCTGCGGTGCTGATAGTGGCCTGCCCGAGGAATGACATTCTTAAACGCTCGATGGCGGGACATTCGCACAAGATGTGTTTGCTCGTTTCCACGTTCTCCAGGCAGAGACAACATTCAGTCTCGCTTGACAGAGCCATCTTGTTTAGACCCACCATAGACGCAGCGTTCGATCAGTCGATCCGTCGCCCGATATCGATATCGGCCGATGGATCGGCATGTGTATGTGCCTATCATCATCATCATCGTGGCGCGACAGCCCGACTTCGTTCGCAGGAACGCAGCCATTAAGGGCTGCTACGTCTGTGAGGTATTAGGTGATATCTGAGCAGGTGATGGCCAGATAAGTACCCCACTAGAAGTCTTAGACGGGTTATATTCATTTGAATAGTAATAGTGCAGACTAGTAAAGTAGACAAGTAAAGCTCAGGTCCATGAAAGCGACTAGCTCATTCTTGTCTAGCAAGTTCATCCGCAGCCTCGTTCCTCTCAATGCCCTGGTGGCCTGCCACCCAACACAAGAAGACTCGGTCTTTGGTTGTCAACAGTTGCAGGTGTTCGTAACACTCCTTCACTAGTTCTGAAGAGACCTTATATGAGGAGAGCGCCTTTATAGCTGCTTGGCTGCCTGCGTAGAAAGCAATGTCAGAGCCGCGAAGATTACCCCGGCGCAGACCTCATGCCTTGAAAAACGCTGGTCGAGACTCCCATTGCGATCGAAATCTTGGTGTTGGGTCTAAAGACACTTGCACCAACACCCTGTTCCGTTTTAGACCCACCGGTGAACCACTTAATTATTCTATCTATCTAGAGTCTGGACAGGGCGAGCCATTTTCCCATTCAAAGCGGTCAGGGGTGAAAGCTGAAAATTTTCTGCCGAAGCAAACCTTCGTGATCATGTAATCTGATCTCAAGCAGATCTGCACGTAAGGAATTTGCATCAGAATGCTCATGTGACCGCCTTCTCCACTACGTACGTTGGAAGTCAAACGAAGTCTAAGAGCATTTAAAGCTGCTGATTCTTGTGTCAACTGACTCACAGTGTTCCTTATATGCATAACTACAATATAATAGGAAACAACTTACCTCAATTATTCCCTTCGCCACCTCCACGTCATCCCGACTCAGTGCCATCATGGCCAAGTCCATTGGATTCGCCAGCATCCTGGAAATAATTCCACGATCCTCACCCATTCGACTGGTTGCACTACCGCCTCCATCCTTCACTAAACTTTGTGCCAGTCCATAAATTTCCAGCGGAACTCTGGCCGTCATACTATTTCGTTTCTTCTTCAATTTGAACTTTTTCCGGGTCAACGTATGCGCGGAACTCGACGGCAGCTCATCATTAGGCTCATCATCGCTGGTACGGTGTTCCGACAATTCCTCATGAAAAACGAGCAGACACGGAATAATGTCGAGATCAAAATGATCTCGTCCCGGCGCCGTGTCCGATTGATTTCGTTGCAAAAAGTTCAGACGCCAGTAGGCATCCTCTATGACATCGAGAAGCTTTTGTAGAGATTGCTTTTGAGATTCATCGATTTCCGCGATGTCAAGACGATCGGCTATAACACTCTGAACCACGTCCAGGATCCGTTCGAGTAGAAATTTGTTACAGACAAAGCCACAGCGTCCCGTATCGCGCATAACATCAAACATGACCTCGTCAATTGGTTCTTCGGTGCCCACTATCTCCGTGACCGTTTCCCATCGTAGGAAGAGTAGCGCGAAAACGTTTTGCAGCAAATCGACGAGCACGTTGCAGTCTTCAATGGATCGAATATAGTCGCCAAAAATCGACAGACGTTCGTCCACAGTTCTAATATAATTCGAGTCTTTTTTTGTCTTAAAGTAAATATCACAGATAGTCGATAGGACGTGATAGGCGACGAGAATGTCCAGCTCCCGATTCGGGTGCGTCACGCCCAACATTTGGCCATAGTAGGAGTGATTTTTCGTGATGTAGTCGCAGGCTACGTCGAAGCTCATCGACGTGAATTTCGTCTGCTTGAACATGAGGTCGAGAAAGGATTGAGTGGCGATTAGAGATTTTAATGGAAGCTCGTATTTGATGTGTTTTGTGAGCATGTCGAAAATGTTGCCGATACGTCGCAGATCGTAGTAGAGTGAGTGGACGAACTGGGGCGATTCGTAGACGAGCTGGATCCGGTTCAGAGAATCGTCACCGAAGAGGCTAATGTTTTTCAGAGATTCTGCCGGTGTGCTTAGCTCTTTTATGAGTTTGATGAGGGCTAGGATGTGTCCGCAATTTGTGGTGAGAAGCATCGATTCGGTCTCCAGGAGGCTCGCGACAAAGTGCTCCTTCTTCTCGACCGTGTGGAAGAGAATCGACGATTTAGAGGCCAGCGGCGACTGACTCGAGTCCACCCGCTTGTAGAGATGAAGCAATTTTTGTGTGGAACGTGCCAGCATGCTGAGACAGCACTGAAATCTCTGCTCCGCGGAGAAGTGCTTCATTTTATGCATGAGTGCTTCGCACACATCCAACAGTCGATCGTCCTCCGTATGGAAGTTGGCCACAAAGTTCAGGAACCGGTTGAAGAGCTCGTCAGACGTTCTGAGTCGATCATCGCGCAGATACTCCATGAGACCGCAATAGACATTTTCACTGACAACACTGTGATTCAGAGTGGCATGATACTTGAGAATTTGCAGTGTGGGATACGGATGCCGGGACAGTTCGTGACCGATGAATTCCTCGATGTCTTTCAAGTCATAGCGGTAGTCTTGGGTGCTGCAGAGTTTCTGCAATGGGAAGAGGTGAGTTCAAAGACGTGCTTCAATTGCGGACGTGAAATTACGTACCTTGAAAAGGTGCTTCGTCTCGCCGGGCAAGTGCAATATTAAATTATCGACGGTGTCCATAGTACGCGCGTGCAAGGGTGCAATAATGGAAACGAAATCGTCGATTGCGACATGAAAGCAAAATAACTGAAATTGTACTGCGTCACTGTCGCCACACTCTGATATGATGAACTGAGTTAATTGGTGCAATGGGTCATGTCATTTTTTTTTAGCTTTATTTTTGTGTGGAAAACAAAGGCGACTACATGACATATCGACGACTGATGTCTAGTCAGCTGATGGATGGGAGAAGACACTGGGGCGATGAAGACTTGGGACACGATGAATGAGATTTGATTGGAACGGTTGGAACTACAAGATTCAATAAGGGCACTGAAGAGTGAAGACGTTTTCTATATTTTCAAACATTTTTGGGACTTTCTTCATCATTCGATCAAAAAAAAGGATAAATATAAAAAAATATAATAAATCTCATCTCACAACCAAAATTTACACAATGCACCAACCCCTCTGCAAACGTCAAAATATTTGTACCACACACACACGTCACTCCACCACTATCAGCAAAATCGTCCATACGCGCGGTCCTGGAAGTGACCTGTCAAAAGTGCACGGCAAGAGATGAAGTTGTTGCAGTTGTCCGTAATTTTTACATAAAATCAGTGAAAATTTCGGCCAACAAACGGTTGTCACGGTCGCCACGCGTGTCGGGTCATCGGTGTGCAACGGCGCCGAGTGGAAAAATGACGCCAGCCCGAAAAACTGTGAACGTCTTGTGCTAGCAACAGAAATAAACCACCGAGAGACCTCCCGCGAAATACGCTTTTTGCTCCCGTTGTGCCGTATTTTTGGGGCCATCATCCGCGTCGTCCTCTATCGTGTTTTGTGTATTGCAAATATTGTTCACGCCCCCCCCCTGGTTTCGTCATCGTCCTCGCCAGCGCGAATGCATTTTTGTCAACAAGCCAAGGAAAAAGGAGGCAGCGGCGCGGCAGGTGCACGACCAGTTCCGGTCCAGAACGAGGGGTGTCTGTTGTGGTAGCAAGTGAGTGATTGCAGGCCAGAATGGAGCCCAACAGTTTGGACACGAAATATCAAAAATTGGCGGCGGAGTATTCAAAGGTGAGAGGATCGTGGGAAGAGCTCTTGATTTTTCTTAAAACCCAGTATGTACATAATCGCCTCCACCCCCTTTGGCTAAGCAAAAACTTCTCAAAGCAACGAGCATGCCGATCGGCAAGTGAAGCCAACTGGTCGAGGGGTGGGCGGTCGAACGTAAGAACGCAGTGTGTTGTGAATCTGGACAAATTGATAAGCGCAGCAAAATTTCAATTCATGCGGCACGGCATATCATACAGACAGAGCAAAAACACCCGTAGATCTATCACGAAAATTTGTTGGAAGCTGTTGATCAGATGACCGCGACGTAGTGCGGGGAGGGAGAGTCTGTTGTCGACGCAGGGGCGTATAGAGATTTTGGCCGTTATCGAAATGATGTGCGAAATTAAATGCACAGGCTGCTCGGTTGAAGTCTGAAGAGAGTACGGCTGAAGGGGTTACCGAATGATGATCTAATTGTTGTCGATTTTTCGCCGGGAAATTATTTTCCTTGCGTGGAACTGAATGCTGAGGGAGTGTTGTTTTAGTCGGGGGACAAAGGAGTGCACAAAGTGCTCCTGTACTTTGTGAGTTCATGTGTTTCCAGACTAAAATAGCATTTCATCAGAATCCAGGTGTTCACAAGTAGTCGTATGGGCTCGTCTTTGCGAAGATAGCAATAAACGTCATCTGAAGGACGTAATCTTTCATACCTAGTGTCCTTTATTGTAGACAAAAGTTGAATGAAAGTAATTAACAAACAAAAAGCTATGATTGGTATAAACCCCGTCGTAACTCTTCGTTCACCTTGTACTAGGTCACAATTTACAAAGTCATCAACGGACGTTAAAAATCACGCAACAACGGGTGTACTTTAGACGCTCTGGGGTCCCTCGGCTGCGTTTTTCGAAAACCGTATCAACTACGTTGGAGCGACCGGTAGCGCAGTGTGTTGAGGCATCAGTCTCATGTTTGACTACCGGCGTTTCGGGTTCGAATCCCGTCTACGACGATGTTCGTGACCATGGATGTGCAGGAGGTGCATGCTGGCAACTGCATTCTCCAAAACCAGTTTATGCCGTCGAAACGTCAACTGGGCCACATGGAGCAGTTGACGCACTATGTTCCACAAGGGGTTAGGGCAATTGAGAGAGAGAGAGATCTACTACGTTCCCAAACCGGCGACAAAATCGATACGGGGATAGTGGCTAAATGACCGCAAACCCGTATCGGTTTCGTCATTTTGAGGGTACGAAATTGAGGCGTTTTTCGAGTGCATTTGTCGTCTGAAATGACAGTAAAACCGTCTTTAATAGATAGATAGATAAAGGGGGTGGGCCGTGGGTCGTATTGGAACCACTTCTTTAGAGAAGCAGGCTAAATCAAAAGATTCAGCCGACTCTTCTCTCCCTTGGGCGAAGCAACTTTAACCAATGCGGTTGCCAATAAAACTTCTCCGACATTGCGATTGCCAATGGAACGCCGTTTAGTGGCTATAGCGTTCAATGAGCTTAGTGGATGAGCAGCAGTCCAAGATTGTGAGATGTTGACGTTTTGGTAGGGTTTCTCTACGTAGCATAGTGTGGTGAGCTCTTCGACATTTGAAACATTTGCGTGCACTTGGACAGATGACCATAAACCAAATAATTAAGACAAAGATTGTTTCGTTTGACAATGGTAAACCTTTCTGATGAATCGGCCTGGGAAAACCGTAGACATTTCATTAAATGATGATCCTCTTTTTTTTATGTTGATGCCAAAGCTTAGGGGGGAACCCTTTGATGCGAGAGCACAGCGTTGACGATAAGGGACTAAGGTAGTGGGGAGATGGGTTGAGTTTGAATAAGGTGACGGTGGTCATTCCGTTTAAATTTTTGCAGGTCATATTTGCGGAGGAAAACAAAAGATGGTAGATTGTTTCACATTCGTGTTGTTCTGGATACAAACGAGTCATAGAATTTGGCGGTGCAACTGCTACGGAGTTCTAGAAGATGAGGATGGGCACGACTGGCTAGTCGGGTGTTACGTAAAGGAAAGGTACGCTCAGGAATGAGGTTGGCTATTTCATCAGAGCAACGGCGGTTGTTTTTGCAACGCAAAAGGTGTGGTCGGACCAATTTAGTCTACTAGCGATGTTAATACCTAGTATGTTCAGTATGGGCGAATCAGGAATGCTGACTCCATCGACAAGAATGGGTTGGGCGGCAGGTGAAGTACATCGCTTATTGGAAAGTAGACAACATTGAGCTTTTGAGGCATTAAACTCTACTCGATTCGCTTCCCTCATGCTATAATTTTCGAAATGTCTTCATTTAGTGAGTCAAACATGCGATCTCTGTTGATAGATGTTGAATTTCGGCGAGAGTCAGCTACAGAGTTGAAAGAGTAAGTGTAGTCAAGGGTGCTATCGTCTGCAAAGCTATGGATTGAGTTGGAAGGCACGCTGAGAAGATCGTTGATGAAGAGAAGGAAGAGTGTTGGTGAAAGGACAGTACCTTGGGGGACCCCTGCGTTGGTGGTATGGCAATTTGATTTAACTCCATCAAGGACGACCTGAAGCGAACGGTCGTGAAGGAAACTTTCGATCCATTTAACTAATTTTGGGTCCAAACCAAAAGCCTGGAGCTTAGCTAGAAGAGCCGGATGCCAGACTCTATCAAAAGCTTTCGAAATGTCGAGGGCAATGATTTTAGCTTCGCCAAATTGGTGGATACAGCGATTCCATGTTTCGGTGAGGTATGTCATTAGGTCGCCGGTGGAGCGCGAAGACCGGAAACCATATTGCCGATCATTGATGAGATGGTGTGAGTCAAGGTAGCTCATTAGTTGGTTGTTAACCAGGGTTTCGAAAACTTTTGATAGGGTTGAAGTTAGTGCTATTTGTCGGTAGTTCTAGGGATCACATGCTTCTCCTTTCTTGGGGATTGGTTGGACATGAGCTAGCTTCTACGACGATGGGAACACTCCTGTTGAGTAGGACACGTAAAAGAGTTTTCGCAGAAGTTTGGCTAACGAGGAAGCGCAGTATCTGAGAACTAAGGGGGAGATGCCATCAGGTCCAGCCGATTTTGATACATCGAGCTTTGAGAGTACTTTAAATACTTCCCTAGTGCGGACATGCAAAGGTCTCTGGTGTGGATCACATAAGGGTATGGATGGTGGTCTCTGAGTAGTGGGTAGTAAGCAAGAGTTTAAAACAAAAGTTTCGACCAACAGGTTGGCCTTGTCTTGCGGTTCACTGTATATTTTGCCATCATATACCAGTGGTGGAATAGAAGAGGAGGTGAAGTTATTCTTCACAGATTTGACGAGTGACCAGAAACCTTTGCTACCTTTCCATTGAACGAACACTTTCTGCCTAATTTTGCTGTCAAACTGGAATCTAGCCTTATTTATGACTGATTTGCAGATGCTACGCGTAGAATTGTAAACTTCTCTCAGTTCGACAGAGGGGCATTGTTTGTATGCACGGTATGCCGCTTCTTTTCTCTTTATAGCCTCTTTGCAATCTCTGTTAAACCAAGAGTTGGTGGTTGGTTTGGTATTCTTAGAACTGTGTGGGATAAAGCAGTGCATTCCATACCAAATGATGTTACTAATTGACTCGCTTATATAATCGACGTTCTGGGTAGAGAAGCAGTCAGATCAGTTCAGTTCACTGATGAATTGATTAAATGCAACCCAGTCCGCCTTATCATAATGCCACAATAGTCTCTTGTTGGAAGGTAGATTATTGACATTTAGTGAACTAGTTGTGAATTGCGTCGATATCAATTTGTGATGGGAGTTTTCCAAAGGAGATGAAACAGATACTGAATATTTGTCAGCGTGTGAGGTGATAAACAGGTCCAGTAAGTTGGCGTTTTGACCTTCTATATCAGGTATTCTGGTTGGGGAATCTACTAATTGGTGTAGGTTGTATGATTCACAGAATAGCTCAGCCAGTCTTCCTCTGCTTGGCTTGTAGATGAAGAATATTTAAGCCATTGAACATTGTGTACATTCAAGTCGCCTGCCAAGACGATTTCAGATGCAGGGAATTTATCTAATAGCTCATCGACATTGGTGGAAAGTATATCGAAGTAACGTTCAGTATCAGGATCAGCAGCAATGATCCAGTCACAGTTAACAGAAGTGTTTATGCCTACTTGCTAGTTGTCATTGGATTGAAAGCGGCCCGTATTCAATTATGGTTGCGATTAATGCAAATACATTAAATTCAGAAGTCGTACAGGATGTTTAGTCTACAAGAAACGGACTCACCGGGATTTTGCTGTGCTGTCACTAGGGGGCCCTTCGCCACTGCACACAACACATATATACACGCACACACGATTCTTTTTTTAACGGCAAATGTGGCGTGCACATGTATCTTTAGCCCGGATGCACTTCGTTCCTTTTTTTTTTCTATTTTTAGATTTTTTTTTAAGGAACGATGTCACGCACGTGACGGTCCGAACTCAACTCTTTGAATACGACTCAGGATTCCCGAAAAGTGCCAGAGTGGAAGCCGTTAATTCGTTGCGTAGTATTTCTATCTTGTGGGCGCCTTGATCGTGCTGAATCCCAAGATCGGTTTTTGAAGAGGAAGATCCACCAGCAGCCTCTAAAGCACGAAAACTAATTTCCAGGAATGCTTGCAGCTCTGTTCCTTTGTGGCAGCTTGCCTTTGCTCCCAGATGTCGCGTGTTGTGGGAGGAAGATGTTGAGTTGCCAAATAAATGGCCATGAATGCCAAACTTTTTTTATGTTGAGATTTTCAACATTTTTCGCAAATTCAGTCACCTTTGGAATAAATAAATAAATATAAATCAACAAATTCGCTCGTTCCTGCGGCAGCCGGTTCTTCGTACCGGAACGACCCGTTTTTCAACGGCCAAGAGCTGCCAAACCCCCTCGATGCAAGAAGAATTGCAGTATTTGAAGCTTCGCTACCACAACAACAACAACAAATTCGCTCGTATTTGTTTCCCAGATTAGGGAATGGTTGCTGCTTGAATTCACTCGTCCCAGACCTGTGGCGTTGAATTGAACATAACTATGCAATTTTCTATCGCCCATTCATCCATTTCAGCACAAGTCACAAAACCGGACAATAGTAAATAATTCTCTTTGATTTTTTCCAGCTTCGCGCACAAGCCAGCGTCTTAAAAAAAGCCGTGATCGATGAACAAACGAAAAGTTCCAGCTTACGCGAAACGCTACGACAACGCGAAACATCATTGCGTCGTGCCGAACAAGAAGTGGATAGTTTAAGTTTTAGAAATAAACAATTAGAATTACGTGTTGCCTCGTTACAAGACGATTTCGAGAAAGAAGTGAAAAAACTATCGAAAACCGCCAAAGGCAGTAGTAAAGGGAAATCGAACGAAAGCAATGCTGCGGGCGGTGGTGCTAATGGTGGTGCCGGTGATATACCGAATCATTCCGAAACAATACTTGCCGAAGAGTTGCAGAAAAAAATTATGGAAAATGCCCAGTTGACATCATTGGTAAGTGAAATGATATGACGGTGTCCAGATTTGTGGTCGTAGTTCATGGAGAACCATGGGCACTGTGTCCATTGATCGATTGTGCTGTTAATGATAGGATAATTCCAGCTACAGACAATGGCCCAGCCCCGGCCATTCTGGGCCATCGCCATTGTGTGGACGGGCGGATAGCGTTCAGTGGCTAATGCCTGCTACAGACAATGGTCCATCGCTGTCACTTGCTGTCATGAATGTGGGTAGATAGCGGTTTGTGGCGAGTGATTTGATGGCAACCATCATCGCCACAAACCGCTATCTGCCCAAATTCATGACAGCAACTGACAGCGATGGGCCATTGTCTGTAGCAGGCATAATACCGCATAACCATCATTTCTGTCAACAGCGATGGGCCATCGGATGGCCACAAATGGCTTCGAGGGCCATTTTCCTCCACGCGATGGCCCATTACGTACCCAACTTTGAACAGCTGATTTAAGTTAACAGGCTACTACACAATTATCGCAGTGCTACTATCAACGACCTTCTGTCGTACGTGATTCGTTTGAGTATAGCTGCCGTGACGCACTGAGCGACAGCTTTCAAATTCAATGGCCCACTATGTGCAATTTCCTGATGGCCCATCGAAGACCATTGTGTGGACGGATCATATTTGAATTGATATTTGGTGTGTGATGGCGGCCATCAAAGTCACCATCGCGATGGGCCATTGTCTGTAGCAGCTTTAAAATGGAAGCCCAAACTAAATGCGAAAAATCCTCAATTGCCAGTTCGTCTGGAGTCAACACTCAGACCTACTGCCTGACGTCCACTAGAAAATACCGAATAGTGATCCATTTTTTTCATTTCACAGATTGATGACAAAACACGTGATATTCAACTACAAAGTGATCGTATCAAAGAACTAGAAGCACAGCTAGCAAAACGGTTAAACGAAGGCACCGAGCTGGAACGAAAATTAAGACGTGAAATTGACACACTCGCCGCAAGAAATTCGGAATTAGAAACAAAACTAGTTGATGCGAATAGTATGGTACGAACAAAAAAACACCGGTTCGTAGATTATTGCTTATTATATCTCCCCATCATTTTCCCAGCTTGGTAGCGAAGATGCATTGAGTGCATCGGGTAGTGACAACACACCGCTTCACAATTCCACATCGAGCGAAGAGCGAATTGCATTTCTGGAGAAGGAAGTGTTCCATTGGCGGACTCAATATGAAATTTTGAAAATAAATGATGCATTGCCGTTCGACCGGAGCAAGGAAAAGCTTCAGAACGGACCGTGTAGTTCTAATCATAGCGATAGTAAGAGGTATGGTGGATTTTTTTGCCGTTGTTGTGGAGTCGATACACATTTGATCCTTTTTCTGGGGGGCGTGTCCTTGCAGCCAATATGATTCCACTAAAGAACAGTTGTCGAAAGAGCAAATGTTGTATAATCATTATAGTAAAAAATACGAGGAATTGTTACGAGCGAAATGTATGGCTGAGTCAAGACTTTCTTCATACCTAACTGAGGTGAGTGTTTCTTTCGTGTTTCTTGACCTAAGGACTCAGAAATGCGAACAATGACCGCCTTTAGATTGCATGACTTAATTCTGATTAAGTGCTTTTTTATATGGGTTTTGACTGAAGTCTACTACGGCTTAATTCCGAGTTTAGTGGTGCAATCTAAACGTAGTGAATGTTTTCAATTCAATTGAAATTTTCGAATTCAGAGGAAATGAAGTCAATACGAGTAAATTCGAAATTATCTATCGAAATTCACTTCCTTTCAGTGTGAGAATTTCCAAAATAGTTTAGATAATTTAATGAAGGAGCTAAAAGAGAAAGACGTGGAATTTAGAGAAGCGCAGAGGAATTTAAAGATAGCAGATGAAGATTTGGTAAGTAGTTTAAAGTAATCAATTGCAAGGCTCGATTGTTATGCCCCGATTCTTTCTTTTTTTCAATAATCTCACACAGGCCACAACTCGAATAAACTACGAAGAACAAATCAGCGTTCTCACCGAACAAGTGATAAGTCTCAGTGAACAGTTGGCATCGTCAAAATGAGACGCTTGAACACACTTCGCAATCACCTCGTATACATACGATCTCTGTGCGCTGTGAGGCTCTTTTTTATGCGATCGTTTCACCGAAAAAAATTCCAACCAGCCCGCGCGATGTATACGAAACGTAAGGACATTAAATAAAACAAAAAAAAAAAAAATATTATCTCAAATCATCATAACATATACGAGTATTCAAATATGTTTTGTGAATTAAAAGGTAAAAAGTCGATCATATGATGGATTTAATACTCACCCGCAACTGAGAGAATAAATGTCATGAATGTTATTTTCCTATATAAACATCTCCGTCTCTCCCGAAAAACCATAACATAACACGCGCTATCTATGTGTACATTAGTCTGAGAGAGAGAGAGTGGACGACGATTCCAAGATGATAAGAAATAATGTGAAAAACAAACAAAAAATGGAAAACAGAAAATCAATTTTTATGTGTATTTATTATATATAAAATAAAATATATATTAATGTTTAAAGAAAAAGACTAAATTGAAATTCGAGTTGCTTTAATTACATTTACAATCTCGTCCTACAAACAGATTTCCTAGTCTAACTTGATGGCAAACGAAGCGCCACACGAACATCCTTGTTCGGCTTTCGGATTGCCGACTATACGAAAGCCGGATCGTATCAATTCGGTGTGATAATCAATAGTCGCTCCGTTGCAATACTCTATCGAGATATTGTCGGTTACAACTTTCGCCTTATCCGTTCCGAATGTGAGATCGTCTTCGTTCATGTTTTTGTCTAAATCGAATTTATACTGGAAGCCGGAACAACCGCCACCCTCGACTGTGAGTCGTAGAAATGTTCCATCCGAACAAATTTGCTCTAAACGTTTCACGCACGAGTCGCTTAGATTCAAAGCTGGACCTTGGGCGGTGGATGCTGCTGTTTCGGCGGCGGTTTTGATGGGGCTCGATTGTTTTACCGAGTTGCTGCTGATCAGACGTATGTTTCTGAAATTAGAATCGAAAATGACGTGTTGTAGTATAAGTAGTTTTTTTTTGAATAAACTGGACATTGTTTTGAAGGAATGGCGGAGAAAATAATGGAAATGGACGTTACTCAATTGCCTTAACTCCTTCCGGGGCGTAGCGCGTCAACTGTTCCATGTCGCCCAGTTGACGTTTCGTCGGCACATTCGGAGAATTCAGTTGCCAGCATGCACCTCCTGCTCCCCAATTTAGCCGTCTACCTGCGACAAGTCGGGAGATGTTGTTGCTTATTATTACGTTCCGCACCGCAGGGGAGAGATAACACAAAACTCCTCTTCCATAGTCCTCCGCGTGGGCGCCCCCTGGAACGGCAGTGGTCACTGGCCATTGCCAACCAACGTCAAGCCGCCAGTGATGGCGGTGCGATGATTTGGTTGAGGTACCCCTGTGGTGTGGGGTGTGAAAAAAATACCACGGCCTTTCCCTTTGAGGGCCTGTCGTTGAAACCGACAATCAAAGGACAGGATGTGTATGCCAGCAACTTGCACTATCCGAAATCTTTATATGCTAACGAAACGTCAACTATGCCTCGGATAAGGACTGACTCAACGGTTACGACTTTTAGCTATCGTACAATGACAAAGATTGGATTCTGGAATGTGCGTACTCTCCTGGACAATGGATCAGAAGGTCCCCAGAACGCACGATTTCTTCAATTAGAGAGTGAATTTCTGAGGTACAAATTAAATATCTTAGGAGTTAGTGAGATAAGATGGTGGAACAGCGGAGAATTCATCTCTCCAACGGGCAGCACTGTAATGTTGTACTCCGGTAAAGCTACCGGTAGTCGCCGTGAGTCAGGTGTGGGGCTCCTTTTAACCAGAGCCGCGCGAAACTGTCTCTTATCCTGGGAACCGGTCTCTGACAGGGTCTTGACCGCCAGGTTCCGGACCAAAATGAGGAACATCTCAATAATACAATGTTATGCCCCTACTGAACCCGACAATGTCTTGGCAAAAGACTCCTTCTACGAAGAACTAAACGCCGTTCAGAGCAGAACACCTAAAGGTGACATTATAATGGTTATGGGTGATTTGAATGCGAAAGTTGGCGCTGATAACTATGGGCTTAGACATGTGATGGGGAGACACGGTCTTGGTGATCGTAATGACAACGGTGAAAGATTTGTAGAGTTCTGCAACTTTCACAGTCTCTTCATCGGTGGTACTATGTTTGAGCATAAGGACCACCACAAAACCAGTTGGTCCTCTGTTGATCGGCGCAGAACACAAAATCAGATCGACCATTTTGCCATTAGTAAAAGATTCAAGAGTTGCCTCCTGGACGTGCGAAACAAGAAGGGTGCCGATATTGGGATGGGAAGAGACCATTATTTTATGATCGCTAATGTTCGATTGCGTATTGCAGCCGTGCGCCGCCCCAGCGACGAAAGATCCAGGCCCCGCAAATTCAACACCGCTCGACTAAAAAATCCAGCTGTCTTACAACAATATAATGACCATCTTGCGCAAAAAGCGGCTGAGATAACTAGTCACCCAGATAGTGACATAAACGAAAACTGGGATGCCATAAAAAATGCGTACATTGATAGCGCAAATACCATCCTTGGCCCAAACCCGGATTGCCGGAATAAGCCCTGGATGTCCGACGCTTCATGGCAGCGGATTGTTGAAAGAAATGAGCTGAAAGGTCGTTTGGCTGCAGCATCAGACGACAATCGAAGCAGCATCGAACTGCTTTACCGTCAGAAAGCTCGAGAAGTTCAGCGTAGTGTACGACGCGATAAAAGAGTTTATGCCAATTCTCTTTTAGCGTCAGCAGAAGAAGCCGCTAGAAGTAACAACTTAAACGCCGTATACGGTGTCATCAAGGAGTTTACAGGTGGTCGTAACTCCTGCCAACATCCGGTGAAAGATAGTGATGGAAAGCTACTTATCTTGGAGAAAGATCAAATGAGGCGGTGGAAAGAACACTTCGCCGCGATCTTGAACCGTGTAACCTCTGGTGAAGTTCCCCCTCATATAGATAATTTAGCTAACCATCAAAATGTGCGTATACGGTCCACTGCCCCGACTAAAGAGGAAATAGTCACTGCAATTATTGCACTAAAACGAGGAAAGGCCGCCGGACTTGACGGCATCCCTGTCGAACTTTATCAAGCAGCGCCAAGCGTAACTGCCGATTTGCTGCACCCACTTGTTGATAAAGCGTGGAATACAGAGACCTTTCCCACTGAGTGGAAGGAAGGTTTGATCATCAAACTTCCAAAGAAGGATAGCCTCACAGACTGTAATAATTGGAGAGGCATTTGTGTGCTTCCTGCCGTTGCCAAGATAATAGCTAAAATCGTCCTGGAAAGACTAAAGGCCCACTTAGAAAGCACAATTGATGAAGAGCAGGCTGGCTTTCGATCCGGATTCTCCTGTGTCGATCACATTAACACCTTGCGAATCATCATCGAGCAATGCGCTGAATACGATTCTCCGCTTCACTTGCTTTTCATCGATTTCGAAAAGGCTTTCGATAGTGTGAACCGGGATTCTATATGGGCGGCCTTGCGCAGGAGAGGCATCCCTGAGAAGCTTGTGGCTATTATTAAGGCAACCTATGACGGCGCGAAATGTCGCGTTCTGCATAAAGGTAAGGTGTCGGGGGACTTTGAGATTCGCAGTGGAGTTCGGCAGGGGTGCATCCTCTCACCGATCCTATTCCTCATTGTGATCGGCGATGTGTTGCATGCAGCCCTATCCGGACTCGACAGAGGAATTCAATGGACTTTGACATCTTATCTACAACATCTTGACTACGCTGACGACATATGCCTACTCTCCCACAAAATCATGGATCTGTCCGCAATGGCGTTAGATCTCGAGAGGGAGGCAAGCAAGGTTGGGCTAAAGATTAATACCAACAAGACCAAGGTGCTTAGCCCGCCGTTGCGAAAAAGAAATCCGACAACTATTGCCATCAATATTAATGGGCAGCCTGTGGAGAAGGTAGACAACTTCGTCTACCTGGGTAGCATTGTTGCCAAAAATGGTGGTACGGAGCAGGACATAGCTCGTCGTATCAACCAGGCTAAACGCGCATACGGCATGCTGTCCAAAATCTGGCAGAGCAGTTATCTCAGCATCAAGACCAAGCTGGGCCTGTTTCGCTCCCTGGTACTATCAGTGCTTTTGTATGGGAGCAGTACATGGAAAGTTTCCGTAGGAGTTACCAGAAAGCTGCAAGTTTTCGTCAACTCATGTCTTCGTCGAATTTTAAGAATTTTCTGGCCCGAAACAATATCAAATGAAGAGCTAAGTCGGCGTACGGGTCAGATGCCAATCGACGAATTGATACGCAGGCGAAAATGGCAGTGGATAGGTCACACATTGCGGAAGAGTGATAACTGCATTGCTTTGCATGCCATGAAATGGAACCCCATTTCCAACCAAGGCCGACCAAGAGGGGGTCCTCGAATCACATGGCGCCGATCTGTGGCAAAGGAGTGTCAGGTACTGGGTAAGTCTTTTGGGGAGTTGCGCCCCATTGCCCAGAACAGAGTACGATGGCGCGCAGGAGTAGTTGACGCGCTATGCCCCGCTAGGGGTTAAGGCAAAGTAGTACGAACGTCGTCGTGGACGGGATTCGAACCCGAAACGCCGGTAGTCAGACATGAGACGCACGCACTTCGCTACCGGTCGCCCAAAAGCGGACGTTCCATCTGATTATTTTTATTATTTTTCGATATTCATGGCTGCTTTGTCTGATGCAGGCGACTACGTACGGCAAGATCATGTAGTGAGTAGTGCATTGACTGGATGCATCGACCAAATGATAAAAATGGAAAATCAGGACATGATGAATGCGGCTGGTCAGATGGCTAGGCTGAGGATGCCTCGTTTAGTTGGTTCGGCTCGCTAGCTATTTGAGCTACTTCTGTGGGTGTATTTATTTATTTCATTTATTAACTGAACAGGATAGGATCCCAATAATACAGTATTATATAATAAGAAGAAGTAAAGAATATGAAAAAAAGATTTAAAACAGAGAAAGAGAAAAAAAAATAGAAAAAATCTTAACAGAAGTTTCAAAGGTATAATAAAGGAAAACATAAATTTCAAATATTCAATGCTAATTCAGTCAGTTAATTAAAAAAAAAGAAAAAATGAAAAATAAAAACTAGATAAAATATTAACAGAAGTATCAAAGAAAAAGAAAAATATAAATCACAAATAGTTAATTTTAGGCTAATTCAGTCATTTAATTCATGTGATGATACTTTAAGCAACAGTAAGCGTTTAAAAGTATAAAATGAATTGGGTAAAGGACCAAGACCTAGTCTATCATAATTACGCATGGTCCTAGGTAATGGAGAGTTCATATAAACAGAAAGTTGGGCATTGGGAGGTTCGAAGATGGCTACCGATCGTGTGTCATAAGAAGGGAGACGGAAATTGATGTCTTCAGAAAGCGATGAAAGTAAAAGGCCCTGGAAAATCTTAAAGAGAAAGCATTCGTCGAGATAAATTCTCCTTTTACGCAAAGACAACATTTCGAGTAAGCTCAAGCGATCAGGATATGGAAGGTATGGTAACTTAAATTTAAACAATAAGGATCTGGTGAACTTACGTTGAACGGTTTCTAAGGCTTCAGTTGATACTGAGGTAGAAGGCGACCAAACGACTGAGGCATATTCAAGTATGCTGCGGACAAGTGAAACAAATAGGTTTACACCAGTGCATAAGGAACGAAAGTTACCCGAGCAACGCAAAACAAATCCAGAAAGCTTGGATGCCTTGTTGATAATGAAGGAGTAATGCTCTGTAAATCTTAATTTGGAATCGAAGACAACGCCGAGATCATTAAATGAGGAAGTGTATTGAAGAGGGAGGAAATTAATTTTATAAGGAAACGAAATTGGAGAAGATTTCAGGGAGTAAGTCATGACCGAGCATTTGGAGATGTTCAGATGTAGGTCATTTGAGATGCACCAAGAATACAAACAGTCCAAGTCAGTTTGTAGAGTAAAGTCAGAGATGGTAGTGAAAATCTTGCAATCATCGGCATAAAGCAAAGAAAGACAACTGAGCAGCGGTGGTAGGTCATTGATGAAAAACAGAAAGAGAAGGGGTCCGAGAATAGAACCCTGAGGGACTCCAGACGACGGGCAAAAGGGAGAAGAAAATAGACTTTTGAAGACTACTTGAGAGGAACGGTTGAGAAGGTAGGAGGAGAGCCAAGACACAAGGTGAGGAGGAAACCCAAGACCAAATAATTTATCCAGTAAAAGTCTGTGATTCACTGTATCAAAGGCTTTGGAGAAATCGGTATAAATAACATGAACGTCGAGGTGTTTATTGAGAGATTTGGAAACATAGTCAACAAATTCAACTAAGTTGGTGACTGTAGATTTTTTTCTGCAGAAACCATGTTGATTGGGACAAATGAGATGGCCAAAAAAATCGTAAATGTAGTTGAAAACAATCCGCTCAAGAAGTTTGGAACAAGACGATAACAGTGAAATAGGACGGTAGTTTGCAGCCAAGTTGGGTCACCCTTTTTTGGGATAGGAAGAACATAAGATGACTTCCATTGAGTTGGGAAAACACCTTCTGCAATACTTTTACTGAATAAAATGGCCAGAGGAACGGAAATTGAGCTATGTGTTTTCTTCAAGAATAGGTTGGGAGTCCCGTCAGGCCCAGAAGAAGAGTTGACATTAAGAGATAAGATAATATGGTCAACGTAGGTCGGTAGTATAGGCGGAAGAGGCTCTGATGAGAGCGGATCATGTTGGAAGTGAGGTAACATGGAGGGCTGGCGGAAGGTGCTGGAGAAGAAGGAAGCAAAAAGCTCACATATATCTTTAGGAGTATTTGCAGTCACATTATCGTGCGAAAGGGAAGATGGGTGAGAGGAGGAAGACCGCATATTCCTGACGTAAGACCAAAAGAGCTTACTCTCCTTGTTGTTGACACTGCTTTCGATGCTTAAGAAGTATGCAGAGCGGGTACTTTGAATACGTTTTTTCGTCTTAGATCTAAGAAGACGAAAAGCTAAGAAGTCAGAGTGACGCTTAGAATGCTTGAAGCGAGAACGAGCACGATTCTTTCTGCGTATCATTTTATATATTAAGGGTGTAAACCAGACGGGTCCCTTACGTATTTTTGAGGCCCGAAGTGGGACGAACTCATAGATAATATTATAAAGCAGGCTATAAAATGTTGATACCGCAGATTCACAATTAAGATCAAACAGAATTCTACTCCAGTCTATTTCGTTCAACCTTTGATTGAAGGTTAGGTAGTCGGCTTTCCTAAAATCAAGTCGTGCATGAAGATTGCTCGAACGAGAGGGTTCAAAGGGAATGTTGAGGTTATTTACGAGAGCCGGATGGTATGGATCCATTGGTAAATAGGCAATGGCGGCTCTAGAGGATGACAAACAGAACAGAGGTAAATTACTTAGGAAGTGAAGTTGAAGTCACCGCAGATAACAATATATGAATCAGGGCGCAATATATTAATAAGGTCGGAGAAGTATTTAAAGAGGCTGTCATAAACTAACAAGGAAGAATTGCAAGGAACATAGACACATGAAATTAGTAGAGATAGAGAAGGGGAAATGGAAACAGAAACGGTAACACAGTCATAAGGGAAAGAGTCACTGGTAGATATCAACGAACACTCGATAGAGCTGCGTACGACGATAAGAGCTCCTCCACCATCAGACTTTCCAAGAACATATAGATCATCATCGTGGTGCAACAGCCCGACGTCGCGCTCTGGGTGGCTGGATCGTTGTTCCCCAATTATCTCGGTCACGTATATAATTTTTAGTCTCCTATACTACAATCAGTTTATGCTGTAGGATGTAGGGTATGCTTAAATTATTTCCTTATTATAATTTACTTAGCTAGATGTTGTTACCTAAAGTTCTTTATTGCCTGGAAGAGGTTCGATGTACAATTTGGTTGAATATCAACCAGTCTCTCTACTAGTTTCAGCATGTTAGAAAAGAGCCTGATGGGTCTGAGCATGCTTTCAGGATAAAAACAAACCGCTCGTCCCTCCAAATGCGGGGAACGTATACCAACTTCAGGCAGGCCGCCAGGATCCCCTCGATCCATGGATATGCAATATCTGAACAATACTGCAAGTCCGACGGATAGATGCTATCGGGTCCAGCCGATTTAAAAGGTTCGAAGCTACAGATCGCTCACAAAATCTTTTCACGAGACAGGATGGATGCACTGCCACATGGTGCTATGCGACAAGTGTGGGAGTCCCCAAGTGAGGCAACAGCCGAAATTCCAAGGAAATGTGTGTCAAGCAGACACTCAATGGTTTCTTTACTCGAAGACGTGCCGGTTCAGTCTTCGTTTTGAAAGAAAGTTGGCCATGGATGGATTTGACGCCAGTATTTTCCCCGAAATCTAGAGGTTGTTGTTGTTGTTGTGGTAGCGATGTTTCGAATACTACAATTCTTCTTGCATCGAGGGGGTTTGGCAGCTCTTGGCCGTTCAAAAAAGGGTCGTTCCGAAACGAAGAACCGGCTGCCGCAGGAACGAAATCTAGAGGTCTCATAGGACCCATCGCAAAAGCTACTCCAAGCGTTGCGTTTAGCTCCTCTTAACTCTTTCTTGAAGGCGTTTAGATGCTTTTTATAGGAGCGCTAATCTAACTCCAACCCCGAATCCTTAGCTTTATTAAAACTTCTCCTACCCACCGCCCTAAGTTCGGAGATTCTAGTACACCACCGAGTTGGTTTTTTCTTTCCTGCATGTGAGGTAGAAGGGCACGGTGCAGACACCGCCGCGCATTCATAGTGCCTGTCAGAATATTTACCATATCGTCCAGCTTCTGTCTACTGCAGGGTTGACTTGGCAGTGGAGGTAGCCCATCGAAAAAAGCATCACGATACCTAGGCCAGTTTGTCCTTCTGGGATTCAACTGCTTCACGATGCTCGGCAAAGCTGAACTGAATGTATCGATGGAGTGTTCCGACGACACTCCCCAGTTCCCAGTCCGGCGTATGATACCCTCCGACGCAAAAGAGATATCTATTGCTTCCTGCCTGGATTTGGTTATAAAAGTGAGTTCAAGACCCAAATTGCAGAGTAAAAGTTTAGTTTCCAAGATAGAGAAGCGATTCACCCCGCTCATTGGTGTCCGAGTTACCCCAGAGCTACTTGGGAAAATTCAGCATTCAAACTATCGGGACAAGTTGCAAATCAAGCCTGAAGTGAACACTGGGCAGCGAGAAGGATCCTCTCAAGAAAGAGGAGTGTTGAAAATGGTACGCGGATTAAACCAAATAATTGGTCAAAATCAGAATTAAACAATAAAACAAAAGCCATTGCTTAATCAACAATAAAACTAAGGTATTGTGAATTTCTTTGAAATATGTATGCAGGGTTTTTGAGTATTTATCGAACCACATACGAACCTCTGAACGCCAGATTGAATGACACGACGCAATAGCCCCGCCATTTTCTTATAAACTTTCTAAAGATGCAATTTTCACGTAATCGACTACTTGCCCATGTTTACGAGGCAATCAAATCCACCGAAAATAATCGAAATCACCGGCACGATGTACCAGAATCTTTTTTTCTGACGCAAATCACACCAAATTCTTGTATAACGTCAAAATCAGCTGTTTTGTCAAAATCAGCTGCTTCGAACGTCACCCAAATGTCAGTTAGCTGTCACTCTCCAACCTCTACAGAAACAGAACACCTTGGGCCCGTGACATAACGAACGAGCGGGGAGGACGCGTACGATTTAGTCCAAACAAAATTTCCTGTTCTGCCTTTCGCGTCTTCTCCGGGGCTAATTCTTTGACCTGTTCTTATCCGCGTTACCTGTACAATAGCGCAATGATATCATCGTATAATTTCAAAGTGATAATGCGAGGTGTTAGAGAAGTGTTGGCGCAGAATGGACAACAAATGATGGCGAGGTCGTCGCGAAGTATTTCCACAACTAGTACACTTTTAGCGGATTATTACAATGTTTTGGGTATTGCGCCTGGCGCGACACAAGGTGATATCAAAGCTGCTTACTATAAACTTTCCATGTTGTATCATCCGGATAAGAATAAGGACAACGAAGCGGCCGTCGGAAAGTTTCGTGCTATAACGGAAGCCTATGAGGTGCTGGGGAATTTTCGATTGAGAAAGCTGTATGATAAGGGTGAGTTGAGAAATTGACAGTTTTGTATATTTTAAGGATGTAGAGTTTCATGAATTTGCTTCATCGTATTGGAAGCAGTGCCATGTCCAATTTGCACCATGGCCAGGAACCTGATGGCAATGGCTTGTTTTTCACGTCGAGTAAGTCTCTAGTTCAGAAGTGAGACAATAGGTAAGTACATCTTATCTTATTAATGAAAGAATCACTGCAGCAATTAACGGAAATCGTTAAGGCTTCTTATCGGCCCGCTTGTGAAGCCATTAAGAATCGTCCCGAATACATTGGATCTCTTTTGAAATCCATCCAATTTACCCAATCTAACAGTCCACTTTAATTGCAGGCATGATACATACAGCGGGCACACAGTATTCACACATGCGACCACGTCATGCAGATGAAGAAGTCGTCGCCGAGCCGGAGGACGATGCCCAGACGAAATTCTACAAAGCTCATATGAAAAAATCCGAAGTGCCCAATGCAACGGGCCGTACGCCAATCTATGATTTTGATGAATGGTCGCGGGCCCATTATGGTGCCTCGTTCGAACGGCGCAAGGCGGCTAAAGAAAAATACGAACGCAATCAGAAAAAAAGAGCATCCGATTCGTTGATGCTTGAGAAGGAAGTCCTCTTGTACGGTTTAACATTTTTGATAACGTGTGCCCTAGTCGTTTTTATTCATGAACGGAACCTTGATGCGGCCTATGGCCGGAAAGTTGTGCAAACGACGCGCGAAGCGAACGATAAAAGTAGTAGCAATGGAGCAGCAAAGAGTTGAAGAAGTTGCGGATGTGTTTTTAGTGAAATTATTTTTAGTTCTTGATATTTAATGTCAAAACATTGTCCGAAACATGGAATAGTTGACACGCTATGCCCCACTAGGGGTTAGGGCAAATGAGTATAAGATATAATGTAAAAAATCATAAATATTTTTTTTTTTGCTGTTAATATATTTTAATTTATGGAAAGCAATTGAATAAAGATGATGCTGGTTGTCATCTTTTCGCAAAACTGAAAACAGAAAAGTCTTTTACTATTTCGGAAGGACAAGAACAGAACACGGGTGCAAATTGTCTGGCCAATATAAGGTATGGTCGTTCCCGGTCACGCATTTCCTACTGTTATGATCATGGAGGAAATATGTTATGATGCGCGAAGCAAAGGCGTCTGATGAGAAGCACTTCGCATCAGTGGTCGAGACTGGAGAACTATTTCGGGGTCCCTTCGGGGGAACTATTCTTCACTCTTATTAGCAGACGCTCGTCCGGGACGCCAATATGGATAAAGTACTGGACCACGAGACCCCCCCGAGTTTTTTCTTGCCGGGGTACATTAAGAGAGATTGCAACAATCGCAATACCACAGACTGGCTCATTTTCATTGTAGCCCCACTGACACCATGGGAAGGTGCTTCGCTATGTGTGGCTACGAGGGATGAGATCGCCCACCCCAAAGTGGTTAGCATTTTCTTTCCGAAGAGTGCCCAATCAACGGTGGAGAGAGCCATTAAGTTTCTCGGTAGATAAAACAGAAGTCTACAAGTTGAAAACTGGAAGATCATCAGAGAGGCTAAAGAAGGGCTCTCGGTGATCGCCTCAGTAGACCCACAGTCTATGGCTATAAACAGCGCAACTTCTGCCTATCCCGAAGGTTTGGGAAGGTGAACGTGCGCATGATCAACCGAGCTATGAGCGTGTGGCGGCCGATACTGCCCCTTTCGTCTCCCTCCCCAACAGCAAAAAGGAGTGTACATCCACGAACGGCCACATCCGCTGCTCCTACTTCATGCGTAACCAAACCTGTATACCCTGTACCGGCCGAACAGCGGCCCGGTACAAGCACGGAGTGTAGAAGGTGCAATGCTACCCGAACCACATTCACCGAAGTAGAACCGATGAAGTCGGAGCCTATACAGTCATGCTCCAATGGTGGATTCGACGACTTCGACGATCAGACAGTCCTCTGATCCGAGCACTGGTATGATCCAAATTAATTTACATCACACCCAAAAATCCCTCGCATATCCTAGCAGCCAGGTTCATTAAAGAGGAAATAGGCACCATGGCAGGTCAATGGAGAAATTTAAGGCCTCAGAGTAGGTAACACCACTCTAATCTATGACTCTGGAGCTACCCGATCAAGAGCCTGTATCCTCTTAAAGAATACAATCAAACACATCTGCCTTTCAGACTTCACCGGCTGTGATCTAGTGGCAGTAGCCATTGGCTCCACTAATAGCAGTAAAGCACCAGTTTTTGTCATCGCATCAGCTTACCATCCCGGAGACACCGACTACGCAGGCTCACCGATTACTGCAGGGGAAGAAACTGCTCCTCCCGGTCGGTTGTGATGCAAATACCCGTCATACAATCTGGGGCAGTACTGACACAAAAAGTCGAGGTGAGTACCTACTGGAACTTATTACTAGTCTAGATTTCAACATTTTTAACAGAGGCGACAGCCCAACTTTTGCCACTAGGAACAGGTGGGAGGTTCCTGACATTACTATTGGGACTTACAACATCTCAAATCGAATACAGAACTCACATGTCTCGGACGAGCCATCTCCGCCCGATCATAAGCATAATCGATTTGACATAACCGCGCTGAACTAAGTCAATTTAAGCAGGAAAATTGCACAACGCACTGACTGGGAATGATACTGTCTCGCTGCGTGAATAACTCAATATGGTGGATAGTAAGGTCTCAGAGTGGCTCAGCTTAGAAACCCTAGTATCTAATGTATCGGAGGCAATCACATCCCCCTGATAAGCTCAACTGACTCAAGAGGCGTTCCATGGTGGAACTCTGAACTCTGCGCTACGCAAGAATTCTAGAAGACTCTTCAATAAAGCGAAGTGCACTGGGGAGTGGGAACAGTACCGGGTCTCGCTCACACTCTACAACAAAGATGTCCGGAGTGCCAAAAAACACAGTCGGACTAAGTTCTGCGAAGGTTTCGATAATAGCAACTCTTCTGCCAGACTACATCGTTTCCTGGCTAAAAAAACGCACCAATCAAGTGAACACTCTAAGGAGACAAGATGGCAGTATCACAGAGGATGCCGAAAGTGCTTCTGGATATCCATTTTCCTGGGTGCGTAACTGTAGAGGTAGATATCAGCTACTCAGTCGACGTGGGGGTGCGCTTTGAGTCATCTCGCTCGGACTGGAGTCTTGCCAAAATATTTTTATTTACAACAAAGTTAAGTGGATCATTAACTCTTTTGCCGCGTATAAATCTACTTGCACGGATGGAATCTTCCCCGCTTTTACAGAAATGGAAAGATATGCTCATCCTCTATACATTCAAAGGTAGCTTTGTTCTTGTGTACATCCCAGATTCCTGGAGTTCGTTTAAAGTAGTCTTCATCTAAAAAAGTACGGAAAGAAAAGGGAACCGAGCGGTGAAAACCTTGTCCACGTCTCCCGAACTGAGCTACAGCGAGCATAGACCGATGCTTAGCTCGTTGAGGGGTCTTTTTCTTCGCCAGATGACAAGGCCCGACCCTCACGATCATTATGCTACCTTAGGCTCCGTCCCACACGGGCGTCCATTACAGTATTACGAGAGGCCTCGTCGACGTTTCGTCAACAAATTCAAAAAATGATGATGATTCGAGTTGCTGGCATACAAAACCATTTAACGCACCTTTTACGGCAAGACTTGAAGGCTGTGGACTATTTTATACCACGCACCCGCAGGAGGAAGGAACAAAAAAGTTTTTATCACGTAAAACCACTTTTACTTCCAAAACATTTTGATAAAAAAAATTTACTAAACTAAAATTTATCACTACGCTTCCTGCCGGTATATTTTGTATCCTTTCGCGTTTCAAGTCCTTGTCGTCTCCTCCGCTCCTTCTTCTGCAGAATCCAGTCACGAGACTTTTTCAGAGGTTTACCGCGCGCGGCTTTCATCATTTCACGTTTTTTCGTGTAGGCTACACGTCGATCTTCGGCCGTTTCACCTGTATAAGAAACGAAACATAAAACACGAACTAATAATGCCTGTCTTCACTACATACCCAACGCTTGCGGCAGCTCCGTTATTCCGCCCGTCATCAAAACCAGAAAATATTTTTTCGCCTTTGTCGAATTTGGATAGTCCACCACTAGACCGCCATAGAAGCCAGCTCGCATCGCCTGCGTCGTGACCAGTTCAATTTGTTCCGGATTTTCCGGATAGAATTGGAATACACAACGTGCGGTGCGCGTCAGGCACGAGAATAGTGTACTGAAAAATGTGTACAGTCGTTTTTGCGGAACATGAGACGTTTTGTCGGCATTGCAGAGCCACTGAAGTGCCGATATGGATATGGCACCATCAAAAGTGCCCGCCTTGAATGGCATCCCTTGACCCATATCGCCCAGGACAAGAGAACCGCCAACTTCACGCTCCCGGGCAATGTCCAGCATGGCTTTTGAGATGTCAATGCCCATCCAAAAGTGTCCGTTTTCTTCGAGCGTTTCGCCGGACAGGCCGGATCCGCAACCAATGTCGAGTATGAAGCAGGATTCGTCCTCGGGCAGGGCCAGTAGTTCGATAGCGCGTTGTGCCATGTCGCATTGAATTTCGATGATACGAGTGCTGGAAATGAGAGACAAATGATGAGTGAAGATGTGTTGTACAGGAGAGGGTTTGGGTGCGCTTACTTGTTGGTATATTTTTGTGCCTCCTCTTCATTGTAGAACTGTAATGAATTGAAAGGATACGTTTTTAGATGAGTTTAGACTAACAATACTGAAAATCATCGCCCATATCCCGCTTCAAGCTCAAATAGGTCCTTTTCGCCTCACCAAAGGGTTAAAATGCTTTCACCAGCACTCGTCTGCATTCCTCCTTTTACCTCGACTCGCGCGACAACCATATAGCCCATGTTCCGCTTCATGTACAAAAAGGTCCATTTCGCCACACCAAAAGGTTAAAATGTTTTCGCCGACACTCCTACTTTCACTTCTGCCCAGGCGACATATTGCCCCGAATTCCCCCCAACTCCAAAATTATATTCGTGCTAATAAGAATCCGTAACAACACCCATGGTTAATACCGGATCGCGTCGCAGACGCGCTCAATTGCAATCGACCCGTGTGCGATACAGGGCGTTGCTCGTGATGTGGGAATGCAGACGAACAGAGTTCGAATCGCAGACGACCCGTTGCGGAGGCACTTATAGTCTAGTTTCCAATCTTCCCATAGGTCACGATAGGCAGGTGCATTTTTTTCAGCAATAGAAAAAAGAACAGGTGTTATCGGTGCTCGCGGAAGCGTTCCGTCTTCAGGAGAAATGGATGGTGGTGGTGCCGAGAGAACCACATTTGGACCTAATCCCGCAATTGATGCCTGTACCTCCTCTTGATGTATTGTTGCGATGGCTGATCTGTATGCGTTGCTGTCAAATGGAGCCCTTTTGTACCTCTGGACATCTCTTTCGAGGTCCCTCAAATCACGCCTAACGTGTCTTGGCGGCGGCATCTTGTCCAGGAGGTTAAAGTTTAGGTGTTTTCTCCGGTAACAACCCACCAGATATTGTTTGGCAAGAAGGTTTTTGTGGTCCCTTAAAGGCACCATTTTGGTTTTCTGGAGCAGATGGCCCTGAGATGACATCAGGGGACAGTTAGTTACAGTGCAGAGAGCGGTTGTTTGTCATACTACTTTCCCTTAACCCCTGGTGGGGCATAGCGCGTCAACTACCCCTGCGCGCCATCGTACTCTGTTCTGGGCAAGGGGGCGCAACTCCCGAAAAGACTTACCCAGCGCCCTACACTCCTTTGCCACAGATCGACGCCATGTGATTCGAGGACCCCCTCTTGGTCGGCCTTGGTTGGAAATGGGGTTCCATTTCATGGCAAGCAAAGCAATGCAGTTATCACTCTTCCGCAATGTTTGACCTATCTACTGCCATTTTCGCCTGCGTATCAATTCGTCGATTGGCATCTGACCCGTACGCCGACTTAGCTCTTCATTTGAAATTGTTTTGGACTAGAAAATTCTTAAAATTCGACGAAGAAACTCCACTGCGAATCCCCCGATACCTTACCTTTATGCAGAACCCGACATTTCGCGCTGTCATAGGTTGCCTTAATAATAGCCACAAGCTTCTCAGGAATACCTCTCCTGCGCAAGGTCGCCCATGTCTAGTCCCAGATCACACTTTCGAAAGTCTTCTCGAAATCGATGAAAAACAAGTGAAGCGGAGAGTCGTACTCAACGTACTGCTCGATGATGATTCGGAAGGTGTTAATGTGATCGACACGGGAGAATTCGGATCGAAAACCAGCCTGCTCTTCATCAATTGTGCCTTCTAAGAGGGCCTTTAGTCTTTCAAGAATGATTTTAGCTATTATCCAGGCAGGAAGCATACAAATGCTTCTCCAATTATTACAGTCTGTGAGGCTACTCTTCTTTGGATGTTTGATGATCAAACATTCCTTCCACTCAGTGGAAAAGGTCTCTGTATTCCACGCTTTATCAACAAGTGGGTGCAGCAAATCGGCAGTTACGCTTGGCACTGCTTAATAAAGTTCGGCAGGGATACCGTCGAGTCCGGCGGCCTTTCCTCGTTTTAGTGCAATAATTGCAGTGACTATTTCCTGTTTAATCGGGGCAGTGGATCGTATACGCACATTTTGATGGTTAGCTAAATTATCTATATGAGGGGGAACTTCACCAGAGGTTACACGGTTCAAGACCGCGACGAAGTGTTCCAAAATAAGTAGCTTTTCATCACTATCATTCACCGGATGTTGGCAGGAGTTACGACTACCTGTACACTCTTTGATGACACCGTACGCGGCGCGTTTAAGTTGTTACTTCTTGCGGCTTCTTCTGCTGAGGCTAAAAGAGAATTCGCATAAACTCTTCTCTCACGTCGCACATTACTTGGTTGCAGAATGCGATTAAATGGACAGGGTTGCATGCCAGCAACATCTATCATCCAGAACCAGTTATACGTCAACTAAAGCCTCTTGAGGCGGGATAGTAGTACTATTTTCTTATTGGTAACTTACGATTTCGGGTGGTGCCATATGTTCCGGACGTCGAGCCATCTTTTCTACTATTCCTTTTCAATCGAGTAAATTGTTAAACTTCTCTCCGTATCCAGCTCGACAATTCTGCGGTATTCAAAACAAGCCAAACAACACGTGCATTCGCATCGTTTGGCAATCATCTGTTCGCCGTCATCGTCAGCTGTTTATCAATCAACAGTTAACCAATGTGCGGCTGACTTCACATTTGTTTATCTTTACCCCACCCGGCACAGAAACCAAATCAAAAACCAAAACCTTGCCCTCATCTGTCAAAACACCGGTGTGTCATCGCGAAGATCCTCCTCGGGCGCTCTAGTGAAGTCGAAAATTTCACTCTTCTAGACATATTTAAAAGTTAAAAATAGACAACATTCGCCGACTGCCAAGATCCGTCTAGAATCTTCTCGTAACATCTGCACCGATCGCCCGTGCATGGTCCCGAGACTATAAATTCGACAAGCAGGTGAGAAAACGATTCAGAAAATTACACCCATAAGACGTGCGTGTGTGAAAATTTCGTAATTTTATTGAATTAAAGCGTTTCGTGATTATAGATAAGTTTAATTAACCGCCTAGTGTACAAGATGACGAACGAAAGTCCGGATCAAGATTTGTGTCTCGTGTATAAGGACAGAGGCAACGAGGCGTTCAAAAACGGGGCGTGGAACGAGGCCATCGAGCACTACACGAAAGCCATCCGTGCCGGCCACAATAGCAAAGAACTTCCGGTCTTCTACAAAAACCGTGCAGCCGCCTATCTCAAGATAAACGACTACGAGTCTGCCGTGGCCGATTGCACCGCTTCCCTGGAGCTGGCGCCGATCGATCCGAAGGCTCTGTTTCGTCGCTCGCAGGCCTACGAGGCGCTCGAAAGGTTCGAGGAAGCGTACAAGGATGCCGTGGATTTGTGGAAAGCCGATCCGAACAATAAGGCCATTCAGCCGGTGCTGCAACGACTGCACGGAATCGTCCAGGAGCGAATCACCCGCAACTCGCAAACTTCGAACAAAGTCAAGCAAATGTGCGAGCTGGCATTCGACGTGAGTGTGCCGCTGGAGAAGCGAAAGTCGGCGATGAATAATTTAGTGGTGCTGGCACGTGAATCTGTCGGGGCCGATTTCATCTACAAGGAGGGCATCTTGCCGAAGGTGGCCACACTGGTGAAGATCGAAAAGGACGAGGAGATCTACTTGAATGCGGTCCGAACCATTGGTGAGTTGTGCAACCGTAGCATCGATCGCACCAAGGGCGTATTGCAGCACTTGGGCGTGCCGTGGTTCTTGCGCGTGCTGGACAGCAACAATAAGGACATCGTTAACGCCGCTCAATACTGTCTGCAGGCGATCTTGAACACCTTCTCGGGCATGGAGAACAAGCCCGACTCGAAGCCGAAGGAAGAGATGTGCGAAAAGTATAAGAACGAAATCGACACGCTGCTTACGTGCATGGTGTACACAATCACCGATCGTACTATCTCCGGACTGGCGCGCGATGCTGTCATTGAAGTGATCACGAGGAATGTTCACTACACGACTCTGAATTGGGCCGAACGGTTCGTGGAGGTGCGAGGATTGGCACGGCTCATGGAAGTTTGCTCCGAGCTGGAGGAGTACAAGTACGAGAGTGCCATGAACATTACCCCATCGTCGCGGGTCATTGCTTCAGTATGTCTGGCTCGGGTGTACGAGAACATGTACTATGATGCGGCCAGGCAGCGGTTCACCGAACAGATTGACGACTACGTGAAGGACAAATTGCTGTCGCCCGAGTTCGAGGCGAAAGTTCGAGTGACGGTGGCGATTACGTCGTTGCTGACGGGACCGTTGGACATTGGCAATGCAATCGTGTCGCGGGAAGGTGAGTCTTGCAAGAGGCAAAGTTCAGGCGTTGTGTTGTTTTGTAAACACGCCGAAACCCCCAAATAGCATTGGCATCTCGCCAGCAAATTATTCTAGATGCACTAACTCACTCTTTATATTTTCCAGGCATTCTTCAAATGATTCTCGCCATGGCCACCACTGACGATGAGCTGCAGCAAAAGGTCGCATGCGAATGTCTGATAGCAGCGTCCGCGAAAAAGGACAAAGCCAAATCAATCATTAAGCAAGGCGTCGACATTCTCAAGAAACTCTATCAGTCGAAAAACGATGCAATTCGCGTTCGTGCCCTGGTTGGACTCTGCAAGCTGGGCAGCTCGGGCGGCTTGGATGCATCCATTCGACCGTTCGCCGACGGTGCAACGTCAAAACTCGCCGAGGCATGCCGACGATTCCTGATCAAGCCGGGCAAGGACAAGGACATTCGACGATGGGCTGCCGAAGGCTTGGCCTATCTCACGCTCGATGCCGATGTCAAGGAGAAGTTGGTCGAGGATCGGCCGGCCATTAAGGCACTGATCGAACTGGCGCGGACGGGCGATCAGTCCGTCATCTACGGCGTGATCACAACATTTGTCAACGTTTGCAACGCCTACGAGAAACAGGAAATTCTGCCGGAAATGGTGGAGCTGGCCAAATTCGCCAAACATCATATACCCGAGGAGCATGATCTCGATGATCCCGATTTTGTGAGCAAACGTGTCACGATATTGTGTAACGAGGGCGTTACAAGTGCCCTGGTGGCACTGTCGAAAACCGAAAGCCATAGTTCGCGTGAGTTGATCGGACGAGTGTTCAATGCTATGTGTGCCGTGCCCGAGTTGCGGGGAAAAGTCGTTCAGGATGGCGGGGCGAAGACGTGTTTGACTCTCTCTCAAGAAGGAACCGACAAAGGAAAAAGAAATGCCGCCCAGGCTTTGGCTCGTATCGGTATCACAATCAACCCGGAGGTTGCGTTCCCGGGTCAACGCAGTCTGGCAGTAATTCGCCCGCTTCTCAGTTTGCTCCATCCCGACTGCACGGCTCTGGAAAATTTCGAGGCAATGATGGCTATCTGCAATCTGGCGCAAATGAGCACCGAAGTCAGAAATCGACTGGTCAGCGAGGGGGCGCTCATCCAAATCGAACCATATCTCATGGAGGAACATTTACATTTGCGTCGTGCGGCCTGCCAGTGCTTTTGCAATCTGATGATGTCCGAGGAAATTGTCAAGAAATGCGAGGGTGACAATGATCGGGTGAAATTCTTGACATTGTTGTCCGAGGAAGAGGACGAAGAGACGGCGCTAGCCGCGACCGGAGCTTTGGCCATGCTCACGTCGGTCAGCAAGAAGGGATGCGAGAAAATTTTTGAAGCCAAGAGTTGGCTGAATATCATGCGTACGTGGGTGGCGAATCCGAGTCCCGGCGTTCAACATCGTGGCACGGTGATTCTGCTGAATATGCTCAATGCCAGCCAGGAAATAGCCAAACGAATTTTGGAGACTGAAATATTGCAGTTGTTGAGAGGTCTGTCGCAGTTGCCTGACGACACGCGGGTGAAGGCAAGGGAGGTGGCGCAGCAGTGTTTGCTCGTTGCCGAGAAGTATAAAATGGATAAGCTGGATCAGCGAAACGAGGTAGAGAGTGATAGTGAGGATGAGACGACAAAAGCTGAGGCCAAAGCGGCGGCAGATGCAGCCAAGGATTTGAGCGAGAATGTGGATTAGATACGAAACAAGAGGATGGAATTTCAGTGTGCTAAATTGACTCTTGAAGAGCTGTTGCCTTTATTGTATGTTATTTATACTGTGTACTTAAATTTGTTTGTATCTAGGCTTTAGAGATTACTGGAAACTACTTTCTTTGAATACAGGATTTTTTACTGTACTTAGAGCGTTTTGATTTTTTATATAAATTCCTTATCTATCAGTCCGTGTGTGTTCTTGTAGTCATGGAACCCATTGTAACCAGGGACCCATATCAATTTGAGTGATCACATAAATCGGAACCTCTGGAGTCATCCGTTAGCCAGCGTTCAGGGAGGACGTATTTTACAAAGTGGCTGTATTATTTCCTGCGTAATAACCTACAAACACTTCCCTTCTTGAAAATTTGTTAGTGAATTGCGGGAGTTCTATCTGACACCTCAAGAGAACAACGTCGTTCTAACAAGTGTGATTTTTAATCGCGATTTGTCGTAAGTCATTGAGCTTTGAAATAACATCAACTTATTCGAAAGTGGCGACTACCTAAATTTTAACATTTCTATTTATTGTTTCACATGTATGAAGTAAAGAGACTATATTCGATATTTTGCCTGCAACTTCTGCTTTTGGACGATATTACGTAGGAGGGCGTCTTCCTGCGCAATTGTTGTTGCTCCGGTTCCTGCAATGCTGCAAAATCTTTGTTTGGGTTCGTTGAAAGTGGTGCTGTCTTCATCAGTGACTCCTACAAGCGTATGGACGTCTGGAACAGAATTTTAGGTGACGCAATGAAGGTCGTCAAAAGCTTCGACATCTCAGCAAAATTGGCAAAATGCGCTGGTGTAAAAAACCGAATGCTTTAAAGTCCGTCATTGATGAGGAGGGCGAAAAAATATCTGAACTTGTTGACTTTCTTCTCTGCATGGAAGGGATTGGAACTTGTGGTTCATTTTATGCAATGGTCTGCTTCACGGCTGAGTCATCGATAAGTAGCTGTTGCAAATTTGAGACTATTCATCTTTCTAAAATTATGCTAAGTGTTTATGATTGATGTCGCTCGTAGCCGCTTTTTCCGAGCCGCTTGTTGATACTTGTGTCGCGGGAACACGTAGCCGCTTAATTACGCTTGCAGTGGAGGACCGCGCTTACTCTTAAGCCGATTGTTTCTTTGATCCGAAAAACCGCTTTCAGGTGTTGCTTTAAAAATTAAACAAAACACATGGTATTCAATGGAGATAATTCAACGAGCGGTTGAAAACCGGCCAAAAAACACTAAATTTCTCAATAGCTAGAAAACTGCCCATGGAGAATGAAGCTCAGTTTTCTTCTTATTATATTTATATTCTTCGTTAAAATAATATTCGATTATACGTTATTCAGATCAAAAAGAATGATTAGTCAATACAATATCTTCTCATTCAAGGGGCTACCTTTATGATGCATTCAACACTTTTTCAATTGTCTGCGTAAAATCAAAAATACGAGTACATCAGAAGAGCCCTAACTAATTCTCGATTTGATCGGGCACCTAATAGCACATCATCAATCAAATTACCCAAAAATGTTTTATTCTAAATTTCCCAGCATGTTCTTCTATTTATCAAAATATTAATTTAAATTTTAAATTAGAGCAAGATGAAAAGTACATATTCACCATGTAATCTCAATTACTAGGTGCATGATTATGCATCATGCGTACATTACATTATGGACATTGCCTGTTTGCCTCGTTCTTTCCTTTACTCTCGGGGCACAATACACAAATTCGATTGAAAGCTGGTGATGACTCGCCAAAGGGCACAACTAAGAGTCAATGGCCTACGCCGTCTATATAATTAAACATGTCTAAATGTCTATCGAGACAAAAGTGCCCTCAGTGCAGAGCATCCATCATTAAAGTGAATCACCGAATGAATAGATAAATTGATAGGGAAATCTAAAACGGGGACCAAATTATAAACGCTTTTATTGGCCATTTGATGAAGCCCTTGATCTTGGTTGCGACTAGCAATTAATAAATTTTAAACTCTTTAGCCTATTCTAATCTATAGGGCTGTATAGATGGGATTTTATGGAAAATCGGCTGTTTGTCATACCCACGTCGTATTTCTATGGTAGTTTTTCACATCGCATTCATAACAAATCACTTAACTTTTCAATCATTAAAAAAAAGTTGGAGCCGATACTCTTTGTATTAGAAAAAGAATTTAGTAGGGTTGAGCAAAGATTTTCATGCATTAGCAATGAGGCTGCAGTTGGAACTTTATCTTTATATTTCAGATTTATTGTTCTTTTTTTTTAAATTAAACTAAACATTGCTAACATCATCCTAGGCGAAAACGAAAGATCCAAGGCAGTAACCTGAAAGTAAAATTCGTAAGTCCAATCTCATTCCTAGGAAAATATATGCAAATAGGCAAATATTATGCAACAATTGGAAGAGGAAAAACATGCTTTCAAGTGCCAAAAATTTTTCTTTTAACTTTCCAGAGTCAATCCTCGATGCCTTAAATCGATTTTCTTCTATCCATTCTCATGCCTATCGAAATATCACCGAATTGCATAGAAAAGCTATCAATTTTGATTACAAAGTGCATCATTATTCCATCCATCTTTTGTTGAAACGGCAGCGGTGGTCAGTTGATTGTCGGAATCATCTTTGACCAGTTCTTTTGGCCGGCTCATTTTCTTAGTGGCTTCTTATCATCCTCTCGTCATCATCATCATCATCATCGTCGTCGTTTCAATCTTCATCACGGTCAAAGGGAATTCCGAGATGTTCTAAATCTTAGTTTCTATACGCAGTCAATTGCATTGGCTTGCAGCAATGCTGGATTTTCTATTGAACTCCTAATGTCTAACGTATTTTCTTCGGAACGATTTCTTAGTCTCGCCGTATTTTGTTCTCTCTGATGATTTTCCGATGTTAGTATACAATTCCTTTCAATTTTTTTCTTGTTATCAACTTTCCAGTTCTAAGACACGGCAATAGCTTCTTCAGATACTTATCTCGGAGCTATCAATGATGGATAGAGGAAAATGCAACGGAATAATGACGAAAAAACGTCTATGGTAGATTGCTAATACGTAGAACTCGGAGCTCAATAGGCCCAAGATCAATACGAGGAAATAGCTCCGTGTAGCTGTATTGTGTCTAAATGGAATTTTAATTATTCCATCTTTGAAGCTGTATGTGAATGATATTGGACAGATGGGCTGAAATTGTTACGGATGGGATGTGTTAAAGATTAGAAGAAGAAGAATTCTAATTGCTATGTGTATGAGTTGATATGGATTTCTGAGAAATGAAGAGCAGATTTGTACGCCAAATTTCAACAAGGAGAGGGCGGGAAACTCACTTTATGGTGCAATTTTAACCTCACACGGTGCACAATCACGTGATTCATTTTTTTTTTTCGATTGACTCCACTTCACTTGTTATTCGTGCTAATTTTCATGAGCCTAATAATATTTCGAAGTCGTAATGAGTCGGTGAGCGGCTCAAAGGCTTCTTTTGAGTCCATTGTAAAAACTATTTGGAGTCGATACCTCATCATCTCACTACTGGTGTGTTTTGGAGAAACCTCGTAATCCATACGTACCATGTGAAACCATTCTGAGTCATCAAGACCCACATGAACTGAGGTCATTGTTATGAACTACCTGTAATGAACCATATTTTGGGCTGGTAGTGCTGCTTCCACCGGCAGATCGATGGCAGCACCTGATGAGTAATAATCTCTCGATGGCACTAAACTATAGGCCGAGGGTCCCATTACACCTGGACCCCAATGTAAGAGCGAGGTCAATTGAGCCGTCCGCCTACCATTACATCCTTATCGTCTCATTTTTGCCTCCCCTGTTTGTGTTGTCTTCCCCAGGCCTATGCATTTTTATTAATACGTAAAGGATATGTGCAAGGAGTGGCGAAAACCCCGCCCACGTCTCCCGAACTGAACTACAGTAAGCACTGGCCGCTGCTTAGTTCGTTAAAAGGGCTTTTCTTTGCCAGATGGTACGGCCCGACTTTCACGGTCATTATATTATCTTATGCTCCGCCCCTCGGGCAACTTCGGATGCCATTACAAAATTGGCGCCCAACGTGGGGCCCATTTCTGGTCAAGAACAGGAATAAAAAGGACATACCTCCCTACCGAATTATATTTCTAATAGTTTCAATACATACTATAAAAGGTAAATGAACAGCCAGAATACCAAAATATTCTGAAGCCTAGATCCCACAGGATTTTATTAAATCAACTTTGATTTTATAAGTCGGTTAGCTAGGCTCTAACTAATCAACCTATTCAATTAATTGGAAAAACTAATTTTGGGCACACTGCCTTTTTAGTGCAGTGATCGTTAAAATTTTGAGAATAATAGTATACATATATTTTCATGGTATAAAATCACTTCAAAACACCCAGACGTCCACCTTTAACCTCATGATTTCTTTTTTTTTTATAACTGCCCCTGAAAATGGATGAACCATGTCGTTCGGACACGACCCAATTTCATCCTCGGCCATCTTCGACGAAAATAAAAACCAACCCACTTTTTGTGTGGTACACTTGACTCGCACTCACTAACGACGAAGAATGGATTTCAAATGTGCAATACATATTCACATTGTATACCCATATTTGAAAAAAAAAGTGTCACCTTCAATTAAATTTTCTTGTTACTATCTTCCCATTCACGCGAGCTTTCTTCAACCTCGAAATAAGCAGACATACGAGTACACACCGCCAGATACTCACTGAAAGAAAAAATAGTCATTACACACTGTACAAGTGCAATTACTTCTTCAAGATTCCCAGATCGTTAATCAAAAGAGATGTGTTTGCTTTGAGAATGCACTTTATGGGTAATTCAGTGTCATCGTTGTTGTTGGCTACATGTAGTTTACGATTCATATTTTAAGGCTTTGAAGATGTCAATTACGACCCACAGTCTAGTCTAGGCGTTTCCATTTCGAATGGGTGTTAATGACTACTATCTTTACAATATAGCCACAAAATAATATTTTTTTCAGATACAGCACCCAAATTCAAGTTTAATTAAATATGAAAAAAAAATCATTTAGGTAGCCCGGTCTGAGTAAATTAGATTGAGTCTACCTGTGTAGGAAGTGATTGCTGGGATGGATTAAAGATTGATTTAGCAGAAAAGGCGGAAAAAAGTGTATCCGCATTTTAATGTGTATTTGTGGTTGTTCAAAATTTTCGCATTACGCACTAATCCTTCAATTGAATGCGGTAGTTATTTAACTAATTAGATGTTGTTTTAACTTAAATTCATTAAGTTTTTTTTAGTAATTAATTGGAAATTTTGTAAAAGAGGGATAATACTTCGGACAGACGATGCGTCTGAATGATAAAAAACCAGGCAGAAGCTTCGCTTCGGCCCGGAGTCCGAAGCGTATATACCCTAGACTTGTACAGACCTAGTGGTGACACCAAAAGTAATAATTGGCAACGACCATATGCATTAAGAATGGGTCTTCTATATGGCCAGTTCATAGGGGAGATTGGCACTCATTCAGTAGGATCTTGACCATTCTCAAAATCAATTAACTAACTAACCCATTCTACAAATATTTGTCGAATTTTTCAAGTCGCTAGCTTCATTCTATGGAAAGTTATTGCTTATTTGAAGTTTCACTTGTAGGGGAGGTAGGGGTTCCTTGGGTCGGATCTTGCCCATCATTGCCACCAACCAATTAGATCACCCTACAAACATTTAAACAAAATTTCAAGTCTCTAGCTTCACTCTATCGAAAGTTATCGCTTATTTGAAGTTTCATTTGTAGGGGAAGTAGGGTTTTCGTTGGTCGGATTTTACGTATTTTCAATATAAGCCAACTGGATCCTACTACAAACATTTCACCAAAATTTCAAGTCGCTAGCTTTATTTTGTCACAAGTTATCGCTTATTTTATGTTTCATTTCTAGGGGAGGTAGGGGTTCCTTAGTTCGGATTTTACCCATCTTTAATGCCAACCAACTCAATCTCACTTCAATCATTTGACCAAAATTTCAAGTCACTGGCTTCATTGTATCAAAAGTTATTGCTTATTCGAAGTTTCGTTGGTAGGGGAGGTGGGGGTTTCTTGGGTCGTATCTTGCCCATATTCAATACCAACTAAGTAGGTTTTACTAGCAACATTCTACCAAATTTTTAAGTCGGTAGTATCATTTTATCGAAAGTTATCGTAATTAAAGGAACATTTAATCTTTTTAAATTTGTAGGGGAGGTAGGCGTTCTCTTGGCCTGATCATGCCCAATTTCAATACCATCCAACTAGATCATACTACCAACATTTGACCAAAGTTTCAAAGCTCTAGCTTCATTTTATCGAAAGTTATCGTGCGAACGGACAGACAGACGGACAGACAGACAGACAGACAGACAGACAGAGAGACAGACAGACGGACAGACGGACAGACAGACAGACAGACATGGCTAAATCGAATCAGGAAGTGACCCTGATCATTTATATATATACATTGCTATACCTCCGGAGCCTCCTTTAAGGTGTTACATATTTTCGCCGTGACAAAAACAATATACCCTATACTATAAGTCTAGGGTATAAAAATAACTGACACAATAGCCCAATTTTAGTTAGCATCATCTCATTTACTAGATCGTGACGCTGTTTTTCGTGTAGAGATGTCTGATCAGCAACACGCTCAACCGAGCTATTTACCCCAAATGGGTACTCATTTAACAGCTGAGTGGGCTCATAGTCCGACACGAAAATCTCCTCTTTTTTAGACAACCGCATTCAGTAGGAATCGAACCGGGGCCCAGTGCATAGAAGGCGAACATACTAACCGTTGCGCCATCCACACTACAATAACAACAATAACCCACTAAAAATAACAAGAGGTCGCTAAAAGTAGCAGAATTTCACTAAAAGTAGCAAGATGTCACTAAAGGAAGTAGAATCTGGGCAAGATGATGAACAGAATTCACTGCGAATGCAATTGGATAGAAGCCTGGAATTCTTCGAATAATAGAAAAATGCAAAATAAAAAGTGAGGTAGTAATAAAGGGGATAACACACATAATAATCCAAGTCAGCCTAGAGGCGGTTTTGGGAGCTAGAGGGTTAAAGGGATTGATTTCATTGGGCTAGTTTACCAGGTACAAGTGAGTGAATTTGCTATCTCAGGTAGCTCAGCCTATGTAAGTAAACTAGTTATGTGTAATCATATGTAGTTGCTATTGAAATATGTAGCTATGAATATACCGCGACTAGATCGTCTGGGAGTCGCTAATGCAACCTTCTGCTAGTCGGCTACTGAACGACTTCAAAGTTGTGTGTTAGCTGACTAACTCAAATCTAGCTAATTAACTCGCCCAATGTAATCGACCCTTACACTGCAATGTTGCAAAATTGAATTTTGGTCTATCGTTTCGCGCTAACACTTGTGCCAGTGTCCTGAATCAGACACCATTTGTAAGAATCCATAACATGGTCCGGATGGCGCAACGGTTAGCACGTTCGCCTTCAACGCACTGGGCCCCGGTTCGATTCCGGGGATTTACGTGTCGGACTATGAGCCCACTCAGCTGTTAAATGAGTACCCATTATGGGATAAATAACTCGGCTGAGCGTATTGCTGATCACATACCTCTGCACAAAAACCGTCACGATCTAGAAAATGAGATGATGCTAACTCATCTCGAGGCCGTGGTTCAAATTGGACTGTTGCGCCAGTTATTTATTTTTTATAACATGGTCTGGTAGTGCTGTTTCCACCTGCAGATCTGTGGCGGCACCTGATGAGTAAGGATCTGTCTGTGGTACGAAACCACAGGCAAAGGGTCTCATTAGACCTGGACCACGATGCGAACGCATTACATTACATATTTGGCGGCCAACGTGGGGCTCGTTTCTGGTACAGAACAGGACTGAGACGGACCTCATCGGGTTCCTTTTTAGTCCTTCACCGCTTCGTATCCCCACAAGCACACTAAGGCTACTTGCTCTAAGTCTTAGGACTTAGCCATCTTCACTCCACGTATTTTCCCTTAAAGTAGCTGTGCTTTCCTCTGTAGCACCCCCATCCTTCCTATAGAGTAGTTTTTCCTTTTAGAATTAGTTGAACAAGCCAGTCCTGGCTTCGTGTTCGTCTTTTGTTGCCACGTGAAAGTCAAAAATTATAATTCAGAGGTAAGGGGGCCTCCAAATGAAACTTCGCTGAGGCTTCGAAAACCTTCAGCAGGCCCCTGCCTAGAGCACTCACTCTGTGTGTAAAAGCGGTTGACAGTCACTATCTAACAGTAACATTGGCCATCATCTCGAAATCTTTCCATCTTATGGTCGTATTTAAGACGGTTTTAAAGCAATTTTAGGCGAAAAAAGTTTAGAACCGGTTTCGGAGGATTCATATTGCTAGCATACTACACATCTTGTCCGGGAAAAGGCAGTACCTTATTCTTACGCTCCCACGACAGGGGAAGACAACACAAATAATCATGACCACGTCGGGATTCAAACCCATGAAATGAAATAACAGAATGGTATCTAGACGAACGATCGGTCCATAAACAATAGATACTTATGTATGTAGGTACTACCCGTAAAATAAGCGGACTATAATTACGAGTACAACAAGGGTGCACCCAAAAACCATCATACTTAACCAATCCAACCCTCATCACAAAAATCAAATCAAAAGTCAATCATCGCGTTGTCCAACTTTCAATCTAGTAATAAATCAAAATCTAATTCAATATCTGTCAGCGAATGCATTCAGGCATGTAACATCCGCCAAAAGATACCTTAAAAGTGTTATTCAAATTTTTTCTTGCAGTTATCTTCTTAAACTCATTTTCAAACATGGACATCAACACAACTTGCTCAAACAAATCTGATTATTGCGCAATAGTTTTAATAACAAAAAAATTGCGTAGTCGCGATTTGATTTTTATTTTTGATTTGCATCTAAAATTTCATAATAGAGTCGGCTTTCAACGGGCAGACTGCTTTTGCTGCTGTTAAGTTGACGAGAAAAAAAAAAAGTATAAAAACTCGACAAAATAAATGTGCATCATTCGGAAGAAGTAAAAGTTTCAATTCATTGGCATATCCAGTCCAAGCCTGACTACTTTTGGGATGTGTCAAAAAGGTGATAGAGATCACAACAACGTAAGTTGTTGGTTAAACAATCCCTTATTGATTAATTATGCAATTTTACAATTGAAATGGTAATGGTAAAAAGATCTTCTTGTTTAAATCATTATTAATCCTTATTTTTGTGTGTTGCGGTCAAGCAACAACAGAATTTTAGCAGCTCTGCTACTTGTTCCACTATAACATACTTTCTAACTGGGAACTTTGTTTCTTGTTTTGTTTGGTTATTGGAACTAACCTAGCAGTAGGTTAGTTCCAATAACAATGTGGGTGGTGAACCAACATTCGTTATATGCAACAAACGGGAGGTCCTGGATATATCCCTGCTGCGATACTGGAGAGTGTCATCAGAGCACTCGTTATCCGATCATCGTTACCTCCAATTAAGCCCTGATGTGCGGACAGTGGCCACACTTCGTATCATAAATCGTTGGAGAACTGACTGGGAACGGCAGCGGGAAGCTCTATTGTAGGAGCCCTCTACCGGGAGAGAGAGATAGAGTTCTATTAGCATCAACAGGCAGTTTTTGATCGTGCCGAGATTTGAACTCCGAGCTCTATCTATCGTAGAGCGGTGACCGAACGACCACGGCCACCGAGCGAGATAGTAAGTAGTCACTATGGAAATAAGAAGCCAGCTTAGTGGAATTCTCAGATTGGAGGCTGACTGGAAATTCTATAAAAAGCACAAGAGACTGCTTAAAAGTGGCTCCCGCAGGACGCGGTTCTATTGACTTCTTTACGGGTGGATAACTCTAGGAGTAACGAAGGAGTGGGTGTGTATACTCCGGAAGCCTGAGTGTATATTTATCACTTTGCCGGATCACTACTTCCTTTTCCAGGCGGAGGTCTCGGCGATATTGGAAGTTTTGACATGGCACGTAACATAGTAACCTATAGAGACGTCGTTATATAAACAGACAGTCACAATAAGGTCTATCGATTTCGCTTCTACTTTATCCAAGTTGGGGGGAGAATGTCTCTCGTTGAGTTGGGGAAATTCTTCGACAATGTGTTGATCTCAATTCCTGGTCCCAGCGGCAGCGGTTTCGCTGGCAACTGCACGGCTGACGAGCTTATTCGAGTAGGGACTGGGGAGATGGCTGGAAATAGGGTTCCATTTCATGGCATGCAAAGCAATGCAGATATCATTCTTCCGCATTGTGTTACCTATCCACTGCCATTTTCGCCTGCGTATCAATTCGTCGATTACAATCTCACGCGTATGCCGAATTTGCTCTTTATTTGGTATTGTTTCGGGCCAGAAAATTCTTAGAATTCGACGAAGACATGAGTTGACGAAAACTCGCAGTTTCTGGTAACTCTTACGGAAACTTTCCATATTACCGCTCTTATACAAAAGGACAGACAGTACCAGCGAGTGAAACAGGTCCAGCTTGGTTTTAATGTTGAGAGAACTGCTTTGCCAGATTTTGGACAGCATACCAAAACAGATGTGGATTAGTATTGACTTTGGCCGTTCTTCCAAACTTCGGTCAATGGTAAGAAAGCACATCAGCGTGTTGGTGGGAGTTATGACTGGACTCTGTCTGACAGGCGAACACACCCGAAGACACAAACTTTCTTACAGGGATTTTTGTAGGAGTTGTAGAGACGAGGATTAGGAGGAAAGCACTTCACATCTTCTTCGTGCCTGTCCTGCCTTGGCCGTAAGGAGGTATGAGATTCTTGGGTCCTTCTTTTTCAGCGGTTCAGGCGACCTTAAAGACATGGATATAAATAAGCTCCTTAGTTTTATTTTCAGCTCCGGCTGGTTCAATGATTAAACTCTTTTTTTTTTTTTTTTTTTTTTTTTATAGGTGCTGATGGAAATCTTCCAAAGATACCGCCGATTTGGCGGCATGCCGGATTTTTACCGACTAAAACCAAAAAACACCTCTCACTGCCATTTTCTCCCTGCGGAACTACCTTTCGGCATTACTTCGCAGGGATGGCCTTGGCTAATCAGACACCATTTCTGTTGCCCGACTTACGCCTAGCTTCTTCTTTGCGGAGCTCCTTATGGATGGTGCAGACCATCTGGCTCACCGCCTCCCAGTGTTGTGAAGATTTCAGCATAATTTCCACCACATTCTGCGGATTCACCTCACTCTCCAGTTCCGCTTCTAAATGTCCGCGGCTCTCTGCAAATCTGGGGCAGTCGAACATAACATGCCTCGCATCCTCAACTACTCCCTTACATCTGGGGCAGTCTGGAGAGTCGTCCAATTTAAACCTGTGCAGGTACTGTCTGTATCCGCCGTGGCCCGTAAGGAACTGGGTTAAGTAGAAGTTCACTTCCCCATGCTTTCGTTTCACCCATTTTCTTATATTAGGGATCAAGCTGTAAGTCCAACGACCAGTCGATGCTTCTTCCCAACGCTCCTGCCATTTCCTGAAGGAGTCGTCCCTCTCGATGCTCCTCCGTTCCCCCGAAATCTCAGATGGCTCCAGGGCTCGGTTTCGAAACAACCTCTCCGATTCATCGACCAGAATATCGATTGGGATCATTCCGGCGACGACGTACGCGGCCTCGTGTGATGTCGTTCGGTATGCAGAGCATACCCTCAACGCACTTCTTCTGTACACCGAACTGATGATTTTGGTATTGTATTTAAATTGTAGCGCGCTACCCCAGACCGGCGAGGCATAGAGCAGAATAGATGTTACAACTCGAGACAACAGGAGTCTTCTGCTTGCTCTTGGGCCACCTATATTTGGCATCATTCTTGACAAGGCCACAGTAGCTGATGCTGCGTTGTCGCATACATAATTCAGGTGCTCACCAAAACTCAACCTCGCATCGATCATAACACCCAAGTACCTAATCGCTGGCTTAGATGTTATTACAGTTTTCCCGACCCTGATCTGTAGAGACCTCTTCTTCCTACGCTTGCTGATAAGGACAGCTTCCATTTTCTGTTCAGCTAGCTCCAGTCCAACGCTTTCCAGCCACAACTTGATGGTCGTAATTGCTTCGCTGGCGTACATTTCGACATCACGTGGGTCGTTAGCTACAATAACGACCGCGATATCATCAGCAAACCCAATTATCGTCACTTCCTGGGGTAGCGGAAGCCTGAGAATTGCATCGTACATAATGTTCCAAAGTAAAGGACCGAGCACAGACCCCTGCGGAACGCCGCATGTCACTACATATTCTTCAGATCCCTCGCTCGTCTCATACTGCAGGATCCGATGCGAAAGGTAACTCTTAATTATTCCAGCCAGATAATCGGGAACACCTATCTTTTGCAGAGCTTCATGGATGCACTTCCAGCTAGCGGAGTTGAAGGCGTTCTTAATATCGAGGGTCACCACCGCGCAACATCTGCCCTTGCGCAAAGCATCCTTTGCTAGGTTGTTAACCCTCATGATGGCGTCAACTGTGGACCGCGCACGTCTAAAGCCATATTGTCTTGTCGACAGGCATTCCCCTTCCTCTATGAATTTCGATAACCGATTGAATATTATCCGCTCAAGTACTTTCCCCGTAGTGTCCAACAGGCATATTGGGCGGTAAGAGTTCGGTTCTCCCGGTGGCTTGTCTGGTTTGGGCAGCAGTACCAGTTTTTGCCTCTTCCATTTATTGGGAAAAGTTCGTTCCGACAGACAAGTTTGAAAGGTGTCGATGAACTTCTCCGGTATCGTTCTGATTGCCAACTTAAGCGCCTTATTGGGAACTCCATCTGGCCCTGGAGCTTTTTCATCCCCAAATCGAGATGCGGCTTGGAGTAGTTCTTCCACGGTTATGGGAGGCATAGTCTCACCCATCGAAACTGAACCATGTTCCGTGTTTTCCAATTCATGTTGGGGAAATAAAGCGGAGACAATCTTTTTAAGAAGAGCAGGGCATTTTATCTGGGGTGAATGATTTCAATGATTAAACTCTGGTAAATGGTAAATGCCTGGGGTATCACAACGATGTGTCATTCATGGCAGCTTATCTAGCCTAACCTTACCATTCTTGTCCCAGCGGACACACAAGATATCGTAAGAATTTTCGTTCCCACAATAAATTCAGGCAATCACGTTAAAGACACGACCATACACAACACAAACCGAGGTTAGAATCGAAGTTTCACGGAACAGGCATTTGTCATTTTGCAACTTGACCATTGTCGCAAATGTCAAATATTGCATTGAGCCAGAAAAGTGGGAAAATTTTGTGCTGACTAAAAGTGAAAGCGGTTAGCTCAGCACAAGCGCTTCTAAGATAAATTTTCATGCAGCACTAAGCGCTTCTTATCGTTGTGGTTTCAGAAATGCAGCCGAAAATTTGTCAAACTGACAAAGCAAGCGTCTTTATTGAACAAAGCAAAGACACAGCCAGTTGAAAAAAATAGGCGAATGCAATACAATATGCGGAATATGCGGGCAGGCTTAAATCGGAGGATCGTAATTCGGTTCTTTCGTGAAAAATAACGCGAATGACTGCTAAGATAGTAGGTAAAAAATGAATAAAATTAGCTACTGAAAGAGTAACAAGAGAAATAATGGGTGCGGTCCTGGAAGCCTTCTGATATGGATCTGACTTTTCTGTTTTCTCCTCTATGTGCTTCCCCCTCCAGTAAATTTAGTACAGACAACTGTCAATTTTTGGATCTGAGAAATATTCCCACAGACGGCATACACGGCCGTCTTGTCAAAAGAGATCTGTCAAGTTTTTAATTTCAAAATGGAAAATTTAGTTATTGCGGAATTATTGGATGATTTCGGTGATATCCAATTTGTAAATAGTGTGCAAAGCATACTAAATATAGTGCGCGTTGCCATGGATAACAACATGACAAACGATTGGAGTTTGTTGGACGGGATTGAGCGCGAAAAGCGACCCAGAAATGCAAACTATTTCGAACAAACAGTTCCCCGATACGGCGACTTCCTATTCAAGGAGCGGGTTTGTAGGCTAAAGGCGCAGCAAACTACCACTAAACACTTCGCAACACGTTCTGCACGCTGGCTAACGGATGACTGGCTATGTTGCTTTGGTGACAGAGGCGCCGGTGACATCTGAGAACTGTCAAAATTGCTGATTTTAGAAATTGACCGGAGAAATATTCAGATCCAGAGGGGAAATTGTCAGATCCAAAAGCGACAGTTGTCTGTACTAAATTTACCGGAGGGGAAAGCAAACGGAGGAGAATTTGAGAATTGTCAAACCCTGATCCTGAATAAAAAAAGAATAGCAATACAAAATAATAATTTGAATTTTCACCCGCAAGATTTCTGTGCGTATCTACATACTTTTTTTTCTTGTCGTTTCTAATCTTTTGTTTTGTTCTCTTTTTGTTTCGCTTTGTGTATATATTTCGTTAAATTTGTTTAATTTCGCATGCATTAGTTTGTATACAAACGTACAACAACAACAAAATAGTACGAACAGTTTTAGTTTCGATTTCATGTGTTGGAAACTGGGTGAAAGGTGTAACTCATAGCACGGTTAGCAAGCTATGGCTGCACTATCCACAGTATAATTCAAATTCATAAATGCAAAATGCTTGAGCGATTTTTATTTCTTTTCTGATTTATTTATTTTTTTGTTTTAGTTTTTACGTTGTCGTTAGTCAAATTTCGATGAGGCACAGATAAATTGTTATGATTTTCTGGCTGTTTTCTGTCTTTTATCCTGTAAAACATTCAAAAAAAAGCAGAAGTTTGTAAATTTTTTGTTTTGCATTTCGATATTTTTAAATGTGGTTGTTGCGCATGGTGTATTTATGAATATATTTGGGCAGATTATGTTGTAAATGGGTTCCGGTACAAAAATAGGAAATGATTGCTATGGTTTGTCTGGCCAGTCACATGCATAATTTTCATGAAGAAATTCATATTAATATTTTCGTGATGTATTCGTTTATATGTTACATTCGTAATATTTACGAAAACATGATAATTTAGACCAAACTGATTCAACAAATTGAAAAGAGAAATTGCGTTACTACGAATATGTTAAGGCTTGTGCTGCTTGGCACACCTTAAGTGAAAATGCACTGGAAGAATGGCTCACAATGGGTTTTCCGTTTTACGCAGTACCAAACATTGGTCTTACACAAATCAATTTGAAAATGAGTTACAATGTAAAATATGATGATTTGGATTTAATAATTGAAATTTTGATCTTTTTGTGTGCCAACCCGTTGAGTTTGGGCTCAGGCATGTTAAGGGGTGGGATTTCAATCTCTTCTGCCGAGAAAAAGTCCCTTTAGCAAATGTTGAAGTGACAAGCATCGTCGAAAATAATTGCAACAACTTCACAATGTTTGGGAAAAAATCATTGAGTTCCTTCGATTTGATGATCTGCAGTGTCTCAAGTGCAGTTTGAGTTTACTCAATCTCACCGTTCTTGCAATTTCCGTGACACAAAATAATATCTTGTTTGAGCTCTGTTTCATTGCAATTGTTCAAACCGTTCTCATAAATTTTTGCAGCCGCCACAACTTTTTCAACTGTGCGATTGGTAAGATTTCCTTGAATCGAGAAAAGAAATGAAGCCCCCATAGCCCAGCCACTGCTCCCCATGATGTCCAGTTCCGTACCACAATTTCTGGCAACACTGCTACCCGGGCAGACGACGTTGTTCACCTTCTTCACAGGCTGCCCATCAATATTTATGGTAATAGGTGTAGGATTTCTTCTTTTGCAATGGCGCACAGTGCGTCGAAGTGATCAAAAATCAGTATCTTAAGAACTGTGCAACCGATTTTGTTAAAATTTCGCACGAATGGGGAACTATACATAATCTTTAAACTGCATAAATTTGATTAAGATAGATGGTCGCAGTTTTGATATATTACGAAAAGTGTGAGTTAAATTTGCTGTAATTAGGAGGCTGGTGGTAAAACGTAATATCTTTTAAATGGTAACACAGAATATCTTAAATTTTCAAAGAGATGCTATGCACATATTGCACTTTACTATATTTCAGAAAGATTAAATGTGACGTTTGTAATTTGTAATTTAAATTCCGACGATTTTGCAATTTTTTTTTTTATTGTATACCAAACACCTAAGGTTTGGAACCTTTTGAACATTTAAAAGATAGAAAAGCTTGTTATACATGAGATGAAGCATCAGTCTTAATAAAAAAAAGACGAAATATGAATTTTCTGAAAATAGTTTATTTTATAAAACAAAATAACAAATTTATATAAATAAAATAATACAAAAAATGAAATATCAATCTTCGTCGCTATCTTCTAATGCTAATGCATTCAGGTGGAAATCAGCAATGGGAAATGTTGGACTTGTTTGGATTTCTTTTAAATAATAAATAACATGTGCGTCCAATTGGTTTTTTCTCTTTACTTTAAGAGTTCTTTGGGATGCTATAAATGGATCTGAAGCCAAAAGCAATATTCGCATTAAATCGGTGTTCGAACTGCTTCTGCAGAACTTACGTGTGTGAGACAATCGATGCCGCCTTACTTCTTTATGACTTACTTCTAAGGCATCCTCAGATAGACTTCCTATTGGCAAGTGGAAGGAATCGATTATATCACATCCGTGCATGAGAACTTTGCGGACGCTGCTAGGCATGTAGTACCATGAATACAAGTCCAAATATATTCTCCTTGTTTCGTCCAGCAGCGTCTTAAATCTATCGACATGAATACTTACACCACTTGCAAGTACTCTTAATATGATGGAGAATTTCTTTATTAAATTTTCATCCACGCCTGTTATCCTGGAACTTAACTCAGGATTGTAAAAAAACGTCTTGCCGTGTTTCCGTCATTTGTGGAGCCAAACCCTTGCTTGGGTTTATCAACGAGAAGACCCATTGTCGACTTAAATTCTGCTTGAATCCTCTTCTTATTATCGTCTACAAGTTCCTTATGCTGCGCTCCCCGAACTTGCCATGTCTTAATAGGTAGACGGTAACCTATATGCAAAAGACACTCGAAAAATCGGATCCAGCAGTGTAGCGTTGATAAACCGAAGCGATAATGTTCGATATTAGGCGGTCGCATTGCAACTTGAGTCGTATTCATTTCCTTTGGGGTGGCTCCACAAATGCAGCAATTTGAAGATGCATTCGTGTTCGATAGTATGTTGGTAATACTACCATCTATCATCGTGAAATGCATGTTGAATTTGACTCGGAATAGCTGACCTTTCGACGATGTTACCTCGATGTCCACGAGCCTGCTCAATTTGTCGTTGATGTACCTTTCTTCGGAACGAACTAGAGCAGCATCTTCTTTGTGAAAGGCAAATTTGATTGGCCTACAATAAAACGTTGACGATGGACGCTCATTGCACCAAAAAGTTCTTCCCGTTCGAGCATCGACCAATTTGAGCGGAACCATCGCAGTGAGAAATAGGAATTCGTCAGTATTTGTTTCATCAACGAAAGTTTTTTATATTGGCTATGACCGCCACTGCCATCGAATCCCCATTTACATGAGAGTATGAGCTCACTCCCTTCGTCCGGATCAACAAGCTTCAAAATGCTCTCCGTTGTAGCTTTTAGAAGCTGGCCAATGTCAACTTCGGCCACACATTCAGACACAGTTATGTCTACAGAAAGGAGAGCATTTTTTGTTTGCTTGATTACGTACAAGCTAGGGAAAAAATCCTTGTGCACAGAATTGACAACCGATCGCAGTAGGATGTACTTCCTTTCCGAGAGGTCCAAATCCAACCACAAGGCTATGGTCTTAAACACACATAGTGTTTTGGGTGTGGTTGAAGAAGAACTCTGCAATGCCAACTGGAGTTCTTCTCGTACTCGTCGCCTTTTCGAGGATTTGGAAAGTTCTTCAATTGGCTTACGTGGTCGACCGCGACCGCGTTTCGGAGTACTTTGAGATTCCTGTGCGTTACTGCTGCTAGCCGGGTTAACCAATTCAACATACTGGCGAAGCCAATCGGCGAAACGACTTTCGAATAATGTACGGTAACGTCGAGCAGCATTCCACTCCCGATCAAAAGTTAGACAAAATGGCCTGCTTACTTCCGATAAATGTTTCTGCAATTGTCGTCTAGATACGTCAACATTCAGCGTTTGACATATTTTGTCAATAACCAACCTTTGACGATTCGCTTTGGTCGCTTGTATGCATACTTCCGCGAGGTCGCCGTTTGTGATTATTTCTGCAAGAATATTAAAAAGAAAAAAAAAATATTAGAATATGTATGTTTGAAATCGGCGAAAACACCGTGGATAGAAGGAATTTATTGTCACTTACCTTGGTTTGCAAAATCCATATTTCATTTTTTAAATGCCGGTTTAGGGTGTAACTTCTTATGTAAAATATTCAAGTGAATGAATGGATAACGAAACGTATTGCTATTTATAATTGTACAATTTTTAAAAGTTACGCACTCTTTCACAAAAAGTCACTCAATCTTACGACACTTTAATGATCTGATTTTCTAACGTTAGGATATTAATAGCTTAATTACCTTACTTACTTGTACCTATACCTTTTGAATGAATTTACAAACAACAAATGGCGTCAGTTATGAGGAATCTCACTCGGATTGTACCCTCCCATGCTCTTGGAAGGATCAAGGCAATTAACAACCTAACATTAAATTTAGCACAGGTACACAGATGCGGAATTTGAAGTTTATGTATGAACCGAATCGAATTTTCGAACTAGCTGTGACATTTTAGAATATTTATTTTATTACTCCGCTCGAATTTTCATTCGGTACGTTAGCTGATGCTTTAGCACCTAGAGCGTAAAAATTAAAGTGTATTCTTTCATTATATCCTTATTATTCTTTTATTTACTTTTTTTCTGGTCCTGCTAGTCTAACTCTAAGCACAATACTTATTTTACCCATAAAATATAAAATTTTGTCCGTAATTAAAATAGAACTTTTTAGTAGTTTTAACATACATATACATATTTACATGTGTTACAAAAGCATTTTTCACGCATATTACTAAACAATTACGCCCCCAAAATCACTCTAAAGTGAAATAATATATATAATAAAAAAAACTTTAACCCAGTTGAACCGATATGCCTTGTGTATTTGTTTCCTTTTATGGGTATTTCTTTTTAGAATAAATAAACTTTTTATAGTTTATTAAATTATTTTTTTTTATTTATTTATTTATATTTCAGACGGTAAGCACCTAGTCCTTGCAACAAATGTGCAATTTTCTCCGTATTATTAATTTTAAGGAATCTTGAAAAATATTCATTGATTTTTTAAATGCGACTTATCCCACAAAAACGCCAATTACGCTCAAAAAGGCAAAAAAAGTCAAACCAAAACTACTTAGAATGAAAGAATATATATGCATCTGACAGAAACCGTTAACCACCCAAAACGTTTTGTGACGTTTTTTTTTTAATCCTTACTCAAAGTTTTAATTTAATTTTAAATAATTGTGCTGTTTTTTTTAACATTTTTTGATTAAATTTTTTTTTTGTCTTTGGGTGTAAGCCTGGGGCCTGGTCTATTGGGAAAATATAACTTTAGCTAGCCAGGACTTCACCGAAGCTCAAAACACAATTTTCATCTCATAGACCCTTTTTTCAATATTTTCAATTTTTCGAATTTAGCACATAATATTACTAAAACAAAGAAAAGCAAAATTTTTCAAACATCATTTTTAGGAGCTCCAACATGTTTTCTTAAAGATAGGTTACTCTCAAAGCCGGACAAAAATAAAAATTTTTGATTTTTGGCTATGGAACGACGCACTGTGTGGCGGGCTAAAAACCTTGGTTTTATTGATATTAGGCTTTAGCCCAACCTTGCCCTTCTCCGTCTCGAGATCTAACGCCATTGCAAAAAGATCCATGATTTTGTGGGAGACTAGGCATATGTTGCATTAAAACTCATTCAATCATTGTTCTTACTTTCTTCGACACATTTTCATTTTATTATAGTGTATTCTATTTGACCAGGAAAAAAAACAAGAAGAAATGTACCATAATCCCTCTTACTTTCACATAATAACCCTGTCAAATATTCACTAAAAAAACATACCACCGATCGCATTGCGCACCAAAATCAATTTTGCAGACCAAGCAACTTCAACGATCACACACTCGATTCTCGTTCCTTGAGTCCGTCATCAAACCACCCAATCGATTATAACATGCTGCGATAAATGGTTAAAGTCGTATCAAGACGCATGTAGGTCTCCCTGAAAGTCGTCGTTGTTGGTGTGGTCGCGGGCAATAGAAAGTTAAGCTATAACTATCTTTAAATCACTCATTGGGACCAGCCCAACGAAAAGAACTTTAAACTTTTAGTACAATTGTTTAAGCTAAGTGGCCATTTGTTTCAATCTCGAGTTGATTTGTTCTAAATTTTTTCATTTCAGTTTCTTTTTTGTTTTCTTTCCGCTTGGATTATTGATTTCATGCAGAATGTTATACCCGACAAGTAGCTACTAAGGTTCCTACAATTATTCTTTCAAGAGCATAATATCTTGAGCTGGTTACAAAAAAATATATAGATCTAAATTTCTACACGACACTTGGATGTTATTGGAACAGTTCTTTTTTGCCTACTGTTACTATAGGAGAAATTGGTTGCAAATTGTATTAAATGGGCGTAATTTAAGATAAAAAGTTAAACAGAGGGAAAAAACGGTTGCTGGGAAAGGAAAGTGAAAATGTAGAGCATGCGTCACAAAATCAAAGAGAGACATAGACCATGTGACGAATCTGGATCAATTGGCAATAAGAAGGTGAAATGAAATTATTAAGTAGCGTCAATAAATCAGTTTAATATACTTTTTGTTGATTAGTTCAATCCACTGTGCATCGAATTGGAGTGTCTATTAAGGTTCGTTTTCTTTTTTAAATGAACTGAACCATTTTCACCATTTGCCATAGATGCTCTTAAATATTTTAAAATGATATTTGATTGCATATTTCATTTGCATTCCTTTCTTGACATTCTGGGTATTCATTCAGAATGCAGAAAGAAAAGTGACGAACTGGAATCGGAAAATCTGGAAGTTCTAGGATGAGATTCAATCCCACATCAATAATATCAGCACGCAATGGATGTCTTATAGACTCGCATGTAGTAGTATAGGGAACCATTGCGTTCGCAGGAACGCTTTATTACTTAAATCTTGCATGAGTGTATAATACATAATTGTATTCCCCACTCTACATTAATGCAAAATCCTTTTCGCCTTTTGGATCTTCTAATCAACGTGAACATTCCAAGTTAGTTTCGCATCTAAGGTACCCGCTAGATGCTTCACTTCCTTGGACACCTTAATTTCCGAACCAAAAGCCGTAAGGGAGTTATCTCTATGTTTTTCCTTTTACGAGTAAAAATCATAGTGTGTGATTTACTAGAGTTTATGGTTAACTCCTGCTCATTTCACCATTCTTCGGTTACTTTGAGAGCCTGTCCCATGCAACCTGGAATTGTGTTCATGAACTTTCCTCTAACCGTAACAGCCAAGTCATCGGCGTGTCCTGTAGTGTGTACACCCATCGAGTGCAGCTTCCAGAGAAGACTGTCTTCGGTGATGTCAGAGCGTTTCTTAGTTTGGCAAAGGAGATTTTATCAAAAGCACCCTCTATGTCTACAAAAGTAGACATAGCGATCACGTCATTATAAACCCCTCTCTCATTCTATCTCTGCAACTCTAACAAGTTCAGGTAGAGCGGTTTCCGTAGATCTGCCTGCTCTATAAGCATGTTGGTACCTACTCAGAGGACTATACATTAGCGTGGTGATCTCCAAATAGTTCGCCAACACCCTTTCAATTGTTTTCAGTAGGAATTATCGTAACGGAAGGTTTGGTGGGCATCCGAAGATGCCCGTGGGGACGGAGCCTAAGGTAGCATATTACCGTGAAGGTAGGGCCGTGCCATCCGGCGAAGAAAAAGGCCCCTCAACGAGCTAAGCAGCGGCCTATGCTTGCTGTAGCTCAGTTCGGGAGATGTGGGCGGGGTTTTCGCCGCTCGTTGCCCCTGTCCTTTACGTATTAACAAAAATTCATAGGCCTGGGGAAGACAACACAAACAGGGGAGGTAAAAATGGGGATTGAAAAAAAGTCGACAAGGATGGAATGGTTGGCGGACGGACCCAAGCGGTCGAATCTGGGTCCGGGTGTAATGGGACCCTCGGCCTCTGGTTTCGTACCACCAACAGATCACTACTCATCAGGTGCTGCTTCGATCTGAAGGTGGGAGCAGCACTACCAGACCATTATATGGTTCATTACATGATGTAAGGCTAATCGGCCTGAAAGACTTTGCCTCTGTATAGTCCTTTCTTCCCGGTTTAGGCAGGAAAACCACCTTAGCTTCCCTCCATGCCTTCGTGATGTAGCCTGTTGAAAGACAGGTGACGAATATGTTCTGAAACCTATCTATCATGCCCCACTGTAATAGTGCCGGGAATATTTCATTCATTCCAGCCATTTTAAATGGTGCAAAAGAGTTAAAAGCGCACACCATTTGGAGTTATTATCCTCTCACCACCATTTTTGATAGACTTCTCCCTGCGGAATCATCTACCCGTGATGATAATGAATCCGTCGACCAGTTTTGCATTGACAACAAAACCTATATCTCCAGCATCTTCACTGAGGTTATCCAGGGCACACAAGAGAGACACCTTGAAAGCAGTCACGTGTGTCGTCCCTAAAGTTCCCTCCAGCGACCAGTTGGTGATACCCAGAGTCTCTTTTTGATGCCACTTGTGCAAAAGATTGCTTTCCCTTTTTTGCTGGCCTTCGGCTTCTCAGTAATATTTCCACTACCACCCGATCACTGGCTTACACCCTCCACTGTTAACCTCCCTTGCGGGTGGTCCACCAAGTGAAACAGTCTTTCCACGAAGACTCTTCTCAACCCGTTGTTGGTGCGGTTTGGAGTTTCCAGGGTTGCCACCCTTGAATATCTTCACAGGTTGTAACGGACGGTTTGGTGGGCATCCGAAGATGTCCGTGGGGACGGAGCCTAAGGTAGCATATTACCGTGAAGGTCGGGCCGTCTTGCGAAGAAAAAGGCCCTTGAACGAGCTATGCTTGCTGTAGTTCAGTTCGGGAGATGTGGGCGGGGTTTTCGCCGCTCGTTGCCCCTGTCTTTTACGTATTAAGGATGGAATAGTTGACGGACGGATCAGACGCCCACACGGTCGCGCCTGGGTGCGGGTGTAATGGGACCCTCGGCCTCTGGTTTCGTACCACCAACAGATCACTACTCATCAGGTGTTGCTTCGATCTGCTGGTGGGAGCTGCACTACCAGACCAAAATATGGTTCATTACAGGTGATTCATTACAAGGTCTTTCCACTTCCGGAGTCGACTTCTCATGTCCTAACTCATCGAGTTGATTCGAGATAGGCTTCCTGATAGCCTGCCTTTCCTTTCGACGCCTCCACTTCATCCTCTGCCTTTCACTTTTTGTGATCCGCATCGATTCGTAGTTCGGAGTACACGTTATCTGAACTTACCTCTCCGCGCCTTCTGGCGCATCATTGTCCGTTCCAACAACGCCTGCCTTCTCCTCCGCAGCCCCTTCTTCAGAGATTAGCCTCTTTAGCCCTCGCGAGTCGTCGCTGTCCATCTCCTCGGAATTCCTCCAGCCGATCTCTCCAAGAATGTCTTTATTCAATTCCATATATTGATCTTTTTTGATTCAGGTTTGGGTTTCCCGTTCTCGGACCATAGCCGAGGCAAATGCCAGCATATTGCTTTCCGCTACTCCCCGCCCCTATAGGAACATCTTGGCGATCCGGCCGTCCTTTCCTTTCTTTGTGCCGCGAAGCAAACTTCTTCGCGACCCCCCGAAAGTTCCGTAGGCATTCATGCCACTCTGCACCTGCTACCCTTGATGCAAATCAAGGTTTCTCCGCTAGCCTAACAGATCGCTACTCTGTAGACCGCGGTTCACCAGGTGCAAGAAAGGAGCAAAGTGAAGTGTTGGATCCGGAACCCCGCAGGTGTCACCAGCTCCAACCTCACACCTAGTCGCCGTGCAGAGAGTTTCATAGGCGCACCTCTGCCTACGTACGATCGGGGAGACAGTTTACACTGCCCATACAACTGGTTATTGTACAGGTGTGTGGCAGTAACGTGCTCCGTTAGTGATGACCACTGGTTTCCCTGGTCATCTTCTCCCAATGGGCACGGTCGCATAACACCCTGGGGATTAAGGACATCTGACACTCCGTAAGGGCTACCTTCGCCAAAACTATAGAACACAAGAGTTGGCCAGGTAGGGAGCGTGTCGATTGCTTACATACCGCAGAACGGTGGTACTCGCGTAATGTGATGGTACATGCAACCGGCTCCAGAGGTCAGCCTTCGCTGTTCGCGAAGTTACCAGCGGCCACCACACGGAGGTGCTATGTGGACTTGCCTGCGAGTTTCCCCACAGACCTGACCGCCTTGCATGAGTGTAACGATTCCATTTAAGTAATTTGGTCCGAATGCAAGAAAGGAGCAAAGTGAAGTGTTGGATCCGGAACCCCGCAGGTGTCACCAGCCCCAACCTCACACCAAGTCGCCGTGCAGAGAGTTTCATAGGCGCACCTCTGCCTACGTACGATCGGGGAGACAGTTTACACTGCCAATACAAATGGTTATTGTACAGGTGTGTGGCAGTAACGTGCTCCGTTAGTGATGACCATTGGTTTCCCTGGTCACCTTCTCCCGATGGGCACGGTCGCATGACACCCTGGGGATTAAGGACATCTGACACTCCGTAAGGGCTACCTTCGCCAAAACTAAAATATATAACACAAGAGTTGGCCAGGTAGGGAGTGTGTCGATTGCTTACATACCGCAGAACGGTGGTACTTGCGTAATGTTATGGTACATGCAACCGGCTCCAGAGGTCAGCCTTCGCTGTTCGCGAAGTTACCAGCGGCCACCACACGGAGGTGCTATGTGGACTTGCCTGCGAGTTTCCCCACAGACCTGACCGCCTTGCATGAGTGTAACGATTCCATTTAAGTAATTTGGTCCGAATGCAAGAAAGGAGCAAAGTGAAGTGTTGGATCCGGAACCCCGCAGGTGTCACCAGCCCCAACCTCACACCAAGTCGCCGTGCAGAGAGTTTCATAGGCGCACCTCTGCCTACGTACGATCGGGGAGACAGTTTACACTGCCAATACAAATGGTTATTGTACAGGTGTGTGGCAGTAACGTGCTCCGTTAGTGATGACCATTGGTTTCCCTGGTCACCTTCTCCCGATGGGCACGGTCGCATAACACCCTGGGGATTAAGGACATCTGACACTCCGTAAGGGCTACCTTCGCCAAAACTATATAACACAAGAGTTGGCCAGGTAGGGAGTGTGTCGATTGCTTACATACCGCAGAACGGTGGTACTCGCGTAATGTGATGGTACATGCAACCGGCTCCAGAGGTCAGCCTTCGCTGTTCGCGAAGTTACCAGCGGCCACCACACGGAGGTGCTATGTGGACTTGCCTGCGAGTTTCCCCACAGACCTGACCGCCTTGCATGAGTGTAACGATTCCATTTAAGTAATTTGGTCCGAATGCAAGAAAGGAGCAAAGTGAAGTGTTGGATCCGGAACCCCGCAGGTGTCACCAGCCCCAACCTCACACCAAGTCGCCGTGCAGAGAGTTTCATAGGCGCACCTCTGCCTACGTACGATCGGGGAGACAGTTTACACTGCCAATACAAATGGTTATTGTACAGGTGTGTGGCAGTAACGTGCTCCGTTAGTGATGACCATTGGTTTCCCTGGTCACCTTCTCCCGATGGGCACGGTCGCATAACACCCTGGGGATTAAAGATATCTGACACTCCGTAAGGGCTACCTTCGCCAAAACTATATAACACAAGAGTTGGCCAGGTAGGGAGTGTGTCGATTGCTTACATACCGCAGAACGGTGGTACTCGCGTAATGTGATGGTACATGCAACCGGCTCCAGAGGTCAGCCTTCGCTGTTCGCGAAGTTACCAGCGGCCACCACATGGAGGTGCTATGTGGACTTGCCTGCGAGTTTCCCCACAGACCTGACCGCCTTGCATGAATGTAACGATTCCATTTAAGTAATTTGGTCCGAATATCTTCCCGAAGCTAACACAGAATATCACTTAAGGCTCTCAATTCATTAACAAATTACACGTTTAATTAAACTTCAATTCAAATCATATACAATTTAACAATTAATTAAAAAGTCGTGATAGTTTCAATCGAAATACAGCAAAACAATGAAACACGCAAAACAAATTCTTCAATATCTGCATGCCTGCCAAATAAATTACATGTGCAAGAAAAATTTATACTCGTATAGTCTCCGCCCATATTGATAATTAATCTGGGCTATTGGCTCTCCGATATATGTATGAATCGATGATCTACAACATCCGTGGTGCATGTATACACTACTGAAAAATAAAAAATAAAAAGATTGCCGAAGCAGATAACATGTGTACCTGTACATGAGCAACATACGGGTAGTAAATACGAGTCGTTGTAATTAACTGGAACTGCACGCGTGCTACTCGAACCTTTGTACTCTGCAAGGAAATACCTGAAGAAAGTTCTCTTAATCGCTTCCGATTAAATTTATATCAAATGAAAGTTCAACATTGAAAATCGAAAGTATAGCGAAAGAAAAAAAACCCAATGATCCGAAATTGACTTAGTTTATGCTATTAAATCTGTTTTTTTTTTTACTTTTTCGTTGTCCGTTAATTAGCGACAAGTTCATAAATTTTAGGTGTTGTTAGTCAAAGTCACGATGTTTTGTGTTGATTACTCATTACATGGATCAATTTTTTCGTTAGATAGTAAATAGTAGTCGTGAGGAGAAATGAGTCGATATTAATAAATTAAGATTCGTTCGCTCCACGATGCCCTCCAGTCGAACGGCCAGTATAAAAGAAATCTGTGACATTTTGGAAAGGACTCAAGATTCAAATTGCGTATCACGAGTCTGAAAAAGTAAAGTTAAAATGGGTTTTACGCCTCTGAGACGGTGGTGCTTTTTCCGCCATCTTGGACAATCAAATTGTATGTTTGTGCGCACATCACTTGAGAGCCGCTGAACCGATTTGACTGGCGTTTACTTTATAATAAATGATTTGGCATGGATCAATATTTAGTTTTTATTTAATCTAAATCGATTATACCGGTGGAAAAATATACGGATTTGAAATATTCACAACACTTGCTGTTGTGAAATTTCAAATCCGCAGTGTTATTTCTTTATCTGATCCGAATGGAAGGTGTAATCGGTGGTTTAGTGGGCACTCGAAGATGCCCATGGGGACGGAGCCTATGGTACCATAATAACCGTGAAGGTTGAGCAGTGCCATCTGGCGAAAAAGAAACGAGCTAACCAGTGGACTATGCTTGCTGTAGCTTAGTTCGGGGGATGTGGGCGGGGTTTTCGTCGCTCGTTGCTCCAGTCCTCGTTAATTGCCTTGACCCCTCCAGGGGTATGAGCGCGTCAACATCTCTAGCATTTCTATGCCTTGTTAAAGTTTCGCTAGCATTTCTTCTTTTCGGAAGGGCGGTTGCTGGCATGCAACTCCTATGTATTAATAAAAATTCATAGGCCCAGGGAAGACAACGCAAACAAGGGAGGTAAAAATGGGGAATAAAAAAATGAGGCGATAAGCGTGGAATGGTTGGCCGATGGCTCAGTTGCCCTCGGGCTCGCATCGGGGTCTAGATTTAATGGGACCCTCGGCCTCTGGTTGCGTACCACCGACAGGTCATTACTCATCAGGTGCTACCATCAATCGACGAGGCCTGCAAAGTAGTAGAAGCTGTGGACAGAGTGTGCTGCAAAAAGGAAAAAAACCAACTGGGCTCCTGAGCTAGCCGGCAACCATTGTAAATTAGGAAAATAGAAAAAAAATATAATACTGCATCTCCCATCATCCAGATGATCAACAGGTTACAGGGAATCCTGACGCTAGCAGAGGTGCAACACTGCATTCTTTGTCGTAATTCACTCATAATCTCTGTAAGCTGCTGAGCACATGAATAAAGATAAATGCAATATTAGGCAGTCAAATAATTTAAACTAATGTGAAAGGACAATCCTGGCAAACAAAAAGGTACCCTGCGCGCTTTGTCCGGACACCGAAAATGCTCCAAATACCGGCAATTCAGAGCATTTATGGAGGCCTTAGGTACTTGGCTAAACCACAAAATACAAACACAAGTAATGACTTGTTGAACTGAAACTAGTATGAGAGGAGTACATGTAAGGTTCCCGTAAGACTCACCAGAAAGCTACAACTTTTCGTCAACTCATGTCTTCGTCGAATTCTAAGGATTTTCTGGCCCAAAAGAATATCGAGTGATAAGCTAAGTCGGCGTACGAGTCAAATGCCAATCGATGAATTGATATGCAGGCGAAAATGGCAGTGAATTGTTCACGCATTGCGGAAGAGTTACAACTGCTATGCATTACATGTCATGTAATGGAAATGGGAGGGGGTCCTAAAACCACATGGCGTCGATTTATGAGAAAAGACTGTAAGGCGCTGGATAAGTCATTTTGGGAGTTGCGCTTCATTGCCCAGAACAGAGTAAAGTGGCGCGCAAGAGTGGTTGACGCGCTATGCTCCACTAGGGGTTAAGGCAAAGTAGTGTAGAAGTATGCATCTTCCGAAATCAGTTTTATACTAACGAAACTTCAACTAAGACGCTCAGGAGTAGTTGATGCACATAAGCGCTACTAGGGGTAAACAGCGTAAAACAATGAGAGAGAGAGAAGTTACCTGTGTTGTAATGCTTTGTGTCAATATTCGATCTTATTTCAAGTTTTCGGACAAATTGGTTATTACGATGCCTTAAACCATTTGATTTTCACAAAACACATTTATGTTTCTCAATTTTTTACTGCAGCCACCAATTTTGAGTTGCGTGAGACCACAAAACTTTTGTAAAAGAAATACTCATTAAGTGGTGTCGAACCAGGAACTTGTTACACTCTCCAGAATCAATAAAATACTTCAATGTGGAAAACAATTTCACAGCATCCTCCATACATCTTACAATTGACAATATTCGCAATGCACTTTCAGTAGCATAAAACCAAAATAAACTTTTTCTTCTTCTTCTTCTACCGTTTCCAATCAGCAACCTCCGTGACCCTTTTCTCATGCAATGTCGATGCATCTCGTACCGAAAAGAAACAAAAGCAAATGCAAAATACCATCGTCTCATTAATGTTAATGTTTCGACGAAATTGAAAATCTCCAACAAAACATCATTTTCAGTCGAGCGGTAGATGTATCTCTCGTACTTCAAGCTACGGTAGTAAGTTGTATCTTTTCTTGTGATTTCAGTAGTGCGACAACAATATGTAAATCAACCTATGATATCGTTGTAAACACTCACTTTCCTTCCGTTGTTGTGTCGTTATAATAAATAGATACAACTCGGCGGAACAAACATAAAGCACACAGACCCCAGAGTATCTTTTAAAAGTCTGTAAGACACAAGAAGATAAGATGATGGAGTGCAGAGTTTATGTTGTACCATGCAGTACTCGATGATGATTGTGGGGCCAATGCTGGGATTGGAGAAATTTGCATCTGAAGGAAGACGATGCGAAAGATGAATATATACATATTGAAGTTTCAATTGCTATGGGAGTTTGACGATCGGACGAGAGCCATAGACTAGTGTAACTAGAGTTTTATTTCCGCGATACTTAGGTTGATGGTTTTTTGGTAGAGAGTCGTTGTGGGTTGACAGATTTCAAAGAATTGAATAATTATCGTAAGCTGTAGCAATTTTTTTAATATTTTTCTAGTCATTCGGAAACGGAAATGCACTTATCTGGTCCTGACTTTAGTGTGGTGATTTTAAATCTCCATGAATTGCCACATCTATGCGCAAGTGATAAACCAGTACCCTTCAGTACTTTTATTATTTCCTTAAAACGGAGGGATTTTTTCTTGTTTTCTTGTGTGAAAGTTTCACTCCTTACTTGTCAAAAGGTATGCTTGTTTTTTGGTTTTCTTAGTCAGATATAAAACAATATCCTCTTACACAACAAACTCGTAATATGTAACTAGATACCTTACACAAAACATTTTTCCTTTCATCCGGAATACACACTAAAAAACACTCACCTTTCGAAGATCGTTAGCAAAATAAACAGAAAAAAGAAACAGTATATTCAATTACGATTTCGAAAATAAAATAATGAAAACAAACGAATTAATTGTTTAGCTCGGCGGGCGTTCAAAGATAGTAAAAATGACTTTTGCCCTACGTCAATTAACAGAATGCGTCCACGGCTATAGACGTAATGGATAGCTATGGATTGCATGTATACATGCATCTATACTTCGAGACGAGTATCTGTGCTCTGTGGTGGACCTATCCAAAGTACAATCACCATAATTAAAAAATATAATAGCAATGATACGGAGAGAAATACAGGAGTTCATTGTTCAGCAATTACGCTTGTTGGCTCGATTTGATTGTAATTGAAATTATGGCCTGCGAAAAGACGTTACAATGCTAATCTGCGCGGATTCAAAGTAATTGTAGAAGATGTGTAATATTATAATGATCAGTGATGTACAATTGGGAAAAGATGCATGCAATTGATTGTTGACAATGAGCCTCGTCAATTAGTGATGATACGGGATTCATCAGTTTGATTTGCTTTAAGTACCTGAAATATGGAAAGTACTCGTAGATCTTAGGTTAGGTTGAAGGGGCTGCTCTGACATATAGATAATACTTACGATAATACTTATACGCACACAAGCCGGAACTGACAATGAAATGATGTAGTTGACCCACACTTATCTCCTTCAAGTCATCCAAATCGGTGAAGCTGAACCCAAGGTTGGTCTCCCAACCACAAGACAGGACAGACCCAGAGCAAATCAAAAGCGCTCTCCTCGTCATCCTCGTCACCACAGCTTCTGCAATAATCAAAGTGCGTTACTCGATGTTGTAATGGACAGGTGTTAGGGACACCAAAGTATCCATGGGGACGGAGTGGAGATTGGTCGAGCCGACCGTGAGGGTCCGGCGACACCATCTGGCGAAAATTCCTCAGCGGGATAGGCGACGGCACGAGCTTGCTGTATGCTAGTGACGGAAGATGTGGGCGGGGTTTTTGAAATCTCATTGCTCTAACAATTATCATTCTGAAGAATTCTCGTGCGTAAGGACAGCAACACACACAATGGTAGTAAGGTCCCACAACTTTAAACAAATTGGGGATACATGAAACTACATAGAGGCAATGGCCGTCGACCGGCGCATGTACCTTGGCAACACTCCGGGTAGGGATGGGAAATACCTACCGGTTATTCCGACAACCGGTATTTTCCATTTCGAATAACCGGTTATCTCCGGTACTATTTTTGTCCGGTTTTTTACCGGTACTACTTTCTAAATCTAATAACCGGGGAAAAATAACCGACATGCGAAAATGCTAACTTGTTTTTTCAAATCGTTCGACGACAGAGAAGAAGTAAAATTCAGCCGTTTGTCCTTCTGATTCAAATTTAATGGGACCGTTTTTTTTAAATAGCCATTGCGCATGCACCAACAAAAATATGCTTGAGCCCCATTATTGCCAGCCAAGCCATCATTTTAGCCAAGAAGTTAAGCACCACTTGTGCTGACATTGGATGGTATGCATAATAATGAGGATATACTCAAGAGTGAAGTCTATTGAGGACATTCCTGAGTCTGCTATGTTCGGTGAATCGAGTGAAAAAGTTGTATGCATAAAACTACTCTCCGCTCCATAGTGAAAATTGAGTGGAATTCTGTCAACTCAGCTTTACTCCACTCGACTTACTTTATGCATACCACCCATTGCCTGCGTTCACATTTTGGAGCGCTCCGGTTATTCAGCAATTGAAATGCATGTAAACGGAAAAAATCACTGATTTTTCCGTTTACATGCATTTCAATCGCTGAATAACCGGAGCGCTCCAAAATGTGAACGCAGGCATTGACAAACTTTCACCCTTACTTCAAAAGGCTGAGGTCATAAACAACTAAAACCCTTTTTGGTTATCACGTGACTAGGAAGTAGCCAATTGTGCTCCAGTGGAATCATTTCCAAATGAATTGAAGCTGTATCTTCAGCAGGGGTATTCTTCATAGGGGAAGTGATCCTTTCAATTTTTGGGAGAAGAGCAATGCCTGCATGCCGGGTTTGTCATTTATTGCACAAAAATATTTAGCTTTGATCGGGGGTTCCGTGGCCTTTGAACGACTGGTATCAACTTTAAATGATGCGGGTGGTATCTAACGGATCAACATATTAGCGAAAGAGTATTTATGAATAGACTAGATACCAACTATTGGCCCAAAGCTTGATTTGTGAAAAGTGAAGATTTTGAGTTTGCGCTATTTTGTAGACCCTTTGGCATACATGTGTTTGGGAAGCAACTTTTCTTCAGTGCAACTCTTACTTATTTTGTAAGTCTAAAACGTGCCATACACACACCGATCGATCGACCGATCCGTCGCCCGATATCAATATCGGCCGATGCGCCTATTGTTGACGATTTTTTTGACTGTTCCATATAATTTTGACCAGCTGATATTTTGTAGCGATCCATCGGCCGATTTATCAGGCGACGGATCGCATGATGTATGGCGGCTATTACTTTACACACTAAGTTACTCCCCAAACAAATGTATGCCAAAGGATCTACAAAATAACGCAAGCTTGTCAACAATTATTAACTTATTATTATTAAATAACCGGATAACCGGTTTTTCCCATAACCGGTAGATTGGGTCGGTTAAACCGAAGCGGTTAAACCGATGGCGAAAATAACTGGAACAACCGGACAACCGGTAGATTTTCCAAAAACCGCCATCCCTAACTCCGGGTCCCGATGGATACTTACCCTGGTCTCAAAAAAACATGCAAAGGCACAAACAGAACGACAGTACCAGGAGCTAGGAGCCCGACTATCCCTCCCACACACACACATACAAACCGAAAAGACCACCCCCATCAGAGTTCCAAAAAGACTAGCTAGAAACACCACAGCGGCAATGGAACCACTGGGTACCCAACCCTACAAAAAAAAGGGACTGTCACTCCAAACTCTCTGTTCTAGTGACAACCAGCACCCTGGGGCTGGAAATCCAGGTTAAGCCTGGAACAGAGGACACAAAGAGACAATACACGGGATCTACACGAACCCACCACTAAACCCTAATGATGTCAATAAGTTGCCGTTAGCCTCGGAGGCCAAACTCTCCACACAAGGGAGAGAGGGCCACCCCGATAAAATACCATCAACAACAGAAATCGACAACACCTATCAGAACAAAACCTTACACCTAAATTTTCACGTCAACAACGACGCCGTCCTAAACCTAACCAAAACTATTTGTCCTACTGACAGGGGTATCTAGCTAAGCTTATTATTGGGGTTTGTTTGTTTTGCGTTGCGTTGGTTCCATGGGGCCGCCCCCTAAAGCGGAAATCTCTATAAGCACCAACAAAACACCTGAATCTTGACAGAGTGTGGGTGCCCCGGATTGGATGGTTCGAGTCACTCAAGGGCGAGAACAAGACCCTAATAAAATGCAGGCCCCTACAATTCCCCCTAAAACCAACGGTAGATTGTATAATAGCAAAACATAGCGACACAATTGAATCCATATACGGGCTCACAGGGACCACGCTGAAAAAACTAGTCCGCCTCACCACAGATACCACCTGGGCATACACTGTAGGAAACCATACATCCTCAACTGTAACGCCATTGAAGACCCATTCACAAACCTAATCAAAAAAGTTTACACCATGGAAGTCATGGAAATGGTGGTATCTCACACCCACCAAATTTTCGACTTTACGTACATAGGCATGACTACAAACACGGAAATCATACTCATAGCCCCAAGTAGACACGCGGGCTACATCCGCAACATGTTCTACATTCTCTGCGAGAAATTCCTTGAAGAGCACCCTGACACCGCTACAAAATGGGTCACCCTAACATTTGACTTCAAAAAAACCACAAATAGGTACAACAAGCAAGAAACCAAGACCCACATTAAAGAAACACTAAACATAGATCTAAGATAACCAATGTAATCAAAGCGACACACAAACAACAATAAACCCAAAAACAACACAACCAAATCTTTATCTAAGGTAAAGGGATAAGGAAAAGAGGACCTAGTCAAAAGGACAACATGATGCGACCACAGTCAAAACCCCCAAAACAAACAGACACACACCAAAACCATCTCTGCTTATGAAAAACGGGGTGGTAACACACCACCTCGAGAACATACAGAATGGCAGGTGAACACAGGCACTGCACGAAAAGCGTATGCGGAGACAACCCTTCCATGACCTGGAAGAACAGTGAACCATGTAGGCTAGACAACCGCTGGTTGACACCGGACTCCGTCTCGAAGATATCCACCCATGACTAGTGCTGATTCGACACCCCCAGGGTATCGATACCAAGTACTTGCAAGTACTTCGGGCAAAAGATATCGATATCTACTTGGTATTGAATCAAAAGCATCGATACCTACTCGAATCGAATCGAATGAGTACTTTTTTAAAAGTTACTACATATGAAACTGGAAGAGTTCAATATTCTTGTTTTTGTATTCCTGAACACTAAAAGAAAGGACCAAAAAGGATAAATGAAATGATGTGCGAACAAAAACCAGTCGTAACATAACATGCACAGCATACAGCACATGTCGTTTTCAGTTCCAAATTTCAATGGTAATGAGGAAGTGATAAATGTAGAAAAGGAGTGAGTAAGAGACAATATAAGGGGTGTTTCAACAGTAGGTGTGGTACTTTGTTATCGATTAAAATCAGCATTATCGGCCTTTTTCCGCCATATTTTGTGTCATTGTCATCGTGTGAGTATATTTAGTTATGGATCGCTACACGAAAGAACAACGCATTGAAATCGTCGAATTTTGGATCTTAAATTCCAAGTCGATGGTGCAAGCGCTACGATCGATTCTATGCTATGTTAACAAGCAAAACTGCCGTATCTGGGGCTCGGAAAATCCACAAGTGATCGTGGAGAAGCCAATGCATCCACCGCGAGTCACTGTTTGGTGCGGTTTATGGATCGGAGGCATCATCGGGCCGTATTCTTACGAAGAGGACGGAAACACCGAAAATGTCAACTCCCAGCGGTGCTACACTATGTTGGAGGACTATTTTGCGCCGGAAGTTGAAGCTCAGGGTCTGGACGATATGTGGTTTCAACAAGGCGGCGCCACACCACACACAACTCGCCTTAATTTGGACTTTTTGCGTCGCAAATTCCCGGACCGTCGTAATTTCTCGTCGCGGTGATGTGAATTGGCCGCCCAGATCATGCGATTTGACACCGTTAGACTTTTTTCTGTGGGGTTACACGAAGGATAAAGTCTATGTGAATGATCCGAAGACGATTCCAGACTTCAAACGCAATATTACAACGGTGATTCGGGCCATTCCGGAGGCCATACTGCAAAATGTCATCGAAAATATGGCCGAAAGAGTGAGATATCTACGGAATATTTGCGGTGAACATATCCGCGAAATAATTTTCCACACATAATCCTATCTGCGAAATCAAATATTTGGAAAAATTCCAAACCGTTTGCGTTTTATTCAAAATCAAAGTACCACACGTCCTCATGGAACACCCTTTACGTGTAACGTGTGCAAACTGGTCAAACCGGTAAAACCATATCCATACCCGTCGTATAATGCAATGGATGGCGGCTGGATGACATGGTATGGCAACGGCGTGGCGTAGCGCATAGTCTCAATCACTTACAATGAACAATACGGAAGAATAGAGTAGGAGAAGCAGTAGAAATGTGGTTTGTAGCTTGTATGTAGTTTAATCCGATTCAAGTACTTTGATTCGATCCAAGTACTTTAATTCGATACCTACTCAGTATTTGAGCTAAATGTATCGATACCAAATGTACTTGGATCGGAAGCAAAAGTATCGATACCTTACTTGTATTTACTTGAATCGAATCAGCCCTACCCATGACATCAGAGAGAGGAGCTCCCCGCCAACCAAACGAAACCAAACGAAAAAACACTGGCTAACCGAACCTGCATGTTCACTCAGTGGCATGCTCCCTCACAACCCACTAAACACACTCACTCCAACATGTTCGACTAGGATTACCAAGCGACAATGGAGCACATCCAGTAGTATGCTTTGCGATAACGTTGGAACGAACCAAGTGTGAAAATGTCCACATTTGGACCCATGTATACCCCATTACCTGGAGTACGAATTAATGGCGGATATTGAATGGAATAGCACCTAAAATGGAGAAGTACTACTATGGTTTGAACCAGCGCAACACAAAGCATACAAACCCCTCGGAGACTTCCAGGGCCAATATGCTTAGCTAGAGACCCCTGTCAGTAGGACAGAAGTCAACCACACAAAATCACGTGACCGAGATAATTGGAGGACAGCGATCCAGGCGGCCAAGGCCCGACGTCGGGCTGTCGCGCCACGATGATGATGATGTGTGACAAGGAGGGAGGGAGGGGTCAAAAATTGGCGTAAATCGTGTGACGTATTATGTCAACGGCCCCTTATGGGAAAACTTCTTATCTAACCTAACGCCTGACACGTTCGTCCATCCTAAATCCTCCATACCAATTAAAAAAAACATTCTTTTTATTTAATTATTGTAATTTTGTGTTTATTCAGTAAAATTTTAAAACAATATACAATTGGACATTTTGGGAAAATGACAGAAATTGACTCGGATAATTATTGAGGCAACTTTACTAACGCAGCACACAAAAATTGAATAGCTTATTTTTGAAATTTTTCTTTTATTTTTAATTGACCAAAAGAAAAACCAAAATGTTTTTATTTAATATTTTTAGACACATATATCCGTACAATTTTGGTCAATTTCTCAGAGGTTTAGCTGAAGGGAAGAGGGGACGAGGCATGGATTGTGGCCAAGGGGAAAAAATATCTTCTAGAATATTGCTAACAGCTAGTCTTCGATGTCTTTCTTTATATTTGGTATAGGATCGTCATTGTCTTTTTGTTTATTTTGCATTTTTTTGTCAATCCTTTTCATTACATTTTATTTTTTATTTTTAGATTGATTCGTAGTATTTTTGGATTTTTTTCGGACTATAGGACAATATGCGATTGAAACATTTATTTTCTGTATTTTAAATTACTTTCCTTGTGTATTATTGACGAAAGAGTTTCCATTAAGATACTCTTGTGCTAAAGATTTTTGAATATTTTTTTTTTATTGTGGTGTTATAAACAATCCAAACTACTTAAAAACGTACATAGTTTCTTTAAATGTATCTTAAAAATTGCTGGTCCGAATATAACTAATTATATGGCCATGTGTTTTTTTTTTATTATTTTGTATTCATCACCTAACTTAAATATTTGAGCGCCTTATATTTTATTGTGTATCTATACATCTACCCTATGTATCTCCATTCTTTTTTTTCAACAATTAAACAGTATATATTATATATATTTTTATCTATCTATCTTTTCGGCTACAATGTTGCAGTGCTCCATTTGCTTTTGTGCATGCATTGCAGATGGTTAAAAATTGTTGTTAGACTCTAGACTACTTGGACTGTTGCGAATGCACTGAATGTGACTTTTTTCGGAAATTCCGGGCCGGGCGAACGGCGACTTTTAATGACTGGCTTCAAGGGCTGACGTGGCTTCAACGACATTAGACCAGCTGATGCCGCCAATTCACGCAATTTTTGTGAGAAGCCATGACTCGAGGACGACGACGATGTGGATGATGATGTTGATAATGTTGTCGGCGAGGTTGAGGACGCGGAAGAGGCTGATAGTAGGGATGTGCCATTTTTACCACCTGTTGCTGATGATGCAGTCAATTGTTGTTGAGTTGATGGCGTTATGTATCTGAAATGAAAGATTGAGTTGGGTGAATAATAGAACTTTCGAAAATTACTGGAATTGAATAAATATTGGTTATTGTAGAACATTTTTAGGGGTTTTTAAAACTGTAAACGGCATAGACAAATTCTTGAAGCTTATTTATATAAAACCCTAACGGATTTGAGAAGCTTTTCCGCAAAATCCAACATGATGAATCTATGAATGACTTGCTGACGATGTGCCTTATTCCAAACAAACATGGAGCACTTAGATGACTTGCTGAATGTCTTCAATGTTTGCATTCTTTTCGTTCTTGCGACAGATAAACATTTATTGAAAATAGTGGCGTTGCGACTATTTGCCTAATCAACCGTCAAAAACTGGGTCAAGACAAACAAAGGGAATCGGAAATATCGAGAGTTATATTGTCGTCAGGTTCACTGGCATTACTGAATCAACTGAAATGCCAATTGCTCTTAACTATGTAAATCCGGCTTGGCAATAACCATTCAAAACTAGCCCCTGACATCTTTGCTGGCAACGAACCATTCTTCATGATCGGTCATCCAGCATGAGCATCGAATTCCCGAAATTGCTTTAATCGACAATGATGGTTGATTTAAACGGTCATCTGCATGATACGTACATAATCCAAATAGCCGCTACGAAAATGCTTAAATTCTTCTTCTTCAGAACGATCAACAACAATGGCATTATCATCGTTGGTCACTTTACAAATCAAATTTACCAATCGAACATTTCAGTGCTGGTTTGTGGTCATTCTTGGATTCTTTAAAAAAAAAAAACTAAAATATCGATGAAAGAACACATTGTTGTCGCGCCGGCCGTGTCATCCGTGGTCCGTGGACCATCATCAGCTCAGCATCATCATAATCACCATATAAGTGAGTAGGCCACTTAGTCACGTCCGGGTCTTGAAGGATTTGTAACGATATAGAAAAAGAGATGTATCTGACTTTTGTGCCTGTTGTTTGATCAATGGTTGCGAGCTGTTTGATTTGAAGTGAGTGATCTGATGAATTGACGGCGAAAAAAAGTTCTGTATGGTTCATTACTGGATCTCAGACCTGGAGGTGGAGCGGTGAACTGACTGACTGTCGTGAGTACTTAATGCCCGAATATTTTGTTGAATGAACTTGATCGGATCAGAATGAAAAGTATGAATCAAAAATTCTCAATGGATTTCCATTTTATTTTTGCCGAGAAGTAAACTGTGTAAGTACATGATAGTTCTTGGGAATTTTTAGTTAAGAATGGATGTAACTGTTAGATGATCTTAGAAGATTAACGGATACTTGATTATATAGAATTAGACAATTGTGTGCTTGCAAAAATTGTGCGACGCTTATGGATTACGTGGAGGTGTATGCCAGCGACTGCACCATCCAAAATTGATGCTACCGCAACGTCAACAAGGCATTGCAATGCTTGGGATGTGGACCCGCCCATGCCCCTGGAGGGATCAAGGCAAGTGGCAATTATGGATAACATGGTGAACTTCACAAAATTATATGGAGCGTTCGGAGGTTCTCCGCACCATGCTACGTCAAAAATTCAATAGAAATGCTATGCCACACACACACACACACACACACACTATGGGATACAATATGGGGATGGATTTATAAAGCAGGAGCTAAGGGCTGAAATCTGATGTGCGACGAATTCCAACTAATAAAATAAATAACTGGCGCAACAGTCCAATTTGAACTACGGCCTCAAGATGAGTTAGCATCATCTCATTTTCTAGATCGTGACGGTTTTTGTGCAGAGGTATGTGATCAGCAACACGCTCAACCGAGTTATTTACCCCATAATGGGTACTCATTTAACAGCTGAGTTGGCTCATAGTCCGACACGTAAATCCCCGGAATCGAACCGGAGCCCAGTGCGTTGAAGGCGAACGTGCTAACCGTTGCGCCATCCGGACTACACGATTCCAACTGCAGCTCCCAGAATCAGATGAACATTTTAATGGTCTTTTCGAACTAAAAACCGCAGCCATTTCTAGAGCAAAAAAAAAACATCATTCAATAACTTTGGTCGAGGAACTTTGGTTGGCATAAGAAGACCACTACAAGACCTTTCAACAAGGCTAAATATACCGGCGAGTGGAAGCAATACCGAGTCTCGTTTACGCTATGTGGCAAAAGTATACAAATCTCCAAGAAGCGCAGTTGAACTAAATTCTAAGAGAAGGTGTTAATGGTACAAATACCGCTGCAAGACTTCATCGTGTTCTGGCCAAAGAAGGTATAGTACAAATCAAGTAAACACTCTGTCAGCCGGTGACCAAAAAGGATCATATCAAAAGTACCTACATCCGAGGCAACTTGTTCGTTGAGCAACCGATCACTGAAAAGCTCGAAGATCGTCGTATGGATTGGTATTGCCACGTTCTAAGGCGTCCGCCTGAGAACCCTGTCATGAAGGCACTGTCAACTATCAACGAATGTTCCATTTGCTGGACATATACGCCGAGGCAGACGGAAACACACATGGATCGATCAGATGAAAAAGCAACAGCAACGCGTTAATCTTGGCGATGATACGATCCAAGACCGTGCTGCCTGCAGAAGGAAGCTGAGATTATACCGCCAGAATGGGCGAAGGGCCAACACCACAGGCAGAGCAACGCGAAGCCGCAGAGTGGTATGAAAGGGCAAGGAAGAAGAAGAAGTAAACACTCTGCGTAGACAAGAGCACAGGCTAATTGTTTCCGGATACTCATTTGCCTCAGTGCAAGAGTGTTGGGGCGGATACTAGCCACACAGACGGGAATACGGTGCAAAGCGAATCGCTTATACTGGAGTATTGCCAAAGATATCTTCACCTACAGTAAAGCCAAATGGGCCATTGATTCATTTGAGCCATTAAAATCGGACATATTGATCCCCTATTGAATATTTTCAGAGGAAGTTTTGGTCTTGGTTATATCCCTGATTCCTGGTGATCGGTTAAAGTAGTTTTCATCCCAAAAAGGATGTCCACAAGGAGGAGTACTGTGGAAACTTCCAACTGTGGAATTTTCTACACAAGGGTTGCTTGACAACTTGGTAATAACTGTCAGAGGAAAATTCGAAGAAGTCCTAACGGAAATGAAATCCTCCAGTCAGCGTTGAATACAGTTCAAAATTAGTGCGATAATAACAGCCTACGAGTTAATCCGGCCAAGGCAGTTATCGTCCTTTTTTTTAAAGGAAAAGAAACACCATACCAATGAGGTATCCCCACCCAGTGCTCCCCTTAAATACTTAGGTGACACTCTAGATAAGAAGCTACTGTGGTTGACGCGCTATGACCCACAAGGGGTTAGGGCAATTGAGAGAGAGTGATCGAAACTGAACTGCTATGAAGCTTTGCAATGAATTGGCACTGCTAATATAGGTACCATCTATTGGGTAACTGGTCATGTTCGTATTTTGGGTAACGAAACCACTGATGAGCTAGCCAGAAAGGCTTCTGCAAGTCCGTTTAAATGGCCCGAACCATTCTGTGGTGGTATGTAGGGTAAAACTACACATAAGAGAGCGGGAACAGTTAGAAATCGCTGCGCATTGGGAAAACCTCCCTGGCCTGAGACAATTGAAATTGTTTATTTCAGCTTACTCACCCAAGCGCTGCCTGGAATTGCTGTCCTTTTACCGAGGCAGAGTGAGAATGATTAGCGGTCTTCTCTCAGGGTACTCAACACTGAGGAGTCACTTACACAGAATGGGGATTGTCTTTAACCCCAACTGTCGTTTTTGCGGAAGCAAAAACGAGACCTCTCTCCCAGCCCGTTGCCGTTTGGTGAGTCTCGGTGAGGCATTCCCTGAAGCGGACGCGATTGCCTCTTTCAAACATGGGCATCGACCAAACTCGATCGCCCACTTTAGATTTTCAGGGCTGAAGCACAATAGACGCTATGATCACAGTGCTCGTGGGTCTTTTAGTTCCACCGCCCACAACTTAATTTCAATCTTAGTTGGCATATACAACTTCTGGACGAGTTGGCAGTAAAATGCTTTGTTGTAGTGATGAGCAAGTGGCGTTCAAAAGCTGTCGCTCAAAAAGTGTCGTTCAAAAAAATCGTCCAAAGAGTCGAGAAAGTAAGTAAAATCAATGGAATATGCAATGTGGAAGACATTTAAAAAAAAAATTGATTATTATCCGCTTCGGAATTGAGCTACAACATGCGTGATGCATGAACGGGAAGGTTCATTTTGCATACCACCTGTGCATATGAAGAATAAACGACGTACGAGTATATATGGTTAACCACTAGTGTAGCTGTCAGGTTCATATTTAGCATGGCACACTGTGATCGAAACTGTTAGCCAGGTCTTCATTTTGAACGACCGCGAATATGTACAATACGATGAACCATGTTTATATCGGAGCACTGGTTTGGGCATTAGTTTCGTAGTATACCATGCTTGAATTGAATAAACCTTAGCTAAGTCACTGCGCCGACTATTTCACTCACTTTGCTCAGTCGTTCACAAAGAATGGCTCGTTCATGGGCTACACATCACTACTTTTATAAATGTATAGTGTATGTATGATGTACTGTAGGTTTATTGGGCGACTTATCTAACGGCATCTCCTATGATCGCATTTCAACCAATTTTTTTTTACATTGCCATGCATGATTCTAAGCATCATCCGATTAAGTTTTGGTTCTATTGCTGGTGGGCATCACGATGATAGGCTGCTAGCTGTAGTTTCCTTAAACAGGAGAATCATATGTGGCCATAGAATGTGTCATATTAAAGGAGGCGGTAAACACATTCCAATTCAAGTGTTTTTTCGTCAATTAGAAGTAACTTTCGCTTCGAATTTTTAATGAACCATATTCTCGTCTGGTAGTCCTGCTTCCACCGACGCGGCAGATAAACAGCAGCACCTGATGAGTACTAATCTGTTGGTGGTACGAAACTAGAGGCCATAGGCCCCATTACACCCGGACCCCAATGTGAGCGTGCGGGCATCTAAGCCGTCCGTCAACCATTCCATCCTTATCTCCTGAATTGAACTACAGCGAGCATAGGTCACTGCTTAGCTCGCCGATCACAAAGGAGATCCCATCACACCCTAGGTTCCGCGCTTGGCTGCCTCCATTCGTATCGGAAGTGAACGAAATTTTAAAACATATTCCAGTATGTATTGTGAACCTCCCAACTCATGGTTGGAGGATTGTGAAGTTGGAGGAAACCGTGAATGACTGTAGATGCGCAGTCTTTTTGATAAATAATGAGTTATTGACACCTCTTGCCAGGTCGGCTTTATCAACATTCAGCAGCGCATTTATAAAAGTGATATTAGGAGGACAAACACTACCCCCATGGAGGAGGATGTGACGAAGGATCCTCCTTCCGTAGTCTCCGAGCCCAACGATGAGGACGCGAATGAGGAATGTGTGGGGGGCTCTGATTTGGCCGCCTTTTAATGCAAAGAATGCAGAGTCTGCTATCCTCTTGAATCTCTGTTGATCATATGGATTTTTTTCTTTCTCTTTGCTAATTTTTTCTTCTCTAGAATGGTTGCCGGCTGACTCTGGTGCCCAGTTCGCTTCTTTTTTTTATTGTTGTTTTTAGCAGCGCACTCTGGCCTCAGTTTCTTCTTCTTGCAGTAGAAACTGTCCTGTTATGAAGCACATGTAATACACATATCTTGGTAGCGTTGCTTCCATCGACAAATCGGCAGCAGCACCTGATGAATAGTGATCTGTCGGTGGTACGAAACCAGAGGCCAAGGGTCCCATTACACCCTGAGTTCGATGCGAAAGCAAGGGATAGCCGTCCGCTAACCATTCCATCCTTATCGCCCCATTTTTTTATACCCTAGACTTTTAGTATAGGGTATATTATTTTGTCACGACGAAAATATGTAACACTTTAAAGGAGGCTCCGGAGGTATAGCAGTGTATATTAGGTATAAATGATCAGGGTCACCTCCTGATTCGATTAAGCCATGTCTGTCTGTCTGTCCGTTCGCACGATAACTTTCGATAGAATGAAGTTAGAGCCTTAAAACTTTGGTCACATGTTGGCAGCATGATCTAGTTAAACGGTATTGAAAATGGGCATGATCCGGCCAAGAGAACGCCTACCTTCCCTACTTATGTAAAATACTTAAATGTATCTATAACTCTCGATTTAATAACCATGAAAAGCTCTAGCTTTGGTAGATTGCTCGCGAGTGTGATCTTAAACTCTCCTAGAAAATAAAATGGACCAGTTGAAAACTAACGGTAATTTTTTTACAAAGAGCCCCGTACTACCCTACTTTTCAGGTTTTTTGTCTATAACTCTTGAACCAATTGACGTAGACACCTGATTTTTGGCATGCATCCCTGAGGTGAGAAGCTCCTTGAGTTTTAGTAAGTTGGGCATAATCAGATCAAAGGAACGCCTACCTCCCCTACAAATTTAAAAAAGAAAAAATAAAATATTCCTTTGATTACGATAACTTTCGATAGAATGACACTATCAGGTTGAAAATTTGTTAGAATATTGCTAGTAAGATCTACTTGGTTGATGTTGAAACTGGGCATGATCCGACCCAAGGAACCCCTACCTCGCCTACAAATCAAACTTTAAATAAGCGATAACTTTTGATAGAATGATGCCAGCAACTTGAAATTTTGGTCAAAAGTTTAAAGTAAGATTGAGTTAATCGGTATTAAGGATTGGCTATTTCCGACCTAAGGAACACCTACCTCCCCTACAAATGGAACTTAAAATAAGTGATAACTTACGATAAAATAAAGTTAGCGACTTGAAATTTTGGTTACATGTTTGTAGTAAGATTCAGCTGGCTGATATTGAAAAAACGTAAAATCCGACTAACCAAACCCCTACTTCCCCTACAAATGAAAATACAAATACGCGATAACTTTCGATAGAATGAAGCTAGAGATTTGAAATTTTTCTTAAATGTTTGTAGCAGGATCTAATTGGTAGGCGGCAATGATGGGCAAGATCTGACCCAAGGAACCCCTACCTCATCTACAAATGAAACTTCAAATAAGCGATAAATTTCGATAAAATGAAGCTAATGACTTGAAATTTTGGTCAAATGTTTGTACTGGGATTTAGTAGGTTGTTATTAAAAATGCGCAAGATTCGACAAAAGAAACCTCTACCTCCCGTACAAGTGAGACTTCAGATAGAATGAAGCTAGTGACTTGAAAAATTCGACAAAAATTTTTGGAATGGGTTAGATAATTGGATGCTCCTGAATGAGTGCCAATCTCCCCTGTAAACTGGTCATATAGGAAACTCACTTTCAATGCAAATGATCGTTGCCAGTTGGTACTTTTGGTATCACCACTAGGTCTGTACAAGTCTAGGGTATATACGCTTCGGCCTGGTTATTATCTTCTTTTGCTACCCCTGTTTGTGTTGTCTTCCACACGCCAAGGAATTTATGATAATACGTAAAGGACAGGGGCATGAGCGGCAAAAACCCCACCCACGACTCCTAAACTTAGCTACAGCAAGCAAAGGCCGCTGCTTGGCTCGTTGAGGGGACTTTTTCTTTAGAAGATGACACGGCCCGACCTTCACGGTCATTATGCTACCTTAGGCTCCGTCCCCACGGACATCTTCGGATGCCCACCAAACCGTCCATTACATAATACAGAAATAACCAAAATAGATAAGAAACTTCTCTGTGTTCCTTCAAGTATTCTTACCCATTGTGTCAAAACTTTTTGCCGGCACAAGACATTCTATGTACACATGCCCATCATACGGTTTCCATCGTCCAATGTTCCGCTAAAATTCACTCCCAGACACCATGGATAATTTCCAAATCCTCTAATTAGCCTTAGACCGTAAATCCTGTGATTTCTGAAAAGTAGCAGCCCCGAAAAATACGAAGTCAATAAAAATGACTCCATCATATAACAAAAATTCGAATGAAGCCGAAAGCCCGAAAGCACAAAATTTTTGCATGAATCCAATCATTCAATGTTCATTTATCCAGAGTGGTCGCAGACCCACTTTGTATTATACCTTACTATGTGTAAATCTGGTTCATACTACCCAATATTACCTGTGTACAGGTGTGATTTATTACAGCTTTGTAACCAACCTGTGTTCTGGCCTCCCATACTAAATTGCCGATAAGAAAATCGTGATAAAATGATTACATATTTTACATCGATTATTATTATCGACGATTGGTGTTTTGGGGTGGTACAAACATGCATATAAAATGCCCCCCGAAGAAATGTGGTAACCAGGTTACCTAATCGGGCCCGGTGTAGACATATTATGGTTCTTTGATAAATATCCAGATACCGTCCAATTGATGGTGTTGGTGCAGATATAGTGTAGGATAATAATTATTGTGTGGTTTTAGTCGAATTAATTTTTGTTTTTGCAAAAAAGTCTTGGGAAAGGTCCATTACATTTGAGGCGGTTGAGGAAAGTTAAAGACAGAGCAGGTAATAATATCAAATTCGATTTGGGTAACAAAATCGATGATTTCGCTTGATTGCCTATTTCCTTGCCTTTAGCGAATTAAATTATCGATCCACCATAATAAATTTCTTGGTAGCTTCATCACCGAGACCCTACAAATTCGGCAATTAAGCCGGCTGAAAACATATCGGAATTTGTGTTACCTTCACTGCTTCGAAATACAAGTCTCAGTTTTCAAGGTCTAAGATCCATCGACGAGCGACAAATATTACATTGTTTGGCTAATATGCCTACAAATTACCAAACATTAAAGTCACGACTCTTGATGGCTACTTGCATGATAAAAGCCTAAGACCGATTTACCACGTCCATTGGCCCTATACCATGACCCGATCTTCCCGATTGGTATATACCTAGACGTCGGAAATGACATTGAAAAACTCATGAAGAAAATTCTTTAGCAGCTTCCTTCTATATCACGCTACGCTTTCATCTTCAATATCTTATCAGCCATCACGAAATGTCCTCCATCATCATCTAGCACTTCAGCTAGACAGCACCGCGCTGTTACAAACTGACAACGAAAAAACATTTAATTTTGTTTTTTGGTCGATTTGAAAACCAATATTTCCGGTTAGATGCATGCAAGGCTGCCAAATGCGAAGGCTGTTCTTCGTCGACTCAAATTCCTCTGATGATACTGTGCTAAAGATTAAAAAAAAAACATCTTCACATACTCATAGTAACAGATACGAGTCACCATTAAAACTATCCCACAGTGGTTGGACTGTGCCCTGACTACCGGTGGGCTACTGACGGATTGTGACAAGTTTGCACTGTCGACAAAACGCCTAAACAATTTTCAAAAGATTTGTTGCTTTTATCAGATATTAGTTTAAAACATGTTTCGCATTTTGAACTTCAAAACTTCCTACTTTTGCATACAGAAAGTGTTGTGCGAAGTAATTTTATTGATGTTCTATTCAAATTGAGCTGCCTACTTGTTGTGCCGCGACAAGATCGGCTTGGTAATGTGTGGAGAGCAATTTTGATATTTTTGATTCCGGTGGGAAATGTCATGAAATAGTATCATTGAAGTGGTCATCAAACTATTTTCGACTGATGGGAATCTTTTATAGGTAACACGTTTATCATATCGATTAGATACAGGCACGATGAAATTTGAAGCGCTTTGTTTTTTTTTTCAAGGTTTGACATTTTCACAAATTCCGGCATTTTATTGCGTACGAATTATTTCCACTTTCAGATTGATGTTGATAGTATGTATTTTAATGGTGACTAATATATAAGAATTTTAATGGATAACAGGAACCTGTTCACAATATCCTAGAATAACTTTAAGCAAAAAATAGAAAGTGCTTCTTTTCAACCGGTATCTCAGGATCGGTATTTCCCGGTTTCAATAAAAAACTCTAAAGAAAATATTTCAAAATTTAATAATAATAGTAAAAAAAATCAATGCCATAGTTTAATGAAATGTTACTAATCTGATTGAAGCTAATCGGAATGAGCGTGTGATTCAAAAGGTTCATCGCACTCGTGGTTGATCAATATGTATCTCAAGTACTGATTGGACAACACAATCTCAAATCATTGATCTTAATTACTGTCCATTGTTTGGATATGCGTGTTATTAGTTATAAACGAGACAAAAAAATAAGAATCTAGTCAAACTTTACTTAAAAAAGAAAAAATAATGTTCAGTGTAAAAACGAAAGATTTAAGCCAGTAACTTGATTATGACATATTCGCAAAAACTGGTGGTTCATTGACACACGACGATGATTGACCAATGACTTTGAAAAGTGTAATGTCAGCAAAGGCTGAGGGACGGAAAGTGGCTCTGCAAATAGGACGAAAAATCCCGTTAAGGACTTTGGCGACACAACATATAAACTTCGAAATTGCTCAGGCGCCAAGACTAAAGAGTGTACCAAAAAAAAGAGGGCCCTTGCGAGAAACAGGAAGCAAAAGACATAGTTTATCGCAATATTATAATTTCTTTTTTTTTTTATTTGGATTCCCAGTCGGACATTTGTCTCCGATCCCAGTGGAATCGCAAAGTCTTCGATTCCTTACCGATTCCATTTATCGGTTTGTCTCCGAAGTTGGACAAATTCAAATGTTTTCAATTATGTATCGAGTTAGCCTGAAATTTGAATTCATTTGAAAGTATCTGGCATTTGGCGGCGTATGTTGCTTAGAACATACAGTACATGGAATGAGCATATCCCGTTTATCACGGGCTCCAATATCTGGTGAATAAGTCGACAGTCAGCCTACTCAGTTGGCGTTTAATACTGACAAATGTTGACTGTTCTGTAGAATTGTGCATAAACAAATGTCAATTTTTGTCAAATTATCGACAATCAGCCTACTCAATTGGCGTTTCGATATTGACATAATGTTGACCACAATGTCGAATTGTGCATAAACAAACGTTGATTATTGTCAATATTTGAATTTCGTAAGTCTACTGAGTTAGCTGACTGTCGACTTAGTACCCAGATTTTGGAGCCACTGTTTCTATGGAGACATACAGGACAAGCTCATTCCATGGCTATATATTCAAAGGTATGTTGTCATATATGAAATATGGAATAAAGGAATATGTATGTTGTTGTATGTTTTTTTGTAAGCCATGAATACAATACGCCGTTAAATTAAAAGTGCCGTGAAATCAATCACGACACTTTTAGTTTCTGGACGAATTGTATATCAGGCTAGATTCAACCCATTTATACAGCCATCGATCCGAATTCGATCTGTGTCGATTCCTCGTTGGCTACAGTCATCGGTCCGGAATCGATTCCAGTCATCGATCCGGATTCGATTCCACGTTGACTACAGTCATCGATCCCAATTCGACCCCAGTATCGATTCTACGTCGACTCCAGTCATCGATTCTCCATCGACTACCGTCATCGATTCCGGATCGATTCCTGTCCTCATTTTCGGTATCGCAAAAGCGGCCATGCCCATACAAATATCTCCGACGTGTCTCCGATAAAGTCATCGATTCCTTAGTAGACAGTCATCGATCCAGGACCGGTCCAGTATCGATTCTCGTCCGACTGGGTACCTATATAACCCAGTCGGACAAGAATCGCCGCCGCTTTTACGATACCGAAAATGAGGACAGGAATCGATCCGGAATCGATGACGGTAGTCGATGGAGAATCGATGACTGGAGTCGATGTAGAATCGATACTGGGGTCGAATTGGGATCGATGACTGTAGTCAACGTGGAATCGAATCCGGATCGATGACTGGAATTGATTCCGGACCGATGACTGTAGCCAACGAGGAATCGACACAGATCGAATTCGGATCGATGGCTGTATAAATGGGTTGAATCTAGCCTGATATACAATTCGTTCAGAAATTAAAAGTGTCGTGATTGATTTCACGGCACTTTTAATTTAACGGCAGATTGTATTCATGGCTTACAAAAAAACATACATATTCCTTTATTCCATATCTGACAACATACGCTGCCAAATGCCAGATACTTTCAAATGAATTCAAATTTCAGGCTAACTCGATACATAATTGAAAACATTTGAATTTGTCCAGCTTCGGAGACAAACCGATGAATGGAATTGGTAAGGAATCGAAGACTTTGTGATTCCACTGGGATCGGAGACAAATGTCCGACTGGGTATATGATTCCAGTCCAGTAGTCCGGCGAGTGTGTTGTTGATTCGGTAACTATAGTGACAATGATTTCTGGGCGAGCTGGAATGAAAAAGTAGACCGACAATCCAGTCACTGGACTGGATTGCTGGACTGGATTGCTGGACTGGATTGCTGGATTGGATAGCTGTCCAGTGCCGGTTCACATTATTCCAGTAGCAATCCAGCGCTGGACTGGATTACTGGACTGGATTGGTTACTGGAATTATGTTAACCGGGCATAAAGCATACAAACTGATGAATATTAATCAAGTACAGAAAGAGCAATATACATCATCATCATCGTGGCGCGACAGCCCGACGTCGGGCCTTGGCCGCCTGGATCATAGTCCTCCAATTATCTCGGTCACGTGACCGCGTCCTCCAATTTTGGAAGCCCAGTAGCTGTACGGCGTCCACACCTACTGACTGAGCTCTCCCAACGAGATCTCGGTCGTCTAGGCATTCTCGCTCCGTCGACTCGTTCTGCATTCATTACTCTCTTAGGCATGCGATCATCGTCCATTCGTTGTACATGACCTGCCCATTGAAGTCGTTGTAGTTTGACGATTTTCGAGACTTGCAGCTCATCGTACATTTCATAAAACTCATGGTTGTACCGGATGCGCCATCCATCTCGATCGCAAACAGCCCCGAAAATTCGCCGTAGAACCTTACGTTCAAAAGTGTCTAGCATGTTTTCGGAGGCTTGAGTTAGGGTCCATGCTTCGCAGCCATAGCATAGCACTGTTCGTATAATGGTTTTGTACACGCGGAGCTTCGTGTTTCTGTGCACATGCTTCGATTTCATTATGGGGAGAACCGAGAAGAAAGTCTTATTAGCTAACTGTATCCGTCGCTTGATTTCGTCAGTTTCGTTGGCGTCCCTTGACAAGTTGCAACCCAGGTAAATGAAGCTGTTCACGAACTCGATGTTGAGGTCCCCCACATTGATGCTCGGTTGTGCAGGTGTCCTTGTCACCGATTACATTATTTTAGTTTTACCCTCGTTAATACGTAATCCAACTTCTTTTGCAGCAGTATCGAGCGTATGCAGAAGTTCTTCTGCGTCAGCCAATCTTCGGGACATGATGTTGATGTCGTCGGCGTACGCTGCTAATTGTGTCGTCTTGATGAGTAGCGTATTGCTGTTGTCCATATTCATAGCCCGAATAGCGTATTCCAGCGCTAGGTTGAAGGTTGGTACCAGCCCAGTGCCCTGTTTCAGACCAGCGGGTGTTTCAAATAGATCAGTAAATCTATTCTGTATCCTGAATTGTGAGACGGAGTTGGTCATCGTCATCTTAGTCAGTCGCACTAATTTGGCCGGTATACCAAATTGCAGCATGATGTTGTACAGTACTCCACGATCGAAACTGTCGTATGCCTGCTTGAAGTCGACAAAGATTTGGTATACGTTTACGTTGTATTCCCAGCACTTCTGGAGTATCAGTTTGACTGAGAAGAGCTGATCGGTTGTGGAGCGACCAGGTCTGAAACCGCTTTGATTCAAACATCATGAATAAGAATTATTCATTATAAAGTTTTATATAATATTAGAGAAAAAAAAAAACACAAATTTAAAGAAAAAAACAATGAGGGGTTTAAATTAATGCTGAGCAACTGGTTGAGAGGAAAAAAATTATGGCTGAAAACGTTCGACCGGTTTGATCATTCTTTCATATCTGGAGATTTTCGGCTGAGTATTTCCTTGGTTCTCGTTGTTTTTATGAAAAGTGGGTATCGAAAATGTTTAATCTTCACCCGAACTCTCATGTTGTTGTTGTGGTAGCGGTGCTTCGAATACTGCAGTTGTTCTTGCATCGAGGGGGTTTGGCAGCTCTTGGCCGTTGAAAAACGGGTCGTTCCGGTACGAAGAACCGGCTGCTGAGGAACGCCCGAACTCTCATCTTGGCCACCAGCTGGTCTCACCGTGGGTGGAACTATGTTTTTCTCTGCGCTCTTTTGTGGTGAAACAGCCGATGATTTTCGATTGACGTTCGATTGCGTGTTCGCTGGATACTAATTTTCGACGCTGGCACCTAATTCGTCACGAATCGGGGAGCTCGATTGGAGGCTCCGGATTCCTCATCACGACTTCTGCAGGAGTTGTAGAGATGTAGATGAGTTTATCACTGGCCGGCCTTGGCGGGCAGGAAAAGCAAATTTTTGAGCTTCTGAGTCTTTGATGATCTGCATGATCTTAGGAATATGACCGCCGCCACAACGGACCTAACAGCGGTCTAAAAGGGCCGTGATGCATCATGGCAGCCCCTGCCCCTAACCCAGCATATGACTACAGATTTTTCATCAGATTTTTTCACAAGATTATCCTCCGTTTTCCCTCAATATTCTTGTCCATTCTTCCTGCCGGAGTTTCGTCAGTTAAACTCATTTTGAATGGACTGTGAATGTGACCTTATTATCCGTTATTTCTGTGGGAAAATCTTCGTCAGAGTAGGTTCCATTAAGGTCATTCGTTACTTCGCACGCCCGATTTTTTTTCCGGCTTTTCTTTATGGCTTCCTGAACTGAACCTACTTCGTATCTGCGTAGAATTGTCATTTCAAGAGCCAAATCAACAGACAGTTGTAGCCATCATGAATATGAAAAAAGTAAATAATTAGTTACCATAATGTGATTCTCGTTCTACCGTTCTTGTGATGACGGTATACCTTCCCAGATTGAACCACTTCAGCACGGACGTGACGTGGGTTGTCCATCAATTTTTTATCGAAACTTCAACCGCCGCTGTTCTGCTGAAATAAGTAGTCTAATTGCCTAAGTTGCATTTCCTGTACGCAACACCAGGCAGTCAAGTCGTGCCCACCATCTTACCATCGAAACTAGTGTCAGTCAAACCGCAGAATTTTATGACTCTTTCGTATGCAGAACAACTCGAATGTGGAACACTTTACCATCATCTGCTTTCCCCTGCAGTTACGTTCTACCGAAATTTAAACAAAATGCTCACCAATCCAGCACAACCCATTCCTTCCACATTACCTTAATTTTCCTCACCTACTAGAGCTATGCAATTGCATTAAAGGGTATCCCTTAAGCTTTGGTGTTAACATAAAAAAAACTGAGCATTTATTTTTTCCCTTTTTTAGGGTTTTGTAGTAAAAACAAAACCCTTATGAAATCGGTCAAATGTCTGTCTGTCCGTCTGTACATGAAATATCTCACGAACGGCTGAAGCTAATATGAAATTTTGTGAGAATATGTAGAATTATTACAAAGCGTATCCTGAGCGATTCGTTGTAATAGGTTGAGTTTAAGGGGAGGTTCCCATAGAGGGGAAATGGTGGTCAAATTTTTTTTTCACCTAGTATAGGCAAGTGGGGTATCATGAGAAAGGTAACACCGAGTACATTCCATTTCTGGTATTTTCGTCAAATTTTAAAAGAGGGGAAAACAGGTAGAGGGGAAAATATGTGACCCGAGTTTGCCCCCCACATACAGGCGAAATTAAGGTAAACAAATTTTTTCCACTGGCATAGGCAAGTGAGGTGTCGTGAGAAAGTAATGTTGAGTACATTGCATTTTTTGCATTTTATTGCAATTTGTAGAAAGGGGAACAGTGGGGGAGGAGAAAATATTATTTCGGCGATATTTATATACCAGGAGGCGATATTTATAAACCAAAATAAGCGCTTGCTACAAAACCCTCGGATTGCGGGCGAAGCCCTCTATATTCCGGTTTCATTTTGACATGGATATGTCTTATAGCTGGGGGTCATCCTAAAAATCTGTCCGTCACACGAAATGTCTGTTTTTCTACTCGGGGGTCAGAAGAGGAAACAAGCCCATTGAAAATTTTTCTTTTCTGGTTGTGCATGTCGTTTGAGTGAAGTGGTCATTGTACATGGCTGTTGCTTGTAGATCCGCGCGGGCGGTGCGCTTGCGGGGATCCTGTTTGTACATGTTGGGATGTCGATTTGATAGCGATAAAGGTTGACGTTGTGGACGGCAAGAAATAACATAGTGTACGGGTGAACGGGCGGACTTTCAATGACCTTCAATTTCCGCCAATTCCCATTCATCATTTAATAAAATAGCCCGTGTTGTACTATCTGAATCACTAGGATCCCAGAAAAGGTAGCAAGTAGTCAGTTCGACTAACATTTGGACATGCGCAGACGCAATTTGAGAGTGTGTACATTACATAGTTCCCGCCCCCCGAAGATAGAGAGCGAGAGCCATCGCGAATAAAGTTCATTCTATCCAAATGGTTGTGCATTTGCAATGGCGGCGATTTGAGGTCTGACTGGCCCACAATGTGGTGGTGGTGTGACCACACATGCAATAAACATTTCATAAAACAAAATGGCGGATTCGTACTGAGCGAGTTAAAATCTCCCAAGCCCCGAAATAGAGAAATATTCGTCGCAGGATGTTATAGTTCCGGGCAGCTCATCGTGACATGATGTACAGTCAGAGGTCTGCAGAAGATCAAATGCACCCCCCCCCCCCCCCCCCTTCTGCAAAAATTCCAAATTTTTTCTTGTGCATTCTCTTTGTGCGTGTGTTGGAATGTTTTGTTTACTTTTGTTAGTTTCCCTTTGTGTTTGCCGGACACAATCGCATAGAGTCGCACGCGTTACTTGAGAAACGGATTGTGTGTGCTGGACCCGGACTGTTGATTAAAGGGGCGGGATGAGGCGGATAGTGTGGGAGCGATTTTGCAGTAGATACACAAACACAATACACGTCCGATTGGGAAAAGATGGTGGGAAGCGTGATTGCGATTAGCAGAAACGTACTCAGAGAAATGTCGATAGGCTGCAGTCTGCAAACTGTACCGAACGGGTAGATAGAACATGTAGATGGAACAGGGTGCACGAGAGGAGGTGAATATTGCACACACGCGATGCAAACGAAAACGAAACCATCCCGCGAGAGAAAGGAGCCCAAGCGGACAGGACAAAGCGAAGCAGAATTTATGACGAGTATCCACACTGCCACCAGATACATGGGTACATGGATATGTCTTATGCCTACCGAAAGCGTGGGACGTGTTTTTACGAATGATTTCATCCAGTATAACTATACTGGGATCTTTATAAAACTTACGTCGATATCTTCAACACAACAGGTTCCACGCAGTCGGTAGTCATAGACATATCCATGTTCCGATGTATCTGCATGCAGTGTAGATACTTTGTATCATTTCTTTTGAATAAATACCGCACAGCAGATTGGAGACTTTTTCGACCACGATTACCGAAGTCGAAAGTCGACCCAGACAGAAAACCAATAATTACATACAATGGGAATTCATTCGTAGTACACATAATTCAGCTGACATTAAATACAAACCACAACTTTTCTTCGAAAAGCAATGGCAACGTTTTTTTTTCTTCTGGCACACTATAGTACACAGGTGCGTATTTCCGAGTTTCATTAATAACTCGTAGAGCTCGAGACGAGATTCCTAATGATTCAATCAATTCATCCAAATTTTTGCTTTAAATACGAATAACACCCCGCAAGCTGAATTTTCGATAGTTAAATCTGTAGTCGTCGGAAGGTTGTGTACATTCCATTTCTGGTGTTTTTTCTTTGTTTTCTACTTTTTTTCAAAGAAATAATAGCGGAGTAGAGGGTGAGATGAGTGAAATTTTCTTGTTGCCTCCTACTTTGTTCGAGTCTTCGAAAGTATAGTACCCCTTGTGCCACCCAAGAGTGAATTTTTAATCGTTTCAGCTATAGTCAACGGAGAGTAATAAACGAGGTTGCGTCAAAAAATATGGAGCGGAAGAATCTTAAAAAGGATTAAAGAAAATTTGGATCTTTTTATGTTTTCGTAGGACACCTTTACGTTCAATATTTTTCGACGCTCCGTCCTCCGACCACCATAGATTAAACCATCAAAAAATCAGCCTTGGGGGGAATCAGTCGTATTTAAAACCCTGAGGCCTGGACTATATGTCAAATACAAAATGCAACATTACTTTTTCTTTTTTTTTAACCAGGTTTCAACCAATTGTACCAAAGATAAAACCACACATGATATCATGAAAAATGCCGACTAAGCGTACAGCACCCTAAAGCATGCTTTTGATCACGATCCATTCCTAAAAAAGACATAGCAAATGTGTGCAATGAGAAATCATTTGCGTTATATTTTTGTCGGCATGATTTTCGCAAAGACAACTCCAGTCAGTAACGTGTGAGATCAAGATATTCGTAACCACCGTAAATATTTGTTTGTGTTCATTAAACCGCACACACTTGTTCGTCTCAACCAGTATCCTCCGTGGACCACCGCAGCGGTATGGTCCAGCGAAAGTGATTTTCAGATAGCAAACTTTTTTCTCTTTGCTTCTTCAATTTTTTTTTTATATCTTGACCATTGACAAGTAACCATAATCTCACTTACGGACTTGTTAAAGTGGACATTGAGTACTCCGTAAGTAACTAATCTTGGGTGCTTGAAATGGATTTCTCGCCACGGGGCGGAGATTTTGTTTATCATTTTCTTTTTCTTGTACAGAATTTAAGCGCCTGATGTCCATGTGATGGCTCAGTTTTTTTGTCATGTACCATCCAAAGATGCAAAAACGATATTTTCAACTTAATCAATTGGATGGGCTTTTCTGTATCTTTTTCTTCTTCGTCTATAACTTAAACATCCGCTTATTTACGATCAATGATCTTGAAATGATTATTTCCTGTGTGTCTGATTTTATATTTAATGTAATGTAATTTCGCATTTATCATTTGCGCAAAGTGGATTGGGTATGGATTGATATGGAGTCGCGATAGTCTATGATGATGGCTGGGCTGATGTTGATAATGATGGGACAAGAAGACTCGACGGATTCCGCATAAACTTTCACTGGTCTTCGTCCGGAATGGAAGAAATTGTAATTTTGTAATTGAAAGGGAAATGAAAGAGCTGAGTACGTTTGCTGAAACATTGACTATATTGATTAAGATTAAGTGGTAATTCTGGGTTTTCTCTAGGGCCGGAAAAGCTAGTATGTAATCAAACATAGATGAGAAAGCAAACTATTTGTCTTTTTTTTTTATCAATGTGAACTAATATGAAATATGAAAGGAAATGGAGTCCATGGGCTAAGTGGATGATTTCAATTTAAATATATTTGCTTGTTGAAAAATTGTCTTTAGGAATTGAATTGATAGGCGGTTCTTTTCCGATTTTATCTACCATCGTTTCACTCTAATGTCTTCTACTATGCTGCCTTAATCCTTGAAGGGTATAGCGCATTAACTACACCTACTTGCGATAGCGTACGGTTTACGGCAACTAAACGCACAAGTCTTTTTGATAAACGGGGGACTTACTTGTCGGGCTATGAGATGACCCTAAATGCTTACGGCCTATCAGCTTGACATCATGCAGTCTGAAGACCATGGAGAAGATCCTCGACGCTCACATCAGGACCTCGCTTCTCATGACAAAGCAGCTTCACCCCAGACAGGCTGCCGCCTATCAACCCAGAAAATCATCCGAAAATGCTTTCCATTAATCTCATTCTCCCTATTCCCACGAAGTAGAAAAATCATCGTTTTTGTGATATATTGCTTCAAATTGCGAGCAAACTACTAATCACTACTACAGCCAGTCACTTGGGCTGTTCGCAGGGCTCGTATCGGTTCGTTTCAGGCACCGATGATCAGACGACGACGATCATGCCCACAGGCGATCTATGCGACTTTTTCATTCGCTTATTTCGCACACTTAAATATACGGCGATAAAAAACAACTGACATACGTCAATCACGTGGCAGACGACGGATTTTCATGAAACGCAAACGTATGTTTACCGCACTCATCCGTCTACGTGTAATCGATTTTTAAGCACATCACGAGCACCCGTTCAATGACGTAGACATATCGTTATCGCGGCAGCGGGGAACCACACAGTGTAGTTCGCCTTAAAGTCGCGGCCTCACCTTTGCCAGTTCAATTTATAGAATGAAGCCCGCCGCACAGATGGTCGTGCGATCACAAAACAAATTCACGCGTACACGCTCTCGAACTAGAAAAATCACAACTTCGCCCTTTTCACAGAGGGCAATGGAAAGGATGCGTCAGTCAATAGGAGAACTTTCGCGAAACTCTCGCCATATGCAGGAATAGCCGCGTTCTCTCATGCACACCCGTGCTCTGTGGCGTATCAAACTCGACTTCTCTTTTCTCACTCGTTCTACTTTGTCGTTTCCCCATTCCTCCACATTCTCCCGCCAAAAATTTGCTTCAGCAATCCTATGGTTTTCACATCCCTGAATTTGTTGACAGCGGTATTTTTATAGCAGCCAATTCTAACCCATAAATGCTACTTTTGAATTTGTGACGACTTTTAACAAATGTAAATGATTTGAAATAAAATAAAATCAAATACATTTGTGAAAAATACAAGTGTGTGTCCTGCTCTGCCTCACAGTGATAGATTCATTCCGCCCCGAGAATGGAAAAAGTGCTGCCTAAGTGCCGATACACATGAACGTCCAAATGACGCCGGACGCCGCGTCACTTTCAATCGGATAGGATGAAATACATTGCGGGTAATGAAGCGATGCAAAAGGGATAGCTTTCGGTGTCACTTTGCTGTCGCGATAGCTATTGGGATGCCGCAGGTTTTTGCTCCTATCTGCGGGAGTTCACGCGTCCGCAAACTAATTTTTATTAAGCCGGGCCACATACAGAAGATTCAAGAGCATTATTTTCGACTTAAACGTCAAAACTAGGAAAGATGCCGAACGACTCACAAACCAACAGCACGAACGGAGGCATTAACGCCTTAAAGCCGCCTAAATTATTGATAGTCGATGAAAACGTGTATATCAAGAATGGAGACAATGGAAAAGACACTACGAGTGGTATTGGTTAGCTTCGGGTATTAAAGAAAAATCGCCAGAAATGCAAGCAGCTTCGTTTCTTTGTACAAATTGTACGGATGCCCTTCGAGTGTTTGACACGTTCAAGCTAACGGATGATGAAGTCAAAGATGTAAGCATCGTCATTGCAAAAATGTATACAACATTCACCAAGGCGACGAATCTGACATATGAACGTTACAAATTCAGCCAGCTGCAGCAAGCCGAAGGAGAATTTATTGAAGAATTCGTGACGAAAATCAAAACTCAAGCAAAACTAGACTTGTACAGACCTAGTGGTGATACCAAAAGTACCAATTGGCAACGACCAAATGCATTAAAAGTTAGTTTCCTATATGCCCAGTGTATAGGGGAGGTTGGCGATCATTCAGAAGGATCTTGACCATTTTCAAAATCGACTAACTAACCCACACTACAAATATTTGTCGAATTTTTCAAGTCGCTAGCTTCATTTTATCGAAAGTTATCCGATATTTGAAGTCTCACATGTAGGGGAGGTAGCGGTTTTCTTTGTCGGATCTTGTGCATTTTCAACAAAAAACCAACTACATCCTAGTACAAACATTTGACCAAAATTTAAAGTCACTAGCTTCATTTGTAGGGGAAGTAGGGGTTTCGTTCGTAGGATTTTACGTATTTTCAATATTGGCCAACTGGATCCTAATACAAACATTTGACCCAAATTCCAGGTCACTTGCTCCATTTTATCGAAAGTTATCTCTTATTATAAGTTTCATTTGTAGGGGAGGTAGGAGTTCCTTGGGTCGGATTTGGCTCATCTTTCAAACCAACTAACTAAATCTCACTTCAAACATTTGACCAAAATTTCAAATTGCTGGCTTCATTCTATCAGACGTTATTGCTTATTTGGAGTTCCATTTGTAGGGGAGGTAGGGATTCCTTAGGTCGGATCTTGCCCATTGCCCAATGCGAACTAACTAGATCTTACTATTAACATTCCGTCAAATTTTCAACTCGCTAGTGTCATTCACTCTAACGACCTCCTGTTCATTACTGGCCAGGACAGGATAGGCACCTCTATAAAAAGGCGAAAGTGGCAATGGATAGGTCACACACTCCGAAAGGAGCCGGAAAACATTGCTAAACAGGCCCTCGATTGGAATCCACAGGGAACCGATGCAAGTCGCCGCGTTGGACGACCTAGAAACACCTGGAGAAGATCAGTTGAGGTCGAGGGTAAGTCATTAGGCAAATCGTGGAGACAGTTGAATGCGGTGGCGGCGAACAGGACGAGGTGGAAAGTCGGCATGGTTAATGTCCTATGCCCCACAAGGGGTTGACAGGATCCAGAGAGAGAGTGCCATTCTATCGAAAGTTATCATAATTAAATGGATATTTAATTTTTTTTAAGTTTGTAGGGGAGGTAGGCGTTCCTTTGCCCGAAATGCGTAAACCTTGCCCATGCCATCGCTGAATATTCACATATAATGTGATGAGTGGTCTCGACGTCCTCCAAACAAAGATGATATTCGGTCTCTTTAGCAAAAGCGCTACAACGAATGGAAATCGTAAATGATACGATGAGCTCCCGTTTCACTTCAGAGGCCGCTCAGAAAAACAATCTTCAACATTGAACATGGACAAAAACTCTAGCATACCTCCGTCACTGCAGAATAATTCCAATACATCATAAATATCGCAAAACACACTTTAACCACGGAAGTGTGTCACTTAAGATCCTTTCTTGGTGGATAGGTTCCATGCTTTAAAGAGTGGAGTGCTCACAAAAGGATGTTTAAACTGGGTTGGTGGTCGCGTCGGCATGTTCTGAAATTAAACGACTAACGACAAGGACAGCCTCGAACACTCCCTCCCACCCAATTTGTTGATACGACAACAGGCGAGCATTTGTCTAATTGGCAGATTCGTGTCTTTTGTTGCAAACCATAGAATCAAACCGTTTGAGTTGGAAGTTTCGAGAATCACCAAACTACAACGTCTCCAATGGGCAGGACATGTACAACAAATGAGCAATGATCGAATGCAATACTGGAAGGACGCATCGACGAAGCAAGGCTACGAAGAAGAACAAAAGCTCGTTGGGAAGACTCAGTAGATGCTGATGCCGAACAACTACTGGGCTTTCAAAATTGATGGAAATAATTGGAGGACAACGATCCAGGCGGGCAAACCCCTACGTCTGGTTGTAGCACCACGATGATGATGATGAAACTGAATTAAATGACGCAAAAAGTTTAGGCGAGGTCCGGTCAATGTCCGTTTTAGCTTCAGAGGTGTTCATTACTTCGCCTTGTGCTCCATTCAAGTTCATTTATCATTTCATTTCTAATTCCATCGAGATAAAAATCATTCATCATCATCTTTTCGAGAAAGTCATACTACACTTCTTCCAGCTAGTGCAATCCACCTTGACTTTTATCAGCAACCCACACGGGGAAATTGAATCTGCAATGATTATTGACAGAAAGCACTAAATGGAATAGTAAATAAAACTGTGGTAATTCAATTCATCATCTCAGCAGAAGATCACCAATAACCGCACTGGAGCACTGTTAAACTGTCGGTTGCAGAGCGGGCGTGTAAACAAAAGCGAGGCTCGGTTAAGAGCGAAAGTTATACATCATGCACTTTGCAAAAGTCCGCAAAGGTCTCACGATTGTGACGATATGATCAAAATAGATATATTCATAATGCCTTTGAGTCATTCATCCCATGCCGGTAACCAAATCCAAAATAATGGTTAGTTACGGCTTCTCTTAGGAGTAATCTGTTGAGCCGCGGGTGATTGTGCCGGCTCAGTTACTCTCTGTCTGAATCTGCATCTGATTTTTGTTCCGCGAATACAAAGAAAAAATCGATATCCATCTATAATATGTCAACGATATGTCGTAATATATGGCTTCGAAAAATGTCAGCTTTTGATGGAAAAATATATAGTAAAATAGGAAGCCTTAGGACAGGTTAATTGAAAATACGATGCAATGATCGGGATGGAAATCGATGACAAAAATGTGATTTCATGATGATTGTTCAATTTAATTGGAACTGAAAAGTAAGAGTAAAAGTAGATTATAGATTTCAATTTACTGAGTTGATTGTATTCACCCCGTCTTTTGTTGAAACATTCACAATTTCATTGTATCAATATATAGGTTAGTTAAAATCAGGTTACTCGCCTAACTCTTTCCTTTCTGTGAAAGATTTCGTGGAAGGTTTGGTACTTGAACTCACCTGAAAGGAGAAAAAAGAATAATATTGTTAAAAAAATGAATTGGGATACTTTGTGATGTTTCGGATTTAAGCAAGTATTTTAAATATAGGCGGGAAGATGGCTCAGTGGATGCGGGCACCTAACACCCCTTGGGCTTTCGAAAGTGGATTTCGCCATTTTTGCACTGAGACAAATGGACTAAAACTATCCAGACGGACGGTTGTAGCGCAACCATGATGATAATAATTCTAATTGTAAAGGATATTGAAAACCAGATCCCTTGTCTCATGTCTTTTTATAAGCTTAGAACTAACGACACTCTCAACAATTACACCAGATATTCGCACCATCCATCAAATCGGAATTGAATTCAATTCACCGATCGGGAAGCAACCATTGAACGTGACCAATTAATCTCGTTCAGGCTGAAATATTATGACGAACTCTTCCATTCACATAACTTCCGCATATAATCGTGAATCTGCCCATTTGAGTGAATGTGCATATGCATCGTCTACAGTACATTGAACATACTTACAAAATTAATAATAACTACAATCCAAACAAGTGCCAATGCACAAGACAAGATTTATACTACACCATATCGACATACATAACTACCACTATCTTTGAAGAAAACTCCAGAATAAGAAAAGATGGAGATGGTTCACATGCTTTCACATAAACGGAAGATTTAAAATGCTCATCATCACCATCTTGTGGCGTTGTTCGTGCTTGTTTTATTGTTAGCAACAGCACGCCTCGTGTGCTGAAATTCGCCTCCTTTGATTTTCCACCGATTTAATCGATTTTTCACCGTAATCGTTATTATGCGAGTACAAGCCCCGTGCAGATGAGCTCGAGCCTATATGCACACCTATGTAATAATAATGTAAGAGGCCTATTAAGCTGCCAGAGACCACGGTGTATTGATGGGCTACACGGTTCATGGATTTTCGTTTTTTGTTTCCTGGATGGTTCATCAGGAAGAAATGATTATCGAGCAATTAGCATAAATCTAGAAGACGAAATATGATAATTGTGCGAACGATAGATGATGGAAGAGGGAGAAATATTATGGTCGGTAGAAAATACGGAATAAATTTGAGATGGATAAAGTTAAAAGACGTGAGCCTTGAAAGGGATTTCTAGTGATTTGAAGTGGTTCTGTGGAAAATCGACTAAAAATGACTCTAATTTCGGGATAAGTTTGTATCTTTTCTCTCGAAAACTAAATTTTTGGAGTCATTTAAAAAAAAGAGGCCCCTAAATTGAATTGGATTTCCCAGAGTGGATCTCCGCTTTAGGTAGTGCGAAAATACTTTGAATTTCCTCGTTCAGTGGTACGTACGAACAGATGCTAATTGTTTTGACCCCTGGGGGCCATGGGCGCGTCAATACCTTTTGCGTAACTGTGCCTTGTTGACGTTCTGGAGAGTGCAGTTGTTTGCATTCCCCTCCTATCCAAGCCGCCGTTAAAGAATGAGCTTGAAGCGTTATGGGAGTTCTAAAAATACCCATAGACAGTTTTTAATAATGCACTTCGGTGATCGAGCCCATGTCTAGATGCAACATCGTAGTGACCGAGACTTCACGGTTACCTTGTGCGAATTCCCTCTTTCGGTGGTACGAACGGACGGATGCCGCTACAAGAGAAGAGACGCATTCCGGTCATGCGTAGCTGTTGGCAAAGCGGGCGCCGTCCACTTGTGCGCAACTGCTGCAATGGAGCGTCGTACGGTTGTGCATCGATGTCGGCAACGGGGCGCTATACGATTGTGCCTAGCTGTCGCAATGGAAAGCTGCGCCGTACGATTGTACTTAGCTGTCGGCAATGGTGCGCCGTCCACTTGAGCTTTGCCCGATATAACCTATAAATATAACTCCGCCGAAATCCTACTTCTTGCTTCGAAAGCAAAAGTAATGCTTCACCTTATGGGTTTTTTTCTGGCAGGCGACTCTCTTGGACGCAGGAGGTCCGCACTTCACGACGGTTCTTTAGGAAAAGAACAAGCGGTAGAAGAACGCTTAGACCCCATACCGGGAAAATGACAAATCTCAGCCGAGAGGGAAATTGCTGGAAAATTCCTTTTCCGAACTCTACCTCGAACCACATTTGGCAACGTTGCACTGAGGATATTAGATTTTCCCCATAATTTCAAATGTGATTTTGACACTACCTTATTGTAAACAAGTAAATTGTTATGGACTCGAAACCAGCGATGTTGCGGGCGCTGGCCCGCGACAAAAGGGTAACGATTTCGCAAGGCATGCAAAGTCAAACGTCCCGACGCCTTCGAGGAGCAGAAGGATGTTGAAGATAACATTTGACAAGTAACATTTTGTGCTTTTTTCCAAGCCTTGAGGTGTATCCGTTTTCCGGTTTGGAGAGCTGTCAAAACAAAAAGAATTCAGTTCCCCGATTTGAAAACGAAAACGATACCTTCAGATTAAAGCAGTCTGCGAATATATGTCACCATTGTAGCTGTTTGTAGTTGTTGAAGGGTCTGTGGGGGGTTTGAACCAGACCTTATTTTCCTTCTGAGCATGTTCCAGACATGTTATATAGCATTCATGACTGGGCTTCTTGCTGGCCACTCCAGTTTTGAAATTTCAACCTCCATAACGTAAAGGCGTTATCGTGCATTTCTCGCCGCCGATGAATTCAACGTTAGGTTGGACATAATTTTCAAGGATCTCTTCAACATATTGCACTGAAATTAGACGCCCTTCAACAATTGCTATCTCTGTACGTGCATTTGTTCTTATGTCTTCCAAAATCACGTCAGATCTACCAAGAAAATTGACGATTTGCCTACTAGTGTTAGGTAGAAAGCACACCCCACGACTTCTCCATACACGTTTTATCGACTATCTGGAGCTTTTAAGTCAACTCTGCATTAATCGGTCCAAAGAACTTTACTCCACTACTCGCATCTTCCAATTAGCATGTAGGCGAGCCAGCCGAAGTCGAGCTACGCGATGATGTCGGAGCAGTTCCGGACTTTCGACTGGTTTTCGAGCATAAATTGTTAGATTGTAAAGTAGGCGTTGAACCCCGTAGGGTTCAGAGTGCAGAGGCTGGATGGCCCAATGTGCAGTAACCCTGGGTCTGTTAAGACTGTATAATGAACCACCTGTAATGGGCCATATCCTGGTAGTGCTGCTTCCACCAGCAGATCAATGTCAGCACCTGATGAGTCGGTGGTACGAAACCAGAGGCCGAGGGTCATTTTACACCTGGACCCCGATGCAAGCGCGAGGGCAAGTGAGCAGTCCGCCAACTATTCCATCCTTATCGCCTAATTTTTTTTATTCCCCATTTTTACCTCCTCTGTTTGTGTTGTCTTCTTCAGGTCTATGAATTTTTGTTAATAGGTAAAATAGAGAGGCAACGAGCTGCGGAAACCCCGCCCACGTCTCCCGAACTGAGCTACGGCAAGCATAGCTTAGCTCGTTCGCCAGATGGCACGGCCCGACCTTCATGGTCCTTAGGCTCCGTCCCAACGGGCATGTCCGGATGCCCACTTTATCATCCATCACACCTGTCGATCAAGTTTGATCGAGCTTCGAGTATGCAAGTCTCGTTCCTCCACATTCTTCTCCCAACGGCGCCCTAACTTTCACTTACTTTTCTCGCTCCAGTATGATGGTATTGTTACGATGCATATATGGTAGGATTGTACTACCTAAAGCGGATATCAACTCTTGGATCACCCACAAGTAGATTTCCGCTTTAGGCAGTACAAAACTGCCGTGTATATATTGTTGGAGTGTCATACCGTCAGATGAAATAATTTCTTTTTAACGTTATTTCGCTTTTGCAAATGAAAGCTAGCTATTTGCAAAGTTGTTGTACCCAGATCGAGCGTTCATTTTTTGTGCAATTCTGAGGGTTGTGATCCGTTAAGCGCGGAGCAAGCGTAGCGAGCCGAACCCACACAAGAGACTGTTGATTAACAATAGTGTCTGCATTGGTGGGTTCTTGGAACATTTTAGCGCCAATTTTGAGGATAATTACAATGCGGAATAGTGTTTTGTGTGGGATCCACTTAAGGGATCACAACCCTCCGTATCAAACAAACATGAACGCACGCTTCGTTCGCGCTGGCTCCATCGTCAGTTGATATTATTCCACTGAGGTTATTGCATTATTGGAACCATCCTACAAAGCCCCACTTCAATGTTAAATATCAATATATTTTATTTTATGAAGTACAATTTTGGGGCTATTGTTTTGGGTCTTTTTTCATGTCCCCGAAATAGGGGCGAGTTTTAATTTTTCTTTTTTTGGGACAAAATTCATCTTTTTTGAGGTGTTTGTTCATTTTAAATAAGGGGAATTATTCATAATGAACAATCATCCCAAAAATGGGGAAGCATTTATCATTTTTTTGGGGCGATAGTTCATTGGGGCAACAGTTCTCGGAGCCGTAATTCGCCTAGTTTTTTTGAATTTTCTCTTAAAGTTTCGCAAAATAATGTCCCAAATTATGGTTAATTTCTCATAACGTTCAATCATCCCGAAACTCATTCATTTTCCTTTCGGGGCGATTTTTTCTGTGGCGATAATTCGTAGAATCTTTTGAATCATCTTCCGGGCTTGGACAAGATTTTGAGATTTCGAGGAAGAGTTAGGATCAGGTTCCAAAATTCCATTTGGGCGATTATACTTTGGCGGAAACCACTCCGAAAGTATGGTTGATCATTAATCCGAGTCTTTAAGTTGTGCGTTATTTCTAAAATTTATTGTAGGCACAGCGGAACCATAAGGTGTTCCTATGTTAATTTTCATTTTGCTTTCCTTGTTTCCAACCATAACGTAACAACTTTTACTTTCAACACTTAAATTTATCTATCAATGAATCTAACATTTTTTTTACAATTACATATCTCTTAAATTCTTATTAAATACCATTCATAATCTGATTATATCTTTTCAGTTCAAAAGGAGTAATTTTCTTACAAAAATTTATTGACGCGTAAAAATGACTGCACACGTAATACACTTAACTGGAAAAAAAACAACTCTTACTATCAAATAGGGATTTAACGCTATTCACATGTCATGTGTTTGTGTAAAATTCACAGAAATTTTTGACAGTCTACCAATTTTTCAAAACTTGCTGCGCTAATGATCATGCGAGTAATAATCTTGTAATCGGTTAAGTACTCGTATCTTGCTGTATGAGTAGCTTTTCGTTCCGCTAAGCTTAATAGATATATCAGAGCGGACAACCGGACATGGTTATATGTAACAGTGACAGCAGGCAGTAGGGCAGGTGATAGGCCGAAAAATAGTCGGATCAAGCGGACAACATTTATCCAATGCAGAGAGTGCAGACTGCAGATCGGATAAGCCATATAGATGCTCAGTAGGCAAGTTTAGTGTACCATCGATTGGAGCCGTGAAAGATTTAATTGATTTCATGCGGCCTTTCCGTTTTTCTTGCTCTACGGTCCGAGAGTATGTATTTTATTGGACAGGTATGACCACAATTTTTTTTTTCGATATTTAATGTTAAGTAACTTGAGGCTGATTAATTTTTCAGTCAGCCTTTTTCAGATTTTACAGATTACATGGGTGCTAGTGCATGTGCAAAAAAAAATTATGTACTATATGTAGCTGTTTCGATAATGCACTCACGTTTTTGGTGAAGAGAATGAAGTAGAGGAAAACATATCGTGGCGCCATGCATTATTATGGGTATAGAAGACCCCCCCTGTAGATTGAAGAGTATCCATATATTTGCATGGTATGGCAAGACGAGCACTGTTTGCCGAAGGTCGTATTGAAATTTCACTATAGGCTTAATGTAAAATAAAACAATGAAAAAACCTTTTCTTATCGCGTTTTTTCTTCATTTTTTTTATTTTATGCCCAAGTTTAACTCTAAATCAAATTAACTTCACGCCAACAGCGATGGAATATGTCAAATGATGAAATGAGGTGATTTATTGGACCGTGACTTGATGATGTTTCGCCATTGAAAAATTTTATTAGTGCTTTGTAACAATTCAGTCATGTAATTAAAAGATTTTTTTTTTGTTAAATATTTGATATTTAGCACTTTATAGTCATCTACGTCTTCAGCGACTGATACGTGGTATATTAGCGAAGATAAGTTCGAGACGTCATATTAGCATATAAAATGGTCTCCCCAAAAACAATCCTACTAAAATCAAAGTGAACAATCACCCGAAACTTTCATTTTATATGAACTTGGACTCCAATTTTATTACGAAGAATTATCCGCAAGTTTTGCGACACAATACGTTGGGATAAAAATTCACTTCAGTTGGGACAAAGTTTCTAAACAAATTATATTCCCGTTAGAGAAAAATCGCCCAAGACATTGATACCCATAAAGAAAAGATCCAAAATTAAAATTCCATTTTCAAAATCCATATATTTTTATAGGGAAAAATGTGCCAGTTCGAGACAAGTACACACGGTAGGCCCGTGCAGTCTAAAGCGGAAATGAATCAAAGGGTGGGCTTAGAGTAAATCACCGCTTTAGGCAGTATGAGCTTAAAAGAATGTGTTCTATGAATTTCGTACTTGGGGATTGAGTGCCTACTGATTTTGTGTTAATAGCTTTTTAAAATTTTAGAGATTTTGTGTTAGCCGCGAGTTGCTCTGTGAAGATGTCCAGAGAGAGCAAATGCAATAGTGCGCCCAAGGCAGCAGGAGAGTATGTGTCCGTATACCAGGCAGAGATGCTTGGCTTGTTGCATGCGTTGGACCACCTGCTTGAAGGTCAGGTGGGGGGGAAGAAAATCCTTATTGCACTGGACAACCAATCGGTGATCAGATGCATGCAGCAGACGAACAAAAACCCTAAACTGGTACTAGAGTGTGTCCGGTAGCTCAACACGTGTGTCTCAGAAAATGAGACACACGCTGATGTGGGTAAAAGGACACATAGGTACAACAGGAAATGAGGCGGCGGATGCCCTAGCAAAACAGGGATCTGCGGCAACTTTCATTGGCCCAGAACCCAGAGTTGCTCTGGGGAACGGCATGATTGGAGCGAAGGTTAGGGAGTGGATGGACTCCATGCATCGACAAAGATGGCAGGAGCTAGTCACTTGCAAACTAGCTCGGAATGCAATGACCAGCCCTTTAGGCAGGGGGAAGCGAGAAAGGTACTTAGTTATAAACGGAGTACCCTAAGCTGGCTAACTGCCTTGGCCACAGGGCATGGTAATTTTAAGGCTCATCTGGCCAAAATGAAAATCGGGGAAGATGACGTTTGCAGGCTATGCCTGCAGGAGGCTGAGACGGAAGCACACATTGTGTGCGAATGTCCAGCACTGGCTAGCACGAGGTTGAGGATCACAGGCAAGCACACGATAAGTGTGGAAGCCATGAGTGAACTCAGCCTTAAACAAATGCTAGCAATAACACGGAACTCAGTGATGAAGAAAGAGGTCGACAACTATCAGTCGACATCTGGAAGCCACTGATGACCGGGAGGGGGCGAAAAGGGACCCAAACGTTAGTGGTCTGCTTCGGCTATCCCCCAGAATATAATAATAATAATACTGTCGTAACAATACAAGTTGATCTTGTTGAACTTTCTTTAACTGAGTTCTGTACGACCTGATACTGAGTGCCGTCCATCAGACGATAACCCCATGCATCATTATTGGGTGCACTAGCGATGTATAGAGCCATTAAACACTCTCAGCTTGAGCCCCCACTTCTTACCAATATCCATAGGGAAATTTACCCGAGATTGCAATAGCAATGTCGTCCACATAAGCGGTAACGTGGTATCACAGCCCTTTCTGGCTTGTGAGCAAACTGTTGACCGCCAGATTCCATAAAAGGGGAGAAAGGACTTTGCTTTGTCTAGAGCCATTGCTACATGCCTGCGAACAGATGAAGTGCCCAGACTAGTGGAGATCACACGAGATGTAAGCATCAAGTGTACCACCTTACAGAGCGATTCATCTCCGTATAGGGTTAAGAGGGCATCAGTGATAGCCTCCGGTTTATTGTTGTTGAAAAGACCTTCGATGTCCGGAAAGGCAGCCAACATATACTTCTGGCAGGCGAGTGACGTTTCAATGTAGCCTATGAAAGAGTTCAAAGCACTGTCCACAGGACGGTTCTTCAAGTAGGCGTGCTGAGAGGCGGAAGCAGATGAGTCGGAATGTATGTCGATCAGAAGCTCCAACATTTTTAGTATGGTCGATCATATTCTGATGGGTCGGAGGGAGGTCTCTTGATCGTGCGTGAGAGCTTTTATCCGCTATCGGAATAAAGATCACTTTAACTTTCCTCAATAAACGAGGATTGATCGAGAACTTCATCAGGCTCTGAAAATCGACTCAGTCCAAGGGTACACCATATCCAGCAAATGTTTTAAGTCCCATGTTGGGCGCCAAAATAAATTTAATAATATTTGCATTCACTACGATCTTTTCAGCGAACAATACTGTGTTTGAAAATCGATCTAAGATACCTATTTTGTCATATGTACTATATATCGTAAAATGGGTTGAACGTTCAATGAATGGTCAATGGCCAAGTAGTTTTGAATATGCAAAAATACGACCCTTGTCTTGATTTCAACTATTCAGATAAAGTACTGTTGTGGTTCAAATATAGACGTTTCTCATGAATAATAGCCGCGGATAGGACATTTTCCATAAAAAATCCTAGCGCTTATAAGATACCACCAGCAATCGACAGTTGCGAGTATTATACACATTTGTATCAAGTAAAGTACTAAAAGACAGTTCTGCTCACAGGTCGCAAGAAGCTCGACATGTACCGTTGAGAATCCTCATATATCAACCATCTCTAGTTGTGCAGCCAACACCACAGCGCTATGGTTTGTTTCATATATTAAAATCCATTCGTGCGTATTGAACAAAGCGAAATATTCCAGCAGGATTCGGTGTCAAGCTTCTGTAATGATAGATACGCAGTTGGTTCGTACTACTCAAGTGCCCTAACCCCTTGTGGGGCATAGCGCGTCAACTGTTCCATGTGGCCCAGTTGACGTCTCGTTGGCATAAACTGGTTTTCGGAGAATGCAGTTGCCAGCATGCACCTCCTCCACATCCATGGCCACGAACATCGTCGTGGACGGGATTCGAACCCGAAACGCCGGTAGTCAAACATGAGACTGATGCCTCAACACACTGCGCTACCGGTCGCCCCTGATGTGATGTGCAGCAGAGCCGTTGAAAATCGTTATAAATCAAATGGCGATATAGTTTTGTCTCATGCATGCCATATGCAAAAATGTCGCACAGTGATTTTTTAGAACCGCAAAATATTGCAAATATTGTATATTGCAATCTGAAAGTAGGGGAGGAAGCAAATATTTTTGCGATTTGGCGACCGGTAGCGCAGTGTGTTGAGGCATCAGTCTCATGTTTGACTATCGGCGTTTCGGGTTCGAATCCCGTCCACGACGACGTTCGTGGCCATGGATGTGCAGGAGGTGCATGCTGGCAACTGCATTCTCCGAAACCAGTTTATGCTAACGAAACGTCAACTGGGCCACATGGAAACAATTGACGCGCTATGCCCCACAACAACTCATCTCAGCTTGCTCTGTTCCTGGCCAGCGATTAGTATACCGCACCCGCACCACTGCAAAAATATGTCAAAATTATGACAACAACACATTCTGTTAGAAAATCAACGGCTTCTACCTGCTTTAATTACCGCTTCTCTTGATGCCGTCCGAACTGTTGTCGTCCTGTTGTTGTTTTATTTCTTTTCTTTTTGATATTTTTCAAAATAATTGAGACTAATTCTCGTGGTTATTTTCTGGCTTAGATCGACGTATTTCAAAGTCTTCCTAATTACATGTTGCCCCGATCGTATCATTTTAAGATTTATTTTCATTTTGTATTAACTGATAAATGTGCCCGTGAAATAGAAATTATAAAAATATTTTCTTGCACATTAAATATCATAGCCGATGATTTGTTTGTTAAAGTTAAACCATATTCTTTCGATGCACGAAAAATTGGGAAAATAATAAATACCATAACTTGAATTTATGCCGTATTTAAAAATGAACATGAGTTACACGAAATTATGACCTAACAGTGACCGCGATCCAGCAAGGGATATCAGATATTGTACATCGGTGAATAAGAATAGCTGATCCCGAATCATGTCGACCTTTCCAGATCATCAGTAGGGTAAGCTATGATTCACTTCCATAGATACTGATATCAAGAGATTAGCACGATTTGGAATACAGTGACCCTTTATCTCACTCACTGATATTAAACATACATCTCCGTCACCCACTGTCTCGGGATCGGTGTTCTCGTAAAACGCAGCCAATTTTAGGACTTTATACTAAGCTCTATCTGATATATGAACATGTGATACAATAAAAAACAATAAAATTTAAGTATAAACTGAAGAAAAAACACCCATCTGCAATATTTTGCACATGTTTGTCAACTAATTCAGGTTTCTGGCTTAGCTCTTTTGTTTATATTCCTCACATGCGAGTACCGTCATCATGATGTCTTTCAAAGGTCTTATCCATGACAATGAACGTGAATTTCTCACGATCTTCGAACAATAACAATCTAATTCTGTGAAAAATTTAATATAGAATGGGAAAAATTTAATTCAATAGGTGTAATGATGTAAACTCGATAAATTATCGTGAAAAAATGATGAGTTGAGTTATTATTGTCTGTGTATAATTTAGGCGGCTTATCTAAAATATAAACCATGATACAAGCAAATAGAATCGAGCCAAATATTTTATTATGTATTTATTTTATAATTGACTATGAAAAATCGAACTCTGAGGTGTTTTAGTTTTTTTAAGTGTTGTGCTTCATCTACGAATTATGATCTGTGAATAGAATAGAAAAAATGTTCACCCGTTGTTTGTTTATTTAATTAAATTATAGTAAAAGAAAAATTGTGAACATCGTGATCATATTTTTTTAATATACTTTGCTTTCGTCTATACATTTATGAAAATAAAAAGAATTAACATTCCATTTGAATCCAAACAACAAGAAAATGTCAATTTTTAGTCTTAAAGATTCTCATCTAATCCTAGAATTGAAATTTTGTTAAATTGAACTGAAGCATAAAATACACATATTACAAACAGAATCTCCACAAAATTATTACTTTCGCTTCGAATAAATTTATCGGATAGATTCGTTTTAAGGAAAATCAAAACAACAAAGATAGAAAGTGCTCAAAATCGACACATGAGTACATCCTTTAAACTAATTCGTGACCTTAAAAACTTGATCAGAGGAACAAAGTATCTTTTACATTATTCTCGGCCGAATCTCAAGTCTTAACATTGTAACTTTTCATTACAACCATTACATACGAGTACATTCGATAGAAAATACCTACGAGTATGTTCGTATCTTAACATATCACCTTGTGCATGTTATGAGTATCTCGGTTTGTTATTTTCGCTTTGTATCAAAGTGTATAGCTAAGAGCCATGAGAGAGTTGTTGTAGAATCGCGGAAGTAATGCATTTTTCAGTTTTCAACATGACTCTTTTTTTCCGGATTGTGTTTTTTTCTCTGTTGTATGATTATTATTATTATAGCATGCAGTCGGTTACATTCGAATGGATACGTAGTATGTGCAGTTGTATCTATCCGAATTGCACTATGATGACGCTGAATAGCTGATGAATTTATTACCTATTCTCATAATGATCATTATCGTATGAGCCGTACGACTCTCATACGATGTGAGACTCAGGCATGGATTGTGATAATCGGCCAATGCAATTTCCTCGACTTCTTACTATTACTCGCTTTAATAGAAATTATAGTTGTCTGATCATAAATCTGTTTCCTAGTTATGTACATACCAACAATCAGCGGTGCGAGGATGATGATGATGATTCTTAGATATCATGGTTTATGGTTGGTTCGGTCAGATGGCTAGCAGAAGATGAAAGTCTTTCGCTGATTGGAGTTAGATGATGTGGTAGTAAGGGTTGATGTGTGTGCCATCGGCTGATTGAGGAGGAATTGCTGGGAAAAAGTTTGTTTTCGGAGAGTCGGGAGTACTTGGGAGGCCAGTTGCTCAGTGCATTGAGGCATCGACAGTCTGATATCTCATCATACTGATTTTTGCTACGGTTCGAGTCCCGCCATGTCTATGGATGTTTGTGTTGGCTTCCCCTGTGGTATAAGGTGTTACAATAAGCTACAGCCATTCCTGACTTGTCGCAGAATTTCGCTAAATAGGCAAGAGATGTATACCAGCAACAAGCATCGTCTAAAATCTGGGATATACTAACGAAAGTCAACTAAGTTGTCCAGGAGTAGTTGATGTGCTTATGCTCTCCTAGAGGTTATGACAAATGGTATACTCGAATGCGTAAAATACGAAGAGTTTGATCTCTGCCCCTTACTTGCTACAAATGTAGACGTAAATGACACTAGCGATTTAATGATCTTAAAAGCACTAAACAAGAAAAAAAGGCTTTGTCTCCTACAAGTACGAGTATATGGACTGGACCCTAACAACGTCCGGCAGTGTGTTTTTAACAAGTTCCTCCAGTATGGGGAGTATCATCAAAGATTTTCTAAGATTGTGCATCAAATATAAAGTCATACCGAAATCGGATCCAATCTGGGTGCAGCTTGCCTTTCCGAGGCCTCCGAGGCTAAAAGCGGGCATGGAGAAAGCAATAATTAAAAACATGTTTGACCATTTACATGAAAAGCTCTGTGGCAATACAGTCAAGGCTTACAACTGCCACTTGGAATTAAAACAACAAATTAATGGTTCTAAAGGTGACCTTTTGAAAATCCTAGGAAAGAGGCACAACAAGGTGAAGGATACAGGAAACGTCATACCTTGATGAAGAAATGTAACGAATGATGTAATGGGCAGATTGGTGGGCACCCGAAGATGCCCGTGGGGACGGAGTCTATGGTTGCTATAATGACCGTGATGGTCGGACCTTGCCATCTGGCAAAGAAAAAGGCCCCTCAACGAGCTAAGCAGCGGCCTATGCTTGCTGTAGCTCAGTTCGGGAAACGTGAGGGGGGTTCGCCGCTCGTTGCCCATGCCCTTTACGTATTAACAAAAAAAATCATAGGCCTGGGGTAAACAATACAAACATACATAGATTAAGCACAAATGGGGAATAATAGAAAACAATGGGGCGAAAAGGATAGAATGGTTGGCGGACGGCTCCGACGCCCTCACGCTTACATCGGGGTCCGTGTGTAATGGAACCTTTGGCCTCTGGTTTCGTACTCATCAGGTGCTGCCTTCGATCTGCCGGTGGAAGCAGCATGACTACCATGTGGTTCATTACAGAAATTCTAAAAATTGCGAGGAGTTTCACTGAGGGAAAACGACCAAGCTGTGTGGGTTGAACTTCTAGAGGATTTCATCATCAACAGATCAAAATTGAATTTAACAAAGGAACAGGAAGAATTGCTCAACATGGAGTCGAACTTCACTCTTCAAAACACCGGCTACCCAAGGAAGAGATCATCGTAGACGTTGGGGTAATTTAAGGACCAAAATACCAAGGAAGCAATACGGAAGGGTGTAGAGGCTGTCGTCACAGGCTTAAATACGCAACCATCGAAAATTGTGAAAACAAAAAGCAATCGTCAAGGAGTTACAGGTTATAGGAGAAAGGAATGTTCTATTTGAGAATTGACAAAGGCAATGTGGTGGTGATCGTGGAGAAAGAGGACTATGATGCGGCAATGTTGGAGAAGCTGAACACTGGAGAGTACTTCGAGCTGCGCAAAGACCCCCACCGGAATCCATCAATAATGTTGAGAAAGTTGTAAAGGCGTCCCTTCGAAGCCCAAAATACCTAGCCCCGCTGTCCCGAGGATAAAGTGGCTACCCAAAATTCTCAAGCCTGCGAATGAATTTCGGAAAATCGTTGAAGCCTTCAACTCCCTCACACAAAACGTCGCCAATGGCTCCTCGAAATGTTCAACGATTTAGGTGGGTCCTGCTTGTGCTAATTTCTTTAAAACAGGGACGACCTAATCGACCTAATCGGGTCCAATCTCGTTCGACGAATGTGTCGTCTCTGTCGACGTTACAGCCCTGTTTCCGAGCATGCCGGTCAAGGAGGATCTATTTTACCTGGAGCAGTGCCTACTAGAAAACTATCCCATCTATGGCTTGGAAGAAGAAAGTCAACTTTCTCGTGAGGCTGGCAACACTATGCATGACGGAAAACTACCACACTTTCCGGAGCAGGTTCTTTAATGGAACCTGGGGGTGGCCAGTAAGTAAGGGCGGGGCATGCGTGATACTAAATATGTCACCTTCTCGCTACCATCTTTATATGTATGATTCAGTACGCTTCGTACCCCATGTTCTGATTCAAAATAAGTTTCAAGACATTTCTAGGCGTATCGTCCATTTTATGAGTCATCATTATATCTTTTGATTCTACTTAATTTCTAATTATTTTCTCCTTGTTATCAAATTAACCAAATCACAAAATTACAAAACTCATCAATTTCCCAAAACATTCATCCAGTTAATGTAAAACCTATCATTTGCTAGGTGCAAATCAAATCACCGATAATTTCACAGTCTGAAAGTTCAAATGAAATCGTGAATTCAATGAAAAGCGGATATAATTTGTATCTAATTTATATATACAGCGAATTTACGAGTACAGATTTTTTCTCAGACTCACAGAAAAAAAAACACTACCATAAATCTTTAATAGGCTAATCTTTCTTGAAATGACCTACAATCCAAGTTCAATAACGATCATAATGAACGTTTAATTGTTTAATTACATATTTATATGATTTTTTGTTCAGGGCACCCTAACGTATTGCAAGTGTTACAAATGGATGTCGCAATAGCCGTAGTACTCCATCCATCAGATCAGTGTAAAGTGTAAATGAAATTATTTCCATAAATTTGGAATAAACGGTCAAGGACGAAAACGAACTACTCGTATAAGATAATTGATTATTTGTTAGTTTGCTTTAATCACATTTAATCTATTAAAAAATAATGTTATGCAGATAATACATTATTGGCCTAATTGAGTAATGGAGAAGAAGATTAAACTTGATAGCAGAAGGTATAGTGAAGATTACATCTCTTGATGATGATGATCAACTGGTGGTTATATCCACCATCGAGCGGAATGTATAATAAAGCCGACCACACTGAATTCATTTTAGAGAAACTTAAAATTAAATGAAATTCATAAAATGTTTGGCCGTCAGTTTCGATGAATAAATTTTTATTGACCACACCCTAAACACTTGAGCCTCTGACTGAATTTAGATCTGAGTTTACTCAATTAATAGATAATTATTTGTATAATTATTTCTTCATCTAATATATAAAAGTGAAGATTAATCGTGCAAAAACTTTTAAACCACTGGGGCGATTGTCGCCAAATTTTGCAGGAGTATATTTGGCGAGTTGGAAGAGCTAGTAAGGTGGTTCGCGACCACATACAGTAAAACTCGGAGTATGAAAGTAGGATTGTTTGCGACTGCATAATGTTTTTACATACACAGTAAAATCTAATTGTCCGTAAATTTCGTAACCCGAGATGACGGCGGCCTCGTTAGCATGGTTAGCCTGGCCAACTGTCGAACACGAACATGGTGTACAAACGGCCAATTTTCTTCAGATTTTGTGAAGTGTGTCTGTGTGTGTGTCTTCTACCATTCGGAGGACACTTGTACCATGTTCGTGTTCGACAGTATGTGACCAGGCTAACCATACTAACGAGGCCGGCGTCATCTCGGGTTACGAAATTTACGGACAATCCGTGCAAACGATTTGCCTATTTATTCATCTGTTTAAATAAATATCGACTGCATGTTTGTTCCTTTTTCGACTCTAAACGGCTCGATCGATTTCAATGAAAATTCGTTATGATCCAGAATAGGATCTAGCGTTTTGAATTTTTCGGTTTGTCCGTAGCCACCAATTCCGAAGTAATCTCCAAAACGACCGAGATTAGTGTCAAAACATTTGTTTCTGGCGTCGCTGAGATGACTGGTGGCACTCCCAAAACTCACCATCTCACTCACTCCCCTAACTCCAACTGCCAAGTGACAATGAATAAAATGTCCAAACTGCCACAGGGGTAGGGTCCAATCAATAGTGCTTTTTTTATACCCTAGACTTTTAGTATAGGGTATATTGTTTTTGTCACGACGGAAATATGTAACACCTTAAAGGAGGCTCCGGAGGTATAGCAATGTATATATATAAATGATCAGGGTCACCTCCTGATTCGATTAAGCCAGGTCTGTCTGTCTGTCCGTTCGCACGATAACTGTCGAAAGAATGAAGCTAGAGCCTTGAAATTTTGGTCAAATGTTGGTAGTGTAATCTAGTTGGATGGTATTGAAAATGGGCATGATCAAGCCAAGAGAACGCCTACCTCCCCTACATATGTAAAATACTTAAATGTATCTGTAACTCCCGACTAAATAAATATGAAAAGCTCTAGCTTTGGTAGATTACTCGTGAGGGTAATTTTATAAACTCCTGGGAAAATAAAATCGATCAGTTGAAAACTAACGGTAATTTTCTTCCAAAGAGCCCCGTACTACCCTACTTTTCGGGTTTTTTGTCTATAACTTTTGAACCAATTGACGTAGACGCCTGATTTTTGCCATGTAACCCTGGGGTGAGAAGATGCTTGAGTTCTAGTAAGTTGGGCATAATCGGATCAAAGGAACGCCTACCTCCCCTACAAATTTAAAAAAATTCAATATTCCTTTAATTACGATAACTTTCGATAGAATGACACTAGCGAGTTGAAAATTTGACAAAATGTTGTTAGTAGGATCTACTTGGTTGGTATTGAAAATGGGTAAGATCCGACTCAAGCAACCCCTACCTCCCCTACAAATGAAACTTCAAATAAGCGATAACTTTTGATAGAATGATACTACCGAGTTAGAAATTTGGTGGAATGTTGCTAGTAAGACCTACGTAGTTGGTGTTGAATATGGGCAAGATCCAACCCAAGGAACCCCCACCTCCCCTACATATGAAACTTCAAATAAGCGATAAATTTTGATGGAATGAAGCCAGTGACTTGAAATTTTGGTCAAATGTTCGAAGTGAGATTGAGTTAGTTGGCATTAAAGTTGGGTAACATCCGACCAACGAAACCCCTATTTCCCCTACAAACGAAACTTTAAATAAGCGATAGCTTTCGATAGAGTGAAGTTAGAGACTTAAAATTTTGTTTAAATGGTTGTAGGGTGATCTAATTGGTTTGTGGCAATGATGAGCAAGATCCGACCTAAGGAACCCTTACCTCCTCTACAAGTGAAACTTCAAATAAGCAATACCTTCCGATAGAATGAAGCTAGCGACTTGAAAAATTCGACAAATATTGTAGAATGGGTTAGTTAGTTAATTGATTTTGAGAATGGTCAAGATCCTAATGAATGAGTGCCAACCTCTCCTATGAACTGGCCATATAGGAGACCCATTCTTAATGCATATGGTCGTTGCCAATTGGTACTTTTGGTATCTCCACTAGATCTGTAGAAGTCTAGGGTATATACGCTTCGGACTCCTGGTTTTAAAATAATTTCGCGCTCACCAGTCACTTGGTTGGGAGGTCCCGATATTTTTGCCGGCCAAGGAACCTGAATGGTTGGGTATTCTTTTTGGGTTAAGAGGCCAAGGAACCTGAATGGTTGGGTATTCTTTTTGGGTTAAGAGGCCAAGGGTCGAAACCATCTGGGCCCGGAGCGTATGTGCATGAGGCCGTTGTCGGTCATTGCTACCAATTTTTCTTTTTATTAGTTTTCTGTGTCAGTGGGACCCAGCCTTATCCTTTGTTGTGTTGTTTACCCCCCAAGGCACATGATACATGTTATCTGTGCAATGGCTGGGGTAACAAGCAGGCAAAAACCCCGCCCACATTTCCCGAACTGAGCTAAAACAGGCATGTGCCACTGCTCAGCTCATTGAGGAGCATTCGCTTCTATCGTCGCCGGACCTTAACGGTCAACTTCGGCAAACTTTCGGCTCCGTCTCCAAAACACGATGTGGCGACCACCTTTGCACATCACAGGTGCGAGGCGTCAGAATAATACTACAACCTTTCCCGGCCAGTCATGGAAACCGATAAACAAAGGTCAGGATGTGTATGCCAGCAACTTGCACTATCCAAAATCGTCTATATGCTAACGAAATGTCGACTATACCTCGGGTAGAAGTGGTTGATTCGCTATGCCCCACTAGGGGTTAAGGCAAAGTAGTATAATGATTGCACATGTGATTGTGCTGTCCTTATGGCAAGAATGTCTCATTAACAATGACGTATTATTTTCCGTGAAATGAGAAGAGAATATGTCGACGATCCCAAGTATGCAACCTGATTTTATTACATAACGTGTCACTATAGAAACTATATCGTAAAGTGGCACGTTGTCTAATAAAATCAACTCCAAAGAGCAACAGGTTTATCCAAAACAAACAATAATTAACTAATTAATTGTCAACCAAATGTGTTGAAACATTTTATGTGACATTTTTCAAAGTTAACTTTTATCAAGATTCCAATCGGGAATACAAAATAGGTTCAAAATTTATTTAATCCCAATAAAAGACAACAACGAAAAGCACAAGTCTTGATTGCCATCCAATCCGCAACATACCCTACCCTACCTATGAGAATAAAAAAGAAACAAGTCTAAGAATTGTGCTTACAAAAAAATTCCAACTCAGTTTCCATATCAAAACCAATTCAGATACAAATTTTTTTTCTCTCCCGGAATTTATTAACCTACAAATGTCCCCTCGTGTGTATGAAGATTGCGTAATAACCTGACATAATATCAAAACATTATTCAAATCTATCGTTCAAATTGGGTCTCATCCAAGTTTTTCTTTCGTTTGGCCAGAATGTAATATAAAATTCGTGTTTGCAGCGTAATAAGATACTTTTATGCATATGTATGTGAATTTAAAATACACATGTAAAGCAAAACGCGAATCATTCGAAATTTACATAATCGAAAGCAACGATCGACTCGAATTATAGCATGCAAGGCGGTCTAGTAATTTATAGTATTAAATTCTACATGAAGATTACTAAGTGTAGGCGATGCACACATCTTTTTTCTTTAAAATTTAATTTGTTATGACTGCTCCGTATTTGTTGTGTTTGCAACGTCGACATATTGACATTTTAAACTGATTTTAATTTGGGGGTGGACAAGTATCATTGTCCGTTTTGAAAAGCGTGTAGCGCAATTAATTGAAATTGTTGATGTTTGATTGTAGGTGACATATTAAGTTGATTAATGAATTGTCAAATAGTGGAAAATTGGGAAAGAAATGAACGAAAAAATCTTATATAAGAAACCATTGAAAGTCTGATTGATCAATTAGATGTTGGAATTGTCATACGGCATTCACATATTCCGGAAACATATTTTTGATGCAATATTTAAATTTGCTAAACAATCTTTTTTTGTCATAATTGAATGAGCTATCAATGCAAAGTTTTTCTCACCAGATATTTCATCACAATTGTGGCGCTATAGCCTAACAACGGGCCGGGTTGATTTTTTGTGTTTTAATGAACAGCTATTAAATATTTTTTAGGCATACTTATTTACCCTAACCCGAAGCAGTAGCTTCGAAGAAAAAAAAGCCCATGCTTTGTACAAACATTTTGATGATGACAGTTGTTGAGTAGTCCGGATGGCGCAACGGTTAGCACGTTCGTCTTCAACGCACTGGGCCCCGGTTCGATTCCGGGGATTTACGTGCCGGACTATGAGCCCACTCAGCTGTTAAATGAGTACCCATTATGGGGTAAATAACTCGGTTGAGCGTGTTGCTGATCACATACCTCTGCACAAAACCGTCACGATCTAGAAAATGAGATGATGCTAACTCATCTCGAGGCCGTGGTTCAAATTGGACTGTTGCGCCAGTTACTTATTATTATTAGTTGTTGAAACATAACTCGTTTAGTCGCCTTTTACTATAAGGCTTGTTCGGACTAGACTAGTAATTTAGTCGAGTAGCGAGTAATTTAGTAGCTAAATATGTTTGAACAGCAAAAATTTAGTCGAGTAGTTTAGCAAGTGATTTAGTCAAGTCAATCCATTTTGTTCTATTTTTTCGGGCGAGTAGTAAGTATCCCAGTAGCTTGAGTGATTGAAGTGTCAACTTGTTTTTTTCGAAGCAAAGCGAGAGTCAGGTTGTGAGTGTTAATTCGAATAGAACTTCACTTTTCCGAGATTCCGCGCGCTGAACTCGAAATTATTTTAGAGAGACGTTGCCAAATTCCGAAACCGTATTCGCAAAAGATGGTCAAGTGCATGTCCGAGTTGCAAGTGAATCGCAAGACGACGAGTAAGAATAATGTTACTCTCCGTGATCTGTTTCGATGGGACAACCGGTACACGTGGGTCGATAAGAAGCTTTTGGCCAACAATTTGTACGATTGGAATCAGCATCTGATGGACGAAGGTTACTTGGTCCTCTCGGCCAAAGTTCGTACTGAGATTGAGATCGAGATTATCGAGGAGACGCTGTTCAAAAATTTCCGAAAGAAGGTCGATTTAAATAATTTGTATTCGTTGCATGAAGAGACGTCCTTGGTGACCAGGGACATTGTGGAGAGTCTGTTGTCCTACACGGAACGTAGCGATATTATTTGGAATCAAAATATGACTCCCGTTCTGACGGCTAAGGCTTTGCAGTTCAGGGAGCCGGTTCTGTTGGTTGGCCCCACGGGTTGCGGCAAAACGACAATATGCCAAATATCGGCCGACATCCAGAAGACAAATTTACGAATTTTGAATTGTCACATGCATACGGAGGGAGCCGACTTCCTCGGCGGGCTGCGGCCGTGTCGAGATAAGCTGCGGGAGCAGGAAACTGAGAAGCAACTATTCGAATGGGTCGATGGACCTCTTATACACGCCATGCGAGACGGAAGCTTTTTTATGGTGGATGATTTCTTTAGCCGAAGATACAGTTCTTGAGCGGTTGAACAGTGTCTTGGAGACAAGCAGAACTATCGTTCTGGCGGAGAAGGGAGGAGCATTGTCAGCTATTTCCAAAGAGTTTATTATTCAAGCCGCGGAGGGATTCCAGTTCCTCGCAACAATGACCAATAGATTTAATATTCAAACGAAGGGATAATATAATACTGGTACAAGTACATCAAAAAATATTATTATTACAACAATGGAAGATTTTAATGTTTATAATCAACCTTCTTAATAAATGAATATTCCTCGAAATATATCTGTACAAAGTTTATTAATGTTACTTCTTTTACTTCTATTAAGAATTCTGAAATGGTTGATTTTCCGAGTCGAAATACATGTGTGAGTGTCCTTAAACTGCATCCAGTAGCAAGAAATTAGAGAACTGCCTGTAATTTTGTCCTAGCCGGAATCGCACTTCTTAAATGGGTATCTTCACGTTGAATTTGCGGAGCCATTTTCATTAATATTGTACATAATTAAAACAATTTTCAGACATTCATAAGGCTGCGAAATATTCTTTGGGATCTTCTAATGCAATTTCCTTCAGGAGATAATTTGTAGCTCCTAGCTCGTCTCTTCTATTAATCCATTTCCGTACCCACAGCATTTTTCCTCTTAATCACACAAATTTCGTTTTCAACCTCTTCTGAAATAGCCAATACCATAAGCTTTATTAGCTTATTTACGTTGCAGCATGTTCATTTTTCAAAACGTCACTCACTTGTATATTTGACACGAGTGTAGTGCGAACGATTTTCTGACAGTAGCGAGTATTTTAGTGGCTAAATTACTGGCTAAAAAAAAGTGGGCCAATTTAAATTCAAAGCACTGCCCTGCGAATTGCTACGATTTTAAATATCCCTAACTAATTTCATCTATGTATAGCTTCAGGCATTCACAAGATATTTTCTGGACATGCGAACATACTTCTGAGAACGATTTATTTTATATATTTTATTTTTTCCACAAGCCCCTAAAAACTTTACTACATAGAAAGCGTAAAATTCATTTTCCGCATACAATTGCGAAAACTACCACGACAAAAATAAAATAATTTCGTTTTCTCTCCAGCAACAATTAACACAGACACCTAAACTAACAAAGTGCAACGAAAATCAAGTCACATTGAAAATTTATGATAATTAAATTCGTGAAATTGTGCATTAATTTTTCGCAATTTCTAACTACCGGTTCCCGGACAATCATCCAAAATAAACTTGTAGCAATAGTAAACAGGTGGTTTCATATATGAGTATGTGCATTGCACACAAGAAAATGTTTTAAACATTATTTTTTATAGAAACGAGATGCGATTAATTGCATATCTAATTTTGAAAATTTCGAAAAAAGATTTCCGCAAAATTTTAACAACGAATAGACAGTGGATTGCAGTAATATATAAAATTTAAATATGTAATAAATAATGTTGTGCGAACTTTGCGTGAAATGAATTTACATTTAAATTTATGTGAGATGGAGCGTGTATGGTTTGCAGCAATTCGAAGTCATGAGATACGTTTACATATTGACATTTAGGTATTTAGTCGCTTTTCCGCAATGAAAGTAAAAAGTTATCGGGTTACTGGCCTTAGTCTTTTGTTTTGAGTCGGAACTGATCTGGGAGTTAATAGTTATCTACGGATAATGATATCGATTTTATTTCTTTTGTTATTTTTATTAGCTGTGAGAAGCTCAATAATTTTCGAGTTGCTGTCTTAAGTCTTTCGTTTTTTAATAAATCAGAACAAAATCAAACTAACCGGCGTATCTAAACTTAGCTAAGCCAGTGAGGTCGTCAAGCGAAATTCGCGGGTCGTGATAATTCTTGTCCGTCTCACTTATTTGCTTATGTTGTACGTATAGATACCATTTTCACTGGCTGACAGATAGTCCACACTACGAATGAAGAATAGAAAAAGAAAAAAAAAATCTTGAAGTTTTGAAATTAAGCTCAACTAATGTGGAGAGCCCTCTAGAAATATGCTCCAAAGCTACCGCAAGTGTAGGATAAAGGCCGTTAAAAGTAATTTTTCCGTGAACAGGCTCGCCTGCTGACGTGTCCCCCATTTCGGAAGCCCTGAATTGTTGGTTGGCCGGCAGCAACGCCGTCAACTAGATCAAGAGGACTAGACGACGGAGAAAAAAAAAGAAAAAAAAAAATAACCTCCACAGCGGACGGCGTGTCTGCCGACCGGAGTTGGAAGAATCCGGCGACGAACGACGATCAACGCGGCTGATGGAAATCATCGCTAAACTTTAGCGTTAGTTACAACTAAAGTTGGTTATGTATCTACAAAGATTGGTACTTATAATAACAAAAGGAAGCTACATACAAAATTTGATTGAAATCTGGCAACGGGAAATGCCTGGAGAAGCAATCTTTAAAAAGACTGGTTTGAGTAACTCTGGTTTAAACAAAACAGAATATACCGTTATTCCAGTCGATGATCAAAACTGTGGTTTCCGATTTGTACTCAGGGTGACACAAGGCATTAATGTATCAAAAATTTGGTTAAAATCGGAATACGGGAAGTGCCCGGACGAACGTACAGCATGCATCGGACTATATCTATGGTAAAAAAGGTTCCCAACAGAAATTCAGAATTATCATGCGGAAATGTCTATTTACTATTTGAACATTTTCGATCTACGAGAAGGCTGATCCTTTCTTTAATAGACACCAACTTGTGGGTGTTTACTTGAACACATAATCGAACTCAAATTATAATAATATTTCTTCAATAAATAAAATAAATAACTGGCGCAACAGTCCAATTTGAACCATGGCCTCGAGATGAGTTGGCATCATCTCATTTTCTAGATCTAGATCGTGACGGTCTTGTACAGAGGTGTGTGATCAGCAACACGCTCTACCGGGTTATTTACCCCATAAATGGGTACTCATTTCACAGCTGAGTGGGCTCATAGCCCGACACGTAAATCCCCTCTTTATTGAAAACTACCGCATTCAGTAGGAATCGAACCGGGGCCTAGTGCGTAGAAGGCAAACGTGCTAACCGTTGCGTCATACTACTCGATTGCCCTAACCCCTTGTGGGGCATAGCGCGTCAACTGTTCCATGTGGCCCAGTTGACGTTTCGTTGGCATAATCTGGTTTCGGAGAATGCAGTTGCAAGCATACACTCTCCTGCACATCCATGGCCACGAACGTCGTCGTGGACGGGACTCGAACCCGAAACGCCGGTAGTCAAACATGAGACTGATGCCTCAGCACACTGCGCTACCGGTCGCCATCCGGACTATTCAATATTCCGGACTTCAATAATTAATATTTATTTTGCTCCTATTTTTTGAATACCAAAACCCAAAATCGAATTAAGATTTATCACACTTGTTACAAAGTTTGCATTATCTCGTTTACCAATCTTTTATTGATGTAACTTTTCATCATCTCATCGTTGTTTTAAGCGAAGCATTTAATTATCATATCAACTGATACTTGATTTTGCATTTTGTTTGTATATCATTTTTACGATTGAATCTTGACGTGTTTATTTTTTTTCTTGGTTTCTTATTTCTCTATGCATTTCGAAATATTCGGAATTAGATTTGTGTGTCTTGATTGTATTATATTATTTGTTTCGTAATATGAACTACTTTACAAATGTTATTTCAACAAACCAGAAATTTCAAATGGAGAAAAAATTGTCAATACGGGTCTAAATGCATGCAGCGTTTTCTGACAGTAAAATGAATAGTTCAGCATCAAATATTTAGACATATGGCTAATAAAAATTGCTCAACAACCTGAACAAAAAAGATACTGGTTAAATTTCATTGACAATCTGATAATGAGAAAATAACTCATTTGAAGTCATCTTCAATTTTGGATTTCAGAAAAAAGAAGTCAGTAAAACAATTGCACAAAACTGCTGCTTTTATCTGCAATCTCATAAATATGTTATGCCTTTTTCGTGTAGTGTGTGGTCCGTCGTCTTATACCACACCGCACACACATTACAAAAGAATATGCTACGAGTATTAGAAAGACTATTTCATCGATAAACTTTCGAACTAATAACAATTTGATCGACTTGTAACAATTTGAATAGACTGCTTGCCGAAATTGTGGATAGTGGTCTTGGTCTTTCGAAACAAATTGCATTACGGCGCGGGATCAGTAATGTCCAATTTTTGTTAGCATTCCGTGAAAGCACGAGCGCAGCAGTTACTTGTATTGTAATACCGATCATGCCTACTTCTGACTGTTGCAAAAATCAGCAGATACAGATACATATTTGTACTTTAATCAAGACTCAGTCAATTACCGGTGAATATGGTGGTTGATGGTAAATGTGACATGGTAAAGTCGATGGTTATGACGATCGTGGTATAGTAATAGTTGATGTTGATGATAATGATGTTATGCATTTAGCGATAAAGTTTGCAATTTTTTCCGTGACTAATATTAAGCATATTATGCAGTGTTAACATATGTTTTCTACAATGAAACATTTTGATATTAACAACAGAAGTTTATCGACCGATTAAGAAAGATTATCGTGGTGAATGATGTAAATAAAGGAGATTGGTGGTTTCATTTCATGTATGGTTCAATTTTGTGTTGGATTTTATTGTGGATATTATCAAATTGCGATACTTTAGCATAGAGGTAATTTTGGCTATAACATAGTTGCAAGAGTTGATTTAGTGTCTCTAATTGCCTTGACATGGCATGGGGCATGGGCGCGTCAATATCTCTAGCATTTCTATGCCTTGTTGACGTTTCAATAGCATTTCTACTTTTCGGAAGTCCAGTTGCTAGTATGCACCTCCTATCCGTGCCGTCTTTATACTGACAAGCTCGGAGCACTGTGAGAGTTCTATTAGTACTCACAGGCAGTTTTTGATCGCGCCGAGATTCGATCTCCGAGATCTAGATTACTATCGTAGAGCGGTGACCGAACGATCACGGCCACCGAGCGCGAGTTGATTTAGTGTACAAATTGAAGATCATATGAGTGCAATGCAATGAGATATACTGCTTTAATCTCATCCGTGAGAATAGTAGACGGAGAAGATTACTAGTGGTGACGATTGATCTGGCTAGGTCCAGGGGGTCCGGAACCTCCCTATTTTTATACCCTTCACGGATGTGATAGGGTATAGTAACTTTGTCATGCAGTTTGCAATGCACAGAAGGAAGCATCTCCGACCATAAAAACTATATATATTCTTGGTCAGTATAATGAGACGAGTCGATTACGCTTTGTCCGTCTGTCTGTCTGTTTCTATGCAAACTAGTCCCTCAGTTTTAAAGCTATCGAGCTGAAATTTTGTACAGAGCCTTGTTTCTATTGCACGCAGTATATATGTATGTCGGAACCAACGGAATCGGACCACTACGTCAAATAGCTGCCATAGGAACGACCGGTCCAAAAATTTGTCTTTGTGAGAAAAACTTTTTTATTTCTAATGATATCTTTTTCAAATTTCACAGAAATCAATAGTATCTCTAGTTTAATCAAATTCACGAATTTGGTTGAAATCGGACTACTACGTCATATAGCTGCTATAGAAACGACTGGTCCAAAAATTCGACTTTGTGAGAAAAACATTTTGATTTCTAAAGATATGATTTTCAAAATTCACAATAATCAATAGTATCTTTAGTGAAATCATAATTCCGAATTTGGTTGAAATCGGACTACTCTATCATATAGCTGTCATAGGAACGACCGTCCCAAAAGCAAGTTTTTGTCAGAAAAACTTTTTTTTATTTCTGAAGATATCTTTACGAAATTGCATATTATTCAATCGTATTGATTGCTAAGCCACGTTCCTAAATTTGGTTGAAATCAGCACACTATTTCATATTACATCTTATAGGAACAGTGAAATCGGAACAAGTTTTACTATTTTACTAATTTCAAAAAGGCAAATGTACCACAAATACAACGCTTCGCGTGAAGGGTATCATACCTTCGGCAAGCTAACCGAAGGCTAGCTTGTTTCTTTTTAATTCTGAATAAAAATACAATAATATAAAAGGATTTTATTCTTCAGCCAGACGTGCCCAAAATATTTTAAAATACATATTTTAATATATAATGTACTCGTATATTCCATATAAACGAACTCAGATTGATAGATAGTGAATGGGCCATGGCCTGCAAAAGAACTACAGGTACTGCGATTTCCTATAGGGAAGAGAACCCAAATCTTTGTGAGCCATTCGTGAACCATTTTATTGTGCTGGGATGTAGAGAGTTGTAATGCGCCGTCCAACACGTTGAATAAAAAGAGTTCTCAGAGCATACCTCCCTAATCAGGTGTTTGGATGGCATGCTTAGCGTATTTTGCCTTAGCAGCTAGCTGTTTTGTCGAGGATTGAATTTAATTTGTTCATTACCGTACTATTGCTACTTTTGCCTGTACTTCAATAGGAATGTGCAGTGGCGAACAATCAAGCCAAGCCTCGAGCGCCACAGTAGGACCCAACAACTGCACCATAATCAATAATTGGCCAAACAATCGGTAGTGTCCCAAGTCCTGTTTGCATACTGCGTGCAGGTCGACCAGGCTTTGGAAGCCTCTTCGGATACTACTCTAAGATGATCTCACCAGAGTAACTTACTGTCAAATGTGACTGACGCCGAGATACTCGATGTTTTTTGACATTTTTACTGTGAAGTTCTACAGAGTGGAGCGTTTCATCGCCCTAAGCTTCCTTCTTTATGATGATGATGATAAATGTACATGTATTTCAGCAGAATATATACGCTATTAATTGTATTACATAAAAAACATCAAATGAATATAAATAGTAGCTCCTCCGAGCTTTAGTATCGAAACTTCCCTGTTTTCATCCTGCTTAGAGAGCGTAGAAATGGCCTTGGTATCGTGTGTCCCCACACTGGCCCCATCATCCTCCAAACGGACGGGTCTTTTAATTTCCATACGCCCTTCCACTTCGTATATCCTACTGACCTTGAAAGTAGCTCTGGCGAAGCCCAAACAAATCTCCCTATTAGTTTTCGCCAGAGGTACCAAGGATTCCCTGTTGATGATAACGATCGCACGTCGGTATCTTTCTTGTGGCTCTTCTAGTTTAACGATAAATCTTGTGTCGAGAGGTAAGGATTTGAAGATCTACTGGTAAAAAAATTTTCTTCTGCATTTGTATTTTGCTGGCAGCCAAATGGAGCTATGTATGGTTTGATTGAAATTTCGTCCTTTGAGACAATCTTTAGTGTAGCACCTGGCCAGTGTACGCCAACCCTTTCGATTGCGATCCTAAAGAGGTATAAATATTGTTTTCTTATGCCATCCGCCATTCTTACAGATGATCCACCATCGATTCTCCTTCGATGGTAGCGCTATCATTAGGATCACTCCAGTCATGGATTGACAACTCAGTCCAACCCCTCAATGCTTCCGCGAAGGAAGGGGGTCTTCGTTTTCTTTTTTATCACTGCAGGTAATCTGTCCTCGAACATAATCCTTTACAATGCTGTCAGTCCATTACAACGTCGCCTCCTGTTTTTCCATGTCGTATTCTGAACAGGTATTTTGAGGAGGGGGGCACATGTTTCAGTTTACTCTCCACAGAGGCAAAGCCACTTGGGCCACTTTTTGTCAGAGCCAAAACAATTGTTTGTATTGCTCACTTTGGTAGTAACACAACGGTCCAAATGATATACTAAGTGTGCTGGGTGACCACCCGGCAGCCCCTTTACCTAACCTAACCTAACCTTGTATTTCTCAAGGCGGAAACTGGAGCCCAAGCGCCACGAACCTGTAACCTGGGCCAGGTATTACCAATGCCGAGGCCATTTAAGCGTTATCCTTAACAGGTTATAAAGCTCTAGCCGCAGGCGTCTGAGAACTATACATAGTACAACTTGGGCCAGGTTTGACCAGAGCCGTTATGCCGTTAGCTAGGACCTGTAGGCTTTTTCACAAATTCATTCGAAATATTTACTTCGGTTGAAAATATTTATTTATTTGATTCGGAAATTAATTTATTTGGTTCGGAATTTCATGTTAATTTCTTTTTTGATTCGAACACTTTAGTATTTCACACGGAAATTTATTTATTCAATTTTTCCTGAAAATTTAAGAATAAACCGATCGCGTAATTTTTACCCGAGTGTTACACATAAGTCAGGTTTACGCAGACGAAACGTCAGAACCGGATATCGAAGCGAATTTTTGCTGACGCGGAAATAATGCACGTTGCTGTATTTACACGAGGTTCATTTATGATTCGACAGCACATTGGCGAGTACTGAAATTGTTCCATTAATGTTGGCAACTCTCATGTCTCTCTGGGTCCTGTCAACCCCTTGTGGGGCATAGGACATTAACTCTCATGTATATTACTAAATATAATATGTCAACTGTCACTTAGCAATAAACTTACTTACTTCACTTGAAATAAAGCTCCATATAGATACACACGTGCTCAGAGTTCTTTTCTACTTTTTCCGACGAGTTTAGGATCATAACTAAAGCGTGTACTCGTATTATCCACAGGTAAAAGATATAATAGAAATCATCTGTTTTCATGTGATTTTTTGGTGGATCAATCGACTTATACACGGGACGGGTTTCATAGATTGGAAGGGTTTATGCGTCTCGTGTATTAGAGCCTAAAGGTTCTAATATACGAGACGCGTTTTCGTGTTCGCATATTTTTTACCCGTTGTGCGTAAACGCAATTAGTATTTACACAATGGTCGGACTTACGCGTTCGAAGCAAGCCGAACGACTATCGAAGCGTAAATGGCTGATGCGGAAATAATGAACGCGATGCCGTGTTTACACGGGTCGGGCTTACGAGTCGACAGCAAGTGTACTGTCAGTATTCAAGAAAACCGGGAAAAAATTTTTTTTTCTATTTTTTATTCGTAGCATGGACTATGTACCTGTTAAGTCAAGGTTGATATTAATTTGTTTCTTCTTCAGACAATGTTTTCTTGTTTCCTTTAATACGTGGTATTCGCAATTTTTGTAAATCCAAGTCCTTAAAATGTATACGCCATTCGAAAGCTAACATAATGAGGCAGCTTTTGTTTTTTGCAGTTTTGTCAGTTCAAAGAACCGTTGTAAAATAATCATTTGAATTTTCGGTGAGAAATCGATTTTGGAATTTCTTTCAAATTTGAACAGTTGTATCTTTTAAGTAACGATGATCTTTGCAAATGGTAAGAAGTTAATTTATATAAAATGTTGTATAGCTTAAGAAAGTGAGGTCAAATCTTGAATAAAATTATTGGAGGAGTGACAAATTTGGATTTGACAGCTTTTTGACACAATTTACAAAAATGCTATAACTCTGTAACGGTTAAAGATAGAGTGTCCATGTCATATGTTGATTTTCCTCAAATGAACATTACTATCTACAATTAAAGTATTTACCATCAACGGTACACACTGTATAGTAAAGATAAAGCCTTCTATCTATTAATCGCAACTGCAGGATGATTTCATCATTTCATCATTTTGCTCTTCGTTTTTGTAATATTCAAAATATTATATTAAGAAAAAAAATATTTCGGAATATCGATTGCCATCCACCCATTTCAAACGTTCAATTATTCACGAGTATAATCTATATATCAGGATAGCTCCTAACTTATCTGCCTCACACAAGATTTAAAAAAAAAAATAATCACGACTCCAATATTGTGATGTAAATATTGCATGCGCCGATAATTAGCACATTGAACTAACAATAAAGATGGTTGTCGGTTTCAGTCAATATTCAAAGAAGGAAACGTGTCAGAGATATCAAACATTCGACTTGAATTGGAAAACAACACAAACAACACGAGCCACTCTGTGCTCCATTCATTGCAAACATGCTCCTTGTTTGCTTACAAGAGTATCTTTCCATTTATCCGATAAATTAGCAGACATACTCAATGGTTTGCTTATGTCTTCGTATTTAGCGATTTTCATGGATAATAATTATAATAAGAGTGTTAGCGAGACTGCGGTGTATATCGCATTTCTGACGTACTCGAATAAAGAATAATAAATTATTTCCTATTTATTTTTTATTTTGTTATTTAAACAGGTGAAATTCGTTTGATGTCATGGGTGTTATATACGTAAGTACTGAATATTTGTGACAGAAACCGACAAAGCCGATTAAATGGTAAAGTTTATTTAAATCGGTGACGTCTGTAGATATTATTGTAGTTGACAATGGAAGTTGATGGATTTATCATAGTTGGAAACTATATTTCTCAATATTGTTTTTTGGGCAATTTCAAAATACATAGTTACAAAAATGCATCTCTGGGATGAATATGTATACAACTTCGACGGCTCCCGGAATAAGGTTGGAGAAATAATAGGAAAGGAAATAGATTGGGCGCTAGAACGCGTTAAATTTTGGGCATTTTACGGCCGAGCGACTAAGGCAAAAACCAGCTATCCGTGCGCAAGACAGCCACGAAAATGTGAGAATTCTGGACAAGTGAAGGCGAGTTTTCAAGTAAAATCACGCCTTCATGGCTTGATGGTGTGGGCACCTTGCACACGGATAGCTGCAAAGATGCAATACCTGATGAGTTCTTCTATCCGAACGAAACCACTAAGCTTGGAGAAATTAAGTAGAAGGAATTTGAAAATAAAAAGTATTTCTCCCGTTGTGGGGCTTGAACCACGGACGACCGTGTTTCGAATAGCAAAAAATACCCGGTGTGTTACCGAGCTAAGCTACAGACGCATACTAAGTTGGTGTGCAGAATGACATGAAGTGTCTCAAAAATTCCAATTTACACAATTTCCCACCTAGTTTATTCTTTATATTTACTGACGTACGATCGAACTGGGACGTGATATATAAGCATTTGCTTTGATCATGAATGTAAAAAAAAAATTAGTTATTTTGTTCGGTAAACTTATATCCAGTTGTTTCAGGAACTCACCTGAAAAAAAGGAGAAAAGGGAATTAACTATTTAATGTCTAAGGTGAAGTGTATTTGAAAAAAATATTTTGATAACTTGAGAAAAAGGGAAAGAGCAACAATACATGAAAATAAATGTTTCTTTTATAAATACATATGTATACATATATCAGTGGCTTAATGCAAGAACAACAAGAAAAGTCAGCTAAGCCACATTGAATAGTTGACGCGCTATGTCACACTAGGTGGTAGGACAAAATAAGATTGCCTGATATGTGCAAGCATTCTGGGCGTTTCCAATCTCCATACAATGATTTTTGCAAAAGCTGTGGGGACAAAGAAAAGGAGGAGACAATACATAACTTCCTGTGCATCCGCCCTGCTTTGGCCAGTAGAAGAAAGGATACTTTAGGCTGCCTCTACTTTATTGACCTCGATAACCTGAAGGACGTAAATGCTGGTCATCTACATCACTTTGTTGCTAACTCCGGGTGATTTGACGGCTGGGCTTACATGGCGTTCGCACTTATGAGGTATCACAACGGACCCAATGGGTGGAATATACGGGCTGTGTTCTGCACAACTACCTCTTTAACCAAACCTCTAGTCTAGAGGTGGAAAAGTACGTGGTAGATGGAAAAAGCACTGGACGCGCATAGCGGACTTCGAGGATGATAACGAGTGTTCTTCCGGCCATTCCCTTTTTTTCTTATCTACGTGCTGATTCAACTGAAAGCCGACAAGAAAGTCGTCTTAGAGAACTTTTCGCAGCAACAATTGACTTTTTTTCTATCATTCGGCCAAAAGTGGGACAAGCAACTAGATTTTTTTTTCATAAACAAATGTTGGAACGTTTTAGACATTTGGTTTTTTGCATATACCCATTGAATAATAATAATAATAGGTCACATGGCCGTTCCTATTCACTAAACACGTGCAAGGTTTTCGTGAGAATAGTATTGTAATAATAGTAAATATCCCAAGCCACAATCACTCGTAAGATAATATACATATAGAAACCCCACAATTAAGATGTTTAGTCGTTAATGAAGAAAGTTTGGGTCCGCCCTTCGAGAAAATAAACCACGCTGTCTTCAGCCAACTTACTTGAACCGTGCTTATTAGAAGAACCAACCATTGTATCATTTTTTTACATCATTCATTTCAATAATCAATAAGTGACCGATTGTCCTAAAAACATTCAAAGAAGAAATGTATTTAATTTACACATATGAACACAGACGTAGCGTCGGTACCAGGTTGGTGAAAGGTCTTCTTCAGAAACCAATATGTCAATCTGTACCTCCTGTACTTCCAAATTGATTCGGTCCAGTAAATGTTTTGATGAACGTTTCGCGAAGAGCCTTCCATGTGTGTAGGTTTTTTTTTTCACCATAGTATAAATAGATACGGAATAAACATTCTTGTCACTCGCTACCAGATACTAAATTCAAGCCTGTTATTACCGTAGATAAAAACAAGAAAAAAAAAAGATGCGTCACATATTTATTAGACAAAACGTAATTTAATAGATGTTTCATCTTTCTTTTTCTGCGTGACGATAGATACTTATCCGTCTGTGGACAGCATGTGGCAGTTATTATTAATGTCTTTAAGTAGTGATTATATTGTTGCATAGTACATCACTGTTTTTGTTTGTTACGACTACATACTTGATACTCAAAGGTGCTATTATTTTATGGAGAGTTCGAGTTCTTGGCGAGTTAAGAACGGATGTTTTGAGATGGTCTTCTTACGGATAGTGCACCGCACCATGGACGACGTTGTAATTAAATACTTTCATTTAGGGACAGTGGACAAACAATAACACTGGTACTTGTGTCATTGTATTGGATAAAGTACAGTGTGGAAATTTGTCAGCCGTTAAGTGTTTTGTTGGATAGAAGCTCGAGCAGCGGTCACTGTAACTATGGGTGTATTTCAAAAGAATGGTTAAGTCAGTCAGTAGTGGGACTCTTGATTGCGCGAACTTAAAAAAATGCAGGGTGAATATTTATTTATTACAGTATTGCAGTGTACCTTCTACCTGTTATCCTTTACATACTATTTACCTTAACTCCTTATGGGGCGTAACGCATCAATGAGTCCTAAGAGGCCTACGTTTCCTTAGCACTTTAATCCTGCTGGATACACACTTTCCTGATAGTTCGTCAGTGATCACTCAACGCGATTCTCTCAATTGCCCTAGCCCCTTGTGGGGCATAGCGCGTCAACTGGTCCATGTGGCCCAGTTGACGTTTCGACGATATATATTGATTTCGGAGAATGCAGTTGCCAGCATGCACCTCCTGCACAACCATGGCCACGAACGCCGTCGTGGACGGGATTCGAACCCGAAACGCCGGTAGTCAAACATGAGACTGACGCCTCAACACACTACGCTACCGGTCGCCCCACTCAACGCGATTACACGCAAGAGAGCGTATTGACATCGTCTCACTCAGATCACATTATTTCTAGGGAGAAGGTTCTCTGGGCGATATCCAGCTTCGAGCCCTTTTAAGTCTGCAGGACCAGATGAGATTATCCCGGCAGATATACATATAACACATGGCGGTCCCTTGGTTAGAATGCATATTCAAGGCATGTCTGGAATTGGTCTGTATTCCTCTTATGTGAATTATCAAGGTCATTTCCATCCCAAAAGCGGGGAAAAGTTTGCACACGCCCGAAGGATCTCAGACTTATTAGTTTGTCCTCTACTCTGCTAAAGATGTTTGAGAGACTAATTGAATCGGAAGATCGGTTGATACGGCTTTACACTCACTTGTGTTAGTGGATATTAAGCGGGGCCTTCAATAACGTCTATCACTAGAGCACTCTCATGGCTTAACGCGGATGCGAACCTGGTTGGGCTGCTTAATGTGATGTTAATATCTAGGGTTATTTCCTCCAAATTGGGAGCATCCTCTGAATGCAGGAGCGTCTGCGGGGGAACACTGTGCTCTCTCCCTGCTATGGAACATAGCGGTCAACAGATTGCTTTTGGACCTGGAGGGGATGTCATGCAGGGTAACTACTTATGCGGATGACATCTCGATCGCCGTCTCAGGTAAATTCCCAAGCACCCTTAGTGAGGTAACGCAGACCGCTCTCAATGTCTTAAATAACTGGGCTAAGGAATGCGGGGTTGGTGTCAATCCAAGCAAAGTTGAGCTTGTGCTATTCAGGAGAAAACATCAAATTTCTCCCGTTGAACCTCCTATCCTAGGGGGATAAGACTGGCCTTCTCGGGTGTTATACTGGATAGAGAGCTCAATTGGAGGCCGAATGTTCAGGAACGGGTCAATAAAGCAACCGTAGCGCAGTACTGCTGCTGGAAGGCTATATAAAAGACATGGGGTCTGCAACCAAAAATACTCCACTGGCCTTATGTATCGGTCCTACGCCCGATACTGCTGCATGGGGTAGTACATAGTTTGGTGGAATGTCCTACGGACAGAGTCGAATCTCACCTTGTTGTGAAAGTTACAAAGAGCGGGTTGTTTGGCTATCAGCGGGGCCCTCCGCCTAACTTCGTCCGCTGTAGCTGTATTTCTAGAGCACTTGAGCTCAGAGACATCCCTACTGCCACTATCATGTGGATCGACGCAATGCTTCGCGGTCGAGAAATTCACTCAACTTTGGGCGGCACCCAGGCTAGTGTTTATGCTGTTAAGGGTTGTCCCCAGGGCGGGGTCCTGTCCCCACTTCTTTGGTCACTTGTCATAGATGAGTTACTAGTTAGGTTGTGCGACTATGGTTATGATGCAATCGGTTATGCCGATGATATAACTATCATAATCAGAGGAAAGTTTGAATCGACCGTATCTGAGGTGATGAATGCGGCACTAGATCTAGTACTTCGTTGGTGCACTGAAGTTGGCCTGAGCGTCAACCCTCATAAAACCGTCTTAGTTCCCTTCACTCGAAGAAGAAATCTAAGCTTAAACCCTGTCAGCCTTGGCGGAACGGTACTTCAGTTCTCCACTGAAGTCAAATGCTTAGGCATTTTGTTGGACTGGCGGCTTAATTGGAGCAATCACGTCGAGGCTGTTATCAGTAAGGCCACTCGGATCATGTGGGGTTGCAGGTCTCTGTTTGGCAAAACTTGGGGACTCACCCCGAAAATGATCGAGTGGCTATATTTGATGGTCGTACGTCCAGTTGTGACTTACGCGGCGCTAGTTTGGTGGCCCAAAACGAATCAGCGTTGCACCATACAGCTTTGTAGTAAGTTACAGCGCCTTGAATGCCTTGGTATGGCAGGATCCATCCATACTTGTCCGACATCGGCTATTGAGGCGATTGTTGGACTTACTCCGCTGCATATTTTCATACAAGAGTCTGCGGCTCTGAGCGCTCTTAGAATGCGTCTAACATACGATGGCGATGTGTCCAATCAGGGACACATGAGCATTCTAGAGCGGATCCCTGGCATGCAGATCTGCTCGAGATCTGATTATATGACTCGGGAAATATGTTTTGGTAGGAAATTCTCGGTCTCCATCCCCACTCGCGGGGAATGGGACAGTGGCATTCTTGGCTCTGTCTCCCGGTACACCATGTGGTTTACCGACGGATCTAAAACGGAGCTGGGTGTTGGTGCTGGAGTCTATGGACCGGACACCAGGATCTCCATTGCTATGGGCGTCTGGCCTAGCGTTTTTCAAGCTGAAATCCATGCCATTGAGGCTTGCGCCAGAGACATTCTGGACAAGAAACTCAAAGGCGCTAACATCGCTATCTGCACTGATAGTCAGGCAGCCATTAAAGCTCTTTCTTCACATAGTTTCTCATCGAAATTAGTGAAAGAGTGTTTTTATACCCTTCAGTGTCTCACAAACACCAATCGGGTTACTTTATGTTGGGAACCTGGCCATCAGGGCATCCCTGGTAACGAAGCTGCCGATGAACTTGCTAGACAAGGTTCTTCGGATATATTTTTCGGGCCTAATCCTTACTGTGGTCTGAGTTGGGCTAAAACAAGATCACTAGTGAGGGAGTGGTCTGCCAATGAAAGACTGCGTCACTGGGATTGTCTTCCAGGACTACGGCAGTCCAAAGATCTTATAAAACCCTACGGTCTCAAAGAAACCAGCCGCCTGGGTAGAGCGGACCTGAGACTAATCGTGGGTTACCTCACGGGGCACCACTGGGTGAAATATCACCTCAACAAAATGGGTCTATCCACTGATACGGAGTGCAGGCTTTGCCTGGAGGACACAGAGTCCACTAAACATCTTCTTTGCGAATGTCCGGCGGTAGCCCGTTCCAGGTTCTTGTTTCTTGGAGACTCCTTCGTGAGCTCAGCGGTCGTAAGAAGCACCCCTACAAAGGATCTACTAGCCTTCATTAGGCTGGTTGAGGGTCTTTTGGATTAATTAAGGCTATGGCACAATAGATCTCATGGTCGCAGTGCCCACCCTTGGGTATCTTAGCCTGCCCTTGTTATTATTATTATTATTAACTTCGTCCGTGGCTCTCAGGACTATGTTCAACCTTTTCCCTTTGGACATTATAAGCGAACAAGTCGCCGCAAACGCCGCCATCTGCCTACGGGAGGCAGGTTGCTGGGCAGAATCATACACCGGTCAAAATATGGACATACAATCATTAACGGACTACTGCACGCACAGCAAAAATTATACGTGCTCAATTCCATACACTGGGCAGGATTGCTCAAGGGTTAAATTCGATTTATTGATATTGACATTTGTTAAATTATCTCATCTTTCCCTCCTATGCGTATCCTCATATTTTGAGAGTTTCAGTATAAAAATACAACAATCTTGGAAACTACCCTGTTAAAGAGCTAAAACTAATTCAGTAATGACAGTCGTATATCATGTCGCAGAAAGAATGGCGTGGTACAAAAAATAAAATACCACAATCTTTCTTTTATTTAAATGCATTTTGCATGACGGGTATTGAGTTTCTTTTCGCCGTTCCAAACTAATGATTTATGTGTATGTTATTTGGACGCTTCTTTTGATAAGTCAAGTTATACCTGTTTCGATTTTTCGGTTTTCTTGTACGTATCTTCGTTGAGCTTTAAAGCAAATTTACGATTTTTTTTTGATGGCATACAATTTAGCTAATATAAGTTAAATGTTACAATACAAGAATGTAATTGACAAGTGGTGTCGTTTCCTTTGATTAACCGCTTTTTTCCAATTTATTTTAACTTGTTCTTTCAAAATAATGATTTGAAATTTAAATGCAACGGTCGCGGGTAGAATGCTAATGACGATACTAATTAGTCAGCTGATTTGCCAAGGTAGGTAATAAACAGGTGGCCGGTATTGTGACTGGTCAATAATTTAAGGCTCGACCTCGATTTTTGGGGCTAGAGAAGTCATGGCTACTTCGCTTCAAATTTCGGTTGCTGTCGAGTGATTCTGTGCCTTGCCATGGCTACGCCTGTTTTTGCCGCTTACTCACATACGTAAGTTGATGTGTTCTCTGAAGTTGAGTTTCACATCAAGCATAGCCCATAAGTATTGTATGACAGCCTTTAAGGGTCACAGGTATTAATTTCACGGGAGAACAATTTTGACACTTTTTTCTGTTTTTTTGAATTTTGCACCTAATTTATAGTAAAACGGCCTCGCTGATTCCAAAAATGCAGTCCGTTTTTCCCCTATACGTCAGGTTTTCGAGATATCGTTTGTTTTTTAATTTTACGGAAAATTACAAAAGGCCCCCTTAAAAAACAACTTTTTTTAAAAGCTACGGGGCTGCATCCTTGTGCAGGACCTTCTAGTACCTGTATACAATAAAATTAAAAGCAATAAAAAAAGTAATTTCTCGCTACCTGCATTGTTTGTTAAAAGTTGTGAAATTCTTCGGCCATTTTTAAGGCTCTTTTATGTAAAAAAATGTATTTAAAAGCCTCTGTTCCAGTATATTACTCTATTATTGTGCTCTTAACTTGTGTAATGGAAGCCTCTACTATCCCTCGTCGAAAGTGTCTCAACGCTCCGGACTCATTTTGCTATATATGTGGCAGTTATACATTTCTAAGTCAGAGGACAAAAATAGGCCCCTTTGTTCACCAGGCATATCTTGCCTACTTCAAAACTCCAATTTGCAATCAGGATAAATGGTGGGTCCCTCATAAAGTGTGCAGGTGCTGTGTCACACATTTGAGGTCCTGGACGAAAGCAGAACGACTTCAGTTGCCATTTGGTGTGCCAATGATATGGCGAGAGCCCTCAAACCACACAAGTGATTGTTACTTTTGTTGTACTAAAACAACAGGGTACACACACAAAAACAAAAATAAGATACAGTATCCTAATTTAGAATCGGCGAAAAGACCAGTTGCTCATTCTCTTGAAGTTCCAGTGCCAGTATATCAAGTATCTCCTTCGCCTTCTTTGGACGTGGACGTAAATATGCTTTTAAGTCCGTCGACATCATCACTCTTCGAACTCAGCGCTAGGAACCAACCTAAAGGATTTAAACAGAACGAGCTGAACGATCTAGTGCGCGATCTGGGGCTTTCTAAAAAAGCTTCAGAACTGTTAGCGTCTAGGCTACAGGAAAAACATCTCCTGGAACCAGAAGCCAAAGTATCCTTCTATCGTTCCGTCATCTAGATGAATTTCCGGAAAATCTTGGAGCTGTGAGTGATGAGCAGGGAGAGCGATTTCATCAAGATTTAAAAATCATGGAAACTCGATATCAAGGCAGATGGGATGCGAATATGATGGCGGACTATTGTTGGAGCATAAAACGGGACTGTCCTGAAATTGAACACTCCAGGAAAAGCTACAAACGAAAATTTTTGCCATAATTTTTTTTTTTAGTTCTTAGGTAATATTGTTAAGATGTAAAATCAAAATTTATAAATAAAAAAATTGTAACGAGTTTCGTTTGTTTTGATTTCAATGAAGGGAAGGTTTGTATGGGGGCCAAAATTTGAGCCCCCTGTATCTCAAAAACTGGACGTATAGGAGAAAAACGGTTAGCATTTCCGGATTCTACGACCAAAAATTAGCTAGAAATGAATATCAAATCGAAATAAACAAAATGCTGTTCCCCCGTGTTTTCTATCGCTTCATGTGTTATTTATTATGAATAGAGGGTAGTTAGACTACCCTACTGAACATACCAACCTAACATAAAGCCAGCACCCACTGGCACAAGCGTAAAATAATAGCGAAAACAGCAGAGCTAACTATGACCTTTCCCAGGAATTATTTCGACCGAACACCTGATTAGCTTTTACGACTTTCTTGGACACTATAGGTGGGGTTTTTTTTGTACGGAGCAGAGTAGAGCAAGATAAGTGGCAAAAAACGCTATAGAGCAGATCAGAGTAGCGAAGATGAAAACGAGGAGTGTTGTTGCTGGGAGTGTGTCAAATTTCAAGAGGAAACTTAAATCCTTAGTACAGATACAATCGGACAAATTTTCATTAGGCAGCAGAATCATTCTATATTTTAACTATTCCATATAATAACACAAAACGAACTTTATATTAACAGGAAATTAATTTTATATGCTTCATAAAGTGTAAACTACCCCAAAGAGAGATTTCGCTTACCCTACAATGACTTCTGAAGAAGCTGCAAGGATGCTGACGAGGAGGAGACTACCCTCCATTTTCTATGCACCTGTCCTGCGTTGGCTGCGAGGAGGCGGGTCTTTCTGGGGGACTCTTTCTTCCTTCACTTGGAAGAGCTAAGGGGCATAAGCCCGATCAGGCTTTATCGGTTCATTGCCAGCTCTGGCTGGGTCAATGGATAGTAATTTCAACGGGATAGGTGTTTATCCTGGTAGGTATCACAACGGGCCCTTTGGTGGCCTATGTGTGCTGCGTCATCCGCGGCAGCCTTTTAACTTAACCTAACCTAAACTACCCCAAAACTTCGACACTTTCACCGCCTGCATTTCAAAACGTGGAAATACTAATTGAGCAGCATTCTTACACTAACCTTCTATCCAAAGCAGCATCAAATTGTTAGTGTAATTGTGTGGAGTTAACCGGCACTGCTCTGCATGGCTGTTAAAAAAACGCGCCATATGTCTAGTTGAAAAGACCCATTTTGTTTATGGTGGATAAGATGTCACATAAACGAAATGGGTATTCCCATAAGTATCGTTTGAGCATGCATACCCATGCGGGTATAATTTTTTGAATTAAAGAGACTAATAAGTTCCTAGTATTGACGCAGTCCAGAAACATTTAAGTAGTATTGATGTCGATTATTTGCATATCAGCCAGCGTTCTAACACGTGCCCCACCAAGACCAGATCCGGCTTACCCAATTTCGGGAATGAACCCTGCCTAGCGAGTTAATCTGCAGTTTAATTTCCATCAAGGCCACAATAATGTCCGGTCCCCAGTAAAGAGTTGCCCGGTTATTGTCTGCAAGCCACCAAGAATCTTCCGAGTTTCTATGCGCAAGAATTTGCCAGGGGCACGATTCAATGGCACTGATCATGGCTTGGAAAACTCTAAGGCAGTTAAGCCGGAGTTTCCAAGGGAAACGGTGCCGTCAGTTGACGGACATCAACCGGTGGCTTAAAAAGACGGCTATCATGTAGCGGTGGCGTAAAAGACGTCCATTCCAGTGGACCAACTAACATTTTCAATTATTTTTTATTGAAAAATAAACACACTTGGCCGTTAAAAGAGGAGACCACAAATGATTCTCTCTGTGCTTCTGCCAAGGCAAGTGGCAAGGTAGTTTCTAACTGTTCCTGCTCTCATATGTGCAGTTTTAACCTACATGTAGCGATGCGACAGAAAGGGTTCGGGACCTGTAAACGTGCAAGCTCATCAGAGGTTTCGTTGCCCCAAATACCAATATGTCCAGGGACCCAATAGACGGTAACTTTATTACGAGTGCAAATTTTTTGCAAAGCTTCATGGCAGTTCAGTACCAGTTTGATGAAAAGAAGAATTTACTAAGCGCCCTGACGGCAGCTTTGACTATCAGAAGAAGATTGCAATACTACTGTCACGATCGCCAGCTTTGAGACATAAGTTCGCACAAACCTCAATCGCGTGAACTTCAGCTTGGAAAACCGTGGTGTACTTCTGCATAGGAATAGACACTCTAATTGAGGAATCTACGATACCTGCCTTCTTTTCAGTTTCATCAGTTTTCTTCATAAACCACTTAACAGTGCTGGCAGATAGGGTTGAGTGCTTCATTTTCCATTCCTCTCTGCTCCAGACAGTTGTAAAGACGAGGTGATTGAAGTGAAACTCCCTTGTTGAATGGTCTGATGGCAAGCCTAATTCATCATTCTCATGAAGGGGCGACCGGTAGCGCAGTGTGTTGAGGCATCAGTCTTATGTTTGACTACCGGCGTTTCGGGTTCGAATCCCGTCCACGACGACGTTCGTGGCCATGGATGTGCAGGAGATGCATGCTGGCAACTGCATACTCCGAAATCAGTTTATGCTGTCGAAACGTCAACTGGGCGACATGGAACAGTTGACGCGCTATGCCCCACAAGGGGTTAGGGCAATTGAGAGAGAGGGAGAGAGTGTTCCTGCTCCAAATTAAATTTGAGGTTTGTCTGATTAGCTTAAAGTATAGCTACTGTTGATTTTGCCTCTGCCTTTAGATGAATGTAGAGGGACGGAAGATCTAACAACACCTTAGTGCACTTTCACATGAAGAGCCGCACGGCTCTCGCTCGCGAGTGAGAGCCTTTTCCGCTCCCACCTTCCATTCATTCACACGAAGAGCCGTACGGCTCTCGCTCGTGAATGGGAGCGAGGCTCGTGTCACCATACACTGTCGAACTCGAGCTCGAACCTGGTACAAATGTGCTCTGACACACACATACACTTCACATAGGTGTGAAGAAAACCGGTCCACTTGTACTAGGTTCGTGCTCGAGTTCGACAATGTATGGTGACACCAAGATTGAAATGCAAAGAATACACTTCTGCTTTCACACGGGGAGCACGAGCTTTTACGTCGCGCGAGTGAGAGCCGTGCATCTCGAGCCGTCGCGTCGCGCCACTTGGTCCAAATGCACAGCGAGAAGTGCCGGCATTCACACGGGAAGAGCGACAACGGCTCTCGCTCCTCAGTCCCTCGCTACCCGCTAGGATGGACACAATACACTTTGGAACGTTGGCGTTTTTGTCGTCGAAGACGGCGTCGACGGTAAAGAAGATGCATAGTCATAACACGTCTGCAACGCATATTTTGCGACTGAACAGAGCGCGAGACTCTTTGTCGCTCTTCCCGTGTGAATGCCGGCACTCCTCGCTTTGCATTTCTATCAAGAGCCGCGACGCACGGCTCGAGATGCACGAGCCTTACCGGCTCTCACTCGCGCGACGTAAAGGCTCGCGCTCATCGTGTGAAAGCTGCAGTGTAGCCTTTGCATTTCAGTATTACGCGCCTCGCTCTCACTCGCGAGCGAGAGCCGTGCGGCTCTTCGTGTGAAAGCGCACTTAAGAGCAGCCGTGGGACAATTTGCAAAGTCCCAGTAATTGTGAGACATGCCAGTATCACTATCTAACCACTATCACTATCGGGCGACCGGTAGCTCAGTGCGTAGAAGCGTAAGTCTCTTGATTGATTACGATCGTTACGGGCGCAAGTCCCGTTCACGGCATTTCGAGACCATGGAAGTTTGTGTTGTCTTCTCCCTGTGGTGCGGGACGTAATAATAAGCCACAAAATCTCCCAACTTCTCGCAGGTAGGCGGCTAAATGAGAGTAGGAAGAACATGCTGGCCACGTGCATCGTCCTCAGCTGGCTTATGCCTACGAAACGTCAGCTAAACCACATGGAAAAGTTGACGTGCTATGTCCCACTGGGGGTAGAGCAAATGAGTAGCCACTATCTTCGTTCCGTTGCCCGCACCCGCCGGGCTGATTACAATTGCCACAAGGTCACTGTTGATTAAATCTGAAAGACACTTATATTGAATGCCTGTTATCAGAATGACACATGGCCGGGGTTTATTCGAGCAAGTGTCATAGATAAGAGAAGCATTCCTCACAGTGAGTCTTTTGATTTCATAGCTATGCCTCGATGGGGACCGCATTGACATCAGAATGCCAATTGTGTTGTGCAAGGTGGCAATTGCGTCCGTGGCAGTGGATAGACCCAATACCAGATGTCTCAGCAGTAGTATTTGCCAAACGACGAGAATGATTTGGCAGAAATTCGATGCCAGCCGCTCTGCCTCATTGCTGTCATTGAACAGAAAGCACATTAGCAGGGTGGTGGGACTATCACAGGGCACTGCCCCATCGGCGCGCTCGCATGGAGGCTCCGTCTTCCTCATCATGACTACTGCAGGAGTTGTGAGGATCTAGATGAGGAAGAGAGTGTTTTGCACCTTCTATGTCGCTGTCCGGCACTGGCCATCAGAAGGAAGAAATTCCTGGGCTCCTGGTTTTACTATGACCTGGAAGACCTCAAGGATATGAGCGTGTTACAGCTCAATCGTTACATTGCCAGCACAGGCTGGTTCGGAACCTAGGTTTCTTCAGCGAGGTGAATTGTTACTGTTTTTGGTGGTTTAACAATGGACCCATGAGAGGTCTAAGTGTGCTGTGTTGTATCACGGCAGCCCCTTACCCTAACCTAGCCATGCTCGGATTTTCTGTTGCAATTTTTGGCGACTATCACATCCCTGGCGGATTCGGCGTGGTGCAAGTTAGTTTGTACCACCTCAATTCCAGGATTATTTTTCTGCGGCATCGTTGAAATTTTCTGAGAAAGGGATTACCACTACAAATCTTCGTGGTAACTGCTCCGTCTCCATTAAGGCCATGTCGTTAGCGAAAGTGCGAAACACCGATGGTGTTCTTGACGGCTGTTACGGTGGTTATGACAGAGAGTGCGTTTCCCACATCAGACCTAGATGGTGGTTGGTCTCTTGTCATAGGGACTAAATTGTCGAATTGCTGGGGAGCTAACGTCGTCACTAGACGAAGTGTGTCAGTCAGCGTAGCTTTCTGCTGCCGCGCCACTTACGTTCAAAATAAATTCGTTCTATTTAAGCTCATCGAACGACCTCGAGTTCACGGACTAGATTGCCGATAGCCCTTCTCCTCTTCTGGTTTCTCGAATAGCCCTCCATTCCTCAATTTGTAGATCATCGTTCCGTTAACCATTATACCTAATGGCCTTCTCAGCATAATTTGGAAGTGTTGTAGTAGGATATTAATATAAATGTCAGTTTTGCATTTAGCATTTTTCTTATTATTTGTAATTTGAATTTTATGCTTTTCAGCGGTCATGAATATTCAAGACTTTTACAGATCTTGCCTTTAAAATGAAGCAGATATTCGACTCTTAAAATATGTAGCAAAACCTTTTCCGAAAATCATTGGACCGTAAAAATTGTCACAAAATTCACCATTTCTGCCATAATGTATCTTTCGTTCTAGAATGTTTTCGGATATCCACAGTTTTGATACTTTGGCATTTGGAGTGTTATTTTAGAACACATCCTATATGCAGTGTTTCCGGTTATATGTCGTTCATTAATCGAATCTCTCCATAACATTATTCAAATTAACAGGTTATAAATAAAATTTTTGTATATTAATAACTAGTGCCGGAACACTGAAATTTTCATAACAGGCTTGCACATTCTCGTGAAAGGCGTCATTTATATATACTTTTTTCGCCCATACGCTTCTGACTTTTACAAGAAAAACAATCTATTTTTTGCGCCGTAATGTACGTAATAAATTTACACTTCATTTTGTACTGATACAGTTAATACAAAATAATAATGATCAAATCATGCACTCATTTGCTAAATAAACACTAGAATCAATGGTCCAAATATAGATAGTACTCGTACTAGAATATATCTCATGTTCCCCGGGTCGAAGAAGAAGTGGATCAAAAAAGACTTTCTCTTATATTAGTTAAGAGTCAGACCATGTTGCACCAATTCACGGAGAGCTGTACAAAATAATGAGAGGTGCTGGATTGTGTGTTGATGATGATAATGATGATGCCCAGAATAGTAGTACTTGGTAAGATGGCTGTTAACAATTTAATATGCTCCATATTTGCTTGGAAATTTATGGAATTTAATGAAGGAAATGGTGTTTGCTGGAAATGATGAAATATCAGATTAATTTTCAACAAAATGTTTAAAAGAATAAGTACGAAGAATATAGATACGATGAAATGGTATTTTCAGAAAATATATAAATAGATTTTTGTTTTGAGGTCTAACCTCATTCGAGACCAAGAATATTATTTCTAGTTAATGCACTGACCGTGAAAATTTGTGGCATTATTTTTCTGTTTCGCGAATTCAGTTCAAATTCAATTGCAAAATGAATGTTGAATTTTATTTCGAATATGATACATCCAATTTAGCCCAAGTAATGGAATGGTGCTGACTTGCCTGAAGTCTTGATTGCATCCAGGTTATACGAAAAGTGTTGGTTTTTGATGATTTTGAAAGGGTACCGGTATACACTTATACCGATCGACAGATTATTGCATTAGTTAGAATCACTAGTCATGGCGAGCGAGTGTGGAAACGTTGACAAGGCGTATACTAGTAGCCCTAACTCCCACGGCCGTAGCCAGGGTGGGACAGTTGTGGATCCTTACCTCCCCTCCTCCGCTCTGGCTCATGACGACAGATAAAAAAAATCTAAATAAACTCGATTGACGATATTTGCACTTTGTGATAGTCCATATTAAATTTGAAATCAAAAACGGATACTTTGTCTAATCACTTTTTAGGGTTTTGTATTAAAAACAAAACCCTTATGAAATCGGTCAAATGTCTGTCCGTCTGTCCATGAAATATCTCACGAACGGCTGAAGCTACATCTTCCCTCTGAAGATGCTCGAAAGAGTGAAACGCGTCAGGGAACAATAATAAAAAAGACACCTGGCGCAGTGAAGCCAGAGGAACTGATTTTTGATATGGGCTAATTCATCCCGAATTATGAGTTTATGTACGAGTATAATAAAATTAAGATATGGGTGGGATACTTATCTGCAGTTGTAGTACCAAGTGCAGCTGCAGAATTTTCTATTTCGATATTTGCGGCGATATTTTCAGATAATGAAACTTTTTAACTGTTCGATTGATTTTACTATATGAATTTATCTTCAGTTTCATTTTAAGTTTCATCAAATGAATGCCTTTCGTATAGGTAAATCTTTAAACGCTAAACTGTCGGATTGGCGTCTGAAACGTTTAGGACGAGTCTGGACACGCTTCTTTTTGTGTATTAGCGGAGTAAACCAAACTGGACCCTTCCGGGGTTTATAGTTAGGTAATGGAACAAACTTGTAGAAGATGTTGTATAGGATAGTGTAGAAAGTTGTCACAGCATTCTCACAGTTAAGATCCTTCAGAATAAAATACCAATTGATTTGACTCAGCCTTTCATTAATAGAAACGTAATTAGCTTTCCTGAAGTTAAGTCTAGAATGATAAGTCTCTGAGAGAGAGGGTGACAACTTAATGTTGATCTCATGAGCAATAGCTGGATGGTAAGGATCACAAGGAATATAAGCAGGAGTAGGAAAAGAAGACGACAGAAAAGACAAGGTAAGATTACTTAACACAAGATCGAGAGCACGATCCATAAAGTTCAGAGTTAAGTGGAACTGTATAAGGTTACAGAATTCCATGAAGGATGTGAGCGACCTTGACATGGAAGAAGAAGTCAAAGGAGACCTGGCCTATCACGCCATCTAACATTGGGAAGATTGAAATCACCACAGATTATACAACAGGAATTAGGAAATAAAATATTAACAGTATCAGATAAGTGATCAAAGAGACTATCATAAACAGCAAATGTGGAATTACAGGGGACGTAGACACAAACAACCACAAGCGATGTGGAGGTGGAAGTAGGAATATTAACGGTAACACAATCATAAGGTTGAGAAAGGCTAGAGGAAAAAAAAGAACATTCAATGTAATTCTGGATAGCAACTAGAGCTCCACCACCATTTGTCAGTTCAAGTATTTCGAAATTTCTATCACAACGGAAGATCTACTGCTGATGGATGGATTTAACCATGTTTCGGTCAAACAGATAATGTCATGAAAAGATGTTAGGTCAGAAACATTTAAAATTTGGAGCTTGGTGCGTAACCCTCGCACATTTTGATAATATAGAGAAAGTGATGAAGAAGAATTATTTAGGCTCTGACTCTTACTGTACATTTTTTGCATTATTTTGGAGTCGTTGGTACGCGTTGTCGTTGAAAATTTAGTTTAGTGAATTTCTTTAAAAGAATTCACGGAGGCCAGAAAGACGCCTTGTATGGCATTTGCAGATCATGTGGAATGGTCACCTTGAACGAAGAGACCATCTTGTTTGGAATTTTCTCCTTGGTCAATTTCTTGCATGTTAGTAAGACAGGTTCTAAACCAAAACAGCTGAAACTTTTTCCTGAAACTGCACCGGAAGCTATTCCTCGCTAATTTTCATCAGTTAGACAAGTTTCGCTCAACTAGCTTTTTCCGCTGTAAATTAATTGTGTTCCCAAAATTTTGCGGTTATATACCTGTAATTCTGCAACTGACTCATTGATGTCACTGAAATTAAGTAGGAACCCAGTCTTGACGTTTGCGCACAAATTAGAAAAGTTTCACTCAACTAGCTTCTTGCATTATAGAGTTATTTTGCTTAAAAAATTTTGCAGTTATATGGCTGTAACTTTTGAACCGTTTAATGCATTTTTCTGAAATCAGATAGAAGTCGAGTCCTCATTAATATCCACCAGCTGAGTAGGTTTCGCCGAGCTAGCTTCTTCCGTTATGTAGTTATTTTGTTAATAAAATTATGCCGTTATATAGCTGTAACTTTTTAGCCGCTTGGTGGATTTTTGCTAAAACTCAATAATAGGCTAGTTCTTGTCAACGTCTACTCACTGGGCAAGTTTGGTTTGGGTAGCTTCTTCCGTTATGAAGTTATTAGGCTCAGATACTTTCGACGTTATATAGCTGTAACTTGTTAACCGCTTTATCGATAGTGCTGGATTTCAATAGCAGCCGGCTCCCCACTGACATCTATCAACTGGAAAAGTTTCACCTTGCTTATGACTTCCGTTCGACTGTTATCGTGTCCACAACATTTTGCGGATATATATACCTATATATATATATATAAAGGACACTAAAAAAATCTAATGATGCCAATCGATTCCTGGGGTCATGAAACGTAAAGAAAACCAACTCCGGGGTCGGAACTCGTTTTTGAAGGAGGGTCGAATAACTGATTTTTTCTTCAAAAATCAGTTAAAAAGTGATTAGACAAAGTATCCGTTTTTGATTTAAAAAAAAAAATCTATATGTACGGAGGCTCTAACATAAGTTCGCGTAGTTGATGATTTCTTATTACTATTTCCCAAATTACAAAATTGTAATCGATAGCTTATGGTTTCAGTATATTTCATTCGAATTTTCAGAATTCTTGTTAAAAATGCAGACGAAAAAATTCAAAATTTGAGAAAGAAGGTCGGTAGAGCCACTGCTGCCAACATAGAAAGAAATTCGATTTGTCATTCTCTATGGATTTCGACGGCATTTGTTGCCAATAAAAATACTCGACGAATGCCAAATTGCATATGAAGTGGATGCACCATCTTTAGTAAATGTTTCCAAGTGCTACAGTAGGACATTTTTTTTCGGAAGATGAGTCTAATGTGAGAAATGTAGCTCTCGTGAAGTCACAAATTGACTCAGATCCTAGACTAATATAACAATTGATTGGTGATTGATGATTTAGGCTTGAATGCCATGGCTGTATCACAAATCTTACATGACAAACAAGTTTTTTGTTGCCGGGCGACCACCATCGACACTATACAACTTGTCATGTCGTCGCCCTTATCAGTCCTAGTGGGACTACACCTATAAATGCAAAATGTATTCAGAATGATCCCAAAACAATTGTGCTCACCCGTTTCGACCGCTGGCGTGACGCGCGTCTCATCAGACGCCTCCGCTTCACACACACCAGTGGGGAAGGCGTGAGCGGGCACAAGTCAAATCTGATTGTGTTTTGCCTTATACCTATATTGAGTGGCAACTGGCGTTCCCCCCTTTCAAATTAAAAAAAAAATGTAATGGACCACATTCTGGTAGTGCTGCCCCCACCGGCAGATCTATGGCAGCACCTGATGAGTAAGGATCTGTCGGTGGTACGAAACCAGAGGCCGAGGGTCCCATTACGCCTGGACCCCGATGCGAATGCGAGGGAATCTGCTCCATCCGCCCACCATTCCATCCTTATCGCCTCATTTTTTATCATTCCCCATTTTTACCTGCTCTGTTTGTGTTGTCTTTCCCAGGCCTATAAATTTTTATTAATACGTAAAGGCCAAGGGCAACGAGCGACAAAAACCCCGCCCACGTCTATCGAACTGAGCGACGGCAAGCATACGCCGCTGCTTAGCTCGCTCTGTCTCAATTGCCCTAACCTCTTGTGGGGCAAAGCGCGTCAACTGTTCCATGTGGCTCAGTTGACGTTTCGAAGGCATAAAATGGTTTCGGAGAATGCAGTTGTCAGCATGCACCTCCTGCACATCCATGGTCACGAACGTCGTTGTGGACGGGATTCGAACCCGAAACGCTGGTAGCAAACATGAGACTGATGGCGTAACACACTGCGCTACCGGTCGCCACGCTTAGCTCGCTGAGGGGCATCTTTCTTCGCCAGATAGCACGGCGCGACCATCACGGTCACTATGCCCACCAAACCGTCCATTATAACCCGTTGTAGAGAAAACAAAGTCTCGCTGCGTGCTCTCCCATTGGCCAGTGACCCGCGATAATGCTGGTCACCTCTGGACGGGTCCTTATTAAATGGCCATTAGTTCTTTTTATATTACAGGTAGGCAACATTTCCCTAGAGGCGATTCGCGTCCTTAGTGCGCCCCATTTATTGCTTGCTAAGTTTATGAGCAGCTACTGGGCTTCCAAAATTCGAGGACGTGGTCACGTGACGAAGATAATTGGAGGACAACGATCCAGGTGGCCAAGGCCCGACGTCTGGCTGTCGCGTCACGATGATGATGATAATAAGTTTATGAAGGATTTAGTGGCACCACAGAGAATAACTATGGAGGAGCAATCCGCATATACTCAACACTAAACTACTTGAAGCAATTCCAATCGTAAAAAGTAGAGAGAGACACACACGCCCTCCACTGCGCAACACCCGCGCAGTCTATATAAAAGCACAGGAAGCACGCAAGATGTCATCCCCTCTCCTACTTTTCCAATCGGCACAATAACATTCCAGTCTGTCTCTGTGCCGCGGAACACCCGCCCGGTCTATATAGAGCAAAAGAGATGTCAAATTTTCATCCCCCTTCCTACTTCCTCACTTGTGCCGAATTGCGTCGTTTCTCTCGCTCTTTTTCACTTCCTCATATACTCTCTCTTCAAAGAGTGGCACTAAGTGGCGCATTGACAGCCACTGCGTGACATCTGTCAAGGGAAGAGCCCAGCCGCACCAGCTGATCGGCCTGCTCATTTCCCGCTACACTCCTCTGACCCGGAACCCAGAGGTGGTGACTCTGTTAAGGGTGGCTAGAGAGTTCAGCTCTTGTTGGTATTGTTTTACTATTTTCGATGACACTGTCGCCTTCTCAAGGACCATTATGGCAGCCTGTCTATCCGTGAAAATTGCGATATCCTTTGTGGTAACCATAATGCGCCCTCAACATCCGGTAGGCCTCTCTAATTGCTAGCACTTCCGCCTGAAATACACTAGTCAAATCAGGGTGACGGAACGATTTAGAGACTGCGAGGGTTTAAGCAAAGAACCCTGCAACGACTCCGCAAGGCACTTTCGAGCCATCGGTGAAAATCCTCATGTCATATCCCGACATCACATCTTCGTCACACCATTCCGCTCTTGTTAGATAGATTGAAGCAAAGTGTTTCTCGAGGTCTGTATCGGCCGCACAACCGTACCGTACAACCACGAGAACATTTTTGTTTAGAGTCCCCAGTTTTTGCGGCAGGCTCTCCTGCAAGCATAAAGGGCTTTATATTATTTTATTTACCGAGTTGGCACAATCTCGGCCCTTTTGGCCGGATTTTACCCGCAACGGGTGCAAGCACCAAGTTGCTGGGCTCGGACGTATTTGGCTGATGTTCCGCCGACATCCAGACAATCACTAACGGAGATCGCCAAGCACCTTCCGCACCATTGCACAAGTATGCAGAATAACATACTTCTGCATTGTATCGATAAGGCTGTGTGGCAGGTTCAGTTTGTCCAGGGAAGTAAGAAGGGCCTTAGGTACTATACCGGTAGCCGACAATATTACAGGCACTATCTGCACATACCAAGATGCCAAAGTTGTTTGATTTCTTGAGCCAGTGCACTATAGTTTGCCCTCTTCTCCGCATGCTTCTTCTCGATATTGCTATTATGGGGGATAGCAACATCGATTATACATGCGGAGCGACTCGTCTTGTCGACTAGGAGTACATCGGGTTTGTTGTGGGCGACTGAGTGATCAGTGATAATCTGGCGATCCCAGTACATCGTGAAGTGAGTGCTGTCAAGCACTGCTTGTGGAGTGTATTGGTAGATTGGTGGTGTTTCACTGATCAACTCGTGCTTGTATGCAAGATGTTGATGGATTACCTTGCATACCGCATTATGTCTATCATTGTACTATGCCGATGTCATTGCAGAACAGCCAGAGATGAGATGGTCGATTGTCTCCAGCACCGAACCACACATTCTGCATCGGTTATCGTCCACCCGTTGTTTGCAAATAAGTTTAAGATAAGCACGGGTGGGGACCACGCCGTCCTGAATGGCGACCATTGACCCTTCTGTTTCGGCATAGAGATACCCTACACGAAGCCACCTGTTCGATTAGGTGAAGATCGACAAATGACTGCCAGAGGCAACACATGTTTACGATGCATTGCCTTTGCCTTCCATTCATCGATCCGCACTTGGTCTGACTTCACCAAACTCAAAGAAGCAAATGATTGATCCCTCAAATTGAGTGGAGTAAAACCGTCGTCAGCCTTGCAGACAGTATCATGCAGAGCACTCGATGTTGTTTTGCCGTAAAAATAAGCGCAAATCGAATCGATCTGCCTATGGTGTTGGCCGGCAATGTTTATTCTATTATTATTATACGTAAACGATCCTTTAAGCTGCTTAAGCAGAACCGTGTTAAAGAAGAACTATACGCGGGCTCCTAACTGGATATTCATGTCTAAGAGGCCATCTTAAAACGATCGGTATAGTATCGGATGCGAGCTGCCATTTCCGTGAAGGGGATGCGAAACGTCATTGCATGTTCTCTGTGGGTGTGAGACGTTGCCTCAATTTCGCCCGCCCTTTTTGGAGAATTTGTCGGCTCGATCAAGCTTGATCGACATGTCTAGCCCTGTTACTAGACTTTCGGTTTATAGCACAATAGGCCGTTTGAAAGGACTCGATGCTGATGGGACCATTTTATCCACAACCCTTTCCCCAATCTAATCTTACACTTACAAAAAACTAAAACTAAAAAAATCTACCATTCAATTTCCTCAATTAACATTCGATCTGATCTGCTCGGATCGCCATCAAAAACTTTAAATCATTTTATTTTTTTCTATATAAATCTATCAAACTCAACCGTTAATTTCATTTATGGCGAATCGTTTAAAATAATTGTTTAGAAATGTAAATAAACTGTTGCACAAATATGCTTAAAAAAACTTATCCAAAACCATAAAAAAAAAAAAACAAAAACCACTACAACTCTTCTTCCGTAAATTGCATATTTAATGATTATTGAATTCAATCTATAATACACGTCCACCTCACATTTCTGTTGCCAACAATATTTTTATGGCCCCTGATATTTTCAAAATTATTTAAGATACAAATCATTCACCACACCATCATCATCACATCGGAACTGTTTGGTATAAAACAATATAATGGCATGCAGTTGGTGTTGCTGTTTTTTTTTCTCAATCATTGTAATTGAGAAATTATCCACTTTGATGGTCTCTCTGTTGGCTCCTCTAACCATTTAAAATTGGCTAACATTTATGTTTACCCTAAAAATGTCTAGGAAAAAAATCGGAAATTTAATTCCGTACTATCTTTATTGCTTTTAAGTCTTTCGGAAGATTGTGAAGACAATTTATAGTTGAACCATATAGGTTTTCGTTAAATAACGTTCAACGACTTTTTGACCCGGTTCGGAGAGACAGCCAATTGTCTAACGACTATACAAAAAAAATTTATATATTTATATGTATATACATTTAAACATGTGGTTTGAACAATGAAAATCGAAATTGTATTTAAAAAAAAAGATACAGACCCGATAACAGGAATAATTAACTAAATGAGATGCACATTCCGCTGATTAACGCAAAGTTGCATTTGCAATTAATAAAAATTAATTGATTGTGATATATTGACGCATTGATAAGAGACACTAGGGAGTTGAATAAATTTGTTTAAATTGAATAGCGCAGCGTAGACAGATTGCATGATCACTTTGTGTTAAAAAACTTTGAAAATTCCAAAAAATTGAAAAATTGACTAATGTATTACCGCAGAATTGGATAACAATGTAAATAAAAAAAAAATAATTATATGCTTAGATGGAAAACACCTTCTTGGTGTGTCCCATATAAAAATATAATGAACGGGCATGTAGTCCGATGCATGCTGTGCGCGTTTGTTCATTCATCCGGGCACTTTCCGTGGTCTAATCTTAACGGAATTTGGTATTTGGCTTCCTTGGATGAAGATTATCGCGGCCTGGTGCCATAAATTTCGATTTACGATTCCGACTAACGGTATGTTGTATTAAAATCAGAGCTTCTCGCCTAAGTCTTTTCTAATTTCGTCTCCCCGGGCATGGGACCACTTCCTACTTCAACCAAATTTGATACGTAGCTTGCTTGAGTGCAAGTCATACACACACAATATTAGTGACTGTGCCGATTGAATGGAATTGTGTGCCGCAGTCACTTGGGATGAACCGTCGCCAAACCGACACACGGGCAATATACGGTTGGGCTCCGGTACGGTACGGTACACAGCCACCAGCCATTTCTCCCGATGAGAGAATACTTCCGAGAGCAGCGAGAACGACACTTGCCCAACTTCGATCGGGCTGGTGTTCACGTCTTAACTCCTACCTATCTCGCATTGACCGGGATGTCATGAACACATGCCCCACCTGCAATGGTACACCTCACGATGTGGACCACATTTTTAACTGTCCAGCAGCACCCACACACCTGACCCCCAGGTCGCTGTCGAAGAACCCCGTAGAGGCGGCTATCTTCCTGTCACTTAACACCGAGGAAGACGAAGAACAACACAACATGTAACACACTCACGCGACGTACTTCTGACCATTGCTACAACAACAACAACCATATGCATTAATGTGAGTTTCCTTTATGGGCAATTTATAGGGGAGGTTGGCGCTCATTCAGAAGTATCTTGACCATTCTCAAAATCAACTATTTTACCCACACTACAAATATTTGTCGCATTTTTCTAGTCACTAGCTTCATTCTATCGAAAGTTATTGCTTATTTGTAGGGGAGGTAGGGGTTCCTTGGGTCGGATATTGCCCATTTCAGTAACAACTAACTACACCATACTACCAGCATCCGACCAAATTTTCAACTCGCTAGCTTTATCCTATCGAAAGTGATCATAGTTCAATGATATTTCAATTTTTGCCATTTGTAGGGGAGGTAGGTGTTACTTTAGCCTGATTATGCTCATCTTACTAGAACTCAAGCAGCTTCTCATCTGACGTTTACGTACCAAAAATCAGCTGTCTACGTCAATTGGTTCAAGAGTTATAGACAAAAACACTGAAAAGTAGGGCAGTGCGGGGTTCTTTTTAAAAAAAAAGTACCGTTATTTTCAAACTGATCAATCTCATTTTTACAGGAAACTACAAAATGACCCTTTCAAGTCATCTGCCAAAGTTACAGCTTTTTACATTTATTCAATCGGGAGTTATAGATACATTTAATTGTTTTGAATATGTAAGGGAGGCAGGTGCTCTCTTAGCTGGATCACGCCCATTTCCAATACCAACCAACTAGATCATATTACGAATACTTGACGAAAATTTCAAGCCTCTCGCTTTATTCTGTTGAAAGTTATCGTGGGAACGGACAGACATGGCTAAGTCGAATCAGGAGGTGACCCTGATCATTTATACATTGCTATACCTCCGAAGCCTCCCTTAGGGTGTTACATATTTTCTTCGTGACAAAAACAATATACCCTATACTTATAAAGTTTAGGGTATAAATATTACTACAATTCTGATCATGTTATATTACGTTTACACTATCCCCAGATTACTTCATCTGCGGCGGCTGATTTAATCTGCAACTGTCAAACACATACAATTTTAAACTCACCACACCCAGATTAAGCAGCAGATGAAGTAATTTGGGGATAGTGTAAACGTTATTTTATGGGCGAGTTAAAATTACGTTTACACTATCCCCAGATTACTTCATCTGCAGCGTAATCTGGGTGTGGTGAGTTCAAAATTGTATGTATTTGACAGTCGCAGATTATCTCAGCTGGTGCAGATGAAGTAATCTGGGGATAGTGTAAACGTAATATAAAGGAAGTACAAATGAAACCGGAATATAGAGGGCTACGCCCGCAATCCGAGGGTTTTGTAGCAAGCGCTTATTTTGGTATATAAATATCGGCTCCTTGCTCTTCTTGATACCACTCAGATAGACAAAAAAAAACATAATTAAAATGTCTTACTCATTTACATTTTACATGCCAATTAATATTACGTGATTGTAACGAAACTTAGAACATATTATTGCCTAAGGTGTTGGTTATCGTTGGCCATCAGTACTTTTGACCTCGAAAGTGTTTAAGGCATGCATGGGTGTGCTAACTGTAACTACGGAAATAAACTATTATTTACCTATTCTGAGAAGATATACAGATTCCATTATTTTCCATTTTATATGCTATTCGGAACCCACCTTCCTGCAAGTTTTCATAATTCTAACAGTCTCGAAATGCCACGGGGGGGGGGGGGGGGGGGGGGGGGGGGTGAATTACGAACTAATATTTTCTCCCCCCCCCCACTATTCACCTTTCTACAAATTTCAAGAAAATGCGAAAAAATGGAATGTACTCAACATTACCTTTCTCACAACACCTCACTTGCCTATACCAGTCGATAAAAAAAAATTTGACCTTAATTTCACCTCTATGTGGACCCCTCCCCCTTCCAGCCGGTAAAGTTTGCCAATTACGACGCAGCGCCCCCAACTAATCTTTACCCTTTCAAAAATGATTAGTTAAATAACTGCAATTCGCACTACGAAAAACAACATGAAAGTAGTACTCACACCTATGAGGCCGGTAGGTGTAATTTTTGTGTGGATAGTGTCAAAATGCCTAACTTTAAATGAATGTACTATTATTAAATATTATGTGATTGTAATGAAACTTAAAAATATTATTGCCTATGATGTTGGTTATCATTGGCCATCAATATTTTTGACCTTGGGTGTGCTTGAGGCGTGCAGGGGTATGCTAACTGCAACTATAGAAATGTACTATTATTAACCTTTTTTGATGAGATAATCAAAATTCTACGATTTTCGGTTTTCTATACTAGTAAAATGCCGCTTTTCTGCAAATTTTCATATTTCTTAGTATAACGGTATCGAAATGCAAGGGGGGGGGGGGGACAAACTCGGATCACATATTTTCCCCTCTATCTCTTTTCCCCTTTTTTCAAATTTGATGAAAATACCGGAAATGAAATGTACTCGGTGTTACCTTTCTCATGATACCCCACTTGCCTATACCAGATGAAAAAAAAATTTGACCTTCATTTCCCCTCTATGGGGACATCCCCTTAAAGTCAGCCTATTACAACGAATCGCATTCTCCGGCGAATTATAATAATTCTACATACTCCCACAAAATTTCATGTATGTACATACAAAACCCTAAAAAACCAAGATGAACAAAGCGACACCTATTGTATTTATATGATTTGTATTGCTGATTTTCCTTTAAAACGTTTTTTTTCCTTGCTTTTAAACTATGCTATGTGGTTATGTTCCATTTCTTCAAATACATCCTGCGGGTTAAAACACAACCCTTTTTATGTATTATGGTACATACTGGTCTTCCTTATTTGGTGTTATCTATCCCTCTTTCTAAAGATCCAAATTCCGTGAAAGGCGTATAAAAAGAAACGCAAAAAAAGGAGGAAACGTGGATTAATTTTGTGTGCACGATACCTGCTGGAGGGGCTCGGTCAATCAGCACCCCGTCCGTTGGCTGCGATGTTCACCGGCCAGCTGATACTCAGTTTGCTCGTGAGTCCCCACTTCCATGTTACCTGCTCCGGGCAATTTGGCGGGCTGCAAGATTCCCAAAATGTGGTCGCGCGGAAACATATTCTGTGGAATTGGCACTCTACCCAAACGTAACGCGTCTTCGGCGATCTGCGCGTCCTGAAATCTCCGCACTACCGATACCGTACTGAATCCCAATTACGTTATTATAACCGACTCCATCTGCCGACACCACACGTTCTCATCGCCACTTTTTCCAGAGGTTCCGTTAATTCCAGCTCGACCAACGAACATGTATGTATTCCATGTTCGTTGGCTCGACTTCCAACGCTCCCGAAGATAGAACTGCCAGCTGTAAATTACGGAAATGTCAGCTGAGAAACTAGCGGCCAGTTTGAATCATGAAAAATTGCGGATCGAGCGAATTGTTCGATCGCTTGACCAATTTGTTCGCCGTCAAGTTCTTTTGATTCGAACCGGTCGAAAAACACTCAGCCGCATTAAACCCCTTGTAAAAACTTGAGTGTAAAACTACTTATAATATAGTAATACTCTTATTAGACTACAAATACTAGATAATTCATGCAGAGTATTCGCACAAAATATTATTATTGGATAAACGTCATTGTAAATTATATTTCACCAAACGTGAAAGTTACGAGTCGGCAGGCTCGTTCCTAAGGCGGCTATTACACTATAAAAGTTCTTTTACAAATATCTTTTATGAAAGCTATTTTCAAAGAACTTTTATAGTGTAATAGCCGCCTAAGAAAAGATTTGCGACATGGACGTTGCTTGTTTCAACGACTTTTCTAATATGCTTGCACACCTTCCCCCTTTAGCGGCTAATATCATTCATAAAAGTTCTTTTGAAATATCGTTCGTCAAATATATTTGTAAAAGAACTTTTATAGTGTAATAGCCGCCTAATACCGTGATCCCGGTTTGGTACCGGTTCTCTTTTCAGTCCCGGTACCAAAAACTAAGAGTATCGGTATCCCGTTTTTTTAGTACCGGTATAGAGTAATGGGATTCCGGGATTTGAGTATCGGTATATCGATACTCTTAGTTTTTGGTACCGCCACTGAAAAAAACCGGTAGCAAACCGGGATCACGGTATTAGGAACAAACCTAATATTACGTTTACACTATCCCCAGATTACTTCATCTGCGCCGGCTGATTTAATCTGGAACTGTCAAATACATACAATTTTAAACTCACTACACCCAGATTAAGCTGCAGATGAAGTAATCTGGGGACGTTTGGTGAAATGTAAACTACAATGACGTTTATCCAATAATAATATTTTGTGCGAATACTCTGCATGAATTATCTAGTATTTGTTGTCTAATAAGAGTATTACTATATTATATGTACCTATAGTTTTACACTCAAGTTTTTACAAGGGGTTTAATGTGGCTGAGTGTTTTTCGACCGGTTCGAATCGAAAGAACTTGACGGCGAACAAATTGGTCAAGCGATCGAACAATTCGCTCGACCCGTAATTTTTCATGATTCAAATTGGCCGCCAGTTTCTGAGTTTACATTTCCGTAATTTACAGCTGGCAGTTCCATCTTCGGGAACGTTGGAAGTCGAGCCAACGAACATGGAATCCATGGAATACATGTTCGTTGGCCGAGCAGGAATTAACGGAACCTCTGGAAAAAGTGGCGATGAGAACGTGTGGTGTCGGCAGATGGAGTCGGTTATAATATCGTAATTGGGATTCAGTACGGCAAAACGGAGATTTCAGGACGCACAGATCGCCGAAGACGCGTTGCGTTTGCGTAGAGTGCCAATTCCACAGGATATGTGTCCGCGCGACCATATTTTGGAAATCTTGCAGCCCGCCAGACTCCCGGAGCAGAAAACATGAAGTGTGAACCTGCGAGCGAGCTGAGTATCAGCTGGCCGGTGAACATCGCAGCCAACGGACGGGGTGCTGATCGACCAACTGAACCCCTCCCTCTACAGTACCAACAGGTATCGTGCACACAAAATTAATCCACATTTCCTCCTTTTTTTGCGTTTTTTTTTATACGCCTTTCACGGAATTTGGACCTTTAGAAAGAGATAGGGATAGATAACACCAAAATGACCAGTACCATAATACATAAAAAGGGTTATGTTTAAACCCGCAGGATTATATGAAGAAATGGAACATAACCACATATCATAGTTTAAAAGCAAGGAAAAAAAACGTTTTAAAGGAAAATCAGTAATACAAATCAGATATAAATAGCTGTCGCTTTGTTCATCTTGTTTTTTTTTGTACTTCCTTAACTCGCCCATAACATGATCAGGATTGTAGTAATATTTATACCCTAAACTTTATAAGTATAGGGTATATTGTTTTTGTCACGAAGAAAATATGTAACACCCTAAGGGAGGCTCCGGAGGTATAGCAATGTATTGTATATACCGTCTAGCCATAAATATTGTTACAAGGTTTGGCAACCCTGCAGAAAGGAACCATTATATTGCATTTCTTAAAAATTGAGCTAATCGCTATAGTACGCTTGTGCTTGATGCATTTGTCATCATTTGAGTTTAATTTTTAGTCTAGTGAACATGGATTGGGGTGACAATAGAATATAATAGAATTGCTGTGATTGCACTTCATAAAGTAGGAATGCAACCAAGTGATATTTTTAAGACTCTGCATATCCTTGGTATAAGCCGAATGTTTGTATATCGGGCTATTGAAAGATTTGATGATACGTCTGGAGTAAGTGACCGTGAAAGAAGTGGCCGTCCGCGAACTACTCGAACACCTCAAGCGGTTAAAGCCGTGCGCGAGAGAATTCGCCGTAATCCTCTTCGGAAACAAAAAATTTTATCGCGTGAGATGAAAATACCCCAAAGAACAATTTCACGTATCATCAAAAGTGACTTGGGGTTGGGTGCTTATCGTAGATCTACCGGGCATTTACTAACAGATTCGTTAAAAAAAAAATAGAGTGGAAAAATCAAAACGATTACTTTGCCGGTACGCAAACCAAGAACACCGTAAAATTTTATTTACGGACGAAAAAATTTTTACTGTCGAAGAAACATTTAATAAACAAAACGATAGCGTTTATGCTCGCAGGTTCAAAGAGGTCAATGAGCGTCAATCTCCCCTATAAATTGCCCATAAAGGAAACTCACTCGTCCACACAGGTGCAGCATAATTTACTCAAGTGCCCTAACCCCTTGTGGGGCATAGCGCGTCAACTTTTCCATGTGGCCCAGTTGACGTTTCGTCGGCATAAACTGGTTTCGGAGAATGCAGTTGGCAGCATGCACCTCCTGCACATCCATGGCCACGAACATCGTCGTGGACGGGATTCGAACCCGAAACGCCGGTAGTCTAACATGAGACTGATGCCTCAACACACTGCGCTACCGGTCCTATGGCTTTATAAGTAGTAAGCGTGGCCTCTTTGTCCATTCCCCAGGAGCTGCCGGCGAGAGCTTTTAGAACCTTATTACGGGCTTTCATTCGATTGCATACCGAAGAGGCGTGGGCCAATGATGTGGCCATATTGTCGAGGGTAATCCCTAGAATCTTCGGATGGTTGACTGTGGGAATTGGTATGTTACCTATGCTTACATTCAGCTATGTGTTGACCTCCTTGTTCTAAGATGTGAATAGGGTTGCTGCAGATTTAGGCGCTGATCTTTGTAGGCTACTGATTGGCGAAGAAGGTGTTAAGTTCCGCCGATATTCGTTAATTTTTCCATACATAACCGGGATACTATTATTCGTAGCTACAATGGAGCAGTCATCCGCGTAGGAGATGACAAGCAGATCTTCAGGCGGGGATGGCAGGGTGGGGACAACACTCCGCCCTGTGGGACTCCCTGCTTTACTCTCCTGAGTTTGGACTTTTTGCCTCTAAACTCTGTGAATGATTGCCTGCCAGCAATGTAGTTAGAAATCCACTTTTTGACTTGAGATGGGAGAGATGATGACATGATGTCCGACAGAAGTATAGTGTGGCTGACCGTGTCGAACGCCTTCTTGAGGTCAAGGGCCACGAGAATTGTTCTAGAACATGGACGTGACTCATTTAGTCCATTGTGGATGCGAGTCGTGATGGCATCTAGGGCTGTAGTCGTGCTATGCATCTTTCTGAAGCTGTGTTGATAGTCGGCAAGTCGGATGTGGGTCTCTACTACTATCGGTTTGAGTATAGCCTCGAGGGCTATCGCGCCTGAGGAGAGCAGAGAAATGGGACGGTAGGACTCTCCCAAGTTGGCCTTCGGTCTTCCATATTTCCGATATCACTAACGACGATAATGATAGGTTCAGTGTCGTCGTTAGGTACTCAATGGCTGGCGTATCTGAGTGTTTCAGCATGGTCATTGATATGCCGTCAGGTCCTGATGCCTTGGTGTTGTTTGCATCCTTAATAGCTTTGGCTACTTGGCTTGGGGTGACCTGAAGCATTTGGTCCACTGCTAAACTGCGGATGTTTCTTCGGATTGTGCGTTTGAGCTTGTCGCTGGGTGGGTGTTCGACAAACTGCCGGTTGAAGTGGTTGGCGCACTTGATCGGGTCGTAGTAAGATTTTTCCCGAACTCGATGGCTATGTGTCCGCTTTGGTTTGGTGGGGTTGGTCAAAGATTTAACAGTGGACCAAAGCCTGGATACATTGGACTTGAGGTTGCTGGTGTTCAGGTGGGCATGCCATTTGGTCTTTCTCTGTTCAGCTACCTGTTTATTGATTGTAGCATTCAGCACACCTATTTGTGGATCGTCTGGGTTTGATTGGCGAATGCGATCTCTGTCATCTGCTAGTATGGCGGCAGGCGTAGCAAAGTTTGCCCGGACCTTAGGGATTCTGCCTGCAGGTATGAATCTTGCCGCTGCCCTGTTGATAATTTCCCTAAAGCTAGCACGTTCGTAGGTACTGCGAGAGCGGAGATAGCGTCGTTGATGGATAGTTGGAATCCATTCCAATCTGCTCTATTGTAGTTGATGAAAGTGCGGCGTTCTGCAAACATTTGATGCGAAGATCTGTCAAGTCTTATGATGATAGGGAGATGATCAGATGACAGGGTGAGATGTGGCTCCCAGATGAGATTGCTAATGAGACTGCCACTAGCGATCGAGATATCAGGTGAGCTGGTGCATGAGCCTGTAATTCTCGTTGGAGTGTCGTCATTCAAGGGGCAAAAATCGGAGGAGTTGAGTTGTTCTGCGATGGTGACTCCTCTAGCATAGTTGCCGAGATTAGAATGCCATAGCTCATGGTGCGCGTTAAAGTCTCCTAGTAATAGACGATGGTAACCGGAGAGTAGGGGGTCCAAGGAGACTCGATAATTTGAGGGACAGCTGGATACCGGTGGGATGTAGCTATTTCACATTTCAATCTCTACATTCCCGGACTTAACTGCTATTGCCTGGCATTCGAGGACGCTGTCGTTGTCATCAGGTAAAGTCAGTTCTCGGTATGGTACCTCCAGGTGGATCAAGAAGGCGAGTCCTCCTCCTGAACCGGTCGGTCTATCTTTGCGCAAGATGGTGTAGTTTCCATGAGAAGTGAGAGACAAATTAGCATAGAGTTTAGTCTCTTGGATGGCTCCAATCATGATGCTATTTCTGTCCATGAACGCTGTCAGTTCGTCAAGAATGTGTTGCAATCCATTGCAGTTGAGCTGCACCAGTGAGAGGATGTCAAAATTTGGTGTTGGTTGTGCCGGGTTGAGACTGTGCCGACCGACGGGAGTTGTTGTTATTGAGTTGTGGCCACCTGAGCCAGCTAACGTAGTAGGGTATGAATTCACCGGACTAGATTGTGTTGTTGGTAGGCTATTAGAGCATAGGGCAGCGGTGAAGGAAGTATCCCATAGCCTGTGATGGGATAGCCCTGAGCAGCAATTGCATCTCACTGATGTAGCATTCGGGTGCAGCACTCTACTGCAAACGAACCAGATCCAAGGGCCGGGGTTCTGCTCGATGCCGGCGCGAATGAGGAGTAGTCGGGTGCAGTTGCGCCTGCGTGTACTGCAACCGGCCAGTAAAAATTTTTGTGACGAGGGGGGGTCTGTCAAGACACCCTTGATGAATCCTTCGTGTCGAGGGGGGTAGGGCAGCTCTTGGCCGCTCGTAAAGGGCGATTCATTCCGGTACGGAGAACCGGCTGCCATAGGAACGATAATATAGTCATCATCACATTTGTCTCTCAAAATTTGGAAGTTTCCTTTTAAAGATCGGTACATAATATGAATATCCCATAATTCACTTGTTTACAATTCATCTTTGCAAAACGTTACAAAAAACTTGCTTCACCTTATATATCCATAAGCCACACTCATAAGATGACCACAGTACAACACGATACCATCAAACTGGTATCATCTTTTATGAAGCTCGTCAACTGGTTGGTGGAACTAGCAAAATCGGATTATCAAGAATGATGCGAGCGTGCTAGTTTACATTCAAGGTCATCGGTCGTATTCAAATTTCTCCTAATTCGCCGATGGCCTTTACGATAGCGACTAAGGCCAGAATATCGGTATCAGCATCATTAACATAAGCAAGCAAGCAAGCTAGCTTATCAGCAACAGTTTCTCATGGGCTATAAGCTTGAAATTGAAATTTTCAGTTAGTCTGGCACACGATCAACTAACTGGTTGACTATTGATATAGGCATGGTACTTGTAGTTCTGCAAACATCTTGTATGTATTTTCTATGCATCTAATTTTTTTCTTTAAGGAATAATAGTGGTCATTTGAATATTTTTGAATATATGACAAATTTGTATAACTTCGCTTCTTTTGTGACATTCGGAAAAGGGAGACACCGCGCATTAATAATAAGATATTTAAATTTTTTTCATAAATTTCTGTCCAGTGTGGTATCACGTTCGTCGGGATCGGTTTTTGGTAAGCCTAACTGGTCTTACTTTTGTTCACACTGAGATTTTTGGTGTGTTAACATGGCTTAGTGGTTTCACAGTCAAGGAAAAATTAAATAACACCTTCTCGACTTGAGTGAATGACGGAAGACATTATAGTGATCGGTGGTTACTGACCGTCTCAGTCTGTGTTACAAACGCAACGTCCAATACCTTGATGTACGAGTATGATGTAAATCGTTTAACCTTTTCCCATCAAAAATTACAACACACATTGCTTATATCTTATTTTATCTATTTTTATATAGTAGATACGAGTATTTTGTGTAAACCTGTTTGATTACCAAGTCGAGATGCGAAAAATCGAGCTCATGACGGACATGGAATCTTCAAGATCTTTTCAGTTCAGGCAGGTATCAACTACTTCTATGTCTGTACTAGATGATAACCGCGCATCGAGCATCTTCCACGTCCGTCGCGTCGTCGTCGGCTCAACTCAAAAGATTGTAATCGGATTGTCCTATTTCTAGAAAATTGGAAATTGGTTAGCGTGTTATTCGACCAATTGTGGCAGGTTAACCGTGCACCATTCCATTTCAATCCAACTCCAACTATTATCATTATGCAACAAAGTTTTCATTGGACGAAAGAAAATTGCTTGTGTAAATACAGTGAACACAGATCGGGGAACTTCTAATGTAGGTTTGCAGGTTCACTGGATGATGATGATGACCGTTTGGGCAGTGCTGAAAATGTTTATTGATAGAACTGACTGCTGTGAGATTTACCGCAAACCACGAAAAACGACTATTAGAAGATTCTGATTTTTTTTTATCTAATTTGATTTTTTTTTTTTAATTCAAAGCCAAAGAATGGACTGTGCTAATTTCTAATCAGAAGAGGCATTTGGCTTACTAACGATACCGCACTGGGCATTGTCTGTACTTCTTGTGTTGTGTTGTGAGTCGGCAAACTGGGTTCGTCGATTCGCGCAAAAATTTCCCAGTAAAGCGCGTTGTATTGAAAGATATACCCTAATTTGTGATCAATTGTATTGCACTGAATAATTATTGTTCGTGGTACACGCCAGCAGGAAATTGCTGATTTTTTTTTGAATCGGTTAACCACAATTCACCTCAATTTTTGAGTGAGTGAGGCCATTGTATGTTGAACTTTACATGGTGGCCGCGATGACGATTGTTGAGGTTGATGATGGTTGGATACGCGGGGGTATACTTGTGTTATCGTTGAATTTTGTAGAGTTTTTAATTCGTCTTTTCATTTTGGGCTCGGTATGTTCTATTCTTTTGGAAAAATGGATTGTGAGTGGACCACCAGGGCGCAATGCTGACCGAGACATTGAAATATCGCTTATAAAAGGAATCGTAGTGTTTTTTGTTCAGATAGCTTGGACGTGAGTGACGTGTGTTGATTTGATTTGGTTGTGTTTGGTAGAATAATAGAAATGACGTTAATGCGGTCCGTAAGTGCGTCAGATTAACACAATGGAAATTAGTTGTTTTGTTTCCAATTTGTCGGGATGACCTTAAATTGATGGGTAAAAAAAGTTACGGTTAGTAATGAAAATAGGTTACACGAGTCGATGCCGATATTTCAGCATGTCACTCTAATTAATTTTTAATATAATTATTGGAGCATATATATAATTGTATTCCCGGGGATAGCCCAAGCAGACCACTAATTTTTGAGTCTCTTTTCGCCCCCTCCCGGTCATCAGTGATTTCCAGATGTCGACATCTCTCTTCATCACTGAATCCCGTGTTATTGCTAGTATTTCTTTAAGGCTGAGTTCACTCATGGCTTCCACACTTGTAACGGTTGCAGGAGTCGAAGTAGTTGACGCTGCCATGAAGGCCTGTCAGACATAAAAATGTCAACACTTCCTACCTAAGTTGGTCAAACGACGCGTGCTGGCTGGCTTGCTCAGTGACGTGAGTGATAGGGTGGGTATACGACCAACTCAGGCCCTATCCGTTGACACTTTAAATGTCACGCGTTTGCCCGAGACAACACGACACTTGGACCGAGAAAAAAAAGTCAACAAAAAGGCAGATAGCATGCTGAACGAAATGTCACAGCAGAAAAGCGCAAAAACAACTACACCAAGAGGGATGTCGACCATTACTTTTGGAACTTCCGTGAGCCGCGGGGAGCCAAGATGTTGTGGCTCTGGCGCTCGAGTCCCTCGCAACCACGTCTAGGGCGCGCCTCGGACTCCTAACCCCCGAGCCTAAATTAACCGGAAAGAGAGAGGGGAGGAGCTCTACATCAGGAGCTTTGGGGGCACGACGGTAACTAACTAATTATTCATTGCAGATAAAAACAAAAAAACGAAAATAGCAAACGCAAAACCGCACAAAACAAGAACTAAACTCACCCGTTGCCCGTGAGATGACCTCTTTCAGCGCCGCCGCTGAGCCGGAAACACCCCCCTCACTTCACGCATACACCCCCCTCACTTTCACGCATACACCCCCCTCACTTCACGCATACACCCCCCTCACTTCACGCATACACCCCCCTCACTTCACGCATACACCCCCCTCACTTCACGCATACACCCCCCTCACTTCACGCATACACCCCCCTCACTTCACGCATACACCCCCCTCACTTCACGCATACAACCCCCTCACTTCACGCATACACCCCCCTCACTTCACGCATACACCCCCCTCACTTCACGCATACACCCCCCTCACTTCACGCATACACCCCCCTCACTTCACGCATACACCCCCCTCACTTCACGCATACACCCCCCTCACTTCACGCATACACCCCCCTCACTTCACGCATACACCCCCCTCACTTCACGCATACACCCCACTCACTTCACGCATACACCCCCCTCACTTCACGCATACACCCCCCCCCCACACACACACACACACTTCACGCATACACCCTCCCCCCACTTCACGCATATACACCCCCCTCCCCCCTCACTTCACGCATACACCCCCCACACACATTCATCCCCACACACACCTCAGCCCTTGTTTCACGCACTCGCAACGTGTTTTTTATCCTTTTTCTTTTTATTTGCTATCGAATTTTAAATTTAGTATTGTCTGTACGGAGTACGACACTCTTATAGCGCAGACTGTAATAAGCTTTATTAAAGTCTCGAACCATCGTGCCAAATATAATGCACACTAGCCGAATCTCGAACCGTCTAGAATCTTTGCTAAACGCCCGCTAATGGGTGGTATGCATAATAATGAGGATATACTCAAGAGTGAAGTCTATTGAGGACATTCCTGAGTCTGCTATGTTCGGTGAATCGAGTGAAAAAGTTGTATGCATAAAACTACTCTCCGCTCCATAGTGAAAATTGAGTGAAATTCTGTCAACTCAGCTTTACTCCACTCGACTCACTTTATGCATACCACCCATTATTTAACTGCACGGCATGCAGGAATTTCGCGATAACGACATGACACGACGCGGCGATCCAATCAAAATTTCATTTTATCACGAGCGAATTGGACTCAACACCACTTCCAACTTGTTTTCGCGGCACAACACCGAAATCCGGCCGGTTTTTACCCTTTACACGCCCGCTCCGCCGTCCCGGCCCGTATCTCACAAATATTCGAAAAAAAAACGTTAAAATCCTCTAATAAATGCTGGAACTTTTCACATCTGTCCCGTCGCTCAACAATCGTGCATCATTCAACCAAGAAACCACCACGAAAACTCCTTCTCATCTCTCGATCCCGCCAAAAATTCCGTCAAATCGCCAGCTGTGCGCAAAATCCCCTGACAGAAGACTGCATTCGGTTTGCGCACAAGCCGGTTTAAAGCGCGTTGACATGATCAAACTACGGTTTGACAAACTAGCATTTGATGAGAAGTTGAGCACCGTCCAACTAGGGTTTGACAGGAGCACAAGACTTCAAACCAGTTTGACAAGGGGTTGACAAGTTCAAGTAGGTGGTTTGTCAAACCGTAGTTTGATCATGTCAACGCGCCTTTAGGTACCACGAAATACTGCACGTCAAAATAATGCATGCACAATTTCGCATGTACTATTTCGGTGCCCTGCCGGTTCATATCTGACACACATCTGACATTTTGGAATTTGACAACAGGACCACAAGCGCATTTATCTCGAAACAATTCAAAATAAATTAAATATTTCGAATTATGGCAAAATAAATGCTCTTGTCCATTCCATTCTGACAAATGCCGAAATGTCAGACGCATGTCAGAATTCGTTCATTACACACTTAGGTCGCCACCCATTGACAAGCACAACCACGACCAAACTTCCATCGAACCATCAAATATCATAGAACGGTGGAAATAGGGGGAATTTTTTTTCCACACGTCCTACGAAATTGATGGTTCGATGGAAGTTTGGTTGTGGTTGTGGTTGCGCTCGTCAATGGGTGGCGACCTTTAGGCTGCGCGCACGTTGACACACGTTCGACTATTGTCGTATCAACAAATTGAGTTCATTATTGTGCTTTAAAATTGATAATTAGGTAAGAATTGAGTGGCAAAACAAACGACTGGGGAGTAGTAGAATGTGCATAAACACACATTTCATACTAAATTATTGGCTGTAACACACAATAATGGACTTAATTTGGTGATACGACAACAGCCGAGCATCTATCAAATTGACAGATTCGCATCTTTGGTTGCAAACCATAGACTCAAACCGTTTGACATAAAACACGTGAACGCGAACGCGTGCCAACGAGCGCGCAGCCAAATTATGAGATAACTTTCGATAGAATCAAGCTAGCGACTTCACCAAATGTTTGTAAAAGGATTCAGTTGGTGGGTATGAAAATTGGCATGATTGGAGCAAAAGAACGGAGTGGAGATATACAATAGTTTAGCGCTATACCTTCTAGACCCTAAAATTTATTTTTTCATAAAATTTAAAAACAACTAAAACTTTGATTTGCGTATCTACTCAACTAATAAACTTTGCTTGCGCATATTAGCATAATTCGCTTGAAACTGTTTGATATCTGTCAACCATAAATGGTCAATTTACGTAAATTGGCGCTTCATGCGAAACCTATATTAAAAAGTTTGGAGCTGAAGCCACTTCTAGCGTTTCTTATTCCGAGAAAAATATATTATACTCGCATTAATTTTTTTTTATATTTGAAACAGTTGGGGGTATTTTTAGAACACATTTGTGGTCGTTATAAAATTATATGATAAACTTACGAATGTTTGCATCATAGGTATACAATTTTTCAAGTCACTCACCTGAAATTATAAATGAGAAAATATTAGTTAAACCTCTGGCATATAATATTATTGAAAGATTTGTCAAAAGACTGTTGTATTAAATATAAATGTAAATTAAATATCTTGCTGTCAAAATAGTGTAATGAGGCACATTTCGCCCATGGGCGATTTATATGAATGAGTGATAAATACATATGTTTATTTAGAAGAATTTCATAATAAATACATATATATATGTTGGTATCAAACAGTCAAGTCACTGAAACGTACAAACGTACAGCCAAGCATGCCTCGGACTATTTATTCGTTCATTATATGAATACGAGTATAAACAAGGGAAGATTGTTGCTCTAAGTCGAGGGCGTATTATCACATCGTATAAGCAGCGAATTGGAACAAAAAATCAGTTTGAAATCGAATATGCGAAAGTATCACATTTTTTGAATTTAATTTTCTTTTTAACTTACCCTACGCAAGAACAGAAGTCATAATCTCCGGTTATGCCAGCTTTGTTAGCTGCCAGTCCTATCCTTTCTTCTGGTGAAGCTTAGGCTAGGTTACATGGGCTGCCTTGAATCGCTCATACAGAGAGAACTCAAAGCACACATAGCCCACCATTGGATCCAATGCGGCATCCTAAGTAGTAGCCCGAGCCCTAACTCAATCGTTAAACAAACCAGAGCTTACAATGAAGCGATGAAGTTGACTTACATACCTTGACATCGTTCAAATCCGCCCGGGCCAGCTTATCAGCTTTGCAGTTTCCGGAGAATCCACTGTGGCCAGCTAAGGGTAATATTGAAAAATCTCCCTACTTCCAAGAGCAAACTACGACAGAAGTAAGCGCTTTATTCGCTGGTTGACTGTCCGTGTATATTATATCTCTGGCCGATATCACATTAGACGCAAACCAGGTTACAGCCTCGGAGATTGCAGTAACCTCCTCTAGAAACACGCTACTATATCCCGGGGCGACCGGTAGCGCAGTGTGTTGAGGCATCAGTCTCATGTTTGACTACCGGCGTTTCGGGTTCGAATCCCGTCCACGACAACGTTCGTGGCCATGGATGTGCAGGAGGTGCATGCTGGCAACTGCATTCTCTGAAACCAATTTATGCCAACGAAACCTCAACTGGGCCAGATGGAACAGTTGACGCGCTATGCCCCACAAGGGGTTAGGGCAATTGAGTAGTAGTAGTAGTATCCCGGAAAGCGGAACGACAAGCTGATATGCAGGCTCTCCGATTACACACCAGCTTTAACCCCTCCCTCGACGGAGCCGAGCCGTCAGTGAAAATGCTCGGGGCGACCTGTAGCTCAGTGCGTAAAGGCATCAGTCTTATGTCTGACTACCGGCGTTTCGGGTTCGAATCCCGTCCATGACGACGTTCGTGGCCATGGATGTTTGTGTTGTCTTCCCCCTGTGGTGCGGGGCGTAATAATAAGGCACAGCATCTCCCGACTTGTCCCAGGTAGACGACTAAATCGGGAAGGAGGAAGTGCATGCTGGCAACTGCATTCTCCGAAACTAGTTTATGCCAACGAAACGTCAACTTGGCCACATGGAACAGTTGACGCGCTATGTCCCACAAGGAGTTAGGGCAAATCGAGAGGGAAAATACCGTATTCTGACAACTCATTCCTCTATGGGATCAGGCTTGTGAAGTTCCTGTCGAACAGGTATTTCTGAGAGATATAGTCCGTTTCGTCGGGAATATCGATGTTGTTTAAAGTAGTCGAGTGACCAATGATCGACGTTTTCCACTGTCCGGTTTCTCGAAGGCGAATAGCAGTGTTAACCGCGAGCTGCTCTGCGAAGATGTCCAGGGGGAGCAAATTCAATAGTGCACCCAAAGCAACCGTCGGTTTAGTCTTTATGACCCATGTGATATCAATACATGCTGATCTTGGGACTTTCTGAAACAGTGATCTTTTCGACACGATACTGAATACCGTCCACCAGATGACAGCATCATTATAGGAAGCACTACCAATAAATAGACCCAGTAAACTACCTTCGGCTGGAATCCCCACTTCTTACCTGTAGCCTTCTTGCAAGAGTATAGTGCAACAGTTGTCTTTGTCACACGCTCCTGCACATACGCCTTCCAACATAATTTTTTATCAAATATGAGTCCAAGGAATTTGGCGTGATCAGTAAGGATAAGCCTTCTGCCCTCAATGGTGACTCAAAGGAGGGTATGCTGTATCTCCTAGTGAAAAGAACGGGTTCCGTTTTTTGCAGCCAGCCAGCCCATTCCGTCAGAATACAGAGGGCATTCTGCATTAAACCACTTTGGACAAAGGGAAATTTGCCCGAGATTGCAATTGCAATGTCGTCTTCATCCCAGCCATTCCAGGCTTAAGAGCAAACTGTTGACCGCCAGATTCCATAAGAGGGGAGAAAGATCTTTGCCATAGGGGGTGCCTCTGCTTACATGCCTGTGAGCAGATAAAGTGCCCAGACTAGTGGAGATCACACGAGATGTAAGCATCAGGTGTACCAACTAACAGAGCGATTCATCTTCGCATAGGGTTAAGAGGGCATTAATGATAGCATCCGGTTTAATGTTGTTGAAAGCACTTTCGATGTCCAGAAAGGCAACAAACCTATACCTCTTGCAGGCGAGTGACTTTTTGATGTGACTTGTGCAAAGCAGTGTCCACAGATTGGCCCTTCAAGTAGGCGTGCTGGGAGGTGAATAGGAGATGCGTTGGCATAACGCTCCGTAAATGTATGTTGATCAGACTCTTCAACACCTTTAGCATGGTCGATGATAGGCTGATGTGTCCGAGGTCCTTTGATCGTGCGTGAGAACTTGTGCCTGCTTTCGGGATAAATACCGATGGCAATACGGAAAATATTGGCAGATCGTTTAACAACAAAACACATGATTTTTATCCGACTTTGGTGCCAGCCTACATCTTTTTCTCCCGTGACGCTACGGAAGGTAACGGTTCAACTGCCCGCAATTTTCCTCTTTTGTAGTGTTAGGCTACGTCTACATCCAAGCAATCAACCACAGCCAGCTCTATCCACCTCTTCAGTGCATCAGCATAAGAAAAAGCCGGGTCGCTTCTGCCGCTTAGCCCCCTTAAGAGACGCTTCAATCGACCTTTGTCGTTTTGTAACTGAGGAGACATCTTCGTTTTGACTTATGTAGTTTTCTGCCCATGCAAGCGACTCTTTGCTTTTCAGTCCTCTCTGCTATAGAAATTTAATCAACTTGTCGCGGAGCCAATCACTGCGTCTGTTTTTTTATCCGGCTTTTGGCACCTGTAGATTTGCATATCCCTGCACATATCGGGCAGCATGTCTCCCACAGGTGAGCCTTGAGAACTGTTACTAGGGTCAGGTCTGCCCAAAGTCGAAGTATGTGGCCGATTTTGACTAGGTCTGCTAAATTTTGGTGAAGATTCAGGCTTAGCCAGAGTCTTCGAGGGAAGATTTTTCCATGCGTCCACGCTCGTACCCGGATGTTTGATGTCCACCATGTCACTACAAGGGCCAGGATTACCTAAATCCGAAGTAGACGGCGTGTTGCATGGCCTGCTTTGATCCAGTTTGGTATGGCACATTTCTGATGATACATTTGAAGGACCAGACTTAGCCACAGTCTTCGAAGACAGGCATGAACTCGGCGCACATACAGAGTACATCTGGTGAAGTTCTAAGTCAGATGACTAATTTGAAAAATTCATTTGAAATGCCATCCAAAATGGGCGGAAAAAAGCAAATTATTCAGTTTGCATTTGTCAAATTATGCATTAAATTAAAGTTATCATACCCATGGGATTGCGAAATGGAAAGTCTAAAAATCGAAACGAATTCAAATACGATCAACATAATCCCATAATCGCTACACAAAATGCAAATTACCCATCATACAATTAATTTGACCCAAATCTTGGATTCGCGTTCGTAATCCATTCTTACTCCCATTTATCATAATTTCGAATTTATTATCAAAAATGTTATATTAGACGGGGGGATTTAAAATCTTCTTAAGTGCATTATGTGTGTAGAATTAAAGATATTTATTGTAGTTACGACTGACCGAGACCAAACCATATTCGTGCATAGTAAATATTCTTTCAAAAACGGATAATAATTAGCGTTAACCTAAAGGTAATTCGCTTAGAAGATACCGTACGATACGGTATCGAATAGGTGAACTCATATTAGATGAATGAAGTATACAAAATAATTCCCGAAAGTTTGGATGCGTAAGATGGTCTGTGAAGAAAAACAAATAGGCATAACCCAATTGTGGTGGTACGATATGGAACGTTAAAGCTCTTTTGCTTTCTTTAAAAAAAAACTAAGAAGAGTGAATAATCCATGAAAACAAATATCGCATCTGAAGTTTGAGACTTGGAACAGATAGTTCTTCTCTATTCTTTTTTCCGAATCTACATACGAATATTATGAATTTGCACTTTCATTCTACAGATATGGGAAAAATATCTTCAGCTGATTTTCGTTTGTCTTCACAACGTGTTTTTGTATGTACATTTAAAGTGCAGAGCAGAATAGTAAGTTTAGGGTGTTTACACTTATTGGAATCAACATGTTTTAAGCGGAGACCCTATTTGTGTCTGATTAAGTTAATTGGAATTTGCGGATTGGTCAATAGAGATTAAAAATTCGAAAATTGCAGATTCCCGTTCAGACGGCCCTTAATTCCACACTTCGTTTTGGGTTTTTGAGAATTTCTAGATTTTTTGCTGACTGAAAATCCAGGTTAGCTAGATATATAGACAGTAGGCGATATTTCAAAACGGCACATGCTTTCATTGGATGGGCTCGGAAGTTACTGAGCAAAATTCTACTCATGTGAACATGATCAAATGATAGATAGATAGATAGGTAGATAGATATAAAAATACGAGCTACTTTCCCAGCAGGAAGGCACTGCGACCATTAAGATCTATTGTGCCGTAGCTCATTAATCCAAAAGACCGTCCACCCTTCTAATAAAGGGCAGTAAGTCTTTAGCAGGAATCAACCTGAATTCTGCAGTGCTGATAGTAGCCTGCCCGAGGAGTGACATCCTAAAATGCGCGATGGCGGGACATTCGCACAAGAGGTGCTTGGTCGTTTCCACGTCTTCCAGACAAAGACGGCATTCAGTCTCGCTTGACAGACCCATCTTGTTCAGGTGATATCTGACCAAGTGATGGCCAGATAAGTACCCAACTAGGAGTCTTAGGTGGGTTCTACTCATTTGAGTAGTACCCTTGTGACTGAAGGGCATTATCAGCTCCTTTGATTGACGAAGCCCTGGAAGGTTATCCCAGTACAGTTGACGCAATCGTGCAAACCAATCTGTGATCCGCAGTTTGGCCGAGGCCAGTCCAAAGCCACAGTAAGGCTCAGGTCCATGAAAACGACTGGATGATCCTTGTCTAGCAAGTTCATCCGCAGCCTCGTTCCCCTCAATGCCCTGGTGGCCTGGCACCCAACACAAGAAGACTCGGTTTTTGGTTGCCAACAGTTGAAGGAGATTGTAACACTCCTTCATCAGTTTTGAAGAGACCTTAAATGAGGAGAGCGCTTTTATAGCTGCTTGGCTGTCTGAGTAGATAGCAATGTGAGCGCCGCGAAGTCCAGTTTCCAAGATTACCCTGGCGCAGACCTCAATGGCGTGGATCTCAGCTTGAAAAACGCTGGGCGAGACTCCCATTGCGATCGAAATCCTGGTGTTGGGTCCAAAGACACCTGCACCAACACCCTGTTCTGTTTTAGACCCATCGGTGAACCACTTGATACATCTAGGGTCTGGACAGGGTGTGCCATTTACCCATTCAGAGCGGTTAGGGATGAGGGCTGAATATTTTCTGCCGAAGCAAACCTCCGTGATCATGTAATCTGATCTCAAGCAGATCTGCACGTCAGGAATTTGATTCAGAATGCTCATGTGACCGCTTTCTTCACTACGCACGTCGGAAGTTAAACGAAGTCTGAGAGCATTTAGAGCTGCTGATTCTTGAATGAATTTATGCAACGGAGTAAGTCCAATAATCGCCTCCAGGGCTGGCGTAGGACAAGTGCGCATAGCTCCAGTGATGCCAAGGCAGGCAAGGCGTTGAAGCTTATTGCACTTCAGTAAGACAAGATTGCTGAGTTTTCGGCCACCACACAAGCGCTGCGTAGGTCACCATAGGCCGCACCAGCATGGTGTATAACCACTCAGTTATCTTTGGAGTGAGCCCCCATGTCCGTCCAAAGAAACTTCTGCAAGCCCACATTGTGCGTGTGGCTTTGCCAAGTACATTATCTATGTGAGTATTCCAGGTGAGTTTCGAGTCTAGAGTTACCCCGAGACATTTAACTACAGTGGAATAATCTAAGGTCGTGCCGCCTAACGAAATTGGATCCAATGTTATGTTTCGTTTTCGTGTGAACGGCACAACGACAGTTTTCTGTGGGTTTACATGTAAGCCCACAGCCACACACCAGCGTAGAACTATGTCAAGGGCCGACCTCATTACCTCAGTGATGGTAGATTCGAATTTGCCCCTGACTGTGATAGTTAAATCATCCGCGTATCCGATAGTAAGATAACCGCGCTCATTAAGCATGGAAATCAGCTCGTCCACGACAAGGGACCACAAAAGGGGTGACAGAACGCCACCTTGTGGACAACCCTTTACGGCATTCACGCAAATGGATGTACTGCCTAGAGTTGAGTGAATATCCCGTCCCCGGAGCATGGCATCTATCTATGCAATGGTAGCGGGCGGGATGTCCCTGAGTTCCAGTGCTCTGGAAATGCACTCGTAGCCGGTATTATCGAAAGCCCCCTCAATGTCAAGAAACGCGCACAACGCGATTTCCTTTTCACTGAGGGACTTTTCGATTGTACTGACAAGGCTATGCAAAGCGGCTACTGTTCCATCTTGTGCCTGATATGCAAATCAAGCAACTTTTCCGTGGTTTTAAGGAAGAAGGAAGTAAGGCTAATCGGTCTATAGGATTTGGGCATATGTTCCGGCTTATTGCCCGCTTTGGGTATGAAGACCACATTAACTTTCCTCCAAGGTTGTGGTATGTACCCTAGGGTGTAACTTGCCCTAAAAAGTTCGATTAGCGGAGTTATTATGATCTCCAAGCTGTTTTGTAACAGAGCGGGGAAAATGCCGTCTACTCCGGGAGCTTTAAATGGCTCAAAGGATTCTATCGCCCATTTTACTCTGTCCATGTCAAAGATGACCCCCGATAAACTGCGAGCCCGGCTTACGGGAACCCGTTGTGGCCTTGCAGTTGGGCAGGGGTCACCATCAGACAGTACGGACCCTGGGAAATGGGTCTGAAGTAGCAACTTTAATGTTTCTTCTGGACCTTCAGTATACGAACCGTCTGATCTCAATAGAAGGACGACCCCGTTTGCTGAGTCTTTGGAAAGGGCGTTGTAAAGGCGCGCCGCTTCCGGTAGCGACTGAATGCTATCACAATGTCTTTTCCAGCATTCTCGTTTGGAATGCCTAATGAGTTTGTTGTACTTGGTGAGAGCAGTTCTGTACTCATCCCACCTATTGAAGCGTTTGGCTTTGTTGAACATCCTCCTAACTTTAGCTCGCTTGCGGGCCAATTCCTCGTTCCACCAGGGTACTTTACGCCCCGACTCCACCGAACGTGAAACGGTACTATCTTTGTAGGAGGAAGTTAAAATTTCATTGAGCTCCTCAGCTGCAATCTCAATTTCCCCTGTAGTGCTTATGGGGCTGACCAGTAGTTCCGCTTTGGAGCTAACTAGTTCACGGAATTTAATCCAGTTAGTTTTCCTTGGACAAAAAGTATCCGAGCGAATGTCAGATTGTCCTAGGATGTCAAATCTGATGTGTCTATGATCTGAAAGAGACACTTCGTCCGACACGTGCCAGTTCGCAATGAACCTGGAGAAGGAACCGCTAGCAAGGGTAATGTCGAGTACCTCTGCCCTTGATCAAATGATAACCGAGCAAGAAATATTTGTACTCACGGCTCACGCTCTTCTTCCTGTTTCTTCTCTTCATATAAAGTGTCTGGCAAGAAGAGTGGCGTTTAGCGGGCACAGACTACAGAACCGAGCGGTGGCGGAACCGCTCGTGAGCAGTGTGTGACTTTGGATAAGTTTTGAACACACCCATTAACAACACCGACAAAATCAATAAATTCAGCAAAAATTGCTCATCCTGCTCCGCACAATTTCAGCCTGACCAACATCCCAAAACACAAATAAATAATATTTAATCATGGGAACGGGAATTTCAGGCGTTTATCTTTACACCTAAATTGACATGATTATCTATCAGCTTTTTGCTGTAAGTACAGACTGATTTTCAATATTTCTCTCGCCTTTTTGCGGGTCTATGGTCGTCGTCAAAGTGAAAAACTAATCTTTGGAAATTGGCCTTTCTCCTCAATTTTGTCGAATGCACGTCGCATCATTGGGTCGTCGGAACTGCGCAGCGCTTCGAAAATTTCGACAACAATAATAGTACACACAATGTGCGAATTTTTCATTTAAGTGGTTGGATTTGATTAAAAGACATGATTCTTATGGAAGGTAAGCGATGAAAGAAATTGAGGAGGAACGAGAAAAAAAGTAATAATTATTAATAATTTATTCGAAACAGACATTTTGATTTTGATGAAAATTGTACGTTGCTGTAGTTCGGGTTCAGATTATTGTTTCCCATGTTTGTGTGTGGATAAATTTGGGACTTGCATTTTTAATCGGACAGGCATACACATACACATCATTTAGAAAGTTCTCTTTGATATTGCCTGGGTACGGACGGATGATCCCACAAAAGATGCAAATCGAAAGTGATGAGCCGGAGAAATGTTTTCATTGACAATTATTAAAATCTAGAGATAGAAGTGCTACTGGTTTTGAAAAAAAAATCATGTCAATCAGGCATAGATTTGCTAGAGATGTTGGCGCGCCCATGCCCTGGATAGGTCAAAGCAATTAACAACATATTCTGGTCTGGTAGTGCTGCTTCGGTGGTACGAAACCAGAGGCCGCAGGTCCCATTATACTCTTGGACCAGAGCCGTCGCGAGGCTCTGTTGCGCCCTAGGCAAAGCTTCTTGATGACTTCACTACGTCGAGGGGGGGGGGGGGGGGTCGTCCCGGTCTTCTAAAATAAGCCAGAATTCGGTAAAAAAAAACATGACCTTCGCGGCGAATTTATATATAAAATAGATTTAAAATTATTTCATAAACAAAGAAAAATAACTTATGCATGCATAATTAACAGTTAATACAACAATACTATTTTTAAAATGACAGCTTGCGTGACTTCTCCTCAGCAAATCTTGAAATTGATTTGGAAACCTCTAAATTCCGAGATAGTTCTTGTTCGATAATCTTTCTTCAGTCATAGTTGAGCGCAAGTAAATTTTAGTTAATTTCAATTTCGAAAAGCTGCACTCTCCACTTGTGGCAGTAACTGGTAGAGTTAACAAAGAAACAGAGGACCATATTTGGCTTAAGGTTCCACCTTTTTCTGAAGGCTTTCTATCAGGCGTAGAAAGCGATGCCATCTTTTTTCACCCGCTCTTCAATATTTTACTTCCAGCTGAGGTTCGTATCAAAAATGACACTTAGATACTTTGCGCTAGGTGATAGTTGGAGTGAGTAACTGACCGTTTAGTTTAGGGAGGGTGATATGCGGTACTTTGATTTTAGTGGTGAATAGCATCTGTTTCGTCTCGCCTGGATTAACGCCCAGTCAACAGCTTGTGGTCCAGGCATTCACCATATCCAGAGCCCTTTCCATGATTTGACTTGTCACGGAGAGGCACATTCCTGAAACCACTTGCCACATCATCCACATACGCGACCACTTTAATCCTTTCCCTGTCAAGACTTGTTAGGATTTTGTTGATGACCACTAGCCATAGTATTGGAGAGATGACGCCTCCCTGAGGTGTCCCTCTGTATACAAATCGGGTTAGATGGCTATATCCCAAGTCCGCATGAATTATTCTAGGTCTTAGCAGAGTCACTATCCATCAGCCGATCCTTGCCTCTACTCCCAAATCGGATAGGGCGCCGTGAATAGATTCGATCCTGACGTTGTTGAAAGCACCCTCTATGTCGAGCAAAGCTGATAATGAATATTCCTCATACTGAAGGCTCTGCTCAATGGCACGTGCCACCTCTTGGAGAGCCGTTTCTGGGGATCTACCTGATGTAGTCGTGCTGTGACTTGAGAGCTGTGAGCTTTCCAGGAATTGTCGGATGTGGAAGTTTAGGATACGCTCTAGCGTTTTGAGTATGAAGGAGGATAAGCTGATCTGCCTGAAGCCCTTCGCACTTTCATGTTCTCTCTTGTCTACCTTTGGTATGAATACGACTCGAACTCGTCGTCACGACTGGGGGACAATGTACAATAGTCCGTTGTTGATGGGATGTCCAAATTCTTCAGGATTGATGCGTGACCGGTGTATGAGTCTGCCCAGCGACATGTCTCCTTTTCCACCTGTAACGTCCATGGAAAGAAGATTGAGCATAATGTCTAATACTGCATATGGCGCTGAGCCTAGGAGCCCCACTAATAGCCAAGCAATCCGCTCTTTGTAAGTTTGTCAATGCAGTAAGATTCGACCATGTACGCAGGACATTCCTCCAAACGATTACCTCACGCAGCAGTATCGGGCGTAAGACCGATATAAATCCAATAAAGTATCTTCGGTTCTCTCTCAATTGCCCTAACCCCTTGTGGGGGCATAGCGCGTCAACTGTCCATGTGGCCCAGTTGACGTTTCATTGGCATAAACTAGTTTCAGAGAATGCAGTTACCAGCATGCACCTCCTGCAGATCCATGGCCACGAACGTCGTCGTGGACAGGATTCTAACCCGAAACGCCGGTAGTCAAACATGAGACTGATGCCTCAATATACTGCGCTACCGGCCGCCCCTTCTTCGGTTACAGACTCAATTTAATACCATCGGGATACCAGCGGACTTAAAGGGTTCGAAGCTGGAAATTGCCCAGAGAAATTTCTCCCTAGATTTAATGCGGTCGATTCGAGTCAGCCGAAGTCAATTCGCTTTCTTCTGCGTAAGTGTGTTGAGTGACTTCTGATGAACTATCCGGAAAGTGTGTATCCAGAAGGGTTTTTAGTGTCTGTTCGCTGGAGGTTGTCCAGAACCCATCTGGCTTTAGAATATAACTGGGTATGTTATTGGGTTAGTTGATTTTTCGGAGTCGAGAGACTTCGTTCGACCCCTCTATACGTTCATAAAAGAGCCTTCACGAGCTTCGTTTAGCTTTCCTTAGTTCTTTTTTGTACACCCCGAGATGTCGTTTTTACGAATGCCAATCCGATTCCAGTCTGGAACTATTTGCTCCGTTTAATTTTTGCCCGTATATATGCCGAAGCTATCCAGAACCGGTTAAGTAATCCTTCCAGGCTGACCAGAACTGTATCTTCCTCGCTATAGGCGGCCACCAGGGAAGCGTTGTGTATTTTTTTTATCGGTGTACCCAGATCATTGACGTAGAAAATAGTATAATTAGGGGATCTTAGACCCCGTTCGAGATTATTAACGACCCATGACTCTTGGATCAAAATGACAGGCGAAGTAGAAGCACAGCCGATGATCATTACTGAGGATGGTTCTCCGTCTCAACTACCGTAATATCAATTTCGTCTTCTAGGTCAGAGTCAAATGAATCCTCAAAGACAGAGTGGGTTGTAGCTTCCACCAGCATCGTCTGATTGGGGATTCTGCTCGGAGAGCGTAGGAGTAGCCTGGCTATTGTGTGTCCCAAGCTGGCTGCATCCTCCTCCATATAAACGAAGAAGGGTCTGTCAATCTCCTTTCGCCCTTTCTTCTGTTCTTTCTTATAAACCTTAGAGTTACCCTGGAAAACCTAAAAGCTTTCTCTACATTAATTCGCGCCAGAGGTTCCAAGGACTCTCTATTAATGATGATGACCGCACGTCCAGATTTTCCTTGGGGCTCCTCCAGCTTCATGATCCTCCGATCGTGTGTTGGGATCTTAGGATTTGAGGATCTTACAGCGTAAAGAATTTTCTCTGCGAATATGTATATTGATTTAAAAAAACTTCAATGGAAGTAAATCGGAATGAGTCGTGATACTGACGGGCAATATAACAACATTGCACTCTGTAGAATAGTTTTGATAAATGATGTGCTTCACCACACGTTGTACCTCTCATTTCCCATTGTAATTTGCCGACTTAGTTGGTAAGGGGGCGCTTTACTTCGCAACTTCCATTTTGGTATTATTGTATTCATTATTTACTTTTCTTAAAACTGTCACGATCACGACTTTTTAATTTGGAAAATGATCATTGGAAAATCGGTACCTTCTTTCTACTATCTCATTATTGACTAGCTCCAAAGCACTGGTTAAAATCTATTACCACTTTGCTGATTCTTAATATGTGCCACTTAAAAGTCTCTTCATCACATCACTGCCACATTCTCAAACTTAGATAAAACGATTAAATCTCTATTTCTTTCCCCATTAGCATAAACCTTCACTTAAAAACGATTATATTATTAAAAAAAGAAAAAAATGCCAGACCAAGATGGCATTAAACCCATTACAAGAGCTTTTTCGATGCAATCTACTTCTTAAATCGAGAGCCATTCAGATGAACACAATGGCCATTAAAGATACCCTGCAAGTTGTTACTTTCATTAAGATCGCGTTGTGAGAAGGCTGGTGACCACACGACTCCTATGATGATCATGACTATGATGAGAATGTGGCGATGGATGGTGCTGATGGGACCATCATCAACATCATCATCATCAACGTCATTGCATCGCATCGACGATCGTGATGGTGATCTTGTTCCATAGAAAGACCCAGTATCGATTTAAAGTCATAGTACAATCCCCCAAGACAATGTCCGCGCAATGTGCAAATAGTGAGTCGCGTTGTCGGGTGAAAGTGTTGTATAACACGTAGAGCGTATTATGATCGGAATGGTCTAGTAGCCAGTCACAACACAGATATATATATAACACTTTAGTCGCACCGTGTGTGATCAATATATACTAGTTAACTGCTTTTATAACCCGGAGGCTCTTGGATTATAGACCAAAGCTAGGATTTCAGTAGAAAAGCGCCAGTCTTTCGTCGAATGTGCCACCGACCGTGATGTTATTATTTTCAAACAATTTACCCATAAAGTCTAATTACTTAATAGAAAAAAAAACAACTGTTTATATACGTATAGATCCACTTGCAATTTATTGAGTCAAGATGGCGAAATAAAAACAAAAGAACCGCAAAAATGCAAAAAATGCAAGGAAGAGGAAACTTGGACTCAGATTCCGTCCGTATCAGGCTTTATGGATCTTGACTTATACGTTACCACTTTAGAGTGTTACGTTTCCCAGTTACACGGCGAATATGTTAGTGTGTGATAATTAGCGGCAGAGTGAAAAAAAACGTACATATATATATAATTTTTGATTAGTCAGCTCATTTTTAGTTTCAATTTCATTTTTCGTTACGATTCGATGACTGCCGCTGCTGTGAAAAAAAATTTGAACTTATTGAAGTTGCGCGGAGAAAGGAAAAATATGGGCTAGTTGGTTTCCATAATTGGAATTTCGGAGCAATGAGAAAAAATGACGGTTACCGTATAAGCCACATTGGGCGCCGATAGTATTTTTGGTAAGACTTTACAATAGCGCCTTTTGTTACCGAAGTTTTTTTTTTAATATATTAATTGGGTCTTGAAGCTCCTCCGGGGGTGCCTTGACTTTACAACGGGATCCGTGAAATTTTGTCAGAAACCCTTATTCTTCGAAAATCGTAGTTTTTTTTTTACACTTTTTCCTGGAAAATATATTTTTTTTATTGGTGTTTGAAATCAAGAAATAAATGAGGAAAATCTTAACTTCACAAATTTAGGTAGGTAGATAAACTGGCTGCTATGACAAGCACAGAGCACTTCCATCATAAGGTGTTCCGTTGTGATACCACCAGGTTTTATTAACCCATAGCGTCAATCCCTAACTAATTATTTAATCAACCTGAGCTGGTGATAAGACGAAGGATTACCTTCTTCTTTTAGCACCAGCTCAGGTTGATTTCAATGTTGACATTCTCCAGATCCTCCAGTTCCAAGTAAAAATAAGCGCTGAAAGGTGTTCTCCCATTACTTTCCAAGGCCGGGCAAGGACAGAGGAGATGAAAACACCTTTCATCCTCATCAGCGTCTCCACAGCTTTTGCAGAAATTATTAAAAGGAAGGCTTAGCCTGCTAGCATGCTCCCCTGCAGGCAGGACGTGGGGCACCAAGCCCTGCATTGTCCTCTGGATTTACAAAACTATTGTTCGGCCAATTATTGATTATGGAGAAGTCGTTTGGTGGAAAGAGCGACCACCTCAGTTGGTAGGGACACTCTCATTAAAATACAAAGTCTTGCATGCCACATAATAACGGGAACCATGCGCTCCTATCCTACTGCGGCTCTTGAAGCTTTGCCCGACCTTCCTCCACTGCATATTCATAATTGAGGCAGAGGCGAAAATTGCAATAGCAAAGCTTAAAGCCTGCAATCCACAAATCAGACTGAATCCGGAACAAACTAACTGGCTGCTCACAATACGCTGAGCATACCATCCGATCACCTGACTAGGGAGCTATGCTTCGTGGGCAGAGTCCGTCAGCTCTCTTCATTGCGACACAACAAAATGTTTCACGGACGGGTTCAAAACGGGTGAAGGATCAGGTGCGGGCATTGTCGGCCCAGGACACAGAATTTTCTTCTCCATGGGAAATTTCCCAACTGTATTCCAGGCGGAAGTGCATGCTACTAGATCTGCGCGCGACTGTGCCAGGCCATAGGCGATACTATCAAAACCATAGGAATCTTTACCGATAGCCAGGCGGCCATCATGGCCCTGACTAGTCCAGCGGTTGATTCAAGGCTAGTTAAGTCTTGTCAAGATATCCTTAACTTCGTCGGGGCCTCCAACAACCTCACATTCTACTGGGTTCCTGTTCACTCCAATATTGTAGGCCCCCTACATTGGCCCAAACCTATTCTGCGGTATACCTATCTGTTTTTTCAGGCAGCTGATTTATAAGTGGGAGCGGAAGCTCTCCCAGCTATGAGACAATCAAAATTGTGCATTACGGAGTACTCTCATAACCGGTCCCTTGATTTACTCAGCCTGAGCAGAAACAGGGTCAGAATTATATGTGAATTTCTCACAGGTCAATCCCGTCTTCGAGGTCACCTCAAAACAATGCGCATCGTTTCGGATGCCAGCTGTCGTTTCTGTGAGGCCGACGACGATTGCTTGCTTGCTGTCGAACTGTTTGTTTCGGCGTTACCTACCCCACGGCCGAGGACATAGCCTCGACCAAAATCGGCCATCTCAATCGATTGATTGAGATGAGCAGATTGGATACGCAGATCTGGACCTGCTCTTCAGGATCCGGGCATAGCACAATGGACTTGTTGTCGCAGTGCTTGTGGTTCTTTTATTGGCCACGACCCATCTATGCCTTCTCCCTATTAGGCAGCGATCAGTAATCACTGCCTTTTATATAGCTGCCTTTTCGACGATATGAGTTGGGATGAGTGTACAGGGCTTAGGCAAGGCCACAACGATCGAGTTGAATTCCATTCAACCACCTAGCGTTTGCCTTAAGGTCTAGACACACAGTGTCCGTACCAGGGCAGCGCCTTAGTCGCCCGTATATCGGGCACATGACCGTACATTGCAAGCGAAACCACACAGTATCCGTACCGAGACCAACCGTGTGTTTCCCATGTGTCCCCGATTCCCGCGATTCTTCCTAGCGACTTTAATTGGATGCGATGCAAACGTGTGTCTATCTACCTATATTCAACATTGTACATTTTCTTCGCCGTATGATGGCTACACAACAACCCACCCGGGGGCGGCTGCTCCGTGTTCGGATATGTGTGTATCCAATTTCTTTCCGTACCTCACCGTGAGCGAGAAAAATTAAACCAAACTAAACGGGCACGGTCCGCCCCGTGACGTGCAGGTGACGGTCTGTTGTCCTTTTTGGTAGTGTGGACCAGCAGACTGTTTTATATGGTACAATTCGCTTACCGTAGATCGCCAGTATACGGGCGACTACGGCGCTGCCCTGGTACGGACACTGTGTGTCTAGACCTTTAGGCGGCTATTACACTATAAAAGTTCTTTTACAAATATATTTGACGAACGATATTTCAAAAGAACTTTTATGAATGGTATTAGCCGCTAAAAGGGGGGAGGTGTGCAAGCATATTAGAAAAGTAGTTGAAATAAGCAACGTCCATGTCGCAAATCTTTTCTTAGGCGGCTATTACACTATAAAAGTTCTTTGAAAAGAGCTTTCATAAAAGATATTTGTAAAAGAACTTTTATAGTGTAATAGCCGCCTTATTATTTAATAGCCATATATTTAAAGTACAGCTAACATGAATTGGTGGGCATAGGTGGGTAGGTAGGTTAAAGGGCTGCTGCGTTTACCACAGCACATATGGACCGCAACAGGGTCGGTTGTGTTACCACCGAGACTCATCACCCGGCCAACCTAGTCATTGAACCAGCCCGAACTAGCAATGGAGCCTGCCAACATCAATATCAGCTAACTCATCCCATTCAGTGAAGAAGTAAAATCCAAGAAATATCCTTCTTCTCCTTGTCAAAGCTGGACAGATGCAGAGAAGATGAAAAGTAAACGCTTCCTCAGAAATCATTATAGGGGAGGCGAAGCCAAACGATTTTTGCTGGAATTGTGCGAATTATTACACCAAGTTTGTGTAAAACGCCCCCAATTTCTCACACAATTTTTGGGTGGTTTTAATTTTTTTTTGCCGAAATTCCAGGAGTTACAGTTCTTGAAGCCCTGAAATTATTTCCTGAACTTAAGATTTGCGACTTTCAATCAAGTACTGATGAGTTGGAAGGATGGTTCTTTTTCGAACCATTGGAGAGGTCAATATAGAAAGAGATCCAACAACTGGGAGTTGATGGCAGATTTTCAAATCCCTTAAGCTACGAAAGCGGTATTTAGGTTGCACATAAAAAGTATCGGACAACCATTGAATACTTAATTACCTTAGCCCCTTGTCGGCACAGCGCGTTAACTGTTCCATGTAGCGAAGTTGACGTTTTGTTGGCATAAACTAGTTTCGGAGAATGCAGTTGCCAGCATGCATCTCTTACTCCCCCAATTAGCCGCCTAACCGCGAAAAGTCGGCAGATACTGTGGCTTATTACGGATACTACGCCCCCGCACCACAGGCAGAAGACAACACAAACATCCATGGCCACGAACGTCGTCGTGGACGGGATTCGAACCCGAAACGCCGGTAGTCAGATTTGCGATGCGACTGATGCCTCGACGCACTGAGCTACCGGTCACCCCAGCATTGAATGCTAAGAAAAGTATTCACGGAAACGGATAAACATTGAGAGACCTTTTTTGTTGAAGGCACTGGAAATTGCTCGAGTCCCAAAAATCCCAAAAGACGCAATTGGGATATACCGAGAAAGTAGGAGGCGTCAAAGTCATATTCAGCAGAGAACAAACAGGCGTATTACTAATAGACATCCATGAAACTTTCAGCTTTGATATACATACCGAGTACATAAAAAAGATACTTTCACTTCAAAACGAATATTTGACGTGATTTTCATCCTTAACCTTCGGTATATCTTTAATTTTAATTCAAACATAAAATGCATATCATCGGGTCAATTGAAACCATCAAAACTATCACTTGACACAGGTGTGAAATTTTATTTATCTATTTTTTTTTTCTATTTTAAAATTAGATATCCAATGACGCCGACCTTATACAAACTTTCGGCTATTAGAGGTACAAATCGTTGCATGGAAAAAGACAAGTTGACCCTCAAACACCCATTAACTAAAGGTGTACGTATGTTTGCACATTATGTCAATTGGCCACCATACAAATTAAGATACTTACGAGTACTACGAATAGGAATATCATCTGTGAGAAATACTAAAATCATCTACGATTGATGGTGAAATTAAAACCCAGAAGAGAAATAAGAAATTCGATTTGTTTGCTATGGAGAAAAACTTTCCACGGACTTGCACTTGTTGTCTCGATGAGTCATGAAATTTATACCGCGGTATAATTCGAAATGACTTTATCAATTGTTCGAAGATGATGATGATAATTGTGGTTGATGAATTTAATATTTCTTGCGGTGCAAGAAAATTGTCCTTTTAGTTCCGGCGCGGCGCGCGGTAGATCGTCTTCTTTAGATGAAGATCTGGTGGAGATTTTTTTTTTATCATGTTGGTTTAACGATATTTTTTTTGTGTAGTTATTTTCTTGACTTCAGTAACCTATTGGTTGAGATTTGACAACAGAAGAATGAATTGTATTTTTGTGGGTATAACCACGATTAAGGAGTGACATGGACGGAGCCATGTCAACGGTGGTACACACACAAAAAAACAGTTCCAGCTCGTGTGAAAAGATAACATCGAATGGGCTGGGTATCTGAAAAAAAAATCGAAAACAGGCGCGTACTTTTCACCCGACTACAAAACGACTGACTGGTCTTTTATCCAGGTCCCATAGAGGATATCATCGGATCAAAGTTATCGGCAATTTCCCTTATTTGCATGACTTCGCAATTCGGCCCCTCATTTTCGCCATTTATCTGTAGGCGAGCTGTTTAAATTTGGTCTTCCAAAGGAGGCAAAATGCTTATATATTCCAAATAGAATAGAGTTTAAATTTAATTAATAATTAAATCACGGGAGAACAATTTTGACACTTTTTTCTGTTTTTTCTTAATTTTGCACCTAATTTATAGTAAAACGGCCTCGCTGATTCCAAAAATGCAGTCCGTTTTTCCCCTATACGTCAGGTTTTCGAGATATCGTTTGTTTTTTAATTTTACGGAAAATTATTTTACAAAAGGCCCCCTTAAAAAACAACTTTTTTTAAAAGCTACGGGGCTGCATCCTTGTGCAGGACCTTCTAGTACCTGTATACAATAAAATTAAAAGCAATAAAAAAAAGTAATTTCTCGCTACCTGGATTGTTTGTTAAAAGTTGTGAAATTCTTCGGCCATTTTTAAGGCTCTTTTATGTAAAAAAAATGTATTTAAAAGCCTCTGTTCCAGTATATTACTCTATTATTGTGCTCTTAACTTGTGTAATGGAAGCCTCTACTATCCCTCGTCGAAAGTGTCTCAACGCTCCGGACTCATTTTGCTATATATGTGGCAGTTATACATTTCTAAGTCAGAGGACAAAAATAGGCCCCTTTGTTCACCAGGCATATCTTGCCTACTTCAAAACTCCAATTTGCAATCAGGATAAATGGTGGGTCCCTCATAAAGTGTGCAGGTGCTGTGTCACACATTTGAGGTCCTGGACGAAAGCAGAACGACTTCAGTTGCCATTTGGTGTGCCAATGATATGGCGAGAGCCCTCAAACCACACAAGTAAGTGATTGTTACTTTTGTTGTACTAAAACAACAGGGTACACACACAAAAACAAAAATAAGATACAGTATCCCAATTTAGAATCGGCGAAAAGATCAGTTGCTCATTCTCCTGAAGTTCCAGTGCCAGTATATCAAGTATCTCCTTCGCCTTCTTTGGACGTGGACGTAAATATGCTTTTAAGTCCGTCGACATCATCACTCTCCGAACTCAGCGCTAGGAACCAACCTAAAGGATTTAAACAGAACGAGCTGAACGATCTAGTGCGCGATCTGGGGCTTTCTAAAAAAGCTTCAGAACTGTTAGCGTCTAGGCTACAGGAAAAACATCTCCTGGAACCAGAAGCCAAAGTATCCTTCTATCGTTCCAGGGAGGCCTCTTTTCTGCAGTACTTCCGATGAATTTCCGAAAAATCTTGGAGCTGTGAGTGATGAGCAGGGAGAGCGATTTCATCAAGATTTAAAAATCATGGAAACTCGATATCAAGGCAGATGGGATGCGAATATGATGGCGGACTATTGTTGGAGCATAAAACGGGACTGTCCTGAAATTGAACACTCCAGGAAAAGCTACAAACGAAAATTTTTGCCATAATTTTTTGTTTAGTTCTTAGGTAATATTGTTAAGATGTAAAATCAAAATTTATAAAAAAAAAATTGTAACGAGTTTCGTTTGTTTTGATTTCAATGAAGGGAAGGTTTGTATGGGGTCAAAATTTGAGCCCCCTGTATCTCAAAAACTGGACGTATAGGAGAAAAACGGTTAGCATTTCCGGATTCTACAACCAAAAATTAGCTAGAAATGAATATCAAATCGAAATAAACAAAATGCTGTTCCCCCGTGAATCAATAGTGACGGCGATTGGACCATGTATTAAATATAATTGCGAAAATGTATTTTGTATTTACTTTCAATAAAAAATAAAATTTCTTACTTGTAACAATTTGTTTTTATTTTGTGAGGTATACGGTCTTGTGGAAATGACTGTAAGTCACAGATTCTGCTTTTTTTTCGCCAAGGAGTAATAGTTTTCTCCAGCAATGGTGATACAAACGAAGTTGGAGCGTTCCTCCCAGTGGCGTACCATCCCCAAAAATATTGTATTCGGCGAGGAAAAGGGGCCCAGGAGTCGTCAAAGTCTAGCTCAGTGGCGGATCTATAAATCGAGTTTGGAGGGGACACGACTTTTTTTTGTAATAGATGAAAAATTGCAGTTAGATCGGGAATAGATTAGATGCATGCTTCGTAAATATTTTAACTTGAATTATGAAAGTATACGTCGTTGCTTAACGATACTCGTACTCATCGATTTTGCTTACATAAGATATATTACCGTCCCTTATAACGCGGATGCTTATAAAGCTGAACCTATCACCCGCATTACAAGGAAATCAACTGTACATTTTCATTAATGTTTAGTAAAATTAGATTCACAATGTCAGTCACGATCATAAAATAAATACTTTACACAACTCATACCCTCTTTACACTTCACCTTCATCTAAATTCCCAAAGATTGCACCAGAGTGCGCCTTAAATATCCTCGGGCCATTGTTTCCTAATACATAATAATTACAATTTTCAACTGATACGCACTCGAGCCTAAAGTGGATAAGTTATGAAATGCCAACCATCAGTCAGCTTGACAAGCAACGAGATGACCCGCTAAAAAATTAATTTCATACAATAGTATCATTGAAAGGAGTCAATTGTTTAAATAGTAAAATCCTCTCAATGTGTGCAATTGCTACCACTCAAAACTATACATTGAATATGCCTTCAGGGATCAACCTAGCATACATATAGGTACTAACCTAACCACTTCGATTTTTTCTTTCGATTTCAATTTCGTTTCATGAAATTCATTACAACGAGCATGTTTATAATATCTGATCACATCTAATGCCAAAATTGAAAAGATAATATGTACAAGTATCTGAATAGCTGGTTGCATTTTGGTCCATGAGGTTTTAATGAAAATTCGCTGCCTATGCGCATAATCTTATATAATAAATTGACGTTGTTGAGACTCAGTAAGGCAGCTGATTATGCCATTATCGCACCATTCATTGGCGCAGCGAATTAAAGTGCTGGATGCTCATAGACGCGGTTGGATGCGAATTATTTTGATCCAATCAATTTGAAATTGATTTATTTTGGCAAAAGTGAAAATATTATGAAAGCCGTTTGTGAGTGTATGGTAATTTTGATGAAAAATGATAGGGGTCAATGGTAACGACGGTATACGTACGTGGTCATAAATGCAAAATAACTTGATGGTCATTGGGCTGCGAGGACTGACTTTGATTCCTTTTCGTAGCAGTGGCTATTGAGTTGAGTGTGCATTGAGAGCGATGCCATCATGGTGTCCATTAAATATTGCGAAATATCGGGGATCATTTAATTACCTACCTTGGTAGTTTTAGTGGTGATACTAAACTGTATTGTTAAAGTTAATTGAAGAATGTAGTGCGTTCGACTTACCTGGAAAGAAAAGAGTAATGAAATATTATTAATAAAATTAAATACGTTCATAAATCGATTAATTGAAATTCGTTAAAATGTCAGATTTTGAGATAATGGATATGGCTAATTAAAGCCATGTACCTAAACTTATATGCAATAGATATATAGTACAGTAGCGGAGAAGGAAGCCCGGACAATTAGTTTCAATGAACTTGAAGCGTCGTAGTATTTATTAAGGCCAAGTTTAAAAGCTGCAGGAGCACCTGCTGCGGCTTACGAATTTACATTGAGTTTAAATGAAACAAATCGCTCAATTAACCTCAACCGCGGCGCGTTTTGTTGAGCGGCGAGATTGCATTTAAATTCAATGTAAATTTGTAAACCGCGGCGACTCCCGTAGTGGCGCCGGCCGCAGATTTGTCTTAATTTACGATATTTTCCTAGCGTTTGGGAAAGGGCTTAGATCTTCCCGATTGCCAAAAAGCTAACTTTGATTTAAGAATCTCTAATGCAGGAAAACTGCTCGAAAGGGTTATCTATAGGTCGATGTTGAGATTCGTTACAAACAGGGGTATAATTCCAAGCAGGCAGTTTGATTTCAAAAAGAATCACCCCAGTGTAGACGTTATGCAGGTGTTCTTTGGACATACTACTGGAAGCCTGGAGCAATCCAGGTGTGTAGTTGCGTGTTTGGACCATATAGAGAAGGCTTTTGATTCTGTTTGGATCAGAGGCCTAGTCTATAAAATGCTAGAGTAGAGATTTCCCGTGTACGTTATAAAGATTTTACAAAGCTTTTTAACAGGCGAGTCAGCTGTGGTCCGTCTTCAAAGATATATCTATAAGCTCGCAAGATATTACGCCTAATGGGGTCTGAAGATAAATCCGCGTAAAAGTGAGCTGCTTATCTTTAGAAGGTGGAATATCAGTCATAATCGTCGTCTGACGCGGATACCTATCAAAATCCTTGGTGAGACAATTCTTCCCTTCAAGAAAGTCAAATATCTTGGCATTATATTTGGCAGGTTCTTTAAGTTCGGTGATCATGCCAAGCACGCTCTTACCAAGGGTAAGGGCGACCACAGAGTGAAGGCTGAAGCTGATGCTTATGCTGGTGTTTTGATTGTGAACACTCTACGAAGAGAAACATTCACATGAAACGTGCTCATGAAACTTCCCCTCCCCATGTTGCAGAAGATTACATTCGTAATTGTCCGGTATATTCGTTAATTTTTATGTGTCTTATGAATGGATTTTATATATGAAATCACCGGACAATTACGAATGCGATCTTGAGCTTTAGCGATAGCATGGGCAGGGAAAGCTCCATGAGCACGTTTCACGTGAATGTTTCTCTTCACTGAGTATTCGCAATCAAAACACCAGTACAAGCGCCAGCGTCAGCTTTCACTCTGTGGTCGCCCTAAGACGGCCTTCTCGCTTTCCTCCACTCTGTTCAAGAAGAGTATACCAGTAGCCAAGAGGCTTAAAACTCATATCTACAGACAGCTTATTTACCCTACCATCACCTACGGTGCTCCTATTTGGAACAAAGTAGCGAAATCTCACCTTGAACAGCCTGCAAGACTGGAGAGAAGAGTCCTATGTGGTAATACTGGTCTGTATCGCCGAGTTGAGAGGAATTATCACTATTACAGGAACGAAGATGTGTATCGTGAAGTGGATGTATCTCCGCTGTCAGAACACATCCAGAAACTCATCGACAATGGGTCGTATAGGCAGGCTCATCATCCAAATCTTGAAGATACTTTAGTCATTTTCATTATCCGTCGAGACACCGATAAGCAGGAAATAGGTAGTTTGGTATTAGGAAACATTGCTTTCAAGTTGAATAAAAAGTGAGGAAATGTAAAATCAAAACAAAAAAAAATGTCCGCGTGTAATAAGGCCACACATTTTGACGTTGCAGGTTGAAAACTTGAATCTTCGGGCGATTGGCAAAGAAGTGGGATTCCTCAAGTCCTTCACCAGCGAGTTTTTCACAAATTTTGCAAAAACCGAATCACCGCAGCCGAAATACGGCTCCAGACGGGTACGCAAATCCACTCCAAAGAAGGATCGTCTCCTGAAACGGATGAGCGTGCAGAATCGGTTTAAAATTGCAAAGGATATCCGGAGCGAGTTTTTTTTTGAGTTGAGTTGATTACCACTCGAACGGTACGGCGACGTCTGCAGAAAACCGGGTTATGTGTTCGAAAATCAGCCAAAAATCTTCTCTTCACATTACAAATGTGCCAAAAATGTGTGCAATGGGCTAAACAGTACCAGACTTGGATTAGGGAGGATTGGAAGAAGTTGATCTTTTCGGACTATAGTTGGCAATCAACCTCTTCGAATCATATATAATGCCCTATGTGCGGCGAATAATCGGTGAGCGCTATAGCGATGAATATATTAGATGTACCGTGAGGCGGGGGGATAGCCAGTTTTTGCGAAAGAAACTTAAAAAGGGTATCCGCTAGAATTAGTAGCCTTAGCCTGGTTGCTTCCTTTATTAAATATTTATAATCGTTTTAGTTTAATACAAGCCAGTGAGTTGAGTTTGTGGGATAGTATAACACACACATGGACTGCATTAAGCGATACGACGTGCGTGTCAAACGATGCGATGAGCGTACCAAGCGATACGACGGCCGTGTCAAGCGATGCGACGTGCGTGTCAAGCGATGCAACGTGCGTGTCACGCGATGCGACGGCCGTGTCAAGCAATGCGATGTACTATGGGTTATTGAAGCACCATGTGTCATCGAGGCGTTGTGAGTCATCAGGTCCCTGTGACATTGGTGCGCTGTGGGCTACCGGGTTGCTGTGTGCTGGGTCGCTGTGCCTGTGATATAAATTTCCTCGGGATAGCATTCGTAGTCAGTCGTTTTCGGCTTCCAAAAAACACCTAATCCATTTGGTCGAAATGCAACATGCATATTCTTCCGTTGTAGACAGGGTCGCCAGATATCGCGTATCGCGATTATTTATAACACTTTTTGAATGGTTTTAAAATATTTTTAATAATACTAATAAAAATTACAATATACAGTGTACAATGTACAAAAAGTGTTTAGACACTTTTATTATTTTACTTAAACTCAGTCAGCTGCGATATACGAAATGAAGCGGATACTGGGATTCATGATACACAGAGGCGTCGGAAGTGCTTTTTGGTGGGGGGTGCGAAGTCAGGGAAATGGAAGAAAAAATTAAAAACTATTAATATATTGTTCAGCAACTTCTTTCGTATGGGGAGGTAATAAAAAAATGCAATGTTTTTAATATAGTTTTCTATATTTCCATAGGGTATTCATAAGGCTTAAATTTTCCATTTAAAATTCAGTATTTCTTTCTTAATGTATAAATTATAATTTTAGCAATTCCCAAATACGTGACGTCTTTCGGGTGTACGGTTCACAAACTCTATTAGAATTTCGTCCATGTCTATTGAAATTGCCATGGATTTATACGCACGAAGGAGCATCACGTGCGTGAGCCTCCTTTGCGTCATCTTGAGACGCAACCAATTCTTAATACGCCTCAGTATACTGAAAGACCTTTCGCAATATGCAGATGTCGCAGGAACTGTCATAATTAAAATTATTAGGCGTTCCACCTCACTAAGCATTTCTCTGGTAATGTACGGCAGGTCTTTAAAAAATTCAGCAAAATCTCGCACTGTCTTTACATGCGATGCCACTACTGTTTTGGAAATTAGTAGTTGGGCCGCCAATAGAGATGCGTTAAAATCTTTTTCATGCAATCCAAGTATTGCTTTTAATTCCTCAGATGATGGAGGTGGATTGGCTAGAAGAACGGCTTCTAGTTTTACAAGCTGTTGCATTCCGGATTGATTAAAGCACCTATCTAACTCGTTTTTAGCCCAGTCCAAAACTGTTATATATTTCTGACGTAGGCGGTCTTTTGAATTTAAGACTGCAGCAGGAGCACGCCCACCGATTTCCCCTAAACGCCTTGGAGGAGCTCGTTGCCTTGGGAGTTCTGGCATAGTCAGGTTAAGGCCATGGGATTCATTCAGGGATTTTACTTGCGACCAAAGGCGGTTGAAATCGTTTTCACCCATGCCGTTGTAGACATCCCACAACGCTTGAGCTGACTGTTTAGCTCCTGTGGCGGTATACTGTTTGCTTTGTAAGGATTTAGAAAATTGTTCGGCTGGTTCACAAATCCTTAGCGCTAATTTTAGAGATAAAAGTGTTGAGAATTGATGCATTTTTATCTTATATCCATACAACATAGCCCGCCGTTCGTCCGAAATCTTGTACGATTTGTCGATCAGAATTTCACGAACAGTGTCTCGCACTCGCTTGTAATTATCTACAAATCGACGCATTGCGAATGCACCAGCGGGTAGCACACAAACTTAAAAGACGCTGTGGCGTGGAATGCTGATGAGACTCAGCATGACTCTCCCCTGCGCACGGATGAATAAGAATATTTTCAAAGATGTTCTTTCTTTTGGCAGACTCAAGGGTCACTTTGGAAACATCTTTGACAAGCGCCAAAGATTCCGAAAGCAACGAACATTGTCTGGCAAGCTCCTGGATGACAGGATCCAAAGAATGGTTGGAACAGTGTACGAACATAGACTTCGGTTAGTCATCACTTAGAAGCTTTTGTACACCATTTAGACGTCCTGCCATAGGGGCTTCACCATCGAAACAGTGTCCCCTCATTTTTTCTTTGGAAATTCCTAAGCGGAGAAGAACATCATTTAAAATCGCATGGGTGAACTGAGCCGTCTTACTGGTAACATTATTTCCGCCCTACAATAAAAACTGAAATTTACGTGTAGAATTCTTGGGGGTGCTGCGCACCCCCCAGTTTATTTTGGGGGATGCGAGTCGCACCCCCTGACCAGCACTTCCGACGCCCCTGATGATACAAGTGCCGCCACAGGGTATCATTTGATTTTTATCAATGGTAATTTGAAGTTTATTGAAAATCAGTCCATTTTCCATTGTTTATTTTTTTTTATTTGCGTATTCAACGCTAAAAAATCATATTTGTATTTACAATACATACTATTAAAAAAAAAAGCATCCACTACCACGCGCGTTCTATAAAAAAACAAGTCGCACATTTTTTAATGCGCATTATAGAAATCGATCTTACTGAAATGCGTCTTATAGGAGTATCTACTGTATTGATATCGTCAGTACCACTTATCTACATTATCTCTGGATATGGGGGAGCGGGCGAAATTGAGTAAATATTCTAAGTTACACATAAAAACTTAGGAATGTGCAATTTTTTTTGCAGTAACCCCTGAAACGTGTAATTTTGTGTAATAACCCCCAAAACGCGCAATTTTTCTGCAGAAGCGTGTAATTTTGTGCAGAAGCGTGCAATTGCACGAGAAGAATCCGGTATTTGGCTCATTATTGTCCCGAATCTAGAATTAACTTCAAAGATTTTTAAAGATATTTGTATCTTCAACTTAATCCACTTCACATGTAAGGCTTTGAAAATTAGCGAAACTTGTCTCTATCCGTCCATTGCGGTCCTATTGATTGGATTCATGTTCTAAATATGCTAAACGACAAGATTTTTCTTGGAAACAAAGTAGTTTGTTATGTAAATTTGACAGAAAAAAATTATCCGAAATGCAAAAATGCCAAGATTCTTATAATTTTGTATGCAGATTTTTCACAAGTTGAACGACGACCGTTTTGGTGATGCACGGTGATAAGAGATATGGTAAGGCTTTATTGTTGCAGCTTCTAGTCATTTGCATTCATAATTTTTCAATGGATGCAAATGTTATTGATTTTTCTGAAGTTTCGACTGATAATATCAATTTCACCACCTACTATCCTCTCTGATTTTTGTAAAAGCGTGACTAGCGAGAATAATAAATGTATGCAGATCAGAGACTGAAAGTTTTGATATTGATGAGCTAGAATTCTACTTTCATTTAACATAAATGAGGAATTCCACTTAGAACATAAACAGCAGCAAAAACGTCTATAAATACTTTCACGTTCGAAAGTGATAGTTTTATTAACCGCGCTTAACCATAAAAGTCAATCAAACTAGAATAGACACATCAATTGGAAAAATTCTAAGACGTATGCATTTAGTAGACGAATTTTCGACTTTTTGGCGAAAATGAAAGCAAAAATTCTATAGCATTCTGCAGCAAATGATCTTGTTGTTGATTGATTCTTGGGAAGATGTATGAGTTTTGGATATAAAAATTTTTCGGTTCTGGAATTGCTTACAAAGCCGCCAACGGTCGACATATTTTATGTTGGCTATTAGATTAGGAATCAAGAACCGCCAAAAACTCATATATGTAGTCGTATATTTTTTGTATTGAAATAAACACCATCTTTGTGCCATTGATTTTTCAAATATTTCATCTCCGTTAATTGATGTAAGTGCCACCATAAGTGCCATACACTGTCGAACTCCAACTCGAACATGATACAAGTGAACCAGTTTTCTTCAGGTTTATGTGAAGTGTGTGTGTGTGTCTTGAGCTATTCATTGTACCAGGGTCGTGTTTGAGTTCGTGTTGGAGTTCGACTGTGTATGGTGACACTAATAGTAATCTAAAATAGTCCGTCACCCCTCAGATCAGTACCAAATAGGAGTTCTGTTCAATTCAGTATCATCGTCGTTAGAAATATTTACAATTAATTTTTCTTCAGAGAGCCAAACTCTAGCCGAGTCATCGCGTGCTTATTAGAAGCTGACCTAAAGCGAATCATGGTGTAGTTCTGATTTTTTTTTTATTTATGCTTTTCTGGGGTGCTGATTACGAGTCTGAGGTTAGCTACCAATTTTTTTTTTGTGGAATTTGAGTGATAGCCAAAAAATAACGACAACACATTTTTTTTTGTGTTTTTAACAAATATTTTCAAAACCGTCAACCCTTGCAAAAAAAAACTTGAGATAAAATCAAAGATCATGAATAGTTCATCAATTACTCCTGCTAGTATGGGAGGACGAGGGGATCCCAGACGATTGACGCAGAAGCATCATCTATCCAATTCACAAAAAAAGGAGATAAACTGCGGTGTGAGAGTTACAGGGACATATCACTAGTTTGTACGTCCTATAAAATTTTGACGAAAATTCTGGAAAATAGAATGAAAGCGTACGCAGAACGAATCATTGGCGAATATGAAAGCGGTTTCAGACCTGGTCTCTCCACAACCGACCAGCTCTTTATGGTCAAACTGATACTCCAGAGGTGCTGGGAATACAACGTAAACGTATACCAAATCTTTGTCGATTTTAAGCAGGCATACGACAGTATCGATCGTGGAGTGCTGTACAACATCATGCTGCAATTTGGTATACCGGCTAAATTAGTGCCACTGACAAAGATGACGATGACCAACTCCGTCTCACAGGTCAGGATCCATAATAGACTTACTGATCTATTTGAAACACGCACTGGTCTGAAACAGGGCGATGGACTGGCACCGACGCTCTACAACCTGGCACTGGAATACGCTATTCGGGCTATGAATATGGACAACAGCAAGACGCTACTCATCAAGTCGACACAATTAGCAGCGTACGCCGACGACATCAACATCATGTCCCGAAGATTGGCCGACGCAGAGGAACTTCTGCATAGACTCGATACCGCCGCAAAAGAAGTTGGACTACGTATCAACGAGGGTAAAACTAAAATAATGATGCAATCGACGACAAGGACAATCGAGCATCAATGTGAGGGACCTCAGCGTTGAGTTCGTGAACGACTTCATATACCTGGGTTGCAACTTGTCCAAGAGACGACAACGGAACTGACGAAATCAAGCGACGGATACTGTTAGCTAATACGACTTTTTTCTCGGTTCTCCCCATAATGAAATCGAAGCATGTGCACAGAAACACGAAGCTCCGCGTGTACAAAACCATTATACGACCAGTGCTATGCTATGGCTGTGAAGCATGGACCCTAACTCAAGCCTCCGAAAACATGCTAGACACTTTTGAACGTAAGGTTCTATGGCGAATTTTCGGGGCTGTTTTTGCAATCGAGATGAATGGCGCATCCAGTACAACCATGTGTCGTATGAACTGTACGATGAGCTGGAAGTTTTGAAAATCGTCAAACTACAACGACTTCAATGGGCAGGGCATGTACAACGAATGGATGATGATCGCATGCCAAAGACAGTAATGAACGCAGAACGAGTCGACGGAGCGAGACTGCGAGGACGGCCGAGATCTCGATGGGAGAGCTCAGTATATGTGGACGCCGCACAACTACTGGGCTTCCAAGATTGGAGGACGCGGTCACGTGACCAAGACAATTGGAGGTGAACGATCCAGGCGGCCAAGGCCCGACGTCGCGTCATTTACATTTTAATGATAACAGCAATATGCCTGCTAAAACTGCACCAGACTACGATCCTTTGAACAAAGTACGTCCAATTATAAAGCATTTTAATGAAAAGTTTCAGTCCGTACCAATGACACAACATATTCGTGTTGATGAGCAAATGGCTCGTTTCGTTTGGAAAGATAAGTTAGAGACTAATGGTGCTTTTCTTACAAAAACCCCATTCTCTTTTAGAGGCTCAAAGGGCTCCATAACCCATTTGAACTTTTTCTTCGAAAAGATGACTCATTAGGAGCTTTTTAGCCGGCTTATTCTAATGGTCTAATGATATTCCGATATGTTGTACACACATGGTTCCGCCTGGATTGAGAATTTCTCTTTATAGATACGAAATAAAGTTCAAAGATGCTTTCCTCTGGTCCTATATGAAAATACATAATTAAAAAAGTATCAGATTAACACGTTTCTAGTCCACCTTAAACTACTTACAATTCATCCGTTAAAGAAAAAAAAAACAAACTAACTAACAACGCACATAAAAGAAAGAAACCTTCACCGCCTTACTAATATAATTTTCCATGCGCATATTTTCATTCATTTTCACCGCACGCACACAAATATCGTACGCGTAATTTTTCCATCAGATTGAGTCACCACCATCGAACGGCTTCACCTGCATCATCCAATTCCACCACGCATATCCACTGTGTACACTCCATCTTCGGCTTAAGCCTAACCGCGTTCAGCTCAGTCATCGAAATTAATTCCTCTGCTTCAATCGATCGATCTATCAGGTGAATTGTACGAGGACCATAACAAAATTCTTCGGATTTCATATGCGTACCGTTCGTACATGTATCTTAAAGTTGCAGTGCTTTCGCCGCACCGGTTGCTTTTATATGGAAATAGCTGCTTGTTCTGTAGTACGGCCTTAGCAATATTGGCAACCTTCCATCTTTAACAGTTTGCCAAGCGGCTCAAATAGTCTATGCACTGGGGGCGCTGCCCGTTTACCTAGCTCCGGTGAGTTTCTTGTCTTAAGATATTCACAACATAAGGCATAGGCTTTTTTCTTCGTCTCCGCGCACTACTTCGTTTATAGCTCGTGTCGGCCCAACATGAACATCAGAAGTCAAAGAGACGAAGAAGCTTGACCGAGGCAAACTTCTAGCCAAGCGTCTGCGCTCATTGCAATTAGACTAAAAGTTGCATAAGTTTCTATTGCTCATGTTAGTATACGGGTTGGAATTTGGAAGATTTCAAGTGAGCTAGAAAAGGGTGGTGTCGTAGTTTGTGAATTAGTGGAAAATATATATTTTTTTTTTCATATTCTTTGTCAAGCAAAGGTTTAAAGACTTTAGTTTCATAAAAAAAAATTTTGGTCGTCCATTTTCAACCAACCTGTATCTGTATCACTATTTCAACACGCAGTCAAGCTAGTCGCACGCTAAACTCAATGATTCAGTAAAACACGAATAGGGAACAATGTACCATCTTCTACTTTTCCCTGCAATTATGTATGACTAGCAAATATTTGAAGAAAACGTACACCGGTACCTTGTACAAGCTCAACCCATACCTGCTTCTATACCCTATAATTTATAATATAATAATATAATATAATTTAATTGCCGCCAAGGCTGTGCAATGGCATCACAAAGGGTATACCCTAAGCTTCGACAGGCGGTGGAAATTTCTGGGATAATTTTTTTCCAGAATCTGGAGAACCTTAAGGCTGTGAGCGGAATACAGCTTAACCGCTGGTTCAAGACCTGGTTTCAGTGAGTTGATCTTGGTGGTATCACAACCCAATAATGGTCTATGTGTGCTGTGAGATATTAGGGCAGCCCCTTTTCCTAATCTAACTTAAGCTTTGACATCAATATAAAAAGAAATAAAGGACGACCTATGCAAAGAGAGAATGTTTTTTTTTTCAAGATAGTAAAATCCAGAATTTACTGGAAAATATGGCAAATACACCTTCAAACATTTAAAGATACTTTCTGCCCATACCAAGTTATTGAAAAAAAAAATTAACTTAATTTTGCCACCTTGCCTGGCAACACACGTCCTGTATCATTAAGCAGTGTAACAACTTTCTCAGATTACCATGCTCCATCTATGTATCTAATATATATAATATGAAACCTGTCAGCAACATGAAATCTAACATTGGTTTAACGTGCTACGAGCTGAAGCTCGTATCGTGGAGTATCTAAGTAGCAAATAAAATTACAAAAAAAAAATATATTGAAGATATATATATATATATAAATACGAATATATCTTTGTGCTAGAAATGGTTAGAAACTGTTTCTTTACTATGTTCATTAAACGATCGGCACATTCTTCAATTTATTCGAGTCTATACGGCTATGATCACAATGTACTCGTATGTATAGTACATACAGGGTTGAAGGACGAAGTTCTATTCTCCAGACTCTTCGGACTTTTCTCTTCTAATTCAAATCGCAATAGATCAATTGAAAGATAGAAATGCAAAGACAGTGTGCATTGAAAAAGAAACACTCTACTGCTGGAGTTGAAAGGGGGTCAGTAAATAACTTTAAAAGTCGGGTAATTTTCGCCAATTTCTGGCGAGACACATAGCCTTTTCGGATTCTTGTATTTGGTATTGTTAATATGTACTGACGCGCTCGGTAGCCGTGAGTTCTCGGTCGCCACTCTACGATTCTACATCTAGCAAAACATACATAGTAGGTTCAATACTCGGCGCGACAATAAAAGCTACCTGTGGGTATTACTTTAACTCCCACAACGTTTCGAGCTTACTATTTTGCCTTAACCCCTAGTGGGGCATAGCGCGTCAACTACTCCTGCGCGCCATCGTGCTCTGTACAGGGCAATGGGGTGCAACTCCCCAAAAGACTTGCCACAAATCGACGCGATATGATTTTTGGACCCCCTCTTGGTCGGCCTTGGTTGGAAATGGGGTTCCATTTCATGGCATGCAAAGCAATGCATTTATCACTTTTCCGCACCTATCCACTGCCATTTTCGCCTACGTATCAATTCGTCGATTGGCATCTGCCCCGTACGCCGATATTGTTTCGGGCCAGTAAATTCTTATAATTCAACGAAGACATGAGTTAACGAAAACTTGCAGCTTTTTGTTAACTTTTACGAAAACATTCCATATTACTGCTCCCATACAAAAGCACAGACAGTGCCAGGGAGGGAAACAGGCCCAGCTTGGTCTTGATGCTGAGATAACTACTTTGCCAGATTTTGGACAGCATACCATATGCGCATTTAGCTTGGTTGATACAACGAGCGCCGTCCTGCTCCGTATCACATTTGTCGGCAACAATGCTACCCAGGTAGACGAAGTTGTCCACCTTCTCCACAGGCTGATTGATGGCAATAGGTGTCGGATTTCTTTTTTGCAATGGCGGGTTAAGAACTTGGTCTTGTTGGTATTAATCTTTAGCCCTACCTTGATTGCATCCCTCTCGAGATCTAACGCCATTGCGGACAGATCCATGATTTTGTGGGAGAGTAGGCATATGTCGTCAGCGTAGTCAAGATGTTGTAGATAAGATGTCAAAGTCCACTGATTTCCTCTGTCTAGTCCGGTATAGGCTGCATGCAACACATCGCCGATCACTATGAGGAATAGGATCGGTGAGGGGATGCACCCCTGTCGAACTCCACTGCGAATCTCAAAGTCCCCCGACACCTTACCTTTATGCAGAACGCGACATTTCCCGCCGTCATAGATTGCCTTAATAATAGCCACAAGCTTCTCAGCGATGCCTCTCCTGCGCGAGGCCACCCATATATAGGTCCGGTTCACACTATCGAAAACCTTCTCGAAATCGTTGAAAAGCAAGGGAAGCGAAGAATCGTACTCAGCGCATTGCTCGATGATGATTCGCAAGGTGTTAATGTCAGCGACAGCGACGAAAACTAGCCTGCTCTTCATCAATTGTGCTTTCTAAGTGGGCCTTTAGTCTTTCCAGGACGATTTGAGCTAAAATATTATCTTGGCAACGGCAGGAAGCACACAAATGCCTCTCCAATTATTACAGTCTGTGAGGCTACCCTTCTTTGGAAGTTTAATGATCAAACCTTCCTTCCACTCAGTGGGAAAGTTCTCTGTATTCCACGATTTACCAACAAGTGGGTGCAGCAAATCGGCAGTTTCGCTTGGCGCTGCTTGATAAAGCTCGGCAGGGATGCCGTCAAGTCCGGCGGCCTTTCCTCGTTTTAGTGCAATAATTGCAGTGACTATTTCCTCTCTAGTCGGGGCAATGGACCGTAAACGCACATTTTGATGGTTAGCTAAATTACCTGTATGAGGAGGAACTTCACCAGAGATTACACGGTTCAAGATCGCGGCAAAGTGTTCTTTCCACCATCTCATTTGATCTTCTTCCAAGCTTTCCATCACTATCCTTTCCTTCACCGGATGTTGGCAGGAGTTACGACCACCTGTAAACTCCTTGATGACACCGTATATCTGGTTTATGTAAGTTGTTACTTCTCCGCACAGACTGTTCACCTGAAAGATGTTTCATAGCCACAACATCTCTTGCCACGCTGCTAGTTCACCTTAATATCTACGACAATTTCAAAGTTTTATGAAAATGTGGAAATTATCTTACGAAATAATCAAACAAGAATTTTTATTAAGGCATTTGGCGAATGTTATTTTCTAGTTGTTTCAAATCACTCCTCTGCCCCTTCTGGCACTTGCTTCATTTCTGGTAATAAGAAATTCTTTGCGTACTTTTTTCGAGAATATTTCAATGTTTTTTCGAGCTTAGATACTTACGGAGACATTCTTCGCCACCTGTATAAATATTAGTGCTGCTTTAGAGTTTCCAATAAAAATATCGCCATCATACCGAATGGATTTTAACTTGCGCCATGTGAACAAAGTCACTCAAAGAATTTATAAAAGAAAATAAATGGGGTACTATAAACTGAAATGATAAAACGAAATGGCTATAAACGGCTATACAACTTGGAGTCGCGAAAACGGACAGAAGCAGGTGGAAAAAGTAGCAGATCGTAAAATGAGAAATCTTCGATGACACACGATTAAATGCTACCACTAGACCAAGAAAAATATCCGAAATTCATGCTTGAAATATAATATTGTAGTTAACATGGGGCTCAATTTTTAATGGGGTAATTTGAAGTTGTGGGAGAGTCTGAAATAGAGTTTGGTTTTAAAAAAAAGTATCTAGAAGGGATGAAAACAAAACTATATACATATTAGGTGTCATAATAATGGGGATGATGAGTACGTTTCATTTCTGTTATCTTTCTTCAATTTAAAACACCAACAACGAGACAATACTTCTGCCAAGTTTCACACTAATCATGTTATATAGTAAACCATAGTAAATACATTAGGCGTGTTTTTTTTTTGTACTGCGGTGAAGGTTAAATGGGGCTATCCGGGCTAACTTACACACATTACACAAACAACATACCCTAGTTGTTTGTGTAATGTGTGTAAGTTAACCCGGATAGCCCCCAATTAACCTGCACCGCAGTACAAAAAAACACGCCTATTGTAATGTAATGCAGTTTTTAGAATTCTTTCGCCTATTTCGCCCCCAACTTCGTTCTGGGTATTTAAAATTGAAAAAAGAAATGGAAAGCACTCATCGTCCAGTCCCATATAACACCCAATATACCTATAGTCGATGAAACAATATTTAACCCCACTTTTTTGGCATTTTTGGACCTGTCCGCAAACTCGTTGTTATATTGTCCGACCACTTGTTAATTGCATCGACCCCTCCAGGGGCATGGGCGCTTCAACATCTCTTGCATTACTCTGTCTTTTTGACGTTCCAATAGCATATAAATTATAGCCCGACCACTTATACCATCTTAAATTCAGTCGTACACTAATTATTTCTATCTAAAACCCTTGGATACTGGACTACATAGTTTGTGCAAAAGCGGAAAATATATAGAAAAAATGAAAGAAAAGAATAAATAAGTGGAGTTGCTCTTGGAGAAATGTACATTTTCGACGAAGAAGGTGATTGTAAAGAATATATGATGATAACACGATTAAATCAGATTCCTGAAATTTTTGCATTGAATATGTTTTGTTTTATTTTTGATGCACGTTTTAATTTCTTCTGGTTTTGTCTCTGCATGATTTCGCTACGGGATACGGTGAATTGAACGGTGACCATGTGCTAAGGCACATTAGAAATTTGTGACATGCATTTTTGCATTTTATTAAATTCCCGTTTGGAAGAGTTAAGCACTGTTTCCATACATATTTTTCAAGAATTTTAAAAATAAATGCAAGAGTTCAAGTTAAGAATGGGCAACTTAGTTATTTTTAAATAACAAGTAATGGGTTGGGTACGAAACCTCGATTTTTAAAATCTCGATTAACATAATCTCGATTTTGAAATATCGCCTGGAATTATCGCGACAGAGATTGTCGAGATTTTCGACCAGTCCAAATCTCGATTTTTTAAATATCGACAATACATCAAAAAATCGTATTTTCAAAGTTGGCCGCTGAGTTTGAAAACATAATTCTTTCATTAATTGTACGTTAGTCCGGATGGCGCAACGGTTAGCACGTTCGCCTTCTACGCACTGGGCCCCGGTTCGATTCCTACTGAATGCGGTAGTTTTCAATAAAAAAGGGGATTTACGTGTCGGACTATGAGCCCACTCAGCTGTTAAATGAGTACCCATTTATGAGGTAAATAACTCGGTTGAGCATGTTGCTGATCACACACCTCTGCACAAGACATACCGTCACGATCTGGAAAACGAGATGATGCTAACTCATCTCGAGGCCATGGTTCAAATTGGACTGTTGCGCCAGTTATTTATTTTATTTAATTGTACGTAAAGTTACATTTTGAGTTAGCGCTGTTCATACTTTTCGCTTTCCAAGCACACGCACACACAAGAGACTATTGTGAATCAACAGTCTGTTGTGTGCGCTCCGCTCGGGAGCGTTACGAAACGTCGACTTTTAAAATCTCGATTACCTAAGTCGAGATTTTTTGATGTGTGAACATCGTATTGCTCGGTACGGGGTAGAACCATAGAAGCTGCGGAATGCGTAAACTTTTGGGTGTCTACATGTAAATTCTCTACTTTATGTATTCCGTTTAGTGAGATTCAGGATATGTGTTTTAATATCCAAATTCTAAGTGAAGCGTCAACCTTGCGACATCGGATGTAGAGATTTGGTTTACATCACGTCATCTGCAGGTCAACTCACCTCATTTCACTTTCAGAGACAAAATAACTTCGATTCAAATGATGAAAAATTATATTGCACCAACCCCACGCTGGGCGCCAATTAATAAAATGTATGAAAATTCTTATAGGACGGTCATGATTAAAGAATAAATCAACAAAAATAGGTCATCCTTTATTTTTATTATTATTATTCTATTTTTGTTTTTAACTTCATAATCATGAAGAAATATTTTGCGTTAAGTTTATTTGTAGCATTGTGAAATGAATAAATGACAATCAGCATAAATCATTTATTAACATTTTCAACATTTTTCACTTTCCTAGCTTCTCAATTTCATCCAAACAAAAGATTGGAAACATATAAACTGGGAATTTCACATTACCCAAGAGCCTTTATTCACACAGGGGACATAACATAGCATAGCATAGGTCATTTTTGCACCATCGCATCGCATCGTCCATTCAATTCATCTTACAACAGTCACCACTTCAGCGTGGACATAACAAAAGCCATCTTCATCGCTTTTTTTTTGCGGACAAACTAATGTGTTAAAAGAAGACGCGGAAGCAATGATATCTAAAAATTAATTAGAAAGAAGAAAGACGTAAACGAGGCGACAACAATGAGAGACAAAAACGGTTGTGTTGAAAATTTGAATTTCGTAAAAAAACGCTTTGTGTGTGCGTGTGATGATGACCCCATCCATAATTTCTCATCTAAGATAAAAATCCGTCAAATTAAAAATTCAATGATTACGACCATCTGCATAATTCATACATTATTCCATTCGTCACTCGAAATTCTATTGTGGTCGCAGTCTCCTAAGTAGTTGTTCAATAATAATAAGTTTATGGGACCGCCTGAGCGTTTTGCCCATAACGCCGCGCAGTCACGCGGGCGGATGAGGCTGTGAAGAAAATACAATTAAAATTATCAAAATTCACTTATCTCGCGGTTGAAAGAATCCGCCCGGGAAAAAGTGCAAAAATTTCAAATGAATGAAGAGTATAGTTTATTTGGAAAAAAAGAAGAAGTATCTATCTATTCTGTATTTTTTTTTCCGGGGACTGGAAATTGTTCGTTTGTTAAAATTATATAATCATTAACATTTTATGACGCACTTTGCCTTTATGGACCCCTTGCGCGATGGACGCAACCTGTGGTACGAGTATATACAATAAAAATGGGGAAAATTGTATTTTTTTAATTGTATCTTTCGACTAGTAGTCGGCAGTTGGATAATTGTCCTATTTGCTTGGTGGAGCTATAAATCGAGGCAATTATGGGGAGAGGTATCTCGGGAATTTTGCTGTATTTTTTATTTATAGACTTGTTGGACGTTGCGCTCCGCATGTGAGGCGGTTGAATCAATTACGGATAATATAGATAATGAATTCTTAACTATTTTGTTTATTATTTTGTGACCAGGATGTTTTTCTTTTATGATTAGAGCTTCTCACTTACAAAATTCAAATAAAATAAAAAAGTATTATTATAATGGAAAAATGCAGGAGATTGGTCGATGTTTCTGTAGTGACAAAGAAGATATAGTCAAAATGCAAGTAGAACACATTAAATCCGATCATGTGTGAAAGGGCGCTTTCTTTGCAGAAAATCAGGAATCAAATATTCGGATTATGATGTACTATTTTAAAGCTTTCGGCATTTTTTTTTAAATACTTTTGTTTAACAGTCTTTTCGTCTGGAATAAAGTTAGTGCCTGATAATTTATGAATCCATTAGATTCTACTTTAGTTCATAACTCTGTCACCTGGTTTCGTCCATACGATGGATTGTACTCCTTAGGAGCTGCTCAAACCATCGCATCGAAGCAGTTCGACCAAGCCAGAGATGTATTCTGATCTAAATCGAAATACGTCTTGTCTTTATGTGCAATATTGTCACTATATATTTTATAATATGGATTACACGACATGAGTACGAATTATAATTCAATGAAAATTGAAATGTACTTATCACGCATTTGCGCATATCTAGTTGTTAAGAATCGGATGGATCGTGTGGACAAAATCAGGTGATTTTACACCTACCACAGCGAGCAAATGCCGTTGCTCAGCACTGTCAGGAGTCTTGTGTTCTGGTGCGGCGGAATCTAAACGGTTAATTGTGCCTCCTCGTCAGCAAGATCACCCTGTGTCGGCTAAGTGCATTATATTTTTGGCACACAACGTAGGGCCCACTGTTGTTCAGAAAGTGACAAAAAGCTAGCTTCTATGGGAAGTAAGAAGCTAACTTTTTGTCATTTTCCATACTAGGCCCCACGTTAGGCGCAAAAATTATAATGTACTGAGGTGGAGATGGAGTGGTTGATCCACCAACAGTGTATCACTAGGCACTGCCTAACAGGTAGATAGATTGGAGATAGGCCGTGGGCTAGCCCACTAGCACTGCAACCTGATGGTCTGTTGTGCCGTAGTCCACTGTCTGCGTAGAGGACTAGGTCTGCCGACCAAGCTTAGTCGTACTAATGAAGTTACTTAAATCTTTAATTGAGCGTGCAGAAACATCATCTGGTTCAAGAAAAGTACATATAAAACATTTTATGTGAATGCGGGCGGGGACCTCACACTCGCAGAGAATATCTTGCGAAGTATCGTCTTCTTCATGACAGAAGCGACAGGTTGAATCTGGGGCCAAACCTAACATTGCTCAATGATGCCTCACGTATATGAGTGACCTGAATGAAGTCCGCAAACGTTTCTGACCTTAAGTCGACTCACACTGAGTAGTAGTGAAGCTCGTTTCTGTGAGTATCCAGCAATAAACTGCTTTGCTTGTCTCAGATCCGGAAAGCCGTCCCAATACGATGCGTCCTCGGTTCTCTTCCATACTACAATATAATACATCTTTTTACGCTCCACAGGGGAATCCCATAGAGGTGTAGACGATGCTAACCTGGCTTGCTCATCAGCAATGCCGATATACCCCGGGACCCAGTATAGCGTCACTGTGTTTGAGTATCCCAGTTCTTGGAGTGCTTGCTGGCAATAACAAGTGAACGCCTTGATGGCTGTCGTGACTATCAGAAAATATTGCAATGGACCTATTACAGTACCCCCAACAGCCCTCTGCAAAGCAGAGCACAAGCTTCTATGGCGTGTATTTCTGTTTTCAAAACTGTGGGAAATACTCCCATAGGTATGAAGTGTAGCTGACTGGCCCACGATGCCAGCCCCAGTGCCCTCCTCTGTCTTAGAGCAATCCGTAAACCATTTTATGGTGTCGGCGCGTAATTCTAAGTACTTCTCTTCCCAATCCTCTCTACTCCAAGTTAACACGGAGTAGGTGTGTTCGAAGACTAATTTCTATACCAAATGGTCCGATCGCATTCTGGCTTCAATACTTTCACTGTTCCAATGTTCCTGTGCTGGACTAGGCTTGATGTTGCAGCTGCTTGCACCAAGTCTTTAAGATGCTATTCTTGTTTCCGCCAAGATATGGATGTGCAAGGGGGGCAAATCCATCAAAACGTCTAATGCCGCAGTGTGGCAAGTTTGGATAGCCCCGGTCACAATGAAGCAGGCCAGCCTCTGTATCTTTCCCAGTGCTATTTTAGCATCAGTGTCGCCTGTTCTTTTCCACCAGACCCTGCATTACTCCACTATATCTCTTACAATAGCTAAATAAATCCAGATTGCAACGGCAGGGCTGGATCCCCAAGTTTTACCTACAAATATTCTACACATCCATAATGCCTTGATGGCCTTATCAGAGATTGCCATAAGATGATACTTCCAAAGAAGTTTCTTTTTCGAGGATGACACGAAGGTACTTGGCCTTGTCTGGCCTTGTTGTAATGAACCACCTGCAATGGACCATATCCTGGTAGTGCTGCTTCCACCGGCAGATCTATGGCACCACCTGATGAGTAAGCATCTGTCGGTGGCACGAAACCAGAGGCCGAGGGTCCCTTTACGCCTAGACCCTGATGCGATCGCGAGAGAATCTGCGCCGTCCTCCAACCATTCCATCTTTGTCGCTTCATTTTTTTTTTATCATTCCCCATTTTTACCTCCCCTGTTTGTATTATTTTCCCCAGGCCTATGAATTTTTATTAATACGTAAAGGACAGGGGCAAGGTGCGGCGAAAACCCCGCCCACGTCTCCCGAACTGAGCTACAGCAATCATAGGCTGCTGCTTAGCTCGTTGAGTGACCTTTTTCTTCGCCAGATGGCACTGCTTGACCTCCACGGTCATATGCTAACTTAGGCTCCATCTTCACGGGCATCTTCGGATGCCCACCAATTCGTCCATTACATACTGGGGAGTTGTACATTATACCTATAGGGCACTTGATATGCCTGAGCTTTCTTTTGTTATATTAGAGAATGGAACGACAACGGTTTTGGATGGATTGACGCGAAGTTCGTTGGCGTCGCACCAGTCTTGCACAATGCCCAGCGCAGATTCCAGGATATTTAGGATTTTTTAACACCCCTCCTTGCGGGCATCCACGTTTGACATTAGCTGTGAAGGTACAGTCTCCAATAGTAGTTTTTACTAATCTGGAGGAAAGCATTTCTCTCACACAATTTGTAGTGGTAGCGTCCGCAGCCTTAGACATTAAAGCTTCATCGATGGCTCAGAACGACGTGTTGCCAAAAGCACCCTCAACCTAGAGCAGTTTCCCTCACCCACATTGTCAGCTCAATGTCCACCACAGTACTGTGGGGAGCAGTCTCAGTTGTTTTACCCGGTTGGTACGCAAACTGCATCCCGTACAGTGGACTACCACTAAGAATTTTAAACGAAATGCGGCAGTCCAAAAAATTTCCATCGTTTTCTGCATAAAAGAAGTTAGGCTAATTGGCCTGTAGGACTTCGGATCATCTTTGGGGCGGTTCCCAATCTTAGGAATGAAGACCACTCTCACTTTTTTCCACGAGGCTGGAATATATAAATCTAACCCTGAAGATTCTTAAGAAATAAGGTATCAGTACTTACTGCCCTTGCTGTAAAAGGGCAGGAACCTTGCTCATTAAGTGTGCATGCCAGAAAAGTTTGGTTTCCATACAATGATATCAACAAACAGATATGTAAATATGAAAAGGGAGGAAAACCTTTTTATCTTCTCTGTACCTGTCCTTTGCTAGAAGTATCCTCAGTTTGGGTGATAATTGAAAACAAGACGACTAAAGTGAGTTGACGAGAGAGCCAAACCGATACACTTAAACGTTGAAAATTCGCTGAATCGTTGGGTTTTAAGGTCAACAGTTGGAATCCTTGAAAAAATCTGTTTCTGAAAGGAATTTGCTTGCTATTTTATTGTCCAAAATTCCATTTTTTTCCGAAAATGTTTACTTCCGCATAAAAAGGATGCAGTCAACAAATGGATACCGAACTCTAGTTCAATGCAACTCTCCGGCTACCATAAACATTACATTGAGATTCCGGAAATGATTCGAATAAATTAAAATAAGGTTTTCATTATGAAGACCACCCCCAACTAACCTTCTACTACAGGCATCCTTGACAATGACCATCAATTGCCACCCGCTAAAAATTCCACTCTTAATTCCGAAGCCGATCCTTAATATCTAAACATATTAGCCATCACTTACCGTCTTGTTTGTCGCGGAATGGATTGTGTCCAGCAAACAGGTGCCTGATGCGATTGTGTTATATTCTTGCTTGACTTGTACGTGTATCCGTATTGTGTGGGCCACACCTGAATATCACCCTCGGCAGGATAGAACGTATACAGACTATTGGTCGATGCCATCAAACGATTATGCTTGAAATCTGCCGTTAAATTGCTTTGTCGTGAAGAATTCAGATATTTATTGGTTAGTGGACTAGAAGTGGATGTTTGTTGATCAGTGGTCGAAGAAGGTGATGGGGCCGCTGTAGCGGCTGCTCCTGCTGCTGTCGCACCGTTGATTGCCGCTGATGATCGCAATCCTCCGTAATCATGGATTAGTAACGGACTATTGGCGTTGGCAATTGTGGTGGCCGAATGATGAAGATGATCACGATGACGAATTGCATCGACCGAGTGCGAGCGTGGTGACGGATGATGATGACTGGTGCTTGTCAAAGCATGAAGATTGCTAAGACCACCGGGTGCCGACATGGGTGAGGTCAGATTGGAGAGATTTGAGGGACCCGTTAGGGATGGATGTTGCGTTGATGCGCTTATGCTGGGCGGAGTGCTGGGCGCCTTATTTTTCATGCGACGAAAACCACGACTCTGAGTGATGCGACTTTGGTGATGGTGCTGAACGATACGTGGTTGATGCTGCTGGTACATATTGTGCTGATTGCGCTGTTCCACCTGATATTGTTGCTGGTGATGGCGCTGAAGTGATGGCGACAATTTTTGACCATTACCGGCACGCGGTATCGTTACCATTTTATCCTTTAGTCGAATATCTGATTCGAGGTTACCCTGAAGACATATTATACTTGCTGGCCCATTTGGTTGGCTGTCGTGCAGCGCTTGTTTCTGGTGACCGCGACGCGGTGTAATTTGAGTATGTTGTACACCATCACGATCGGTGCGTTGCAACAGATCGAAGGCTGGCGCTACGCCATAAGAACCGGGCCCAGTGGCTGCCACTGAATTGTTGCCGGTCGTCGACGGGACTGTTGTAGTGACTGGTGTCGGCACTGACGGCGATGACGTTAATTGTTCGGAATCGGTTGAGATACGATCGGGATCACTTTCAAAGCCCTCATCGAGCGATCGTGTGGGACTGAGAATTGGTTTAGAAGTTGTATCGAGCTTGGTATCCATCATTGCAAAATGAAGTGTTGCTGGTTGGTTGAAGGGAACGTCCAGGATTTGTCTTTCTTTCAGGCGGATCAAGGGCCACTACCACTGTTCAAGGGCACAATCACATTCCAAATAAAAAAAAATTGACTTTCACCAAAGGGTATCTTTTGCCACTTCAGCCGAGCATGTGTCAAGGATCACTTCTACGATAAAACCACAATCACTACCAGCATCATTCAGAACTCGGACAAATTCGTAGCACAAATCATCTTATTGACCACAAAACCATTTCTTTTTCACTTTTCTTTTCGAGATCCAATTCACCAGTTCCACTAATCTCCACTCAATCCGAATCCGCAACAATCTAATCACATAAATCCAACATTCACTTGACGATATCAATAATGTAGTATCTATAAGATACTGATACGAAGTGATAGTGATAAATCGCGATATAGCTATAACGTAACCGTCGCTTCTACTAACCGTAGAAAGTGACTATTTCAGACGACCGATCATTAGGCACTGTCTTCAGATGATCTTAACCGTGCTCAGTAGGTTTCAGGTGAAGATCGTGCAACATTCACCCAACATTGCGATACATGGATGGAAAAAGATATAAAAATGATAGTAGCACGGTGCGCAGTCAAGTGTAAAGTTGGGGTTCGGCGCGTACGTACTGACGAGATATACCAGTCACTCCAGCAACATGAGTCTGAAGAGATGATGGAAGAGGTCCGCATGTCTTAAGAGAGACATGTTGTTGAATAGGGGCTACAATGGTTGAGAAACCACTGGGATTGTTGAGAAAAGATTGAGATAAGTGTAGAAATTGTACTGAATGTTGTACTAAAATATTCTATGAAATGAACTACCGAAAATCTGATAAGCGTTAAGAGTCGAGTATTTATAAACGTTTATTTGCAACTGCAAACCGGTGGGGCGAGCGGTAGCGCAGTGTGTTGAGGCATCAGTCTCATGTTTGACTACCGGCGTTTCGGGTTCGAATGCCGTCCACGACGACGTTTGTGGCCATGGATGTGCAGGAGGTGTATGCTGGCAACTGCATTCTCCGAAACCAGATTATACCAACGAAACGTCAACTGGGCCACATGGAACAGTTGACGCGCTATGCGCCACAAGGGGTTAGGGTTGAGTAACTACAGATAATATGTGCATCCTTTTGTACTCTAATATCCAGGACGGTCTTTTTGCCCAGGCCAAAAGACTCAGAAATTCTTTCGACAATACTTCAGGGCATTGATCTTATCATTTCGTGCCCAGGAAGGTCTTTTCGTCTTGACCAAAAGACTCAAAAATGCCTTTGATAAAACTCCAGAAATTTCCTTTTGTCCTGACCAAAGGACTCAAAAATGTCTTCGAGACTTTTGGATCACACTCCGATTCAGGAAATACCCATATTTGCTAAGTTTGGTTTCCGTTTGATTTCATGCCCAAGAAAGTACTGTAGTCCTGACGCCCATCAACAACAGCACCAAAACGTCATCAGGTGATGTTGAGAATTACACAAAGAAGCTATGTATGATACTTGATTTAGTGGAAATCGGACCACGGGAAATTTCCGAAGGAGTGGAACAAACTTTCTTAAAAAATATTTAGGCGAAAATCTTTCTGATTTTAAAAAACCATTAAAAGTACCATTTTAAAAGTCGAAAATCTGAATGGCCGCCACTGCGCTCTGCTAAGAGTTACCCAAGGAATGTACATACCAAATTTGGTTGAATATCGACCATAGGAAGTTCCCCACCTCCAACTGCTCCCGATGTCACAGATACATGTTAAGGAGTGGAATAGTCAGGTACTACAGAAATATCTAAACTACTCGTATTTACGATCTCTCAGTGGCCTTAGGCTAATGAGATCCACAAACCAACTTCACGAAGGCTTATGGCGGTAATTTTACAAGTTTGTTCGTTCATTATGTCCAGATAGGCAAGCACGTCTAAGGCAGTAGATAGAGTTGTCCTCAATGCCCGGCTGATGACGTGGGGCTCTCCTACAGTAGCACTAATTAATATTAGCCTTTTTCACGAATATTGGGTTGCCATCCCAACCTTTTGTCCAGAATGGAGCCAAGAAATGTTGCTGTCTCCGAAAAAACTAATCTAGTCTCTCCCAACCAAAAAGCACAGGTTCAGTTTTGATTGGATGAACCTTTAAGCGACAGGAATTGGCCCAGTTTGTAAGTAGAGGGAACATCCATGCATCCATGAACATCCATCCGAGCCATGCCAATATTATCCGCATAGGCATTCATCTTGCAGCCCAGCTCCTCTAGATCAAGAAGCTGTGTACTCTAATCGGCAGATTCACACATCGCATGACACATATCGCACGACATATATCGCAACACATATCACATGTCGCATGGTACATATCGCGCGACACATGTTACATGTCACATATAGCATTACACATGTTGCATGACACATATCACATGTCGCACGACGTATGTTGCATGACACATATTGCACGACACATATCGAAACACATACCGCATGACACATGTTGCATGACAGATATCGCATGACACATTTCGCATGACACATTTCGCATTATACATGTCGCATGACATACATATGTTGAATGAAACATTAAATTGTTTTTTTTTTTGTTTTAGGAAAAACATTCTGGTGGCGGCTGCTTCAGGACGATGACAACAACAAAACAGTGTAATAAAAATAGCCGTTTCAGCAGGCTCGCAACAATTTTGTACAAGGCAAGCCTTTAAATATCTAAATAAACCTCTTTTTGGTATCTTTTGTACACCGAACCACAAAAGAATTTTGTTTGCCAAACAGGCTAAAAGTTATACATTCACAGAAATTTAAATACTACAAATTACAAAAAAAAACATATCACATTAATGGCCACCCAGCCGCCAAATACCTGTATTCCGAAGATGTCGGTCGGTCGCACGGTATTGCGATGATATGGCTCAACGGCACGACTTTGTGAGTGTCCAAAATAAAAAAGGCGAAATTGCATCGTGTGAGATCACGGCGAATGTCGAATGTCCACTACTGGGTGCTCCGCTCCTATGACGTTCCGTCGATGATGGCGCGGCCGAACCTTCACAGTCATTATGCTACCTTAGGCTCCGTCCCCACGGGCATCTTCGGATGCCCACTAAACTGCCCATTACAAGTTCGTTCTTGGCATTCGCTTTTCAAACATAACTTGCCACCTCCAATCCAATAGCATCAGTAATTGTCGGCATACGCACAACCACAAATTCGCCCGTCGCAGAATCGTTGGGTACATGCACTTATCGATTGAGATAAGCTCAGGTGTATGCTGTATCTAGGGGGTATCACAACGGACCTAGTGGTGGTCTATGTGCGCTTTGCTCTTCTAGGCAACCCACATAACCTGACCTAACATGTGCTTATCAGAAAGCAGAGACCATACTGTTCCACCGTCTGTCTTCCACAGTCGGCGGCGCTCCCCTTGCTCGGACCGACACAACGTGGGTGACAGTACGTTTCTTCTTCGCCGCAAATATGAACTATTAGCGTCTTCAATTAAATTGAAGTACCAGTTGATCGACGGTAGACTCATCCGAGACAAGAGCGCCAGATCGAGCGGCCTTGATAGTAGAAATAGCGGCTTGATGGTAGTGAGACCCAACCTACACGATTGAATTCATAGTCGCCGTATTCCTTGTTTAAAGGAACAGGACGTCGCGTCACGGCGATAACGAACGAGGCACACCTTCAGGCGAAATACAGCAATTTAGCGACAGCGAGTCCCGACGACTGCTGAAATTCTACTACCGACCTAGTCGATCGTGTCAGAACCGGAGCAACTGAATGTGAATCCGCCGATTTGATGTATTATATACTTATATTTGAGCAGTCGTCGGGAGTCGTTGTCGCGAATGCGAATTTCGCCTTCATGTTCTGACCGATGTCGCCAATCTCGTGGGCAATGCATCGAGGTGTTTATTTTTCCACCATTTGTGTTTAGGTCAGACCTGCGACATCTCAAAGACCTGTCCGTTGGAGGTGGCGGGTAATTCGCAACTCATCCACATTCTGCACTAGTTTTCAGCTTTCCCCGGCGTACAGTACCAAAAACACAGTACTAAAAACTCGGCCAAAATTATTAAATGCAATCTATCATGTGGAAATACATAAATAAGGAATTTGAGATATTTTCAGAACGTATTTTAATCATAATTTATAAAGTAAAAAAAAATTAAAATTACAATAAAAACGATAATTCAAAATCAGTTATCGAAATGCACAACAGTGCGTCGAGTTTATCAACCCGATTCAAAATATACCTATCATATTGCCAAAATTTTACTTCTTGCTCAAGAAGGTCCATTTGTCCCCTCTCCATACGGCTCTAAAACCTTCAACAACATTTCAGGGCACTGGTCTCATCATCCATCCATTAAGAAAATACCCATATTGGCTTGTTTTCACTTCATACCCAAGAAGGTTCTTTTGTCTCGACCAAAGGACTCAAAATGCCTTCAACAGTGCTCCAGTGCATTGATCACATCATCCCTAGTCACACTCTTGGCTAGGTTTTGTGTCCGTTGGACTTCATGCCGAAGAAGGTCCTGTTGTCCTCACGCCCACCAGCAGCACCACCAAAACGTCATCGCATTGTGCTTAGAATCACGCAATCAACCTATGTACCAAATTTGGTCGAAATCGGACCACGGTAAATACACGAAGAAGATGAACAAACTTTCTTAGAAAAGACTTAGGCGAGAAACTTTCTGGTTTAAAAACACAAAAAGTACCGTTATATAAGTCGAAAATCCAAAAAGCCGCCACCGTGCTGTTCCAAGGGCTACTCAAGAAATCCACATACCCAATTTGGTTGAGATCGGACAACGGGAAGTGCCCGGTCCAATTATTTGTATATATGGGACGGGCTAAAAATGCGAAAATAGTTAAAAGTTCAACATGTGGGAAAAGAAATGGGTGAAGAACTTTTTGTTGTGATTCGCATCGATCCGGAGTCGGGGCATTTTGGTGGTTATACGGAGTACACGTTACCTGAGCTAACTTCCTCGCGCCTTCCGACGCATCATTGTCCATTCCAACAACGCCTCCCTTCTCACCTGGAGCTCCTTCTTCAGAGATTAACCTCTCCAACCCTTGCGAGTCGTCTCTGTCCATTTCCTTGGAATCCCTCCAGCCGATCTTTCAAAGAATGTCTTCATTGAATTTCATGTCTTGATTTTTTGGTTCAGGTTCGGGTTTCCCGTTCTCAGACCATAGCCGAGGCAAATGCCAGCATATTGCTTCTCGCTACTCCCTGCCTGTATAGGAACATCGTGGTGATCCGACCGTCCTTTCCTTTCTTTGTGTCACGAAGCAGACTCCTTTGCGACCTTCCGAAAGTTCCGTATGCGATCATGACACTTCGAACCTGCAATTAAGGTTTCTCCCCAAGCCTAACAGATCGCTACTCTGTAGACTGCGGTTCACCAGGTGCAAGAAAGGAGCAAAGTGAAGTGTTGGATCCGGAACCCCGCAGGTGGACTTTCACCTCAGTCACCAGCTCCAATCTCACACCTAGTCGTCGTGTCACCTATGCAGAGAGTTACACAGACGCCCCTCTGCCAACGTACGGTCGGGGAGACAATTTACACAGCCCATGCAACTGGTTATTGTACTGGTGTGTAGCAGTAACGTGCTCCGTTAATGATGACCATTTGCTACCCTGATCACCTTCCCCCGATGAGCACAGTCGCATAACACACGAGGCTACCTTCGCCAAAACTATAGGGCACAAGAGTTGGCCAGGTAGGGAGTATGTCGATTGCTTACATATCGCAGAATGGCGGTACTCGCGTAATGTGATAGTACAGGCAACCGGCCCCATTGCTCAGCCTTCGCTTTTCGCGAAGTTACCAGTGATCACCACGCGGAGGTGCTATGTGGACTTGCCTGCCACAGACCTGACTCAGAATAGTAACAATCAATCAGACTAATTCGGATACAATATTCAAAAATATTATTTTATTCATCATCATTGACTAGTCTAACCGAGTAAGTACTAACAATTTGATAAAAATGTAATTTGGACAATCGAATACGAGTACCTCAACATTTTGTTAAAGTACAGTAAGTCTTTAGCACATTGTACAGCACCACTTTGCAGAATTTTATGAATGTAACTCGAGACCATGTTAAACTCTCTATCTCTGCGCCCAACGATCTCTTAACACTGCTGCTGAAGAAATCTTGAATGAAATTGTCCAAAACGACCTTTCCACTTCTTTTCAAGCAACGTGAGAACCAACTTTGGATATCTGCCGGTCTGCAGAGAACCGCAATAAAAAGGTAAAAGTTGAAATTATAAACTCGCCTGAACAAGAATTCCCTGTGGTATCATGTGTGCTTGTGTACATAAATAAGAAGCACTACGGTGAAACTGAACGACCGACGACGACCGGCAAGTGCAACCGTTGGTATGCTCATATCTTTTTTTAGTTATTGTTTGTTTTTTGTTTTCTTTTTGTTTTAATATGAAGTCCCAGTATGCTTTTATTTTCTTCACAGGTGAATAATGACTTGTACGTTGACTACAATCGGGGTCTCTCGATTGTTCGGGTGATATTGAGACATATGCACAGATCTGTGGCTTTTTTGTCCCATCATCTTGCACTTATGTTCATTTGCATGCATGCACATAATTTTGGGGTGAAATAATATATGCCTCAAGGATACCCTAAATTGGCTTCATGTCAGAGATGAAAAAGGCAATTTGGGCAGGGGAGTCATAAAGCATTCAGTTTTTTGTGTTCGTATCGCTCCAGCGGTTGTAAGTTCTTTCAACTGTTGTCTGTTGCATTCCAAACTGCTGCTGATTCTCCCCGTCCGTATCGTCTCTCTAATGGCTGTCTTTTCAATTAATTCCGTTTAATTAGCTACACAGATACTGGTTGGTAGTACCTCGACTGGAAGAGGAACGGTACTGCAAACGAGCGATGTAATTCCCGATAGAAGGGTGCATCCCAACTAAGCCATAAACTTCAAGTAACTCACCGACTCTGTCTTCGACTTAGTCTTTTCATAATCCGCTTAAATTTATGGCGAATATCCGAGACGAATGCAGCCTGGCACGGGATGATTCCTTCGCCGTGCGCCCAGCTAGAAGAGAGAAAGTTAAGAATTGTCCGTGCGCTTTCTTACACGTATACTCGTTCAAAGATCCAAACGATTGCCGTCGATGCAATTAACCAAACGTTCTCGTTGCATCAAAGCATGATTATAAAAACGACGATGACGACACGGTGCTTTTAGTTGGGCTCGAAAACGTAGTGATTAATTATTTCAGTTAGAGCGCTGTTGTAACTGCACACCGGCATTTAAATTGTGATGATTTCTTTCAAAGTGTGCGCGTCCGAGAGGATCTGATGAACAGCCGAGAGACCCACCAGTACGATTGAACGTGCCGATAATTAGTAGAGAATATGTGTTAGCCGCATTGTAATTAATGAAACATGTGAAACGTTACAAGTTGCAGTGGTAACGATTGGGACGATAAGGATATGTGTAGACGGTGGATGGGTATGAGGTGGCTGACTTAACAATATTTTGATAGATGCGGAAGTTATTAGTGTTACGAGTCTGGAGGCTATCAAAGAATTTTGATTTAACGGTTGGGTGGTGTATGATGATTAGATGCGCAATAGATTAGTCATTAAATTCATCTGAGATTGATGTTTATTGAAAACAACGAGACAAATTTTCATGAAGATACTTGCGTGTAGTGACTAAAACGAAAGAGTTAAGCGAGAAACCCGATTTTACGTTAACGTGACAACGCCTATGGGGAGTGTGTCCAGAAAATGTCGGCCGGAGGTGGAATTGAAAACGAAATGAATTGAACCCTTTGGTGTTGATACAATCACACTTTTGGAAACATGGGTTTCGTCTGAATCTCTCTGTAGTGTTAGTGAAGGTGCTTTTACCTCTATTGGTGTTGAGACGAACGCATAGTTAGATATGAAGTGGAGTCTAGGAAGTGTAATGAACCTCCTGCAAGGTAGTGCTGCTTCCACCCGAAGATCTATGGCAGCACCTGATGAGTAAGGATCTGCCGGTGGTACGAAACCAGAGGCCGAGGGTCCCATTACGAGTGCAGGGGTAATCGAGCCATCCGCCAACCATTCCATACTTATCGCCTTGTTTTTTTTTTATCATTCCTCATTTTTACCTCCCTTGTTTGTGTTGTCTTCCCCAGGCCTATGACTTTTTATTAATACGTAAAGGACAGAGGCAACGAGCGGCGAAAACCCCGCCCACGTCTCCCAAACTGAGCTACAGCAAGCATAGACCGCTGCTTAGCTCGTTGAGGAGCCTTTTCCTTCGCCAGATGGCACGGCCCGACCTTCACAGTCATCATGCAACATTAGGCTCCGCCCCCGCGGTCATCTTCGGATGCCCACCAAACCGTCCGTTACAGAAGTACGGGAGTCGTCTGAACCGGGATGATGAGGCCAATGCACTGCAGTGTTGTTGAACGTACTTTTAACCCTATGGTGTTAAGATGAACATATTCTTGAATACAAAGTGAAATCTAGGAAATTAAGATCGGGTCATAAGGCCAATGTTCTGGGGTGTTGTTTATTTATTTAAGTGTTAGGTGTACAACTTTGCTTCCGCCATTTTCCGACAGACGGCTGCATCGGTGAGGGCTGGTCAAAACACGTAGTTCAAAAGTGTCACAAAGTGACTTTGGACGTCTGTGAACGTATCGACATCCCCGCGTTAGTTTAAGTTGTTCGCATTTTTAATAAGATTCGCGATTTAAAATGTCTGTTTTCGAGCCAAGTTCTCGTCATTTGCGGGAAGTTTTGATCTTCTGCTTCCATTTGAAAAAAAAAAACTGCAGCTGAGGCTCATCGAATGCTCTCAGATATTTACGGTGAGGTTAGGTTAGGTTAAGGGGCTGCCATGATACAACACAGCACACTTAGCCCGCTCATTCCATTCCATTGTGATACCACCATATAACATTACACCTCGCCAAAAGAAACCTAGGTTCCAAACCAGCCTGTGCTGGCAATGTAGCGGTTGAGCTTTATCACGCTCATGTCCTTGAGGTCCTCCATGTCGCAGTAAAACCAAGAGCCCAGGAATTTCCTCCTTCTGATGGCCAGTGCTGGGCAGTGACATAGAAGGTGCAAGACACTCTCCTCCTCATCCACATCCTCACAGCTCCTGCAGTAGTCATTATGAGGAAGACGGAGCCTCCATGCGAGCACGCCGATGGGGCAATGCCCTGTGATAGTCCCCACCACCCTACCAATATGCTTTCTGTTCAAAGATAGCAAAGAGGCAGAGCGGCTAGAATCGAATTTCTGCCTGATCATTCTCGTCGTTTGGCAAGTATTTAAATTGAGCCATCTGTTGTTAGCCCTAACCACCGCAACGGACTTAATTGCCGCCTTGCACGATGCAATTGGCATTCCGATATCAATACGGTCTCCATTGACGACACCTGTTGTCCCCTCATGAGCAAGATCGTCCGCCCTGCAATTGTCCACAAAGCCATTGTGACTTGGTATCCAGCAGAGGGTAATGTTGAAGAAGTAACCCATCTCTAACAGGGCCGAGCGGCACTTCTGAATGGTTTTCGATGAAGTGAGAACAGAGTCAAGCGAGCGAATCGCAGCCTGACTGTCCGTATAGATAGTAATGTCTCTTGCAGTCACGACATGACTTCTTAGCCAGGTTAGAGCTTCCAAGATCGCCGTAACCTCAGCCTGTAAGACACTACAAAAATCAGGAAGACGGAAGGATAAGTTGATTCCCAGACCCTCCGAGTAAATACCAGCCCCAACTCCGTAATCGGTCTTAGAGCCATCCGTGTAGATGACCAAGGAGTTGGGGGTGAAGGGTACATTGTCAGCCCATAGGCTTCTCGACGGAATCCTGCTAGTGTAATTCCTATCAAAAACATGTTTTGGAGACGTGTAATCAGTCTCCGTAGGGAGATCCAGGTTGCCTAGAATAGCAGAGTGGCCAGTATTTGACGTGCGCCATTGGCCTGCTTCGCGAAGACGCAGGGCCGTGATTGCTGCCAGTTGTTCGCCAAAAATGTCAAGCGGGAGCAGGTTTAGCAGCGTGTCCAAGCTGGCTGACGGAGTTGTTCTAAAGGCCCCTGTCATGTTAACCGCTGCTAGTCTTTGCACTTTACTTAACAAGTGGCAATAGGCCGCCACTCTTAGTGCCGTCCACCACACACAAATGCCGTGCAGTAAAATTGGCCGCACAACCGCTGTGTACAGCCAGTGCTCCACTTTCGGTTGCAGACACCAGTTCCTGCCAATCGCCTTCCTACACGAGTAGAGCGCAGCTGTGGCTTTATTCACCCGCTCAAGGATGTTGGGCTTCCACGATAGCTTCCTATCAAAAATAAGACCCAGGAACTTAGCTCTATCACTGAAGGCCAGTTTCTTACCATCAAGTGATGGAGGCTCAACAGGAGGTAGTTCGTGTCTTCTGGTGAAGAGCACAAGTTCGGTCTTGTCAGGGTTAACGCGAAGACCACAGTGGCGTGCCCATTCGGTGAGAATACCTAGAGCATTCTGCAGCAACTCACTAAGGACTCCCGGGAAACTCCCGGAAACAGCAATGGCAACATCGTCCGCATACGCCGTAACGCTGAAACCAAGCTCTTCCAATCTCAGGAGCAGTCCATTGACTACCAGGTTCCAAAGAAGTGGAGACAGTATGCCTCCTTGGGGGATGCCCCTGCAGACACATCTACTGACGGATGAAGTACCCATAGTGGTACGTATAATCCTAAAAGTTAGCAGCAAACTAATAAGTTTACAGAGCGAGTCATCAACCTGCAGTTTCAAGAGTGCTTCGATGATTGCACTATGTTTAACATTATTGAACGCTCCCTCGATGTCCAAAAATGCAACCATGGTATATTCCTTGAACTCAAGGGATTTCTCAATGCCACTAACCAGAGAGTGAAGAGCAGTGTCCACTGATCTTCCTTTCCAGTAGGCATGTTGCGATGAAGATAGAGACTGAGGTGGAATGGTGTTCCGAAGATGAACATCGATCAGCCGCTCCAATAATTTCAGCAAGGTTGAAGAGAGGCTGATAGGTCGCATGTCATTTGCGCGCGCGTGTGAGCAGCGCCCGGCTTTCGGGATGAAAACAACCAGAACTTCCGTCCAGATGCGCGGAACACAGCCCAGTGTGAGACAAGCAGTTAGGATACTCTCCACCCAAGGATAGATAATATCTAATGAGCACTGTAGGTCCGCAGGAATAATGCCGTCGGGTCCAGCGGATTTAAACGGCTCGAAACTGCCGATCGCCCACAGAATCTTTTCATTCGACAGAATGCTCGTAACGTCACATGCTGCCGTCTGGCAAGTGTGTAGGACTCCAGCAGAGCTGGCCGCCGTGCTACCAGGAAAGTGTGTGTCAAGCAAAAGTTCAATGGACTCTTTGCTCGACGATGTCCATGAGCCATCCTGCCTCTGCAGAAAAGTGGGCGGAGGTGGGTTCGACGATAAAGTTTTACGAAGTCTAGAGGCCTCGCTACACCCTTCCACGCGTTCGCAGAAACTCTTCCACGAGTTTCGTTTAGCGCTTCTCAGCTCTTTCTTGAAAAGGCTAAGTTGCCTCTTGTAGAATTGCCAATCACACTCCAGCCTAGAAGCTTTTGCCTTATTAAAGGCCTTTCTGGATATAGCCCTAAGCTCGGATAACTTACCATTCCACCACAGTGGCTTCTTCTTTCCTGTATGAGAGCTGACAGGACACGATGAGGATACCGCTGCCTTGATTACTCCGTTCAGCGTATTCACCATGCAATCCAGTTCATGTTGGTTGGAGGGTTGAACTGGTAAGGGTGGTAGCAATTCCAAAAGAGACTCTCGATGCTTCGCCCAGTCTGTGCGCCTACGATTCAAAGTGCGTGGAGTGAGCGCAGGTCGTTCCGCAAGGCTAAATTGTAGGTATCGATGATCCGAAAAAGAGTGTTCCTCGGATACTCTCCAGCCACTGATCAAGTGGTGAATGTCCTCCGAGGCAAGAGTGATGTCGAGGACCTCCTGCCTATTTTTGGTAATAAAAGTGGGCTCCCTGCCGACATTACAAAGCAGTAGGTTCGTTCCCAAAATGTACTCGAGAAGCGCTTCGCCTCTCTCGTTTGTGTTGGTACTCCCCCAGATGTCATGATGGGCATTAACGTCGCAGCCCAGGATCAGACTGGTGTTAGTTGCGCTAGCCACCGCGATGGCTTCCCTAAGGTTATTTGAAGGAAAAACTCCAACGTGATCGTAAGGCAAGTAAGCCGAGGCAATCCTGTACACCTTACCTTTGAGTTGAGTTCAAGGCAGACTATCACGGAGTCCTTGTCGCTGTAGGACGATAGAAGAAAAGCCTTAAGGGATTTCCTGACAAGAATACAAGACCGGGGTTTACCCTGGCCCCTTACATAGAAAACCGTAAAAACAGGAGGTGAGGTTGCTCTGAGTGACAGAACATGTCGTGAGTGGTTTCAACGCTTTAAAAGTGGCGATTTCATTGTCGAGGACAAGCATGGTGGTGGGAGAGAAAAAAATTTCAAAGACGACGAATTGGAAGCACTGCTCGATGAAGATTCGTGCCAAACGCAAGAAGAAACGTCTACAGGCCATGGGCATGATTCGGAAACAAGGAAATTGGGTTCCGTACGAGTTAAAACCAAGAGATATTGAACGGCGATTATTTGCATGCGAACAACTGCTTCAAAGGCAGAATCGGAAGGGATTTCTACATCGCATCGTAACCGGCGACGAAAAATGGGCCCGTTACGATAATCCCAAACGCATAGTCACGGGGGAATGCCCGGACATGCCTCAACGTCGACGGCAAAACCGAATATTCACGGCGCCAAGGTTATGCTTTGCATTTGATTGGGCCAGCTCGGTGTGATATACTACGAACTACTGAAACCGAATGAAACTATCACAGAAGATCGGTACCGAACGCAATTTATGCGTTTAAGTCGACCATTAAAGGAAAAACGACCATAGTACCAAGAGACACGCGACAAAGTCATCCTCCAGCATGACAATGCTCGGCCACACGTCGCAAAAGTGGTCAAGACATACTTGGAAACCCTGAAATGGAAAATCTTGCCCCACCCGCCGTACTCCCCAGACATCGCTCCTTCCGACTACCATCTGTTTCGTTCCATGGCGCACGGCCTGGCTGATCAGAATTTTCGTTCGTGCGAGGAAGTCGAAAAATGGATCCAATCACGGATCGCGTAGAAAGACGGCTCCTTTTTCCGAGATGGAATCCGAAAATTGTCGGATAGATGGGCGAAAGTTGTAGCTAGCGATGGACAGTACTTTGAATAATACATCTGTAAGTACTTGAACAAACGAAAATTTTGCCGGGGCAAACGTAGACTGACCGATAGCGCAGTGTGTTGTGGCATCAGTGTCATGTTTCACTACCGGCGTTTCGAATTCGAATCCCGTCCACGACGACGTTCGTGGCCATGGATGTGCAGGAGGTGCATGCTGGCAGCTGTATTCTCCGAAGCCAGTTTATGCCGTCGAAACGTCAACTGGGCCACATGGAACAGTTGACGCGCTATGCCCCACAAGGGGTTAGGGCAATTGAGAGAGAGAGAGAGAAACGTGGCCTTGCGATAAACAAACGAACTGCAGAATTTAAATTAAAAGAAACCATGACGATGCCAACCTCTTGCTTATTATTTAGAAAGCGTTTCAAAACAAGCAAATTCACTTCCACTGAATTAATCAGCCAAAAAGGGAAAACCGAAGGTACGCAATCAACCAAAATAAACAAATCTTACCTAACACCCATTACTTCCTTTCAGTCGCTCATTGCACTCCAGCTATCGATCGCATCGTATAGAGATATTTTCCCTTTGGGCGGAAAATCAGCATCATCATCTCATCCGTTCGATGAAAAGCGAAAAGCGATGACGATAGCGCGATATTCACAAAAATGCAGCACAGGAGTGCATCAAGTGCCTATGCTGAAACCTGAGATTGTACATCTTTGTATCTGTTGTACCCACCAGACTGGTTGGCTGCAACGACAGAAAGTTTTCTTCGGCATACCTTTGCGAAGAAGAAAAATTCAAGAGAAAAATTACAACAAAAAGAAAAATCAACACGAAAATGTTAAGGAAAAAAAAAGAACAAACAAGACTGAAAACATAGCCGCGAGACCTTTTCGCGAATTTCTCCTGGTCGCAAAGAAGATATTGTGACCACGTTGTCGATGAATGAGATGTGTGGTCGCGAAAATACCGTAGCAACCTTATCCGGACCTCATCTCTCTTATGCATGGCTTGGGAAAAAAAAGAAAAAGAAAAACAGCTTAACAGACGAACATCTTCTTGGACATTTTCTTCATTTTCTCTTGCCTGCTTCCCTGCGAGCGACAGGCATGCATGAATGCATATATCCAAGTAACCTGTCGACGATTCAAGTTCCGTTTTTCACTTTTATTAATGAAAACGACGACCCGATGATACTCTTGCAATATAGTTGAATTCCTGACTATCGAAACAGAGCCTGACACATCGTGTATCTGCAAATATCACATTATTATGTACGAGTATCTAACACTAACGCACCGTGATTAAGTAGTGATCGTGTTACACGTTAATAACAAATTTATTTTGTCAAAAGAAAAGCTCAGCCGAGCCGAAAGGAAAAGTGAATATCGGTGCAAAACACCGAAATAATATGTTTGATACAGATGTTGTTGAGCAATCCGTGCGCAAACTTTCCAATGTGCAAATTTTGAACATGCATAAGACCAAGACGCTATATTTTACATGACAACTGAATTATGTAAAATCTTTTAAAACTTTTCGGTAATTTCTAAAGCTGGATTGGTCAGAAAACAAAAACATAAAACATCAAATTCATTGAAGATCGCTGGAACTTCATAAGGTTATTAGCTGGAGCGTATAGATGAAAATATTCGGAAACATATTGCACCTGTCGTTGTTGCGGTTTGGATTTCATTAATCAATGGCACGAGTCGAACGGCAGACTTGCCGGTGCTTATGATGACGAACATGAGAGTCTTAGTTTGAAATTAAATTAAACAGTGTTTTTTTTCGGTATCAGTTTATCTCGGAAGTGCTATGAAATAAATGAGCGTTTAAATTGTGGTTAAGGATTCGATCCTAATTTACTCCTTCGTATAATCAGTTTGTTATGTACGAATAGCCGCACGGCAGTTTATTATCAGGTTCTCATCTCTCTTTTGGACAATGTAGGTTAGGTTAGGTTAGGTTCGGTTAAAAGGCTACCGTGATACAGCACACATAGGTCACCATAGGAGCCGTTGTGATACCTACCAGGAAACAACCTATCCCAATGAAATTACTATTCATTAAACCAGGCAGAGCTGGCAAGGTAACCGATAAAGTCGGAGCGAACTGTCCCCCAAATGAAGGATGACAAAGTCCCCCAGAAAGACCCACCTCCTCGCAGCCAAGGCAGGACATCATCATCATCGTGCCGCGATAGCCCGACGTCGGGCCTTGTCCGCCTGGATCGTTGTCCAGTTTAATGATGATTGGGAGATGATCGGATGACAGTGTCAGGACTTGTCCCCGTTGTGCGTCATTGATTATTCCTGCGCTGGCGGTCGAGATATCTGGCGAACTGGAAAAGGCTCCTGGGATGAGAGTGGGCGTGTCGTTATACTCGCATAGTGTGAAGAAATCCGATTAACTTGCTCTGCTATAGCAACCGCTCTAGCATCGTTGTCCAGGTTGGAGTGCTACAACTCAAGATGAGCATTGAAGTCACCGAGGAGGGGTCGATGTTCTCCAGTGAGTAGCGAGCTGATATTGACGTTATGGATACTGGTGGAATATAGATGTTGAAGATTTCAACATCAGTGGTGTTCGACTGAATGGCAATGGCCTGAACCTCCAGGATGTTGTCGGTGACCATGATGTTAATTTCATGGTATGACACTGAGTGATGAATTAGCAAAACTAATCCACCACCAGCGTTGGACACTCTGTCCTTTCTAACGATGTTGTAGCCGCCATAGGGGTTGAGGGACGAGTTGGAGCTTCGTCTCCTGTATAGCTCCAATCTTGATGTGAAATCTGTTCATAAATGCCGTTAGTTCGACGATTTTACGCTGCAGTCCTTTACAGTTGAGTTGCACAATAGAGACGGTGTTATAATTGGCGATAGGTGGTGCAGATGAGGGATTATGCTGCAAAGGAATCCTAGAGGTGGGAGTGTTGTTCATTGGAGTCATAGGGGACACCTGGGAACTTGTTTGCACACTAACTGGCAGTACGTTTGGTGTTTTATTCTCTCTCTCTCTCAATTACCCTAAGCCCTTGTGGGGCATAGCGCGTCAACTGTTGATGTGGCCCAGTTGACGCTTCGCTGACATAAACTGGTTTCGGAGAATGCAGTTGCCAGCTTACACTTCCTGCACATCCATGGCCACGAACGTCGTCGCGGACGGGATTCGAACCCGAAACGCCGGTAGTCAAATATGAGACTGATGTCTCAACACACTGCGCTACCGGTCGCCCCAAATTCCGGCGCGATGGAGGAGAATTGAGAGCGCCTGCGCTGTAATGTGTGGCTCCCAATGTAAAAAAAAACCATAATTAAAAATATGACACACACATATATCTTCCTTTTTCCATTGAAGGGGCAAACGGATAAATTCGTTTGCCAGTCGTAGACTATCGACTCAGGAAAACGTTTCGTTTGCCAACCCTTGCAAAAACTTACTGGCGAAAATCATTTCTTAGGTTGGATATCCATAAAGGACATTTTTATACAAACTTGGTTTTCGTTTGCCCATCGTGGACTATCATTTGCCTTAAAAAAATTTCGTTTACCCACCTGCAAGAAAAGTTATCAGCCAAATAAATTTTTAGATTGGGATCACTAAGTTGGCTTCTTAGCTGCAGTAAACACAAAATCAACAGATTCGCAATTCTTCCATTTGTCGCCTAGAAGTCATATTTGACATAGCAGATTCACGTTCGCACTTTGAATCGAACATACATTCCAAGGAATTGCTGCTGCAGGCTTCATATCCGTTGACATGCTCCATAAACAATCAATAAATATACTCCGATTGACTGGCATTATATCAACTCTGGACAGTCCGGCTATTGATGGCAATATGTGATCATCAACAATTCCATCAATGACCCCATGCCTTCAATCAGCGTAAAAACAAATATATATATTTTTTTTTTGTGCCACAATATCATATGCCTTCCATTCGATAAAATCCAAGATTGGACGATAATTGATCCACGGGTTGGAGTAATTGCCTGAAATTGTCTTATCATAAGTTCGTTCACGATAATTACCCAATAAATATTGTTCCAATTCGAATAGTTAATGGCTCCTTCTTTGTATTGTATAATCGTAAAGTCTACGGGCCTTGCAAGCCAATAAAAACCAAGAAGCAGAGCGCATCCAGAATGGTAAACTTCATTATGCCAGGTAAAAACAAAAGATTCAAGCCAGTAACCCGTTTTAAATTAACGAAAACTTTATTCGACCACAAACAGATGGATATACTCGTAGATACGTTGCACCAGAGAGATACGTTGCACCACAGCTATCTTCAAAATTCAAATTATATTGTATTAATGCATCTTGTATAATGAGAAAAGTCCAGAAGCCAGTTCTCTCACAGCGACGACAGGCGCGATGGAATCCTCCAGGTTTTCCACGAAGAGCTGTACTGCGCGCGATGATTATGACGACAAGGCTTTCTTTCATCGCGCTGTTGTGCGACTTTTATAAGGAAGTTAGCAGTTAATGGAGTTTCCATTTCCATCAATGGTCAGTTGAGTACCTGACTGAGTGCACATATAAACACATGCGAGTACCTACCTAGTTGAAGCAACAATCTTTGTGAAAATCTTTTCCCTTTTTATGATGACCGCGGGATATAATTGGACATCAATTTGCGATCATATAAGGCATTTCGCATTTTCGCGATGATCTTGAATGAGCCGCGGCAAGTTCGAGACATCCGAAGGTACAAATGCGGAGAATGCGTTTTGCGGCAATGTACGCGAAGTTAGTACATATATCATTTTCCCAGAATCATTATTTTAATGTTCCCGTAATGGTTTGAGAGGTATAGGAAGTCTCTGGTTAACTGGTTGTTGTCAAGTATGCGCAGACTAATTAGTGAAATTAAAATGGCATGTGAAGAAAGTGGTCGATTACTCGTATATTAATATTGTGAGATCCTGGCATATGCGATGCTGGGATAGAAATATCAGAACAAGTGATCCTGTTTGAGAACTTGTAAGGAATGGTTATGATATTAAAAACGGCACTATTTCTAGATTTAAGTATTTATTTGAGCTGACGAAAACTCGTAATTCAAAGTTTCGACAAAGCTATCATAATATTCAATTGAATAGATTTTCAGTTTTCAAAGCTTCCAGACTTTGAGGTGACAGGTTATTAGCCTGTCGCCAACGGATACCCCTCGCACAACAAGTGTGACAGACTAAAATAAATAACTGGCGCAACAGTCCAATTTGAACCACGGCCTCGAGATGAGTTAGCATCATCTCATTTCCTAGATCGTGACGGTTTTTTTGTGCAGAGGTATGTGATCAGCAACACGCTCAACCGAGTTATTTACCCCATAATGGGTACTCATTTAACAGCTGAGTGGGCTCATAGTGCGACACCTAAATCCCCAGAATCGAACCGGGGCCCAGTGCGTTGAAGGCGAACGTGCTAACCGTTGCGCCATCCGGACTACCGTGACAGACTAGTCTCCTTATAAACTGGTCAATTTTCTTTTTATTTCCGTAACATGCTAATTTCAGGGACCAAATTCCAAACATTTACTTCTAAACCAATGCAAATAGCACATTCTCTTCAAAAACAAACATCAACGAGAAGCAAATAAAATCCGAAACTTTGAAGGTTCTTCAATATTCCGGATTTCCACGCATCGATCCCATCCCAATCTATCGTCGTCGACAATTTAAGCTCACCATGTCCATGTATCTCTAATGCAAATTGACTTAATATTGAATTCATTGCGATATCCGCACTCATGGAGCACTCATGAATTTCAATGCAAACAGAATTTCAATAGAAACTGACGACATTGCATTCATCTGTCACAGACATGTTTAAACCATTTAGTGATGTTAATGTCGATGCCTCTGTTGTGACCAACAGTAACTAGACCCCTGACTGCACCTTCTTAGAAAATAATGTTTACTATGGTACTGTATTTGCAGACATTTCAAGACACGGTGTGTATGTCTTTATCAGGTCAACCGAAATTTGTACGAGATGATGTAGTTATCTGAATTGGGAAACTCACATCGGTTAATATAAGCAGCCTACTTTCTGACTAAAGTGTTTATTCGATACCTAAGTCCTATGGCTATTTAATTTAAGTGCAAATTGGATGCAATTTGACTGCCTGGCAGCTGGCTTGTCCAATTTCAATATTGATGTTGAGATGCAATGTTTAAATTGCATTGGATCGTGTCGGTATGTTCGAAAGAAATGTCTAATGAGGAGTAGCCATGAATGGCATTTGACCAAGCCTGTTAAACAAGCATTGACGAAATCATAAAATTTGACCAAATACATAAATCAATAATTAAACACTAAGATCTTACTTACTAGCTGAATGTTTACATTGCATTGATTTTCGATTGCTTTCCCCCCGAATATCTCGGTACGATGATTACGTCCTCCAGTTTCAAAGCACACGAAGGGAACTCTCAAGCTGAAGAGTAACGTAGTAATACGGTTACTTACAGAGCAAGGATTAAAAGGATAACCAAAACAATATGAATTGACACATCCTTGGCCTGTGCCTTTTGGTTGTCCGAATTTAAGAAAAAAATATTGCGGCAAGCCCCTTAAAAATGTTGAAGAGAACATTCATACAGGTACATCCTGCTTTTTTAAGGAGAAGGGGTTTTTAATAGGCCAAGCGATTATTGTTCCGAAAATAGATGATGTTGGAATTGTACAAATGAATTCTGGTAATTACATCTACAATCAGTGGCATATCCAGACGAGGGCTATGGGAGCCCGGGTCTCCTCCAAAATGCTTGGTATTCTAATATTCGAGGAAATATTCGAAAATGATTCACAAAAATTCCAGCAAATACAAAAGATACCCGACAAGGGTGGATACTCTCTCTGGAACTTAGTGGTGGATTGACTTCTTTAAAAGCTGGAAGTATTGGACAGTAGGGTGTATACTGTATTCAAGCACCTGTAATGGACCATATCCTGGTACTGCTGCTTCCACCGGTATATCGATGGCAGCACCGGATGGGTAATAATCTGTCGATGGTACGAAACCAGAGGCCGAGGGTCCCATTACACCCGGACCCCGATGCTAGCGCGAGGGCATCTGCGCCGTCCGCCAATCATTCCATCCTTATCACTCCATTTTTTATTTTTCCCCATTTTTGCCTCCCAGGTATGTGTTGTCTTCCCCATGCCTATGCATTTTTATTAGTACGTAAAGGACAGGGGCAACGAGCGGCGAAAACCCCGCCCACGTCTCCCGAACTGAACTACAGCAAGCACAGGCCGCTGAGTAGCTAGTTGAAGAGCTTTTTTCTTCGCCAGATGGCACGGCCCGACCTTCACGGTCATTATGCTACCTTGGGGTCTGTCCCCGCGGGCATCTTCGGATGCCCAGCAAACCATCCGTTACAATACTTATGCGGATGACGTTGATATTATCATAACTATAGTAAATTTTGTAACGGATCCTGCGACTCAATGACGTACTCTCTACTCACGATATGTGTTGCGCTATTGTTGTCATCAACACTGCATCTCTGGCTATCATTAAAAAAACAAACGGTGTGATTGACTACAGCTTCACTCCGGTCACTCTCAAGGTGTACAAGAGTGTTGCGAAGAGGTGCGCTAAGTCAATCTCCGAGCCTTCATTCTCTACTGGCGACGACACTTCGCTAGCATCTGACCTTGCGTCGTTCGATGGAAGCATTGTACCGTCCACCTTATATGACTCCTTTGAATCTGACCTGGAGGAGGAGACTGACACCACGGTGATAGATAGGACGACGCAACAATAATAAATTATGTTAGGTTTTGCTCAAACCAATCTATTATGCATCATTCTAAGGCGACCTCGGCTGCTCTTCTTCTCCGCCTGGCGAGAACTAGCGAAGATATTGCTTTAGCACAGGAGCCCTGGATCGTTCGCGATTTTTTGTGCGGCCTAAAGTCTCCAAATTATAGCATTTTCTGTGTTTTCGACCAGGGCAGACTCTGGTCCTGCATTCTTGTGAAAAAAGCTCTAAAAGCATTTCTTATTCCAGAGTTCACTGACAGCGACTCTGTAGTAATTAGCTTAGAACTTAGGACCAAGCGCTATTTCATTATATAGGCGTATATGCCTTATGACCACATTGGTACCTTCCCTCAGGAAAACCTAAGAGAAGCGATAGCCACTGCTAATATGCTAAAATGTCAAGAATTGGTCTTGTTTTGGGCTGCGACTGAAATGTCCATCATGCCATCTAGTGCAGTTCTAATACAAATGATCGGGGAGAGTTACTCTTTGATTTTATCATTGGTACAAAACTTCTGTTGTGTAATTTTGGATGTGAGCCTACATTCGTTACCAAAAATAGACAGGAAGTCCTAGACATATCGCTTGTCTTGGAGTCTATTCATCACTTAGTGAAAGATTGGAGAGTGTCAACGGAGCGCTCGTTTTCTGATCATCGCTACCTCCAATTCAGCATTGATGAGCTTCCCGAGCCTATCGTTCATAATCGGAAAAGGACAAACTGGGCCAGGAGGTTCTTCTACTGAAGGTACTACCCACTCTGCCTCACCAGCCGCCAAACAAGTAAAAGCTGGATGACATGGTACAAACTCTGAGAGTTGCACCTAACAAAGTGGTAAAAGTAACCCCGTATGGTGGAATGCGCAAATCTCTGAACTTAGACATCAGTGTAGAAGATCCTTCAATAAGGTGAAATCTACTAGGTTGGAGTCAGATTGTGCTAGGAACGTTTAAGAAGGAGCTGCGTAGCTCTTGCAGGCTGTTCTGTGAGCAGATCGATAAGGAGGGACAAGCCTTCAGACTGCGTAAGGTCCTCGCTTCTAATCCTGCTGCTCCTAGCTATTTATTGAAGCATGATGGTTCAAGGACCATCCAATCTCTTAACTACTAAGAATATACTATGGTCAAACTACGTCAAACCCGAAGCTATAATCAACGCGCTTTCTGGGCTGCATGTGAGTAAGTCACTCTGCGAACTTGTTAACCTTTTATTGACGGACATCGGAACAAAGACGAGTAATAAGGGGCACTCCGCAAGGCGGCGTTTTATCCCCCCTTCTGTGGAACTTAGTGGCTAACTCGTTGCTTTTTGACTTGGAAAGATTGAGCTGCAGAGTGATAGCCTATGCGGATGATGTTGTCATTGCTATTTCGGCTAAGTTCCCAAGCGTTCTCAGTGAGGTGCTTCAGAAATCCCTCTCTCTACTTATAAATTGGGCCATTTCCTGTGACTTAAAGGTTAATCCGAGCAAGACTAAACTTGTTCTTTTTACCAGGAGGTACAAGGTACCTTCTGTTGTTCCCCCACATTTGGGAGGGACTAGATTAGTTTTTTCGGAAACAACCAAATTTCTTGGGCTCATTCTCGGCAAAAGGTTAGGTTGGAAAATATCCAGGAACGAGTGAAAAAGGCTACTATTACTATGCATTACTACAGAAGAGCCATAGGTAGAAGCTGGCGTCTGCAACCCAATGTTGTGCACTGGCTTTACGTGTCTGTTGTACGCCCTATACTAATTCATGGCATTGTGGTTTGGTGGAAAGCCCTTCATATTGCAGCCTGATTAGTAAGGTCAAAAGATTAGACTGCGTCCTCATTAGCGGAGTATTGAGATCAACTTCGTCGGCAGCGTTGGACATGCTGCTCAACCTGCTTTTTCTGAATATCATGGGCGAACAAACTGCTGCAATCACTGCTATACGCCTTCGTGAAACCGAAATGTGGATCTCGTCTGCCTTCGACCACTCATCGATTTTAAATAGTTTAGATATTCCTACAGAAACTGACTATTTCACTCCCAAACATCTGTTCGACAAGAACTTCACATCCGGTATCCCAAGTCGAGATCGGTGGAAGGAAGGTGAGTTTCTAATTGCTGACTCTATCGGCATATATAGGTATACGGACGGATCCAAAACAGACGGAGGGGTAGGAGCGTGCTCCTATTGCGACAGATTAAATCTAAGCCTGACTTTTCGTTTACCAGCTCACTGTAGTGTTTTGCAGGCGAAGATCACGGCGATTTCGGAAGCTATAATCTTTTTAGGGCGAGATGTCCGTAACATCTGTACGGACAGCCATGCTGCAATCAGAACGCTGGAATCAGTCTTGATAACATCCTAGACTGTGCTAAATTGTCGATCATCCCTCTCTGAATTGGTGAGCTACTTTAACATTGTCCTGTGCTGGATCCCTGGCCACAGTGGCTTGGAAGGTAACTGTCAGTCTGATGAGCTTGCCAGACTGGGTTGTTTGAATGGGGAGCTCCAACAATATGGTGATATCTATCCACCCATTGCTTCTTGCAAAGTAATTGTCAAATCTGAGGCGATTAACAAAGCCAATGCAAGATAGATTGATGGCAATACCTACTGTAAAACTCGATCGCTGTGGCCCATACTGGACGTTACCCGATCTACTGCTACTACTTTGCCTTAACCCCTAGCGGGGCATAGCGCGTCAACTACTCCTGCGCGCCATCGTACTCTGTTCTAGGCAATGGGGCGCAACTCCCCAAAAGACTTACCCAGTACCTGACACTCCTTTGCTACAGATCGACGCCATGTGATTGGAGGACCCCCTCTTGATCGGCCTTGGTTGGAAATGGGGTTCCATTTCATGGCATGCAAAGCAATGCAGTTATCACTCTTCCGCAATGTGTGACCTATCCACTGCCATTTTCGCCTGCGTATAAATTCGTCGATTGGCATCTGATCCGTACGCCGACTTAGCTCTTCATTTGATATTGTTTCGGGCCAGAAAATTCTTAAAATTCGACGAAGACATGAGTTGACGAAAACTTGCAGCTTTCTGGTAACTCCTACGGAAACTTTCCATGTACTGCTCCCATACAAAAGCACTGATAGTACCAGGGAGCGAAACAGGCCCAGCTTGGTCTTGATGCTGAGATAACTGCCCTGCCAGATTTTGGACAGCATGCCGTATGCGCGTTTAGCCTGGTTGATACGACGAGCGATGTCCTGCTCCGTACCACCATTTTCGGCAACAATGCTACCCAGGTAGACGAAGTTGTCCACCTTCTCCACAGGCTGCCCATTAATATTGATGGCAATAGGTGTCGGATTTCTTTTTCGCAACGGCGGGCTAAGAACCTTGGTCTTGTTGGTATTAATCTTTAGCCCAACCTTGCTTGCCTCCCTCTCGAGATCTAACGCCATTGCGGACAGATCCATGATTTTGTGGGAGAGTAGGCATATGTCGTCAGCGTAGTCAAGATGTTGTAGATAAGATGTCAAAGTCCATTGAATTCCTCTGTCGAGTCCGGATAGGGCTGCATGCAACACATCGCCGATCACAATGAGGAATAGGATCGGTGAGAGGATGCACCCCTGCCGAACTCCACTGCGAATTTCAAAGTCCCCCGACACCTTACCTTTATGCAGAACGCGACATTTCGCGCCGTCATAGGTTGCCTTAATAATAGCCACAAGCTTCTCAGGGATGCCTCTCCTGCGCAAGGCCGCCCATATAGAATCCCGGTTCACACTATCGAAAGCCTTTTCGAAATCGATGAAAAGCAAGTGAAGCGGAGAATCGTATTCAGCGCATTGCTCGATGATGATTCGCAAGGTGTTAATGTGATCGACACAGGAGAATCCAGATCGAAAGCCAGCCTGCTCTTCATCAATTGTGCTTTCTAAGTGGGCCTTTAGTCTTTCCAGGACGATTTTAGCTATTATCTTGGCAACGGCAGGAAGCACACAAATGCCTCTCCAATTATTACAGTCTGTGAGGCTACCCTTCTTTGGAAGTTTGATGATCAAACCTTCCTTCCACTCAGTGGGAAAGGTTTCTGTATTCCACGCTTTATCAACAAGTGGGTGCAGCAAATCGGCAGTTACGCTTGGGGCTGCTTGATAAAGTTCGGCAGGGATGGCGTCAAGTCCGGCGGCCTTTCCTCGTTTTAGTGCAATAATTGCAGTGACTATTTCCTCTTTAGTCGGGGCAGTGGACCGTATACGCACATTTTGATGGTTAGCTAAATTATCTATATGAGGGGGAACTTCACCAGAGGTTACACGGTTCAAGACCGCGGCGAAGTGTTCTTTCCACCGCCTCATTTGATCTTCTTCCAAGATAAGTAGCTTTCCATCACTATCTTTCACCGGATGTTGGCAGGAGTTACGACCACCTGTAAACTCCTTGATGACACTGTATACGGCGTTTAAGTTGTTACGTCTAGCGGCTTCTTCTGCTGACGCTAAAAGAGAATTGGCATAAACTCTTTTATCGCGTCGCACACTACGCTGAACTTCTCGAGCTTTCTGACGGTAAAGGAGTTCGATGCTGCTTCGATTGTCGTCTGATGCTGCAGCCAAACGAACTTTCAGCTCCTTTCTTTCAACAATCCGCTGCCATGAAGCGTCGGACATCCAGGGCTTATTTCGGCAATCCGGGTTTGGGCCAAGGATGGTATTTGCGCTATCAATGTACGCATTTTTTATGGCATCCCAGTTTTCGTTTATGTCACTATCTGGGTGACTAGTTATCTCAGCCGCTTTTTGCGCAAGATGGTCATTATATTGTTGTAAGACAGCTGGATTTTTTAGTCGAGCGGTATTGAATTTGCGGGGCCTGGATCTTTCGTCGCTGGGGTGGCGCACGGCTGCAATACGCAATCGAACATTAGCGATCATAAGATAATGGTCTCTTCCCATCCCAATATCGGCACCCTTCTTGTTTCGCACGTCCAGGAGGCAACTCTTGAATCTTTTACTAATGGCAAAATGGTCGATTTGATTTTGTGTTCTGCGCCGATCAACAGAGGACCAACTGATTTTGTGGTGGTCCTTATGCTCAAACATAGTACCACCGATGAAGAGACTGTGAAAGTTGCAGAACTACAAATTTTTCACCGTTGTCATTACGATCACCAAGACCGTGTCTCCCCATCACATGTCTGAGCCCATAGTTATCAGCGCCAACTTTCGCATTCAAATCACCCATAACCATAATAATGTCACCTTTAGGTGTTCTGCTCTGAACAGCGTTTAGTTCTTCGTAGAAGGAGTCTTTTGCCAAGACATTGTCGGGTTCAGTAGGGGCATAACATTGTATTATTGAGATGTTCCTCATTTTGGTCCGGAACCTGGCGGTCAATACCCTGTCAGAAACCGGTTCCCAGGATAAGAGACAGTTTCGCGCGGCTCTGGTTAAAAGGAGCCCCACACCTGACTCACGACGACTACCGGTAGCTTTACCGGAGTACAACATTACAGTGCTGCCCGTTGGAGAGATGAATTCTCCGCTGTTCCACCATCTTATCTCACTAACTCCTAAGATATTTAATTTGTTCCTCAGAAATTCACTCTCTAATTGAAGAAATCGTGCGTTCTGGGGACCTTCTGATCCATTGTCCAGGAGAGTACGCACATTCCAGAATCCAATCTTTGTCATTGTACGATAGCCAAAAGTCGTAACCGTTGAGTCAGTCCTTATCCGAGGCATAGTTGACGTTTCGTTAGCATATAAAGATTTCGGATAGTGCAAGTTGCTGGCATACACATCCTGTCCTTTGATTGTCGGTTTTAACGACAGGCCCTCAAAGGGAAAGGCCGTGGTATTTTTTTCACACCCCACACCACAGGGGTACCTCAACCAAATCATCGCACCGCCATCACTGGCGGCTTGACGTTGGTTGGCAATGGTCAGTGACCACTGCCGTTCCAGGGGCGCCCACGCGGAGGACTATGGAAGAGGAATTTTTGCCTAGATCTGAAAATCTACTGTCGGTAAACAGAAGGCATATTAGCTTTGTGGTGGGTGCTATCACTGGCTCATTGGGAAACATGCCAGGAGACTTCGGCTTACCTATAATGACTTTTGCAGGAGCTGTGGGGATGTGAACGAAGAGGAAAGTAGCTTCCACCTTCTCTGCTCCTCCTCCTCCTTGGCAGGAGGAGATCGTTACCTGGCTCCTACTTCTTCGCTGACTTGGAAGAGCTATAATAGAAAACGCGGATGTTGGAAAACTCCAGAGTTTTATTGTTGGCTTTGGATGGTTCTAACTATCAGAAATGTTGAGAAAGCATGTGTGTTAGTGGTATCACAACGGACCTATTTGAGGTTTATGTGAGATCTGATTTGTCACAGCAGCCCATCTATCTACCTACCTATAATACTTTAAGCGTAAATGTCATGCCGCATCTGTACTGAATTATAATACCGATTTCGCTCACTATTTGATAATAACCTTTATTATTTGTCATATACATAATTTGTTTCCGGCCAACTCGACCTTATGACGATGAGCCCTTATAAGCCATCAATTTCTGTTCGCCTCCTTGGTAAGCGTGTTTCTTGACTTTTGACACTGAAGCGCATCACAGCAACCACCAAGTTTACAACTCAATCAATGTAAGACAACACCCTTTTCTTTCCATCTTCATATTTCATATATATGCTTCTATCCACCTGATGATTGAGTTTAAGCTCCTAATTCCGTGTCGTGACCGCACTGCAGGCAAACAATGAAGTCATTTTATTCCATGACAAATTTGTCATAACACACGCGAAAAGATACAGGTACAAGATTTACATCTGCAGATTGTCTATGCCGATCAAGCAAGTCCAGTGAATATGCATTTGAAATGGAGGTACTCAGGTACTCTACCTATAGTCTATAATATAACACCTTTTGGAAATCGCGTAGACTGGATGACGATCACAACGCGGTTAAACACCTTTCGTGTCGTAGGAAAATCTAATCAGAGGCACTTTCATTTTTCGCACTTCACTCAGCCTGTGCAGTCTATTAATGTCATGCATAATTCGCATAAGGTGAACATACTCATCTGAATCGTGTTGTATTTGCATGCTAGTTTATGGTTTTAGTACGCGGGTCTGGTTGTCAGAGATACAGATTTTTTTTTGCGGAATAAAAATGTGCATTCGAAATCGTACGACCAGATAAAATCGTGTTGAGATTATGACAATTTGATAGCGGACTATCATTTGAATAGTTATGTATTATGCAATTATTCCAAATTTGCGTTATTGATTAGTTCGACAACGTTGCATAAAGATAAACAAGAAACAAAAAGATAATTGAATATGGAGTTTTTGGTTGAATCGAGTTATGGTAATTTTAGTGGCGATGCAATACAGGCAGTCAGATTGGGGACGTGATTGTCCGCAAATAAATAATGAAGATTTTTATATAATTTTAAGTCAGCTGGTTTAAACTTTAAAACAAAGCAACCGATTTGCAAAATGTAGAGTTTGTAATGATATCACTTCCTGCAGAAAAATTTTGATGATTGCAAACACTTCGCCGCATCCCACGAAACTGTGACTAGGTCCAGTCTCCCGATAAATCATATATAAATCATCAAAGCACACAAGTCTTTCAGTTTATGTATAAAACCACGCTAATCGTTTTCACTCATTAATCAGTATCCAACATTTCGTGAACAGTCAAATTTTCCATTCGTCACGGTGAGAAATTTTTATGGTTCTCAACAACAAATGGACATAGATGTCAAGTTAAACATAATTTAGAATTTGAATGGCTATACAGAAACGTGAAATCACAGAACACGTTCTCAAATTAGTTTCAGGCGCCATATAACAAACACGATAAACAAACTGACAGCACCTAATAAAAGATGCTTCCATTAGTTACATGCGATGACGCGGTGGTATGTCTTTGTAGGCTCAAATCCCAACAGATGTGGAATCAGAATCTATTACTATGTGAATTAGACAAATACTTGTCGTTATAATGTAATGGATGCCGCAGATACATGCATTAAGTGGAGGATGGTTTCAATGACAACCATGATTAGTTCAGAATATTGTCAATATTTGAGCAATTAATGAGAATTTAAAAATACTCACTGAAACGTTTATTGATTAGGTCAACAAACAGGTCGCTTCGTCTTTAGGCTGAGTGTAGAGACGGACTAGTCAAAGAGACTGTACTATTGTCCACAATAGTAGTTACAAGATTATTAAAGACAAAACAGGGGTTCGGTGAAAGAACCTGCCCAATTGATGATATGTATCGTTGGACGATTTCTGCACCCATCGTGGTATTTTTTTTTTTTTTTATTTAAAAATACATAAAAATGGTAAAGAGCTTACAATCTGAATCCCCCAGTAACAGGATGCCTTGAGTTGATTAATAAACCTTTCTACTCTACGACAATTCCGTCAAAAAGATGTAAATAAAACAAGATAAAAGATGTCTTCATTTGAATCCCAATAATAGTTGCTAGTTTTGGTATTATATTTTAGTAGGTAAAACACGGTAGCTTAGCGAATTTAGCAATAGATTCCATTGCAAAAAATGTGAAACTTGGTTAAGATATCTTTAGAAACGTAAAATATAATGCGCCCCTGATAGATAGATAAAACGAAGGGCTGTGAACCAAAGGGGTTTACACTAGTGATGGGCATAATGACTCTTTTCACTGTGCCAGCACATAAGCTCTGACTCTTTCCAATGAGTCGTTCAAAAAGAGTCGTCCAAAAAGAGTCATGCAAAGAGTCTGAAACTTGGTTAATAACATATTCAATAAAAGTCGTAGATGGGCAACCCCAATTTTTTTTTCTCTTTTTTTGACCCCATATTCGGAGTTGGCGACCTCCCAATGCCCTTTAGTTCGAGCCAGCCCGATCGGACCACTATTTCCCATGAAAGGGGGCTGCCAGTCTGGGATGGGCGACCCCAATTTTTTTTTTCTCTTTTTTGACCCCATATTCGGAGTTGGCGACACCCCAATGCCCTTTAGTTCGAGCCAGCCCGATCGGACCACTATTTCCCATGAAAGGGGGCTGCCAGTCTGGGATGGGCGACCCCAATTTTTTTTTTTCTCTTTTTTGACTCCAGATTCGGAGTCAGAGACCCCCCAATACCCTTTAGTTCGAGCCAGCCCGGTCGGACCACTATTTCCCATGAAAAGGGGGCTGCCAGCCTGGGATGGGCGACCCCAATTTTTTTTTTCTCTTTTTTGACCCCAGATTCGGACTTAGCGACCCCCCAATACCCTTTAGTTCGAGCCAACCCGATCGGACCACTATTTCTCATGAAAAGGGAGCTGCCAGCCTGTGATGGGCGACCCCAATTTTTTTTTTCTCTTTTTTGATCCCAAATTCGGACTTAGCGACCCCCCAATACCCTTTAGTTCGAGCCAGCCCGATCGGACCACTATTTCCCATGAAAAGGAGGCTGCCAGCCTAGGATGGGCGACCCCAATTTCTTTTCTCTTTTCTGACCCCAGATTCGGACTTACGACCCCCCAATACCCTTTAGTTCGAGCAAGCCCGATAGGACCACTATTTCCCATGAAAACGGGGCAGCCAATCTGGGGCGGGCATACAAAATCGAACCGCACAAAAAGATTCGTTCGAAAAGAGTCAATTGACTCTTTTGACTCCTTTTGCACGTGTCGCTCTTTTTGAACGAATCTTATTGTGCGGTACGATTTTGTATCGCTCTTTTTGAACGAATTTTACATAGAGAAGGGAGAGGGATAAGGAGGGAGAGGGCTGAGGAGCATCCAAATAGTGGGGATGGATGCTCCTCAGCCCGGAGGGGGGGTCAAAATGGTGTCAAAAATGCGAAATTCCTTATATTTTAGAAGTTACGGCCAAAAAACAGTTTATTTAAAACTAGTAGTGGTGTAATTGCTTGAAACAGAATGATTTATGGGATAAACTAAATAGTGGTCGTGTGAACGGTCCACAACCCAAGGCAAAAGCAGTTCACTTTCCAGTCCACGCTCCATACAAGCATGAGATCGAAAGCGTGCCACGATGTCATGTATTGACCCCGTCAGAACGCTGCTTTACACTGTAGCTGTAGTGCAAGTGGAAGCTATGGGTTTTTGTTTGGTTTCATCTAAAGTTGAGCTTGAGATGATGATAGACGAATACTTTTGTTTTAGAATGTTGGGATTGTTTTCTGTACTTGGAGAAACTTGGCTGTACGGTGGGACGCGACGTAAGTAAATTATTTTTAATATGTTTGCATTTGCAGTCAGCATGGGTTGTTGCGTATATATTTAGAAGTATACACAATGCGTGCATAGCATACTGCATAGAGATGAATATGAATGGATTTAGATGGGATTGCTTTGGTAGATAAATGATGGTGGTTTTGCTTTTAGATAGATAATGGGATGGGATGTGAGTGAATGAATGTATTGTAGTACATTATATGTATTGAGAAATGAGCGTGGATTGGTTATGCGTTGGGTAATATTTATGCGATGGGCTAGTTTGGGAATTAATTTTACAGTGAGGCATTTTTAAATTGAACGACTCGAAGGCTATGTCGTTGTGCGGAATCTTTCGCTCATCCTGATGAGTCGTTCAAAAAGAGCGACTCGTTACTGTGTTACACATCACTAGTTTACACGCACTGAGACCAAAAGGTCTAGTGTGCTGTAGTCTGAATATCTAATATCAGGACTCAGCTTGCAGATCAGGCTTGATCGCACTGATGAAGTTACTCAGAAGCTTAAATGGTAACGAGGTTATATCATCCGGGTCGAGGAACGCGATCCCAAGACGACACGCTAACGCCTCACTCTCACAGAATCTGATGTCCTCCACTAAGTCCATAGTTTTCAGATGACTACGTAGACACGAATATCCGGTGAGAAGACCACATGTAGTACTAACCTTTATACGGTTTAGCTATAGTAGTTCAGCAAATCTGCTGTTTGCGTAGCCCAAAATGAACATCTTGGCCTGCCTCAGACCCGGGAGACTATCCCAAATGGCTGCGGCTTCAGTACGCTCCCAGTCCCTCAAACGTTTTTTTTAGCGGTGCATAGTGGGATCCCACAAAAGGGCTCCGGGCTATAGAAGGGCCACTGGGAGTGACTCAGCAAGCCATATCGAAACACCTCAAGGCCATGGGCATGATTCAGAAACAAGGAAATTAGGTTCCGTTCTAGTTACAACCGAAAGATATCGAACGGCGATTATTTGCATGCGAAAAACTGCTTCAAAGGCAAAATCGGAAGGGATTTCTACATCGCATCGTAACCGGCGACGAAAAATAAGTCCGTTACGATAATCCCAAGCGAATAAAGTCATGGGGGAATGCCCGGACATGCCTCAACGTCGACGGCAAAACCGAATATTCACGGCGCCAAGGTTATGCTTTGCATTTGGTGGGACCAACTCGGTGTGATATACTACGAACTACTGAAACCGAATGAAACTATCACAGGAGATCGGTACCAAACGCAATTGATGCGTTTAAGTCGAGCATTAAAGGAAAAACGACCACAGTACCAAGAGAGAGACGACAAAGTCATCCCCCAGCATGACAATGCTCGGCCACACATCGCAAAAGTGGTCAAGACATACTTGGAAACACTGAGATGAGAGATCTTGCCCCACCCGCCGTACTCCCCAGACATCGCTCCTTCCGACTACCATCTGTTTCGTTCCATGGCGCACGGCCTGGCTGATCAGAATTTGCGTTCGTACGAGGAAGTCGAAAAATGGATCCAATGATGGATCGCGTCGAAAGGCGCCTCCATTTTCCGAGATGGAATCCGAAAATTGCCGGAGAGATGGGCGAAAGTTGTCGCTAGCGATGGACAGTACTTTGAATAATACATCTGTAAGTACTTTTTGACAATTAAGCTTTTAATTCCAGGAAAAAACCGCCGGAAGCACAGTTGTACACCCAATAATATCCGGGCCCCAAAAAAAAATTCGGGCCCGGGGCGATTCGCCTCTTGCGCATCCCCCTCTGGTCAGCCCTGGCTGTTTCCCTTATTAAAGAGATTTGGGTCCAAGTTAGCATTAAGATCGAGAAGGTACTCACCTCTATTATTTACTTGAGTGCTTCCCCATGCTGTGTGATGACTGATGAGCTTTGCGTCACAGTAATCGTATGTATGATACTTGTATTAGAGTAATCATTAACTCTCATTATAAGCCTAAATTTGAAACTTTCATTAGAAGAGTTGAACTCTTGCTACAAGGTAAAATAAGTCTCAGAAAGTGCGCCACGAAATCCTCATAAAACTCTTATAACTCTTTTAGTATTCTACAAGAGTTAAATCGCAAGAGTAGAGCTCTTCATACTGGCTCTCTTCCAGAGTCTTATAAGCGGAAAATTGTTAGTTGGGGTAACTCAGTGCATAGAGGCGTCAGTCTGATGTCTCGGACATTTTCTGTATAAAAATAAATATTTTACCTTTACTGAATCGGAAATGGCAACATGCAGCTACTACAACTACACAATTACACTTTCTCAAACATTTCCATATTTAGCATTTTGGAGAAGTTTCGACAAAACTAACATCGAAAGATATTATCTCGAGTCTCGATCTAACAATCAAAGAAAAACTTTAGCTTTTCTTCGTTTTATACGGAAAAATAAAAAAAAACTATAATTCGCCTTTCTCTCTTGCCATTTCCTCAACAGAGATCAACATGATACACCATAATTGCTAGCCTTATAGCGGAACTTATCTCCTTAAAAGCCGATAGCACTCGTGGCACATTCATCCAGCTACCTGCCATACTACCATATAACTGTTCCGCCGATTGATTGTCACTTAATTGAATACTTTTCTCACGTACAAGGAAGACGCGGAAAAGTCATATTTCCCCGATAACGATACAATGACTGGTGAACATTTGCACGAAAAAAACGTACAAATCACAGTAGAAGAAAACCGAAAGCAATCATCATGACAGCAATTGCAATAACAGCAATAGTCTTCATCGCGCAGCAATAAAGAAGACACTGGGAGAGAGACACACATCAGGATTTTTGAACCTAAAAACCGCTCCACATGTCCATCAATCAAGAGCAGACAGACGAAGTGAAGATGCAATCCATTCGAGTCAAACCAGAGTCGATAAGGTTAGGCCAGTGGATTGATTGTCCCGTGCACGAATAGTCGGCTGATTTTCATTTCAACAGTTTAGTTGTTTCATTTTCCGATGGTGTGTCGCCTCGATGTAAGGTAAGATCCTATCTGCATGAAAAACCAGCTTTACGTTCATTGAGATGAAAGATACTATACGAGTAGTATGGCGTCGGGGTGCTGCACTGGTGGTGCCTGGTGTAGGATAACTTTCTTCTTTCTTTCTCGATTGATCGATGTGCAGAAAACCGAGAATCACTTTAATGATGCGACATTGGATGTCAGTTGCGTAGCAAGGGTAAGGCGATTGAGGCACTTGCCTTTGGCGCAATCACAACAAGAAACTTGGAAAATTAAAAAAAAAAATTACCGAAGGAAGGATATTAAATCGAAGACCGTTCCATTTTCCAGTCAGTACCCAATGAAATATTGATTTGCATCGTTTTTTGTTTTGTCATTTCTTCTAAATGATTGATAACCATTGTTACAGTAAGTTTACTAAGTTTGTTCATTACATAAACAAGCTGGGTGAGATACGCTCATTCATCCCCGTTCAGCACGTGATAATTTTGAACGACTCTAAAAAGTGAGCGAGAGGCAGCACATTGTTTCAGCTGATAAGTTTTTAAAATGACATTGCCTAAAGCGGCTAATATACAGTCAAATATTTGACTACTTTTTGTGTTAATCTTTTGACTAATAGTATACTAGCAATGGGGCAAAAGACATTTTCAATAGTCCCCCTCGTGGGCGCCCCCTGGTAACTGCAGTGTGTTGAACCACTGACGGCCAAGTCTTAGCGATAAGACAGTTTGGAAAAAGGCAGATAGCTGTAGCCTGAATGGCTGACCAACACCTAAGCGTCTCAGGTTTAGAAGGATCGAATGATTTGTGTAGTTGGACCTGCAACACAGTTTTGTGAACTTCAGCACGCTTATTAAACCATCTGAAGCAGCTATCTCCGAGGCCACTCCATGAATAGAGTTAAGCGATGTGCTGACAACTTGTCCTGGTTAGAACCACTCCACGCCAAGAAACCTGGAACAAAAGCCTCGGATTGGACGGATCAACAACGACGACCACGCAAACGACTAAAGCATAATTCTTTCGGATCCTTGAATGTATGCTCACTGAACAAACCGGAGGCCGAGAAGGCCCTACTCCAACAGGTCGAAAAATACAAACTGAGCATTTCTGCAGTCCAAGAAACAAATTGGCTTGGCAGCGAGATCAAGAAATCGCACATAATTTCCGGCCACAAGGAGCTTGGAGTAGCATTTATAGTGAACAATCACCTCAAACCGCACCTTACTTGCTTCACCCATAAATGCGCGATTCGCATTAAGACTTGATTCTTCAATCTCTGGCTCATTAATGTGCCCGCCCGCACTGAAGTTAAAGAAGACGCAGTAAAAGACGAGTTCTACGCCCGCCTTGACACTCTCTTCGACTCACTTTCAACAAACGACGTCAAATTGCTGCTGGGAGACTTTAACGCGAAAGCCGGAAATGAAAGTTGGGACTACTGGAGGCCAGAGTCTCCATGAAAAATGTAGCGACAACGACCAGCGAGTTATCGACTTCGCCTGCAGTAGCAATCTAGTCATAAGCTCTACAACTTCGGCTTCCCTCTAATAACTTTTGCAAGAGCTGTGGGGATGTAAACGAAGAGGAAAGTAGCTTCCACCTTCTCTGCTCCTGTCCGGCTTTGGCAGGTCGTTACTTGGATCCTACTTCTTCACTGTCTTGTAAGAGCTAGAAAGCGCTGATGTTTGTAAACTCCAGATTTTTATTGTTGGCTCTGAATGGTTCTATCTATCAGAAATGTTGAGAGAGGATGTGTGTTAGTGGTATCACAACGGACTTATTTGAGGTCTATGTGAGCTGTGATTTGTCACAGCAGCCCATCTACCTAACCTACCTAGGTAGCTATGTATGTTCTAACTATCGCAGTATTTGAATTATTGAGAAATGTGAGGTCGGCGATTTTTTTAAACTTAAAATGCCATTAGCAACTTGTCTGATTATTTTTTTGCTGAGAATTTCATAAAAAATCGCGTGGTGAAAAAATTATTCGGGCGATTTTGAGCACCCTACATAATCATGAACCCTATCGTGAACGTTTCGTTCAAGAAGTTCACTACAAAGTTGAAATAGGCACTGAGAACGCCACAAAGTCTACCGCAAGCAAAGTACTTGAAGAAAATGGACGTCGAATTAGTCACTGAAATCCTTCAGAATGTTAAAATATACCAATGCATGCTAATGAGTATCTTGTTGAAATGACATCATGATATGGAGGATCATACTGTATGAAAACAAAGTTAATACGAACTACAAGATATCAGACAATTTAATACTGCTTTATTATTATTATATACACTGGGGGATAGCCGAAGCAGACCACTAACGTTTGGGTCCCTTTTCGCCCCCTCCCGGTCATCAGTGACTTCCAGATGTCGACTGATAATTGTCGACCTCTTTCTTCATCACTGAGTCCCGTGTTATTGCTAGCATTTGTTTGAAGCTGAGTTCACTCATGGCTTCTACACTTATCGTGTGCCTGCCTGTGATCGTCAACCTCGTGCTAGCCAGTGCTGGACATTGGCACACAATGCGTGCTGCCGTCTCGGCCTCCTCCAGGCATAGCCTGCAAACGTCATCTTCCCCGATTTTCATCTTGGCCAGATGAGCCTTAAAATTACCATGCCCTGTGACCAAGGCAGTTATCCAGCTTAGAGTACTTCGTTTATAACTAAGTACCTTTCTCGCTTCCCTGCCTAAAGGGCTGGTCAATGCATTCCGAGCTTGTTTGCAAGTGACTAGCTCCTGCCATCTTTGTTGATGCATGGAGTCCATCCACTTCCCAACCTTCGCTCCAATATGCCGTTCCCCAGAGCAACTCTGGGTTCTGGGCCAATGAAAGTTGCCACAGATCCCTGTTTTGCTAGGGCATCCGCCGCCTCATTTCCTGTTGTACCTATGTGTCCTTTTACCCACATCAGCGTAACCTCATTTTCTGAGGCACACGTGTTGAGCTTCCGGACACACTCTAGTACCAGTTTAGAGTTTATGTTCGTCTGCTGCATGCGTCTGATCACCGATTGGTTGTCCAGTGCAATAAGGATTTTCTTCCCCCGCACCTGACCTTCAAGCAAGTGGTCCAACGCATGCAACAAGCCAAGCATCTCTGCCTGGTATACGGACACATACTCTCCTAGACTAAGCGCACATGCTAGGTTTAGCTCTTCAGAGTAAACCCCCGCCCCCGCTTTACCGTCCATTAAAGAGCCATCAGTAAAAATGCTGATGTCATTGTACATACACTCATTATGTATGTTTCCATCTGCAATGCGAGTCTTGTGTAGTCTTTCAACTACCCTACGTCTACTCATGCCTTCTACCGGCATTAGAGTCTCCCTGACCTCATCATGAATAATGTCTAGGATGCTCTTATGACCGCTGCTAGTTCCAAAGCGATGCCACATGGCATCCCTTTCCATGCGTATTGCCGAAAGCGCCGCCGTTTTCTTTATAAATAAGTCCAACGGCGGCAGTCCCAGCAATGCCTCCATTGCTCGCGTTGGTGTGGTGCGCATTGCACCACATATGCTTACGCAAGCTATCCTTTGTACCCCATCTAGCTTCTGCTTTGTGGTATTCTGCATGGCTTTTGGCCACCATACCACTGATGCGTAGGCTAGAATAGGCCTTACCATCATTGTGTAAATCCAGTCTGTCGCTTTAGGTGAAATTCCCCACCTACGAGCACACACTCTCTTACATTGATGCAAAATCCTTTTCGCTTTTTGGATCTTTTCATCAACGTGAACATTCCAAGTTAGTTTCGCATCTAAGGTAACTCCTAGATGCTTCACTTCCTTGGACACCTTGATTTCCGAACCAAAAAGCCGTAAGGGAGTTATCTCTATGTCTTTCCTCTTACGAGTAAAAATCATAGTGTTTGATTTACTAGCGTTTATGGTTAGCTCTTGCTCATTACACCATTCTTCGGTTACTTTGAGAGCTTGTCCCATGCAACCTAGAATAGTGTCCATGAACTTTCCACTGACCGTGAGTGCCAAGTCATCGGCGTATCCTACAGTGTGTACGCCCATCGAGTCCAGCTTCCAGAAAAGACTGTCCACGGTGATGTTTCACAGTAGAGGCGAAAGAACACCTCCTTGTGGGCATCCTCGGACTACCTTACCCCGTATTCTGTCACATCCACTGCTAAGATTTACCGCCCTCTGCTTAAGCATAGAGTCGATCCACTTAATTATAATGTAATCAACCCCCCGCTCAATCAGGGTGTTCCTTAGTTTGGTAAAGGAGATTTTATCAAAAGCACCCTCTATATCCTTAAAAGTAGACATAGCGATCCCGCCATTGTTAATCTCTCTCTCTGCAACTCTAACAAGTTCATGTAGAGCGGTTTCCGTAGATCTGCCTGCTCTATAAGCATGTTGGCACCTACTCAGAGGACTATACATTAGCGTGGTGTTCTCCAGGTAGTCCACCAACACCTTTTCCATTGTTTTCAACAGGAATGATGTAAGGCTAACCGGCCTGAAGGACTTTGCCTCTGTATAGTCTTTCTTTCCCGGTTTAGGCAGGAAGACCACATTAGCCTCCCTCCATGCCTTCGGGATGTAGCCTGCTGAAAGACAGGCGACGAATATATTCCGGATCCTATCTAGTAGAGCGCTCATGCCCCACTGTAATAGTGCCGGGAATATTCCGTCTATTCCAGCCGTTTTAAATGGAGCAAAAGAGTTTATAGCACTTTTGACTCCATTTGGAGTTATTATCCTCTCAGCTTCTTGTTGACTTACCCCACCAGCTCCCATGTTAGTTTGAGGCCATGGTTGGTCTGACTTGAAACTTCCAGGAAAATGTACCTCCATCAGGGCCTGCAACGTTTCTTCCACTGTTTCTGTCATGGAACCATCAACTTTGCGTATCAGCCCCATTTTCGAAGCAGTGTCTTTCGATATCATCTTCTGTAATCTGCATACTTCCGACGTATCCTTCATGCTAGAGCAGAATTCCCTCCACGTATTTCGTTTCCGAAGACGTAAGGTTCTTTTCAGCTCCCTCTTTTTATCCTTGTATAGTTCCCAAGAGTGAGAGTCTCTCTCCCTCATGTAACGGTTAAAGGCTTTCCTTGTCTCTTTTTTCATAGACTCCAGTTCCTTACTCCACCATGGTGTTGGGTTCTTTTCGTCCAATACTGTAGAGGGACAAGCGTGTTCGAAGGCGCGATTAATAGCGGAGTTCAGTTGTTCCACTGTTCGCTCTATCTCGACCGTATTCCGAGGTATTCCGTCTTGAATATCCTCGACTTGTTCCAATAAATATGTCTCGTACTTAACACGATCAGTATTTTTTGGCACTCTTATACGTTTGCGTTCGCTACTCCGTTTTCTGCCATACAGAATTTCAAACTGGATAGCCCTGTGATCAGACATGGTTAGCCTGTCCACCACTCTCCAATTCTGAACTCTGTCAAGCATATTAACAGAGCTTAGGGTAATGTCGATCACCTCAGCCCTTCGTGCATCCACGAAGGTGGGAGCGACCCCCTTGTTTGCTACCAGCAGATTGTACTTTTCCACAAATTCTAGCAGCTGCTGTCCTCTGGGATTGTCATCTGTGCTGCCCCATACAGTGTTGTGCGCATTGGCATCACAGCCTATGATCAGGGCCATATCTCTTTCTTTACAATACCTTACCAGATTTTCTACTTCCTCTGATGGAGGTGGTTCTGGTGCATCATAAGGGAGATATGCTGATGCAATTAGGAATGATCCTGCACCACTGCCGATCATTACTACCGTAAGATCAGGCGAGCAGAGATGCATCATTTGTACTGCACGTATTCCATGACGCACCAGGATGCATGTCCTTATTTTACCGTCCACCTGTGCATGGTACAGATTTGCGGTTTGTTGTGACAAACCCCTAATTTTGTTTTGTAAAATCCAGGGTTCCTGTATCAAAGCTATGTCCAGTTTCTCTTCATCAAAGCATCTCGTCATCATCGCTGATGCCGCTTTACTATGATAAATATTCAGCTGGCACACAGTTAGTGCTTGAAGATACATATAAGAAGAAACATTTATCTAACCTCGGTTAGTCGTCTTCAATTACTGTGACGGGGATTCTATACATAACAGGATAAGATACAACTTTTAATGAAATATTACTCTGTAGATATTCTGATATGAATGCTGACGGCTCATTAAAATTATCTTGAAAGTATGATATGCAAAAATATTGTATATATTTAGTATATTCTTAGTAGAGAAGAAGAAATTCGAATTTTGTAATTGTAAACTTAAAAGAAATTTAAATAATAATTTTACCATCCAAGTGACGGGCAATCAGAATTCAATGCTCTTAAGATTTGTTACATTGTACTATTGTCACGAGCTCTTTTTTTCGTAAACTATCCAAAACTATCAAATTCATCTAGTTCAATGACAAAATAAATCAAACAACACATTTATTGAAAAAATTTCTTATCTTGTACCTAACGTACAGATGTAAATCGAAGGAATGCATAGAACTCAATAAAAAGAGCGAAAGTGTACCACTTCGAATCTCACTCAAATCAAATTCTTCACCCATTGACATGATGACCAGACTCCAGACCATACTTCACGCTCCATAAATCCTATTAGCGTGTCAAAGTATATCTTTGAATCAACTTACAATTTAATTTGTTAGGCTGCTTTTTTTCTTCATTTCTTGATGAGCTGAATTTTGTGTCGTACATCTACAATTGGACAACAATGTGACATCAGACATGCTAATAAAGGCAGACCATGTGATTGTCCGAGCCGACAAGAAGATGGTGAACGTGGTGCGACCAACGAGAAAAGTCTATTCTCAAGGTGACATGCCGAGGCAGCGTCTTCCTGAATCAAATGAAGAACAAAACGATGAAAAAATTGTGTTGAAGAGTTTGTTGTATCAGGGAGGGGGGAGTGATTGTAGAATACAAAATTTGTACGATGTGGTTGAGGTTTATGATGGTCAATGGACTCGACTGACAACATTGTTTTCGCGAAGAAGCTAATTTTCTAGAAATTTGTGTACAATTTCGATTTGTCTTTTAAATTAATGATCCATCAGTTAATTGTAACACTGGAAAATAAAAATTGCGATTGTTAGCAGGCTTTGAACCATGACTGAAAGTGAAAAATGTGGAATGCGTTCGGTTAGGGCTGGTTAATCTTCCTTGAAATGTTACTTGTTACATTGCCTGCATTCAGGAATCATCATCGCTCCTTCCTCTGTTGAACGCTATGGTCGCGCTACTGTCCCAATGTCTGTTGAATGCAATCGCTCCATGGATTCGCTGCTGAGTAGCTACTTCCCCTTCTGAGCGAAAATTTTCCACGCTCCCTTGGCTTGGAGCGTGATACATTTTGACATGGATATGTCTTATAGCTGGGGGTCATCCTAAAAATCTGTCCGTCACACGAAATATCTGTTTTTCTACTCGGGGGTCAGAAGAGGAAACAAGCCCATTGAAAATTTTTGCGAGTTATATGAATGTAGTGGCCGATCCTCAGTCAATCCGAGTCAGTCATCAAAGATAACTCACGAAAATCGAAAAATATCGTGTCATGAACTGACTAAACAACCAGGCACCCATAACGCAAGTCAACATCATTCAACTGCCATCCCCTCGTGATTCAAATCTGCTCCAACACCAGCCACATCCAGACAACCTGTCTCCCTCACTCGTGCACAGCACTATGGTTTCTCCTTCACTCCAATCTTTTTGTTTTCATCAATTACGTCAATAACCTGACTCAATAAGAAAATCGTTGGGGTAGGTCGGGAAATAGCTTCAACTTCACACACACACACACATACACACACACTCGTATGCACGCAATGGAGAGACGGTTGAGTCGAAGAAGTTCAATGGATGGATGTGGCTTCGTCATCGGCGACAGTGCGAAAGAAATGCTTGCTCCACGGACCTTGGACTAACCTTCCGCGGCGGATCCACCCCTTTCTTGTGATGGCCAATCCCATCCAGCCGACTGAAATCAGTGTCATCAAGATCACCAACGTGTTTTTCCCGTGAGATGTAAGGAACTTACGACCGTACTTGTATCGCGCATACCGCGTGCTATCACGATCCATGATATATCAACTAACAGTGCACAATTCTGATTTAGTGGGGAGAATAGTGCAAATGATGCAGTTTGTGCAGCGCGGATAACGTAAACGTTAATGCAATAAAATTGTGTTGTCGCGCTTACCGTCTTTAGACTTAGACGAATATTACCTAAGTACAATATCTATTAATAGTAAGTGTGTTTAGCTAGACCGCGGCTTGACGCGATCGATCGCGGATTTACGTACTAACGAAGCACAGACGCATATAAAATATGTAGAGTGTATGATCGCTTGATCCACACACGGGGCAACGGTTGGGTTAATTTGTATTCTCCTGTACACTATGCGGGACGGTATGTCTTGAAAATGATACAAATTATCTACACTGCATGCAGATACACCGGTATATGGATATGTCTTATGCCTACCGAAAGCGTGGGACGTGTTTTGTCGAATGATTTCATCCAGTATAACTATACTGGGATCTTTATAAAACTTACGTCGATATCTTCAACACAACAGATTCCACGCAGTCGGTAGCCAAAGACATATCCATGTTCCAATGTATCTGCATGCAGTGTAGATACTTTGTATCATTTTTGTTTCCACAATTTGCATAACAGGTGGCGCGTGCGTCATATGAGCGTTGGTGGAATTTGCACGGACGACGATCGGGAATTTTACGGGAAAATTATAATTTAAAAGTGAGTGGGATTTTCGTTAACCGTATTTTCGTTGTGTGTCCGCAGTTATGCTCCTAGTGGGGCCTGGGGCATAGCGCAACAACTAATGATGCGCGTCATCGTATTCAGTTATTAGCAATGGGACCGGCACGACTTCTATGATGAGTTCGCGTTACTGTATTGGCTAATTGGGCATTTAACCGACTGCCGCAAGAACCGTGTATCACTGTTGTAGCGAATGGTTAGCGTTGCAGTGTGTGTGTGTGTGTGTTACATGTTAATTCCGTTTGAAGCTCCACGGTGTCAAATAGGTTCTGAGAATACACAGGAGCAGCATAGTTGGCTACAGGTCCTCCAACTGCTTTGTACCAAACAATTTAAACAGACAGCCGTTTGTCAGACATTTGGCGTGTCAACTGATGTCACATATTCGTTATGTAGTCGGTGTATTCACAAAACAAATTTGTGACAGGTAGCTGTCGCACCGTGTGACATGGAGGGGAGATGTCGCTACGTAGCTGCTCAGTGTTCTCTGAATGAGCCCATTGTGAGCACACACTGTTGGGACGGTCAGTATACTCATCAATAAGGTGCCTTCGTAAAAAATGCAATTAAATTTAAAGAAGGTTTTTGAACTTTGGAAACTATTTGTCATCTAAGCTTAAAATCGATTATCATGAAGCTGACAATACAATGATAATCGATTTTAAACTTAGATGACAAATAGTTTCCAAAGTAAATACTGAAAAGTCAAACTTTATAACAGACGGCGGCGTGAAGACTCGAACTTTTAGCTGTGCCAGACTTTCACCATCACTTCATCAACCAACAACTCCATCATTTCGTGAATTACGCTTCATGGCGCCCAACGTGGGGTGAGCTTGCACACTCGAAGTCAACAGACTTCTTTAGTTTTTAATAACTTCGTAGGTTGTAACTATTTAAAATGGCGCCCATTGTGGGTCGTATGATGGTAATAGACACACAGATTCTAAATTGTGTACGTATTTTTGAAAAAAAAAAATTAGAAGAAATAAATAAATCAAAATTAAATTTGAATTTAGATATCGCACGTACATATTACACGTTATGTGCAATGTGGCATTGGATGATGGTGAACTGCTGTAGAAGATGGTAATTCGTCGACTATGTGGTTCGGGGTTCTCTCTCAGGACCTCTGACTTGAAGAGCTATCTGATGTGCTCCCTGTACGTTGAATTAGAGAAGTGTTTTCAACAACTGCAGCTTCACCAGTAACAGCAGTTAACTGGTCAGTCACCGGTATAAATTTCTGCGTAAAGGTGAATAGCTTATCAACTTGGCTGCGTCTCAATTTCGGCATCGTGTTCTCCTGTTTCGAATGCTGAGCAGTTTGCTGCTGTCTTCGTCTACGGAGTTCGCTCGGCGCTCCTTTGGTCGACCACGAGCTCTTCCATCTCTGATGTTTGAAGCTTCTCTGATTAATCGATGTTCGTCCATTCGCTCTACGTGCCCAGCCTCCGGCTCATTATTTATTCGTACAGCTCACTGCTATACTTTTTCCGCCATTGGTCACTTTCGCGAATCGATATAGTGATTTTTCACGGGACTCTGTCTTCCAAAGTGTCTATCACGCCTTCTTCGATGACTAGGTGAGGGTTGAGGGTACCAATTGGAATTGAATATTATGGACATTGGTGGGATGGAAATGACGTAAACATACGCGTATGTATTACAGGATGTCGTCGTCGAGTTATCGGATGTGGTCGAGATGTCTTGTTTATTTATAGAGTCGTGCATTGTATGATTGTACCTAGTCTAGCCATAAATATTGTTACAAGGTTTGGCAACCCTGCAGAAAGGAACCGTTATATTGCATTTCTTAAAAATTGAGCTAATCGCTATAGTACGCTTGTGCTTGATGCATTTGTCATCATTTGAGTTTAATTTTTAGTGTAGTGAACATGGATTGGGGTGACAAAGAAAATAGAATTGCTGTGATTGCACTTCATAAAGTAGGAATGCAACCAAGTGATATTTTTAAGACTCTGCATACCCTTGGTATAAGCCGAATGTTTGTATATCGGGCTATTGAAAGATTTAATGATACGTCTGGAGTAAGTGACCGTGAAAGAAGTGGCCGTCCGCGAACTACTCGAACACCTCAAGCGGTTAAAGCCGTGCGCGAGAGAATTCGCCGTAATCCTCTTCTGAAACAAAAATTTTTATCGCGTGAGATGATTGTATGATTGTATAATGAGTATTTCCTCATGAAAACAGAGTTGCCATTCTAGGGTGGGCGACCCCAAAATGTTTTTTTTTTCTTTTTTTTTTTTACTTCAGATTCACAATTAGCGACCCAAAATTACCATGTAGTTCCAACCATCCCGATCGAACGAGTATTTCTCCATGAAAACAGGGTTGCCATTTTGCAGAGGACAACCCTATTTTTTTTTTCTTTTTTGAAGGGCGTCATTATTGAGATCGCGAATAAAGGTAACCTGAAGGATTGTAATAATTGGCGTGGAAGTTGCCTCCTCCCCGCAGTCTCCAAACTGATGGCGAAAATAGTCTTAAACCGGATCAAGCATACAGTTGACCGTACACTGAACGATGAACAGGCGGGTTTTTGCCAGGGCTTTTCATGTAGCGACCACATCAACACCCTCCGAATTATATTGGACAATCCGCAGAATGGAGATCCCCATTACATCTCATGTTCATCGATTTCGAGAAGGCGCTTGACAGCATTGACTCATCTGGAAGGCTTTACATAGGAGAGGTATACCAGATAAAATCATATCCATCATCAAGGAGTCCTATTAGCGGAGCCCAATGTCACGTCTTACACAAGAGTAAGCTTTCAGATCCCTTCGAGGTACATAGCGGAGTGAGACAAGGCTGCATTTTGTCACCTATATTGTTTTTGATTGCCATTAACGACGTACTCTGCAGTGCGCTTCATGAACACCAGAGCAAAGGTATCAGATGAAACCTGTTTGAATACGTTCAACACCTGGATTACGCTGACGATATTTGTCTTCTCTCAAATATATCGGATCATCTGGCGAAAGCGCCAATGCGAGGCTTAAAATCAATGCTGCCAAAACTAAGTACTTGAGCTTGGATCCAGGAAGACAGAGCGAAATTTGTGTTTCGGGACAGACTGTTGAAAAAGTGGACAATTTTTGCTACCTCGGAAGCTTAGTTACAGCAGATGGTGGAGCGGATGCTGATGTACACTCTCGCATCAATAAGGCTCGGGCAGCTTTTTTCAGTTTAACTCCTTTGTGGCAAAACAACAACATCTCCAGACGTACCAAATTCAGGATCTTCGAAACCAATATAAAATCTGTTCTTCTTTATGGCTGTTCAACTTGGAAGGTGACCAGGGAGATAACAACTAGATTGCAAACTTTCGTGAACCAGTATCTACGGCGCATCCTACACATACGCTGGCCGGAGGTCATTTCTAACGACGACCTCCTGTTCATTACTGGCCAGGATAGAATAGACACCTCTATAAAAAGGCGAAAGTGGCAATGGATAGGTCACACACTCCGAAAGGGGCCGGAAAACATTGCTAAACAGGCCCTCGATTGGAACCCATAGGAAACCGATGCAAGTCGACGCGTTGGACGACCTAGAAACACCTGGAGAATATCAGTTGAGGTCGAGGGTAAGTCATTAGGAAAATCATGGAGACAGTTGAAGACGATGGCGGCGAACAGGACGAGGTGGAAAGTCGGCGTGGTTAATGCCCTATGCCCCACAAGGGGGATCCAGAGAGAGATCTCTATGGTGCAGTGCAGCTACTTCTAAACTTGGTGGCGACTTCAAAAATAGGTCTTTTCTTCTGAAATGATAGCGCTTTCAAAAAACAGGTCTTTTCTCTTCTGATCCACTATTGCAAGTGATTTTATTTTGACATAACTCTCCAATTTCGCAATTTCTCCAATTTTACAAATTCTCCAATTTCTAAATTTTAGGGTTTTCTGGAATTTGACAGTTGAGGATTGTTTATATATTCAATAAATCAGTTAAGTATATTCAGATAAATAAATTATTGATAAACGACAAAGAATGATACTTTTGAATAATTGTTTTTCTTTTTAGGTGTCTCGAACAGAACCCTATTAATGCACAATTTTCAGTGGTAAAATCTGAAACGCCTGAAGAAGCTATCCTTCCCTAAGGAGGCATAGCTAAATAAATATTTGATATTTAGTACAAGGAAGTCGAGTGAAAATTGCTTTTATTGCGAATCGATTAATAGCGATATTTGACCCCCTCCTAATAATTTAATTAAAGGGAGGGGGGGAACAAAAAGTGCCATGCCCGCCTGTCCTTCATAATCGGCGCCTGTAAAGAGGTTACAGTATATCACTCACCTGAAAAAGATTGAAGATCTAGACTAGATAGATGGTGCTGTTAACAAGATGTAACACGCAGTAAGTAAATTAAATATTACATATATAGAACATGTAATTATAATCTATTAATAATTTAATGTCGATTAGAAATAAGACGAAATGTCATAAATTCAACATGTTACTTGTACAACGTAATCCGATACTTCTGACGCCCTGACACTCACCTTACTTACACTTTAAACAAAAAGATTCAATATTTTTGCGGATCTTTTCGTGAAAGTTGTATTTCATTTTTAATTAGTCGTAACCGCGGCTGTATAAACATATCTTTCGGCTGATACTGTTGAGTCGGCTCTGCGACAGATGAAGACGTTTTGCGGTGGAAGCGGATGCTTCTTGTTGATCTCTTTGGTCAAGTGCGATTGTGGTTTTGCGAGAAAAGTGCTCCGAGCAAGGATGAAGTTGTCGCCGTGTTATGATAAGTGAAATTTTGTACATTCCAGCGATAGCAACTACATACGCTGCTGGCTCGAATCGTTACGTGATGAATGACACAAAAAGAACAGACAAAGTTTTGATACACGTACTGGTTAGGCTAGCAGTTCTAAGTGGAATTTCAAGTTTCATTTTGCCTGTATCATTATCACGTCAATCATACAATTCGATAAAGTCAATATTTTTCGTCCAGTATCGTGTGACATCAATTTGAAATCACGACTCAAACAATTCCCGACTTAACATCCAAACAGTAAGTGCAAAAATCAACGCCATTAGTGATCTTGTGCTAACTGAATTTGATTTTAATTCACAAAAAACTATCTATTCTCACACCGATTTGTGAATATTTATGAGGCTAATATCAATAATAATGAAAAATATTATCAGTTTGCATATTATTTGCTGAGATGATCTTATGACCGATTATTGGCGAGTCAACAAATGACGTGGACATTATTTGGTCTGACACAGACAAATTGAATATTAAGAAGGAGTCAATAATTTTTAGGACATACAAACAGGCTTTGTACGCTTGAAAGTTTTATTTGCAAATTATTCCGTATCGAACAAATATTAGCTTGGAAAATTTTGAATATGTCATGTCATGAGAAAATCGTGGCATGAAGTACCGATATATTGGGCTTAAAGATCGATTTGAGTTTGGACCTGGAAAATTTGAAAGGTGTCATGAAAAGTGTTTTCGAAAACATGCCCACTGATTCATTCTTACATAATATTCATATTGGCACCCGATATCAAATATTATTCTGATAAATCAATATTTTCGTGTGTTAACCGGAACTATGAATTAAACGACCTTCTGAATGTATTACGTGTCTTCCACCCTTGAATTTAGTTGGTTTTATCTAACCAAGCTTAAGCAATATTGTCAATTGGTAGTCACATTTTTTCCGGATTGCTTATTAGTAGACATCCGATTTACCGATTTAAGGTAAATAGCAAGTCAGAAATCAAACAACTCATGTGGACATTGTAATGAACCATATTCTGGTTGTGCTGCTTCCGCCGGCAGATCTATGGTAGCATCTGATGAGTAAGGATCTGTCGGTGGTACGAAACCAGAGGCTGAGGTTCCCATTACGCCTGGACCCTGATGCGAACACGAGGGAATCAGCACCGTCCGCCAACCATTCCATCCTTATCGCCCCATTTTTACCTCCCCTGTTTGTGTTGTTTTCCTCAGACCTATGAATTTTTGTTAATACGTAAAGGACAGGGGCAACGAGCGGCGAAAACCCCGCCCACGTCTCCCAAACTGAGCTGCAACAAGCATAGGCCGCTGCTTAGCTCGTTGAGGGGCCTTTTTTCGCCAGATGGCACAGCCCGACATTCACGGTCATATGCTACCTTAGGCTCCGTCCCCACGGGCATCTTCGGATGCCCACCATACCGTCCGTTACATATTTGGCGCCCAACGTGGTCAAGATTGGGGATTTCTAACAATATTGGCACAAAAAACCCATGGTTGGGAGGGCAAGGCCGCGCCGGGCCCATAACATCTAGAGCCCATATAGAGGCGTTCACGATCAAAAGGCTCATCTGGCTTGTAAAGGTGAATTATCTGTCTTGATTGGACGGTATTCCCGTCTTCGTTATATCTTCGGCCCTGTGCCTGTTTGTAGTTTGGCTGATGCATCCTTGTGTCCCTGCACGGGACTTTGTCTTTTTTTTTGGTGTTTTTGAGAGTTTGACGTTCGTCGACACAGTTAGGTTTCTCTTTGTGTATCTTGTTCTTTTGGTAGGTTATTTCGCGTTCTTTTCTTTGATTAACGGACAGACGTGCGATATCTTTCTTTGTTGATAATGGAGGAGGCCAGCGCACGTCACAGGTGGTCCTCGGAGAGTGGTGTCCGACAGGCCTTCACGGCCATACCAACCCTCGTCCTCCAGTATCCATTATTACAAATTTTTTGGTCGAGCTTTCAGCGACTGTGACTGGCTTAGTGAGGCATTTTCCTACTTGACCACCAATGGAGATAGTTGGAGAAAAATGAGTAAAATTTAGGAAAAAACCAGGCCGAAGCGTGTATACCCTAGACTTGTACAGACCTAGTGGTGATACCAAAAGTACCAATTGGCAACGATCATACGCATTAAAAGTGAGTTTCCTATTTGGCCAGTTTATAGGGGAGGTTGGCACTCATTCAGGAGGATCTTGACCATTCTCAAAATCAATTAACTAACCCATTCTACAAATATTTGTCGAATTTTTCAAGTCGCTAGCTTCATTCTATCGAAAGTTATTGCTTATTTGAAGTCTCACTTGTAGGGGTGGTAGAAGTTCCCTGTATCGGATCTTGCCCATCATAGCCACCAACCAATTAGATCACCCTACAAACATTAAATAAAAAGATGTCAGGTGTTTAGCTTTACTCTATCGAAAGTTATCGCTTATTTGAAGTTTCATTTGTAGGGGAAGCAGGGGTTTCATTGGTCAGATTTTACGTATTTTCAGTATTAGCCAGCTGGATCCTACTACAAATATTTGACCAAAATTTCAAGTCGCTAGCTTTATTTTATCGTAAGTTATAGCTTATTAAAAATTTCATTTCTAGGGGAGGTAGGGGTTCCTTAGGTCGGATCTAATCCATCCTTAATGCCAACTAACTGAATCTCACTTCAAACATTCGACCAAAATTTCAAGTCGCTGGCTTCATTCTCTCAAAAGTTATCGCTTATTTGAAGTTTCATTTGTAGGGGAGGTAGGGGTTGTTTAGGTCGGATCTTGCTCATTTCCAATACCAACTAACAGGATGTTAATACCAACGTTCTGCCAAATTTTCAACTCGCTAGTGTCATTCTATCAAAAGTTATCGTAATTAAGGTAATATTTAATTTTTTAAATTTTGTAGGGGAGGTAGGCGTTCCTTTCATCTGATTATGCCCAACTTACTAAAACTCGAGCAGCTTCTCACTTCAGGGTTACATACCAAAAATCAGATGTCTACGTCAATTTGTTCAAGAGTTATGGACAAAAAACCTGAAAAGTAGGGTAGTACGGGGCTCTTTGTAAGAAAATTGCCGTTAGTTTTCAACTGATCGATTTTATTTTTCCAACAGAGTATTAGATCACCCTCACGAGCAATCTACCAAAGCTAGAGCTTTTCATGTTTATTTAATCGGGAGTTATGGATACATTTAAGTATTTTACATATGTAGGGGAGGTAGGCGTTCTCTTGACCTGATCATGGCCATTTTCAATACCAACCAACTAGATCATACTTCCAACATCTGACCAAAATTTCAAGGCTCTAGCTTCATTCTATCGAAAGTTATCGTGCGAACGGACAGACAGACGGACAGACAGACAGACAGACATGGCTAAATCGAATCAGGAGGTGATCCTGATCATTTATATATATACATTGCTATACCTCCGGAGCCTCCTTTAAGGTGTTACATATTTTGGTCGTGACAAAAACAATATACCCTATACTAAAAGTCTAGGGTATAACTATACTAAAAGTCTAGGGTATAAAAAGTATAAAGTTTTGAACTTTGGGGAATCATTCATTGGGGGAAGTAGGAATCAGAAACCGAAAAGTTCCCCTCTCAGGTGAACGCGGCCCTCTTTTCACTATCAAAAGCAGACTTCCTTAAGTTTTTCGCCTTTATCCCGTAATCGAGGGCTGGGTTAGAGAAATGCATTTACTAAATAAATAATTTGTTCAATGGCTAACGATGAATCACTCCGAGACGTATTTAGAAAACCATGTTTAGTACGTCCCCAAGTCAGTAACGATCGAGTAGGGTTTTTAGTGCCGGTTTCACGGTGGCGAACAGCCGTAATCGCCGCCATCTGCTCTGCGAAAATGTCCCAAGGGAAGCAGATTCAACAGAGCGCCCAAGGCAGCAGTCGGTGTAGTCCTTAGAGCCCCCGTGATGGCAATGCATGCCAATCTTTGGACCTTCTCCAGCAGGGTTCTGTAGGATGCAATCCTAAGTGCCGTCCACGAGGCGACAACCCCATGTAACAGAATGGGGCGCAAAACCGATAAATAAAGCCAGTATACTACCCTCGGTTGTAAGCCCCATTTCTTACCTATGGCCTTCTTGCACGGGTATAGTGCAACAGTAGCCTTTTTAACACGTTCCTGAATGTTCAACATCCAGCAAACTTTCCTATCCCCTATCCAGTATGAAACCAAGTCTTGTGCCCTCCATCAAAGGTGGTTCGAATGAAGGTAGGCTGCATCTCCTAGTCAAGAGAAAAAGTTCCGTTTTAGGCAGATTTACTTTAACCCCAACCTTACTAGCCCAGTTCGTTAGGATAGAGAGGGCGTTCTGCATTACACCACTAAGGACACAGGGAAATTTTCTCTAGATGGCAATAGCAATGTCGTCCGCATAAGCATACAAGCCCTTCCAGATCTAAAAGCTGTCTGTTGACCGCCAAATTCCAAAGAAGGGGATAGAGAACACTACCCTGGGGAGTACCCCTGTTCACATGTCTGCGTACAGATGATGTGCCGAGACTAGTGGAGGTAACGCGAGATGTAAGCATCATGTGTATTAGTCTGCACAGCGAGTCATCTCCACAAAGACTTGAGAGGACGATCTACCCTTCCAGTAGGCGTGCTGGGAGGCAGATAGAAGATCCGCTGGGATAGTGCTCCGCAGGTGTATGTCAATCAAACGGTTTAAAACCTTCAGCAGAATCGACGATAGGCTGATGGGACTAAGGTCCTAGCTGGGAGGCAGATAGAAGATCCGTTGGGATAGTGCTCCACAGGTGTATGTCAATCAAACGGTTTAAAACCTTCAGCAGAATCGACGATAGGCTGATGGGACTAAGGTCCTAGCTGGGAGGCAGATAGAAGATCCGTTGGGATAGTCCTCCACAGGTGTATGTCAATCAAACGGTTTAAAACCTTCAGCAGAATCGACGATAGGCTGATGGGACTAAGGTCCTAGCTGGGAGGCAGATAGAAGATCCGTTGGGATAGTCCTCCACAGGTGTATGTCAATCAAACGGTTTAAAACCTTCAGCAGAATCGACGATAGGCTGATGGGCCTAAGGTCTTTCGGACTCGTGTGACAGCTTTTACCCGCTTTTTGTATGAAGATCACTTTAACCTGCCTCCATATTCGAGGAATGTAAATCAATTCAAGGCAGGCTTTGAAAATCGATTCAATCCAGGGGTACACCACGTCTAATATATGTTGTACATTCGCTGGAATTATACCATCCGGACCAGCAGACTTGAAGAAGTCAAAGTTAGCTATGGCCCATTCGATTTTTTCTTTCGAAAGAAGTGACCCTGAAACGCATGGCGCCACATTGATTGTAGAAGTAGTTTTCAGTAAGATAACAGAAGAAGTATCCGGAAGGACTTCGATCGTTTCTTGACTCGAGGTTGTCCACGTACCGTCATCCTTTACCAGATAACTTGGCGTAGTTGGATTTGTTGACAGGATTTTTCGTAGTCTAGAGGCATCGCTAGACCTATCGATGCTTTCGCAAAATAGTCTCCACGAACTACGCTCGGCCCTTCTCAGTTCCTTTTTATAAAGGCTGAGTTGACCCTTATAGATTACCCAATCTGAGTTTTGTTTTGAAGATTTAGCCTTATTAAAGCATCGTCACTAAGCTGAACACTCTACCACGCCGGCTTAGTCTTACCCCTTTGTTTACTAGCAAGACATGATCTTTCAGCACAATTCATGAAAGCTCCCGTCATCTAACTCCTGCGTGTTGCTCGCCTGACACGGTAGCGGAGGTAATATATTCGCAAAGCACTCCCTGTACTTACGCCAATCAGTTCTTTTCTGATTTATAATTACTGTGTGGCATTATGTCGCTCGTCCAAGCTAAATTGAAGATAACGATGATCAGAGAATTAGTGCTCAGGAGATATCCTCCAATCACTTATCAAATGTTATATGTCCTCTGAAGCAAGAGTTCTGTCTAGGACTTCCTGTCGACATCTCGTCATAAAGGTGGGCTCGCATCCAACATTGCAGATAAGGAGATTTGTTCCCAACGAGTAGTCGAAAAACGCTTTCCCTCTCACATATGTGTCGGAGCTACCCTATACCACATGATGTGCATTGCAATCAGACCCGAGAATGACGCACATTCTCTGTGAATTGGCTGCATCCAAGGTTTGTTTCAAAATAGTCGGTGGAATATCACATTCATTTGGTAAGTAGGATGATATCTGAACTCCAGGCTGACCACCACAGAGACCGCATTGCTGAAAGGCGATACCAAGAAAGCACTTAGACTTCTCCTTGCAAGAATACAGGACCGGGGTTTTCCCTGATCTTTAACATAGAAGATATTATAATCAGGAGACACCAGTCCTTTTATAACGTCACAAACAATACAGGAATAGGGGATAACTTTCGATAGAATAAAACTAGCAGGCTGAAATGTTTTGGCCAAATGTTTGTAAAAGTATCGAGTTGACTAGTATTGAAAATGGTGATGATCGAGCCAAAAGGACGTCAACCTCCCCTACAAATGATATCTGAAACATATGGTACCTTTCCATAGAATGGAGCCAGCGACTTGAAATTTTGTTCAAATATTTGTGGTGTGGGTTAGTTAGTGTATTTTGGGAATGGGCAAGATCCTCTCTTCCCTATAAAGTTGTGGTAAAAAGGACTCACTCGTCTTAAATGGCGCCCTCCTTCTCTACAAATGATCTTTCATCGTGGCTTCATCGACTAACTTCCAACTGCCAAACCGATCAGAATTATAGGAAATACACTTTCAACGCATATGCCTGTTGCATATTAGAAGTTTTGGTGTCACCACTAGGTCTGCACAAGTCAAGGGTATATACGCTTCGGACTGTATATGTATTTTCACATTGATTTTTATGGTGTACTACATACGACTTCCTGCCCTGCAGTTTTTGGAAGTTACGACACATGTCATCTCATTTTTTAAATAACTACTGTGGTATGTAACCTACAACAGTGTTTTCTCACAGAAGCTTGGAATATTTTATAACTCTAAAACTGTTTTTTTACACATGGCTCTTAAATGATAGGATATGGAAGTTTGAGTATGCTTCTATTCGATAGACTTTTAAAATATACATATGAATGAATCAAAATATGAAAATTGCAATTTGGAAGTTACGACACTTGTCATCTCATGGTGCGATATCCCCTATGAATGTTTCCTGAAAGTTTCAAAACTTAATACTTTTTTTTCCCCCCATTTTCTGTTTCCAAGTCTATTATTCCTCGGGTAAGAGTAAACTACGGATGGGCGACAATGTTTATGGCGCATTGTGTGGCGCTGCTTTAAGGCAAGCGTCTGATTTTTACTTCTGAGACAAAAAAATAGTGAGTCAAAATTCATAGCATCTCACAAAGAACCTATATCCTCCATATTTTCTCACAGCTATCCAAACCATGGTTAATCTGTCTATGATGAAAATGTCATTTCAATTAATTTCAAATAAACCGCTATGTGAATTTATCGGCTAGTATCTCAACTATACGTGTAACATGTTGCATCACTTTGTTTTCATTTTATTTTTATATAAATATGTGCACAGTTCGTACCATATGGAGTCATCATTCCGTTGGACTTTTTCATGCTTTCTGGAAATGTTTAACAACCACTTGAACGACAAGCATTTTTGATGTAATGTGTTAAAAGAAATAACTTTATTGCATAATATGGTCACACAATCACCGTCATCGAGCCATCCATCATATAACATTTATACGAGTTCAACCAGAGCAATTCAGATAACCATTCTAGGGTAAAACAGCAAACATTACAATGACCAATAAAAGTTGAAGCGGAAATTTTTCACGTTACCATAACCATGGCGACTCGATATCGAGTATGGGGATCAAAAGATACTTGTATAAGGAGCGTATGACGCGAGACGTGTCAAGTAAAGTGCGCTCTAATCTTACACATGTCTTCCGCAAGAACACGATGCGGTGCGGCAGTGGTAACCCTGATTTCCTGATTAAACGTTAGGAAGGTGCAGAAACATGTCCATAACTCCGATACGTAATGAAACGATTGGGCAATATTATCGATCAACGAAATCGCAACGAGAGAATCTTAGGATAAGTTCAGGCTGCTTCGCGTACTCGTATTTTCGTGAACTGATTGAAGCTACAGGATGGTGGTGAAATTTAATCCCGGAAAGTTGGTTTTCTTCATACTTGCTTTTATGACTTTTGGGGACATTTTTCGAGTAATGTGTTACAAGACGTACGCTCGATACCGCTGCAAAAGAAGTTGGACTACGTATCAACGAGGGTAAAACTAAAATAATGATGCAATCGACGACAAGGACACCTTCACAACCGAGCATCAATGTGGGGGACCTCAACATCGAATTCGTGAACAACTTCATTTACCTGGGTTGCAACCTTTGAATATATAGCCATGGAATGAGCTTGTCCTGTATGTTTCCATAGAAACAGTGGCTCCAAAATCTGGGTACTAAGTCGACATGTAGTCGACAGTCAGCTAACTCAGTAGACCGTTTAGTAATTATGAAATTTAAATATTGACAAGAATTGACGTTTGTTTATGCACAATTCGACAGCGCGGTCAACATTATGTCAATACTGAAACGCCAACTGAGTAGGCTGACTGTCGATATTCTGACAAGAATTGACCTTTATTCATGCATAATTCGACAGAACAGTCAAAATATGTCAATATCAAACAACAACCGAGTAGGCTGGCTGTCGACTTATTCGCCAAATGTTGGAGCCAGAGACATACAGGATAAGCTCATTCCATGGCTATATATTCAAAGGTTGCAACTTCTCAACGAAACTGACGAAATCAAGCGACGGATACAGTTAGCTAATAAGACTTTTTTCTCGGTTCTCCCCATAATGAAATCGAAGCATGTGCACAAAGCCACGAAGTTCCGCGTGTACAAAACCATTATACGACCAATGCTATGCTACGGCTGCGAAGCATGGACCCTAACTCAAGAATCCGGAAACATGCTAGACACATTTGAACGTAAGGTTCTACAGCGAATTTTCGGGGCTGTTTGCGATCGAGATGGATGGCGCATCCGATACAACCATGAGTTGTATGAACTGTACGATTAGCTGGAAGTTTCGAAAATCGTCAAACTACAACGACTTCAATGGGCAGGGCATGTACAAAGAATGGACGATGATCGCATGCCAAAGAGAGTGATGAATGCAAAACGAGTCGACGGAGCGAGACTGCCTAGACGACAGACATCTCGTCGGGAGAGTTCAGTATATGCGGAGCAGCTACTGGGCCTCCCAAGATTGGAGGACGCGGTCACGTGACCGAGATAATTGGAGGACAACGATCCAGGCGGACAAGGCCCGACGCTGGGCTGTCGCGCCACGATGATGATGTGAACATTTATGGGCTACGGCTGGAACTTGACAGGGAGATCTTGCAGAATTTTGAAAACGTGTGTGTGTTTTAATCAATCATTCGTTTATTCATGATAATTAATTTTCCCCTGTATCTGCTTAACTACTTATGGTTAGTATATCACGACTTCTGTAGGAGTTGTGGCGGTATGGAGGAGGAGGAGACCGTTCTACATCTTCTCTGTCATTGCCCGGCCTTGGCTGGTAGGAGAAGAATCTAGGCTCATGGGTTTTCTACGATCTGGATGACCTTAAGGATATAACCGCCACACGGCTCAATCGTTACATCGCCAGCACAGACTGGTTTGATACGTAGGTTCGAGTGAAGGTGATAGTGGTACCACAATGGACCCAATGTTGGTCTAAGTGTGCTGTGACACATCACGACAGCCCCTGTACCTAACCTAACCTAACCTATGGTTGGTATAAGGGATGATGCTGCTAATATACTACTCAATTGCCCTAACTCCTTGTGGGGCATAGCGCGTCAACTGTTCCATGTGGCCCAGTTGACGTTTCGTTGGCATAAACTGGTTTCGGAGAATGCAGTTGCCAGCATACACCTCCTGCACATCCATGGTCACGAACGTCGTCGTGGACGCCATGGTCACGAACGTCGTCGTGGACGGGATTCGAACGCGAAACGCTGCTAATATGGCCCGCATTGCAAATATGAAATCAAAGCTTGACCAATAAATACATACAGAAAATATTAAGATGTGCACCAAACGAGAACACCATCCACTTCACCCTGTTATCAACCTAAAACCCAGCACACTTAGCGCCAGTTTATCACACGACTTAACCAAAAAAGAGTGTTGCACCGAAAACTCCTAAATGTAGTTAGATCATTGAGTTGTCGGGACACATGTTCCATGCCATTCACTGCAAAAATTGGACTTGGCAAATCCACAAGACATTTATGCGCTCGGCCAATTCTCATATCCTTACGATGAAAACCAGATAAATTGTGGAGTATCTATGTATGAATCTTTTGGCGTGAACTGCCATAAATTGGCACTGAGCAAAATGATGTTTTATCCGAAACATCCAAACAGGGATCTTACCGATTTGAGTTTGGGCGAAGTAGATGAAGAATTTCAGCAGATACGAGTATTCAGGTTAGAGGTTGCACGCAATTACGTTTAGGTGCTAATTAGTAACAAAATAGTCATGACGATTCATTAATGATGCAGTGATGCATGGTTGACGGTTTGGTTGAATGGCGTGTTTGTCGTTGCTTTTTCCATATAGTCGAGTTTATCTAATAGGAAATTAGTAAATGTTTGCATTAAGCGAGTAGTTTGTTTTGTGTTGCCATTTGGAGAGGTAATGCGCAATCGGAACTGACAAATAATGAAGCAAATTGGATTAAATAAATTAACCTTGTTGTTGCAATATTATCATTGAACAGGAAGCACATTGGTGTGGTGGTGAATCTTATCCCTGGGCACTGTCCCATTGGTGAACACGCAAGAAGACCTCGCCTGCCCTACAATGACTTCTGTTGAAACTGCGAGGATGCTGACGAGGAAAAGAGTACCCTCCATTTTCTCTGCACCTGTCGTCCTGCCTTGGCTGCGAAGAGGCGGGTCTTTTTGGGGTACTCTTTCTTCCTTCATTTGGAAGAGCTAAGTGGCATGAGCCCGCTCATGATTTACTGGTTCATTGCTAGCTCTGGCTAGTTCAATGAATAGTAATTTCAACGGGATAGGTTTTTACCCTGGTAGGTATCACAACGGGTCCTTTGATGGCCTATGTGTGCTGCGTCATCAGTCGCAGCCTTTTAACCTAACCTAAGCGTAAAAAGTCAAGTACCATCATTATTGCTGAGAAGCCAAAATCAAATTCCAACTTCAAAGCAAAAAGGAGGTTGCTAGTACGGAGTGATAGAATATTGCGAATATGCGAACTTTTTCAATATTCGGTTCGATACTGATTAAAATCTCTTAATAAAACCTCGTGTTGACCCATGAATTCCAAATGGCTCTTCAAGATTTAAGTATATAAACCAATTTTCTTTTTCTGGTAAAAGCAATGAACGCATTAATACCACGTTCTTGAATCAATTGTTTACAAGAATGTCAGCATTCACCCGAAATTCATTGTTAACTCTGATCACGTATGACACTCAACTCGATTTACATATGTACGTATTTCTTACAATTTATGTATGTATTTTAAATTGAACGCGATCTGGGATACTGTCGGCTTATTACTGCCATAATGTGTGAATGATAAGCCGGGCAATGTTGTACACAGCCTATATTCCACTCCTATTTAAAATATATAGAAAAATTTTCACTATTAGTAAACATGCCATGTATGTCTGTCACACGGTTACCCAATTCTGCAAAAATCTCTACGTTTTTACGTGAACTGTGATATTGCACAGATTGACACTGTTTTCATGTCTTGAGAAGGAAGAAATTCACTCACGTTGCGATTTTTACTTTGCTTAAGACATAATTGAGGCGCTTTGTTGGTTATAAAGTAGGATTGGAAATATCGGGTAGAAGAAATGCAGGGCACACTGGGTATGATGATACACGTAGGATAATTTGTCAATTGGTCTAAGTGGGTTAAGGTCATCGGTGTGGACCTTGAATGATAAAGAAATGAGAGATTAGGGTGATGAGTTTAGGGCCACATTGAACAGTGCTGACAATATGAAGGCAAGTAACTACCTATATATATTGGATGTAGAGTATTTTGAACATTAACAGCCTGAACTGCCCTGCAGCAATCCATGCAGTGCTATCGAACGTTTCATTCACATGCATCGCAAAATCTGTCATGTTCATCACCACATGCCTCGAGGACAATGATAATTAAATTTCAATCAATTATGCAAATTATCATCGAATCGTCATACTTAGTGGTGTCTTCAATCTGTTCACTTGAAATGAAGTAAAGAACAAGCCATTCATTTAACATTTGTAGCAATTGTGTTAACTATACTACTGTCGAGATGTAGCGACTCATGTTCCATGTCTTCTACACAATTTCTTAGCACGTTGTCCATTCTAATTAGTAATCATCATCGTCACCAGCATCAGGTGCATCATCATCACCATCATTAAGATATTAGCCAAAACGCCCCAAGCGATGAACTGTAAATGTCTTATAAAATCATTGATCTGACGTAAGTGTGTTAGGCGTTAAGTGATGGGAAGTTAGGGTGATAGTGGCAACGGATGTAATGATTTCCATTAAAATGAAAAAAATTAGGAGCCGCAATGGAAAATATGTTAAATATCTACAGGTTGCAATCGAACTATAGTACATGTCGTGAAGAAATTTTACATATTCTTGAATTTACAAATGGGCCTTTGGCGTTCACATTCCTGAATCTTTGTATCTATATATGTATAGGTATACTAAAATTAAATTCTCCGCGTTTTGCGGCCAAACGGCTCAATCGATTTCCATGGAAATTTTATACACGTATTCTTTATGCTCCAGAATAGGCTTTAGTATGAAAACGATTATGTTATCTTCCTAAATGCTTCCGTAACCCCATTCAATGTGAAGGAGTGATCGAGAGAAGGCTACTTGGATATCCATGCTTGCTTCGGTTTGCGGCCAAGACGCCAAAGGCTCCAAAATCTGGTTTCGTACACCGGAAAATGACTCGCTCGGTGCTGCCTTCAATCTGCTGGTGTAAGTAGCATGACCAGATGTTAACCCGCCAAGCAATTTACTTGGACTGGGTAACTGTTGCCAGGTGGACGTGGCATTTATACAACACACTGTAAGACGAGGATACGAATCATGTTCAAAACGAAAACTATAGCGCTGTTTTCCTGAATGGTTAGGTAATCTCATTCAATTTGAAAGGGTGGAGGCTTTCTGGATACCCTAACACTTGCTTGGATTGGGCCCTCCTCCGTTTGCGGCCAAGACGCCAAAGACCCCCGAATCTGGTTTCGTACATCGGCAGATCACTCGCCAGGTGCTGACTTCGATTTGTCAGTGTAAGCAGCACGACCAGATGTTAACCGGCCAAACAGCTAACTTGGACTGGGTACCTAATGAGTGATCTGCCGGTGTACGGAACCAGATTCAGGGCTCTTTGGTGTTTTGGCCGCAAACGGAGGAACGCCCAATCGAAGCTAGTGGATGGATACCCATGTGCCTTTACTCCCTCACTCTTTCACATTGACTAGGCTTCAGTGTTTTTATTTTTTGCCAAAGTGCCCACCCTCCACATGGGGGTGAGTACTCCCTTTGCCGTTTCCAATCAGTATATGGAAAATGAAGTCTAGTAGAGCACTTCAGTATCACGCACAACCCGCCATTACTCCATTAATTTTAATCGAATCAGTATTCTTATTAAAAGTGGACTCGACTGGAGGGCGGCAAGAAAAGCAAATATTTGATTGTATTTCTGGCAGGAATGGAGCACGCGAACTTTAGCTGGGTAAATCGACGCTCATCCCATCGAGTTACCGCGACCACATATGTAACTAATCGTTCAATTGAGATTGATGTCAAATCTAGTTTTCGGGGACCCTGAGATTGATGGCTGCACTTCGGATGCCATAGCCACCACTTATTCTCAACATGGGTACTGGGTAGTGTGAAAAAGAAAATCGTGTCCAAAAAGGACTGAGATTAGTGTCGATTCTGTGCAGGATCGCTGAATCGATAATACTCCACCCGGTACTTAAACGCGAGCTAAGTTCACATCGGCATGGGAGGTCTGTGTTTAGCCCATCAGCTCGAGGGTGACAAGTCGTGCAAAATATAATTTTCAAAATACCCGAGGTGTCTATTCGAAATTTTTCAGGGACGCACAGATGTACAATGGGTCACCTAAACTTAATTCCTATTTACAATGCATTTCTAAATACACAAAGATGAATTCGCAAGTCCCCGGCGAAGCGAGAAACTCAGATTATCTGCGAACTAGACAGTGTACTCGGCGAATCCGTGTACGTCGGCTAGTAATCTCAAATGCATACACTACCTTCTAGACCCAGTCTGACCGTAGTACAGAAGTCAAGTGTTTGGATGGAGGTCTACGTTAATTTTCGTTCTTAAGCGAGAAAGACCTCACAATCACACCCAACGGACCTAAGGCCCATCAACCTTTCCTTTACACTTCTAAACATGCTGGAGAGATTAATTGAAATCCACAGGTGGCATTACAGGAATTTTACCTTAGTTACCTTCCTGAACATAGATGGCAAGCCTGAAGCAATCATTAATGAACAAAGGGGACTCCCCGAAGATTTCTCCCTAATTCAGATAATTATCCTGATATCAACAAGCAGGGTTATATCGTCGATATCGAGACTGGAGGACTCAACTGTACGCAGAAGTGTCATTACAGGTAATCCACAGGACGGTGTACTCTTAGCCCTCTTGTGGAACATTATGGTTGACCGACTGCTTTTAGACCTGGAAAAGGTGGGTTGTAAAGTGATCTATTGCCATCTCCGGTAAGTTCTCGGGGAGTCTCAGCGAGGTGACGCAAGATACACTCGCTTAGCTTACTGAGTATGTAACGGCCGGGCTGGTGGGCATCCGAAGATACCCGTGGGTACGGACTCTAAGGTAGCATAATGACCGCGAAGGTTGGGCAGTGCCATCTGGCGAAGAAAAGGCACCTCAATGAGCTAAGCAGCGGTCTATGCTTGCTGTCGCCCAGTTCAGGAGACGTGGGTGGAGTTTTCAGCGCTCATTTCCCCTGAACTTTACGTAATTATGAAAATTCATAGGCCTGAGAAGAAAACACAAACAGGGGAGGCGAAAATGGAGAATGAAAGAAAAAATGGGACGATAAGGATATAATGATTGGCGGATGGCTCAGATGCCCTAGCGCTTGCATCAGGGTCCGGGTGTAATGGGACCCTAGGCCTCTGGTTTCGTCCTACCGCCAGATCACTACTCATCAGGAGTTGCTTTCGATCTATCGGTCGAAGCAGCACGACCAGATCAGAATATGGTTCGTTACAAGAGGTATTAATCCTAAAAAAATTACAAACTTGTGCTATTTGCAAGGAAAAATATCATCCCCCAGTAGAACCTTCTACCTTGGAGGGGGTAAGACTGACCTTCACTGACTATGAACGAATTTTCTGTGTTTGGTATTAGACAAGAAGCTTAACTAGAAACTAAATATTCAGGAACGCGCCAACAAAGCTCTAACTGAACTAAGTGTGCTGTGGTAACGCGGCAGTCCGCCAACCTAACCTACTACCTTACGAAGCAAAGGTGAAATCGGGTACTTTGGCTAATATTCCTATAGATCACTACAAAAATTCCGCTTACACTCCAGATATTCCTAGACGTTGATATGAAATTTATACATATAGTCGCCATGACTCGCTAGAATACTTCCGTAAACTGAAAGCATCCATCGTGACCCTTTGTCCAATCGTCTGAACTCAATTTCTCTTCTTTTGAGGAGACATACTAAAGTAAGTAACCATTGCACCGTACGAATTGTAAAAAGATCTTCTCAGTGGAATGCAAACTAGATATCTAAGCACTATATGGACAGACATTTGCAGAAACGTAATTCTGTCCACGAACAGGTAGAGCGCGTAAACCTTTTCATTGTCACCTCTTTACATAGATAATGGACATTGTCGCCACGAGTCGTCACAGATTTCAGCATTTTTCTTATATTTGATTGAGACACAACAGTTTCACTGGCGTTACATTTTCTTCTTGCATTGTAATCGTCGTCGTACGCGCAATATCTTACTTGAAAGAGGCGCTAGGATGACAAATTGCACTTTGTTGTTCGTTATGTTGGAATGCATTTAGAAATGCGGTTGGGTTGATTTACTGTCATTTTATATTCGTACGTTTTATTTGTCTACTTAAAAATTTATCTAATAACTGCCACTAGTTCTGCCTGAAATTGACTAGTAAAATCTTGGATTTGGAAAGATTTAAAAACTGCGAGGTCTTCAGAGAATAACCTCGCAGGTACCCCAAAAGGCCTGAGCGAAAATATTCAGATCAAGGCCTCATCCATAGTTTCGCTAAGCGAGGTCCCCATTTTTTTGTCGACCATGGGGGAGCCTCACGGTTGGGTTAAGAAGACCCTGGTCAACCGCCATCTGCACCTTGGAGCTCATAGATGGAATCTAAGCTGGCCGACGACAAGATTCCTTTGTCGTTCCCTATGGAATGAGATCCCTTTTAATATGATATGGACAGCAGCAGTGAGCGGCAAATACCCCGCTCACTCCATCGAACCTGACCTACAGGCTTGTGCCGTCGCTTAACTCAATGGGGAGCCAATTTTGTCAGCTGCCAACCTTGACAGGTGGCACTACCGGATCTTCACAGTTACATGATCTCCATCCTCATTGACACCTTCGGGTGTCGTCTTTCGTCGGTTAGAGGATTATTTTCTGATTTGCATTGTAGGTGAAAATTAAAGATACTTCTGTTATGGTTCCTTGTTGCCAACCAACTCCTTTTTTTGAATTTTTTTATTGAAGCTAAGAGATGGATTCTCGTACACTGCTGTCAATTTAAATAAAAATGTTATGCATTTCTTCTTCTTGTCGTCAATTGCAAGATTCAACTTACCACATAAAGCAACCGTCGTCTCTTATTCATTGTTCATTGAAACATTTTCTCTCAATGACAACTTTAACTAAAAAAATGTTCTTTTTGTCTCCCTTTACAAAAATTCCAAGCAATAATTTCCATTGCAACCTACTTCTTGACATTCCTGTCTTCTAATGAGAGAGTTTGCACTTTTTGACGACATGATTTTCACAATAACTGCTGTCGTTGACGTTGATATGCTGACATAGAGCTGATGGTATAGCTTAAGTTAAAGATCAGCCTTATAAGATCAGCCAGCCTCAGCAAGTCAGTCAGCATTCGAGCATGCTCAGTCTCGACTTTTATGCACTTTGCAAACACTTTGTTGCACTTCATGTTGATGGTGTCGAGCGATCTATCTCTATTCATCGTTTCTTGCAATTTCTTAAAAGATACAGATTCGTGATTCGTGAATGATATGCTCACAGTCCGATCATAACAATGGGCTCTTTGAACTTGATCTACGAGCTGAGAACTTTTGTATCTGTAGGTTGTAGATAAGTACTCGTACATATTTTTTTCTGTTGCATATAAGCTGCTGAATGCATTTTACGGCATGATGCATTGTTGCAATGTCAGCATGGAAGACAATAGTTTCACTGTCTGCAATGGAAATCTACGCATCATTGAGATATTCATAGAAGAGTGTGTTGATATTGCAAGTGAATGCAAAATATGACAAGAAAACAAAAAATAGGATCTTGTTGTTGAAGTGAAACTAGGTTAGACCCTGAGAAAAATAGAATAAGTATAGAAGATACATAGGCGCCATGTAAGGTATTATGGAGCGGAAGAATATTCGTTTGGATCTGGGGGAGCTCAAGTTTGCCTTATTTATGCATTTGTTGATATAGGCCAGGTGAGATAACCTGGTTTGCAATGATAGTAATGATATCTGACTTACAAATTTGCATTATTAGCTATGAAATTACTTACCCAGAATATGAAGACTCATTCTGGTTCCAATTCACCTAAAGGACATAATTTGCAATCCTCAAACACCTTAACAATACGTTAAGAAGGAGGCTATATTCGAATCAAAGACCTTTTCCATAGTCCTCCGCGTGGGCGCCCCCTGGTAACGGCAGTGTATCAATTCGCTGACGGCCAATGTCTTAGCGATAAGACAGTTTGGAAAAAGCAGATAGCTGTAGCCTGAATGGCTGACGAACACCTAAGCGTCTCAGGTTTAGTAGGATGGAATGATTTGCGTAGTTGGACCTGCTACATAGTTGTGTGGGCTCCAGCACGTTTATTAAACCATCTGAAGCAGCTATCTCCGAGGCTATCCCCTGAATAGGGTTAAGCGACGTGCTGACAACTCGTCCTTGTAAAAACCACTCCATGTCAAGAAACCTGGAACAAAAGCCTCGGATTGGACGGATCAACAACGACGACCACGCAAACGAATAAAGGATTATTCTTTCGGATCCTGGAATGTACGCTCCCTGAACAAACCGGGGGCCGAGAAGGCCCTCCTTCAACAGGTCGAAAAGTACAAACTGAGCATTACTGCAGTCCAGGAAACAAATTGGCTCGGCAGCGAGATTAATGACAAGAAATTGCACACAATTTTTACAAGTGGCAAACCATCGGGCCGCAAGGAGTTTGGAGTAGCATTTATAGTGAACAATCACCTCAAACCGCATATTACTGACTTCAAACCCATAAATGAACGGCTGTGTGCGATTCGCATCAAGACTCGATTCTTCAATCTCTGGCTCATCAATGTGTATGCCCCCACTGAAGTTAAAGAAGGCGCAGTAAAAGACGAGTTCTACGCCCGCCTTGAAACTCTCTTCGACTCACTTCCAACAAACGACGTCAAATTGCTGCTGGGAGACTTTAACGCCAAAGTCGGAAATGAAAGTTGGCATCGGGGGACCACTGGAGGCCACAGCCTCCATGAAGAATGTAACGATAACGGCCAGCGACTTATCGACTTCGCCTGCAGCAGGAATCTAGTCGTAAGCTCTACGTGTTTCCCGTATCGACGCATTCACAAGCAGACCTGGAAATCTCCTGACGCAAACACCGTCAAACAAATTGACCACGTCGTCATGTGCAGGAGATGGGCGTCTAGTGTGCTTCTCCCCATAATGAAATCGAAGCATGTGCACAGAAACACGAAGCTCCGCGTGTACAAAACCATTATACGACCAGTGCTATGCTATGGCTGCGAAGCATGGACCCTAACTCAAGCTTCCGAAAACATGCTAGACACTTTTGAACGTAAGGTTCTACGGCGAATTTTCGGGGCTGTTTGCGATCGAGATGGATGGCGCATCCGGTACAACCATGAGTTGTATGAAATGTACGATGAGCTGCAAGTCTCGAAAATCGTCAAACTACAACGACTTCAATGGGCAGGGCATGTACAAAGAATGGACGATGATCGCATGCCTAAGAGAGTAATGAATGCAGAACGAGTCGACGGAGCGAGACTGCGAGGACGACCGAGATCTCGTTGGGAGAGCTCAGTAGGTGTGGACGCCGCGCAGCTGCTGGGCTCCCAAAATTGGAGGACGCGGTCACGTGACCGAGATAATTGGAGGACAATGATCCAGGCGGCCAAGGCCCGACGTCGGGCTGTCGCGCCACGATGATGATGATATTCGAATCCAAACAATTGGCTTGTCCGGAAAGTCATATCGTTTTGCTTGCACTAAGATCGTTTTCGCACGACGATGTCGTAAACAACCCAGTTTTCATCGTGCGTTATGAATCGCTTCAAAAATGGGTCGATTTTGTTACGTTTCAGCAGATCGCAAACGTTAATTCGTTTGGTAAGGTGGATTTTCTTCAATTCGTGTGGAGCCCCAAATATCGTGCTGGCTAACGTATCCCAACTTCTGTAAATGTTCGTGAATGGTTGATTTGGATAAGTTGAGTTTCTCCGCTATCTCCCGTGTCGTACTGCGCCGGTTAGCTTCGATCATTGAATTTATTTTGTCGTCATCGACAGCTGTTGGATGACCAGAGCGTGGTGCATCACTGACATCAAAATTTCCGGAACGAAAACGAGCGAACCAATTCTGGCACTGGCGTTCTGTTAATAAGTCTTCACCATAAACATCACCAGAACAGGGTGTCAATTTGCTTGTTAATTACGATTTGGCACTTGCCGCCGCCTACCTGTTGATGGAGAACTTTTCGGCTCACACGCCAACTACACCTGCACGGTCGAAACTCTCCTGTTCCCGCATTACAGTACAATAACAATGCATTAACACTATGTTAACCGTACATTAGAAGTGCCTTAATAGTTTGTTAATAGTGCATTACCAATATGTTAACATTGCGTTAGCAGTACATTAACCGTGCCTTAGCAACATGTTAACAGTATATTAACGGCATGTTGAGAGCCCACTAAAAGAATGTTAACAGTGCATTAACAACAGTTCGTTAACAGTTAGTTCACAGTACCTTGACCTTTAGGGTGCATTAGCAATAAGTCAACAATGCATTGGCAGTTGTATTGACAGTACAGAAGCAGTGCATTAATCGTACATTAATGGAACAAACGTTTGAAAGTCCGGGCACGGGGGAATTATCCCCTTCTCCCTCTCGTCAGGCTGGGATATGACTAATCCCGTACTTAGATTTTAGTTCACTGATAAAGTTCGACTGGTGTTACAGTGCTTCTTTCTGACATACCATACTAGTCACAAAAGTTCTGATTCTAAAACAAAACACCGTTTCGTAATAATTTCTGCTTGTAATTACATGGAATTAAATGATTATTCCCAATTCATCCATGGCGGCCCTAAAATTTGCTTCCATTTCATTGCCAGCTAAAATCTTCCAATCTCATTGCATAACGAGCATATCGTTAAATTAATCATCATCTCGAATCGTTGAACGGTACTATCCTACAACACTGCGGCACGCGAAGTTCCACCACACCTAATGACTCAGAAAATCTTTGATCGCGGAATACTTAATTACGAATACACTATACACTCTTCATCAGCACTTCAGTTTTTAGCCATCGAAAATCAATAAGTAGCTGTAAAAATTAGATACTCTTCTTCATAGTTGAAATTTTAAGATACTATCAAACACTCCACATTCCTCCGAGCCATAAATAATCGAGCATAGCGTTAATTCTGACTGTTATCGATCTTTTCAGCAGCGCAACAGCATCTTTTGCAATCCAGGTATTCGACTGATTGCGCCGGCATTGAGGAACACTTAAGTCATTCCGTTCAAAGTTTGATGGAATCTTCTTCGGTGAAGCAGAAAACGTTAGGAAAAATCCAAAAGTCGTCGTCATAGATGCATCAGAAGTGTTTAAGCAATTTCCGATATATTTACAAGAATACGGTGAGCTTCGCATTTGACCCAATGATGGCGGGACGAGAGTCGCGCGTACTGTTGCCCATCCATGGTTTGCAAACTATCTTCAATTCCTGGCACAAACGATTGATTGCACTTTGGACAATTTATGATCGCAAAGATGAATTCAAGGTGGATGGATGGAATGGTAGAAGATGGCATCGCCCATATTCCATCGGTAACGCCACTTAACACTTAATTAGTTTGATGGTGGAAAAATGGCGGCAAAATAAGAAGCCTAAAATAATCTCGTCAATTTAAGATTATATAACGGGATAGGTTGAAGATAAATTCTGGTACGTGGGAGAGGTTAAGTGTTGTTTTGGGTATTTTCAGTCAAGAGGAGTTGTTTATTTTTTTTTGTAAAGTCTCCTGTTTGCTCTAAAATCAATATGCCCAGTTGAATATTTGTAAATTGTCTTCATTTTTGTTTAGAATTCACTGAAAAAAAAAACATTTTTATTTTTAATTTGAGCGCTTTTGTTAATTTTACAATCATGTGGTAATTAGTGGTGAGAAAATCTAGTATGATTTGTATATGAAATCAGTGTCCTTATTGAATTGCAAAAACCTCGAGGTTGTAGCTACTGGCCTGTCATAGTAGATTTCTGATTGCACCAGTTTCAGTCAGGATTCGGATATTCCAAGTTTCAAGAGCGCATTCCAGGTTTCGTTGTGGCGACCGGCAGCTCACTACGTAGAGGCATCAGTCCCACGTCTGACTACGGTCGTTACGGATTCAAGTCCCGCGCACGGGGTTCGTGACCATGGATATTTTTGTTGCCTTACTCGTGCGGTGCGGGGCGTAATAATAATCCACAACATCCCCCGACTTGTCGCAGGTTGGCGGCTAGGTGGGAGCAGGAGGTGCATGCTGGACACATGCATCCTCCAAAACTCTTTTCTTCAACGTCATCTAAGCTATACGGAATAGTTGACGTGCTGTACCCCACTAGAGGTTAGGCCAAATGAGTATGTTTAGTTTGCGTAGTGGTTTCCATAAATCTGATCGTATCCGAGGCTTGACTTCAGTTTTCTGGACAATTAATTTCTGTGGACCGGTTGTCGGCCATCACCCGAGATTCCGCCTCAACCATATCCCTTATCGTACGGAGTACAACAAGAGTTGGTTAGCATCGTTTTACCGTCTTTGCTACAGAGGGCACCCGCGAGGAGGAGGGAAAATTTGCCGCACCTTGCACCTAAGGTGCTATTTTTTCTTATTCTTGCCGTTAAAATGCCCAGCATGCTTGGTTTTTTTAAGAGGCTTTTAACGTTTTTAAACTAAATTCCTGATCACTGATTACTGGAAATAAAGTTGTTTTTTTTTAAATATGTACCAGGAAAAATTGTAATTTATGATTTTTTTAGCGATTTTTGCAACGATGAACCCAATGCTGTGGTTATTTCAGTCACTTTTAATCAGGCTTTTCTAAAAAAAAAGAAAAATAAATAAAAAAGTAAATAAAATGGAATTACTAATCTCAAATATCCGTACATTTGCAAAGCTAATTTCGCCCCGTGAAGGTTTATACGGGGATTGTATATCTGGGACAAGTTAGTTGATGTTGTTTACGAAGCTTCTTATCAAGCAAGTAAGGCTGCCATTCCGCAGTCAAAACCATTTGACGTGTAACCTACCTTTTAGTACTTTTTATAGTAACTATTGTATGTGCTGTATTAAATTTTAAGCAAAGAGTTACTGAAGACACACAAAGAAACACTAACTGTGTGCCAGCTGAATATTCATCACAGCAAAGCGGCATCAGCGATGATGACTAGATGCTTTGATGAAGAGGAACTGGACATAGCTTTGATACAGGAACCCTGGATTTTACAAAACAAAATTAGGGGTTTGTCACAACAAACCGCAAATCTGTACCATGCACAGGTGGACGGTAAAATAAGGACATGTATCCTGGTGCGTCATGGAATACGTGCAGTACAAATGATGCATCTCTGCTCGCCTGATCTTACGGTAGTAATGATCGGCAGTGGTGCAGGATCCTTCCTAATTGCATCAGCATATCTCCCTTATGATGCACCAGAACCACCTCCATCAGAGGAAGTAGAAAATCTGGTAAGGTATTGTAAAGAAAGAGATATGGCCCTGATCATAGGCTGTGATGCCAATGCGCACAACACTGTGTGGGGCAGCACAGATGACAATCCCAGAGGACAGCAGCTGCTAGAATTTGTGGAAAAGTACAATCTGCTGGTAGCAAACAAGGGGGTCGCTCCCACCTTCGTGGATGCACGAAGGGCTGAAGTGATCGACATTACCCTAAGCTCTGTTAATATGCTTGACAGAGTTCAGAATTGGAGAGTGGTGGACAGGCTAACCATGTCTGATCACAGGGCTATCCAGTTTGAAATTCTGTATGGCAGAAAACGGAGTAGCGAACGCAAACGTATAAGAGTGCCAAAAAATACTGATCGTGTTAAGTACGAGACATATTTATTGGAACAAGTCGAGGATATCCAAGACGGAATACCTCGGAATACGGTCGAGATAGAGCGAACAGTGGAACAACTGAACTCCGCTATTAATCGCGCCTTCGAACACGCTTGTCCCTCCACAGTAGTGGACGAAAAGGACCCAACACCATGGTGGAGTAGGGAACTGGAGTCTATGAAAAAAGAGACAAGGAAAGCCTTTAACCGTTACATGAGGGAGAGAGACTCTCACTCTTGGGAACTATACAAGGATAAAAAGAGGGAGCTGAAAAGAACCTTACGTCTTCGGAAACGAAATACGTGGAGGGAATTCTGCTTTAGCATGAAGGATACGTCGGAAGTATGCAGATTACAGACGATGATATCGAAAGACACTGCTTCGAAAATGGGGCTGATACGCAAAGTTGATGGTTCCATGACAGAAACAGTGGAAGAAACGTTGCAGGCCCTGATGGAGGTACATTTTCCTGGAAGTTTCAAGTCAGACCAACCATGGCCTCAAACTAACATGGGAGCTGGTGGGGTAAGTCAACAAGAAGCTGAGAGGATAATAACTCCAAATGGAGTCAAAAGTGCTATAAACTCTTTTGCTCCATTTAAAACGGCTGGAATGGACGGAATATTCCCGGCACTATTACAATGGGGCATGAGCGCTCTACTAGATAGGATCCGGAATATATTCGTCGCCTGTCTTTCAGCAGGCTACATCCCGAAGGCATGGAGGGAGGCTAAAGTGGTCTTCCTGCCTAAACCGGGAAAGAAAGACTATACAGAGGCAAAGTCCTTCAGGCCGGTTAGCCTTACATCATTCCTGTTGAAAACAATGGAAAAGGTGTTGGTGGACTACCTGGAGAACACCACGCTAATGTATAGTCCTCTGAGTAGGTGCCAACATGCTTATACCTATAGAGCAGGCAGATCTACGGAAACCGCTCTACATGAACTTGTTAGAGTTGCAGAGAGAGAAATTAACAATGGCGGGATCGCTATGTCTAGTTTTATGGATATAGAGGGTGCTTTTGATAAAATCTCCTTTACCAAACTAAGGAACGCCCTGTTTGAGCGGGGGGTTGATTACATTATAATTAAGAGGATCGACTCTATGCTTAAGCAGAGGGCGGTAAATCTTAGCAGTGGATGTGACAGAATACGGGGTAAGGTAGTCCGAGGATGCCCACAAGGAGGTGTTCTTTCGCCTCTACTGTGGAACATCACCGTGGACAGTCTTCTCTGGAAAGTGGACTCGATGGGCGTACACACTGTAGGATACGCCGATGACTTGGCACTCACGGTCAGTGGAAAGTTCATGGACACAATTCTAGGTTGCATGGGACAAGCTCTCAAAGTAAGCGAAGAATGGTGTAATGAGCAAGAGCTAACCATAAACGCTAGTAAATCAAACACTATGATTTTTACTCGTAAGAGGAAAGACATAGAGATAACTCCCTTACGGCTTTTTGGTTCGGAAATCAAGGTGTCCAAGGAAGTGAAGCATCTAGGTGTTACCTTAGATGCGAAACTAACTTGGAATGTTCACGTTTATGAAAAGATCCAAAAAGCGAAAAGGATTTTGCATCAATGTAAGAGAGTGTGTTTTTTCTCATTTCTTGCCGTTTTGAGTTGAACTGAGGAAGTTAAACCAATCTCCGTAAATCTAAAATTTAAACTAACAAAATAATTTTTTTTTTTTATTCGAAATGATCTTAATGAATTAAATAATTTGAAGCTTCCATTTTTAAACTAAATCCACGTAAACTCAAAAACCATCTTCATAACATTTTCGCCAAACGAAAGAATTAAGCCAGTAACTCGTTTTAACCATCTTATCTATCTTACGGCGTGACCAAAAGATATTCAGACGTAAAAATCAGTTGATTATATGTTAAGCTTTCTTATTTATGGTGAGTATCTAAAATACTTCACGAATAACCATTTAAAGCTCAATATTCCATTAAGCCCGTTATCATCTTTGTTTTACTAGCTCCATCTTTACCTCACTTCATTGAATCGGTATCTGTTTGAGTATGCGCCTATGTATATTCTTTTCAAATCAGTGGTATCCAACTAGTACTTCAATAAGGTAGTCTACGGGTGATATGTATAATCCGCAAGAGGAGAGTTTTAGTCATATATGTATGTTAGATATATTCATAGCGTAGTGCTTTGATAAATATCGTTATAAATTTATTTTTAATACCCATGATTCTTGTGGGCTAACGATAGGATAACCTCATGATCGTTATTAAAGGAGAGAGGAAGAGCATTAGTTGGTGGAATAGGTAGGGGTAGTTATTAATAGGAGCTAACTTATGCCTGAGTGAGTTCATTCAATCTTTTTGACTTCTGAATGGTCGTATGGTCTGTCAGCTTCAGATTCAAGTATTTCTCACCGAAGAAATTTTTATCTTTAAATTTTATCATTTACTCTTACATTTTATGGTAGGTAAAAAACAAAACTCTGTATGAAATCGGTCAAATGCCTGTCCGTCTGCACAGAGAATATCTCGTGAACGGGGAAAGCTTCTTGAATGAAATTTCGTAGGAATATGAAGGATCGCTACAATTCGTTGTAATAAACCAAATTTAAAGCGAGAATAGTGGGTCTCCATAGAGATGGAAAACTTACCCTTATTCCTTTTCTGCTGAGATTCTTTCTAAAAACCTGTAACGGATTAATTATGACACATAAGTGTCTATTTTTGAATTTGTGTACTTTTCACTAATGCATTTGAGCACGGGTGTGCTGGAGAAGGTGGCGATTCCTGTGCGTGACGAGTGTTTCCCAAAAAAATTTCTCTTCACTGACACCTTTCTTATTGGACTCCGCGGAAAGGGCGAAACTGTGACGCCTTTAGTTTGAAAGTGCGTACCCGAATTTCTTTGTGCTTAATAATTGATTGCACGTAGTCGAATGAGTGTGGTAGACAAATGTTGGCGTTTCATGATAATCCGTCGCATGCCACGCGAGTGGCGTATGTCTATTGTTTTTTTCGTACATTTGATTGTCCAAAAAAGTGAGAAAATAAAAAAATTGCAACGAAAAATCGCAATTTATGGTACGTGAAACGAACCGATACGAGCCCTCCGAACGGCCAAACTGACTGACTAAGAGTGGAATATTCCCGTGAACGTCTGATTGCGGGCGGGGAACTGCCGAAACCCTTACGAAAACACACGTAAATAAAGGACTGAACAACAATCGCAGCCATTACACTTACAGCCAGCTCTATCCAGACCAAGTTTGTTAGTGTAGCGCGTGCAATTGTTGTTCTGCTCTGATCTGGACTGCCAAGAAAAACGTTGCTAATATTAAACAAGAAAACATCCCAAGTTTATTTCGATTTTCTTGAAATTGACCTAAAGCATTAGCAAGAATAATTTCATAAAACTTTACATAGACGACATATCGACACGAAATAATACTTCATTTAATTGAAAGTGAAATTTCTGAAACTCGCTCGTTTCCGGCGAAATCGTTGAACTCGCATTACCTACCTGACTGTCGAATTTCGCGCAATGACCCTTTCCCATGATTACGTTGATAACTTCAACACCGTATCGATTCATTTACAACAGTTTAGTCACCGAAATTGAACATGCCCATGACTTTCCGCGGTGCCCATCGAATACACGATCATGAATTTCACTTTACATATCGATACCTTTCATAAAACAAAAATTGGTTGTCTCATATGCGTGCGTAACTTATTATTATTATTATTGACCGCACACGATTCGCCGTTTCAATCCATTGATTATCGCCGCCATGTTAATTGTTGTATGGGTCGTATCTATAAGAAAGCCGCAAAAAAAAAACTAGTTGCGGCAGTGCAAGAAAAACTCCTTTTTCGAGCAATCAGATACTTAATATCATTCAGATATACAATAGCAGGTATCGTTTAAATCCATTTTTTTAATTCGACTTTTTTATCTTTCTCAAGATATTCTTTTTTTTTTGGCAGCCGGTTTGTCAGTGTGACAAGTTTACCAAAAAATTTACAACATGCCATTTCTTCTCATCGTTGCGGAGAAAGTTGACAATGAAGAAATCTTCTTTTCGGCTTCATTTGTTTTGTATTTTCTTTCTTCGATTTTCGTGTTGATCCATCATTGGAATTATTCGACTTCATATATGATTCATTTAGTGCTCCATTGATTCCCATCGTACCGGTGCGCCGCCATCATCTTAGTATCCAGTGTCCACCACTGGCATTCCCATTATCGCGTTCAATTAGCATTTGATTGGAATTTTTGGACACAACTATCCATCAGCCAGAAAACAAGAATATGAATGGCGACCTCTATGCATATACTGACTCGTATAGTGTGCGTTGAGATTTTTGTGAGATTGGATGGTTTCTGGTTGATCCACTTATTTTGTTGCATACTGAAAATCGACAGCAAAGTCGGTGATAGCCAAAAAAAAGATACAATGATTTTATCGAGTATAGTATTCAAGGAAAAGGTGTAGTGACCAGTTTAAAGACAACTTTCAATTAATTGCGTATTGGGCTGGGTTTGAGGAAATGAAAATGAAGTATTACTGTCTGATTAGTTTTAAAAGCGTAGCATTTAATTGATGGCGATGTGCTTAAAAAAGAAAGAGTTGAGAAGTGCGATGCGCGAAGCCTGGCACCAATGTTGCGATGTTTAGAAAAACGTTTACCTTAATTCCAGAAGTTCCAGACATCGCTTGTCTATCTATTGTTATTATTAGGGGCTTATCCAGATCGTCACTTCCGTACGTCATTAAATCATACGGTTTATATGCCGCTGCTTCCTGCTTATCACTCCGATCAGTTTTAAGGTTCTGATACACGGGACGCATATACGCGATCCCGGAAATAATGTATACGTCGTTGTGGTTACACGGGGTGAGTTTAAGATTGATTACTGAAATCATCTTTTTCCATGTGTTTGTTGTTGGATTCATCGACTCATAAACGGCGGATGAGTACCCGTCGTCAGCTAACAAGTTACGCGTTGTCGATAACCTGTTTGCTGTTTACACGGGAAAAGTTTCGTAGATTTGGCGCCCCCGACGCACAGTGGCCAAAAATGTCGGCCAAAAGTTGAAAACATTAAGATATTAAGTTGAAAATCTGCACTCGCAGGTTTTTGAGGTCGTCGTTAATTGCGAATCTGAAGTCTAGAAGTCTAGAATGGCAACACTGTTTTCTATAAATACATTCAATATTATTGAAAGTTACTGTCTGGGGGTTTGCGGGGTCGCTGCTAACGAATCTAAATTCAAAATTGTAAAAAACAAACTAGCGAATCTAGAATGGCAACACTGTTTTCAAAAAATACATTCGATCTCCCTGAAAGTTACTATTTGAGAGTTTCTGGGGTCGCTGACTGCGAGTCTCAAATCAAAATTATGAAAAAATTAAATATAGGATACAGAATGGTAACACTATTTTCAATAAATTGTAAAAAAAAACGAAAATAGCGGATCTGGGATGGCAACACTGTTTTCAATTAAACGGTGGCTCAAAAAATCCCCAGATAATAACTTCCACCCAGATTGGACGTATGTAAAATATTTGTGAAAAAAGTGTTGCCTTTCTGGATATCCAGTTTCGTTGTTTTTTTTTAAGTTCCACTTCAAATTCGAAATCAGCTACCCCACAAACACCCGGAAATAAGCTTTCAGCAAGATTGGAAGCATTTATGGAAACAGTGTTTCCATTTTGCACTCGTCATTTTGTTTTTTGTTTTGTTTGTAGTTTTACAATCAGATCCGCAATCAGCGACCCTAAAACCCCCAGGTAACGAGTTTCCACCTAATATGGTAATAATATGAGGCTTTAATAGAATAGGTTTGTCTTTCCTCCAAGTGGATCAGTTGGAGGAAAGACAAACCTATTCTATTAACAAACATTGATCCCAGCAACAACAAAAATTTGCATCTATGAGGCTTTAATTCGGTTTTTCGTGCTTTAGCCCCACTGGGCAAGGTAGAGTGATCCACTAATCATCATCGTGGCGCGACAGCCCGACGTCGGGCCTTGGCCGCCTGGATCATTGTCCTCCAATTATCTCGGTCACGTGACCGCGTCCTCCAATTTTGGGAGCCCAGCAGCTGCGCGGCGTCCACACCTACTGAGCTCTCCCAACGAGATCTCGGTCGTCCTCGCAGTCCCGCTCCGTCGACTCGTTCTGCATTCATTACTCTCTTAGGCATGCGATCATCGTCCATTCTTTGTACATGCCCTGGCCATTGAAGTCGTTGTAGTTTGACGATTTTCGAGACTTGCAGCTCATCGTACATTTCATACAACTCATGGTTGTACCGGATGCGCCATCCATCTCGATCGCAAACAGCCCCGAAAATTCGCCGTAGAACCTTACGTTCGAAAGTGTCTAGCATGTTTTCGGAGGCTTGAGTTAGGGTCCATGCTTCGCAGCCATAGCATAGCACTGGTCGTATAATGGTTTTGTACACGCGGAGCTTCGTGTTTCTGTGCACATGTTTCGATTTCATTATGGGGAGAACCGAGAAAAAAGTCTTATTAGCTAACTGTATCCGTCGCTTGATTTCGTCAGTTTCGTTGGCGTCCCTTGACAGGTTGCAACCCAGGTAGATGAAGTTGTTCACGAACTCGATGTTGAGGTCCCCCACGTTGATGCTCGGTTGTGCAGGTGTCCTTGTCACCGATTGCATCATTATTTTAGTTTTACCCTCGTTAATACGTAATCCAACTTCCTTTGCAGCGGTATCGAGCGTATGCAGAAGTTCTTCTGCGTCAGCCAATCTTCGGGACATGATGTTGATGTCGTCGGCGTACGCTGCTAATTGTGTCGACTTGATGAGCAGCGTCTTGCTGTTGTCCATATTCATGGCCCGAATAACGTATTCCAGTGCTAGGTTGAAGAGCGTCGGTGCCAGTCCATCGCCCTGTTTCAAACCAGTGCGTGTTTCAAATAGATCAGTAAGTCTATTCTGGATCCTGACTTGTGAGACGGAGTTGGTCATCGTCATCTTTGTCAGTCGCACTAATTTTGCTGGTATACCAAATTGCAGCATGATGTTGTACAGTACTCCACGATCGATACTGTCGTTTGCCTGCTTGAAGTCGACAAAGATTTGGTATACGTTTACGTTGTATTCCCAGCACCTCTGGAGTATCAGTTTGACTGAGAAGAGCTGATCGGTTGTGGAGCGACCAGGTCTGAAACCGCTTTGATATTCGCCAATGACTCGTTCTGCGTACGGTTTTATTCTATTTTCCAGAATTTTCGTCAAAATTTTATAGGACATACAAACTAGTGAGATGCCCCTGTAATTCTCACACCGCAATTTATCTCCCTTTTTATGGATTGGACAGATGATGCTTCTGCGCCAATCGTCTGGGATCTCCTCGTTCTCCCATACTCGCAGGAGTAATTGATGTATGGCATCAACTAGACTCGTTCCACCGAATCTTAGCAGTTCAGCTGGGATCTCGTCAGCACCCGGCGCTTTATTTCGTTTTAGTCACCGCAACGCGAGATCAACTTCCTCTATTGTCGGGGGTTGAATGGGTGGGCCTAGATCAACAATATCATCGAGAGCTTCCTGTGTGGGGATGTTAGATGGTCGGTTTAGAAGCTCTTCAAAATAAGAGGCCCATCGCTTGTTAATACCATCGGTGTCGCTGATGATGTTTCCATCCTTGTCCTTACAAAGGCTAGTCCTGGGTTGGTAGCCGTTCTTAATTGTATTTACTAGTTTGTACGCTTGTCTGGTGTTCCTATTAGCTAAGTTTTCGTTTATGTTCAGCAACTGCTCGTCAAAGTATTTACGTTTCTTACGTCTAATTATTCTATTCGATATTCGCCGTAGCTCGTCATATTTTTCTCTTCTGGCTCTGGTTCCTCGTTGAATCCATTGTCTGTAGGCCTCGTTTTTCGCGTCAAGTGAATTTTTGCATTCTTCGTCGAACCAGTCATTTCGCGCTCGCCGGGCTTTATATCCCACGACCTTCTCTGCGACATCCTTGATGGTACCCTTGAGTTCTTCCCAGAACCCATGGACGCCTGTGTTACTGATGTTGTGTAGCATAGGTGATAGTTTTTCCTCAAGGGCGGTAGTATACGCCACCGCTGTAGCATCACTCAAGAGCTTATCAACCGCAAAGATTTTGGGAGGGCTGATTCTTGACTGGTGCACTGAGGAAATTCTACATCTGTAGGTCGTCTTCACCAAGTGATGATCTGAGTCGCAGTTTGCTCCTCGATAGGAGCGGACATCCATGACACTAGACGCCCATCTTCTGCAAATGAGGACGTGGTCAATTTGGTTGACGGTATGTGCGTCTGGAGACTTCCAGGTCTGCTTGTAAATGCGTTGTTGCGGGAAACACGTAGAGCTTACGACTAGATTCCTGCTGCAGGCGAAGTCGATAAGTCGCTGGCCGTTATCGTTACATTCTTCATGGAGGCTGTGGCCTCCAGAGGTCCCCCGATGCCAACTTTCATTCCCGACTTTCGCGTTAAAGTCTCCCAGCAGCAATTTGACGTCGTTTGTTGGAAGTGAGTCGAAGAGAGTTTCAAGGCGGGCGTAGAACTCGTCTTTTACTGCGTCTTCTTTAACTTCAGTGGGGGCATGCACATTGATGAGCCAGAGATTGAAGAATCGAGTCTTGATGCGAATCGAACACAGCCGTTCATTTATGGGTTTGAAGTCAGTAATATGCGGTTTGAGAGTGATCCACTAAAGTCTTTTAAAATTCTCAGGGGCAGTTGCGGGTAGCTAAATTTTTAATATGTCCAAGGTAAGGGTATAAACTAAAAAAATCAGGTTGAATCAGAGTGGAAACTTGTGGAACTTTTTTTAAAAGCCTTTCTAAAAATTGAGTTCACTTAAAATAATCTAATTTCTTAAGGGTACATACATATATCGTTTTCATCACTCATTCGTGACACAAGTACCTATTTTACTCTCTGCTTCGCAGTATGCCTACACCAAGAGCTGGTCGGTGGATAAGCTTTACACTCACTTGTGAGTCACATAGAAAGATCTCTGCATTACAGCGAGTTTACTTTAATCACCTTCCTGAACATTGAGGCTGCCTTGAACAATGTTAAACCTGAAGTAAATATTGATGCAATAAGGGAACTCGATGTAGATTGCTTTCAAATTATTGCATTAAAATGATGTTAACATCCAGGGCCATATCGTCGAAACTGGGGGACTCAACCATACGCAGGAGTGTCTGTAGAGGTACTCCGTAAGGTGGTGAACTCTCACCCCTCTTATGGAACATCGTGGTCAACAGACTGCTTTTAGGCCTGAAGGAGGTAGGATGTAAAGTAACTGGCTATGCGGAAGATGTTTCTATTGCTATCTCCGGTAAGTTCCCTGGGACACTCAGCGAGGTTACCCAATATGTATTCTCTTTACTTAAACATCCAGGAACATACCAACACAGCCACTATAGCACTCTACTGCTGCAGAAAGGCTATAGGTAAGACATGGGGTCTGCAGCCTAGGGTACTGCACTGACTTTATGTGTCGGTCCTGCTCCAATATAAAAGCACAGACAGTACTAGGGAGCGAAACAGGCCCAGTTTGGTCTTGACGCTGAGATAACTGCTCTGCCAGATTTTAGACAGCATGCCGTATGCGCATTTAGCCTGGTTGAGATGATGATGTCCTGTCGAAAATGCTGGTACGGACCACCGGCCGTCAGCTTGAGTTGGTTAGTAATGGTCAATGACCACTGCCGTTTCAGGGGGCGCCCATGAGAAGGATAATAAAAACGGATTTTTGCATTAGATGTACCATAAGCGACTGCAACGTTTCCTAAACGAAAGATTTAGAACAGTAACTCGATTTTGAAAACGTGATGTGCTCTCGTATACTTTTAGTTTGCTGTTGGAAAGAGTCAAAAATTAGCTCAATAAAGAAACAATTAATAAATCCAAGTTTTAAAGTCTTCCCTGTTACATGTTCGATTTCATTTCCTTGGTTATTTATCGTCTTCACTTCCGAATAATGACAACCTGTATGCAAATTAGATCTTTGATCCAAACGTGTAATATCCCATCGCAACAGCAACATTGAAATTATAATTATGCATAAATTAATTAAGCTAAAATGCCGTAAACTGACTGCCTCTATTTTACTCTGTGGGTCCAACAGGGGATCCATTGAAGGCAGTACTTCTTCACTAGTTCTTTCAAAATCATGCATGCAAGCGTTAGTCACCCACAGCGATATTCTCAAAATATGTATACACAGACTTTATAGATAATTTATCTATGTAGACCTATATAATGCTTTAATTAACAAGTGCCCACTTAGATTTCTAACACTAATTTATTTTTCCGTTTTTTTTTTAATCTTTTCTGTGAGAAAATCTCCCAGTTCACGGTCTTCTTGTGAAGACAATGCAAGCGAAGCCCATTGCAGATTTGAATATGAAAATTTGAGTCTTCTTGAGAAAAACGAAGAAACTTGAATTGGAAGGAGTCAACTAAAACACTACTCCATGACAGTGAAGATGAACTATGGATGGGAAAAGAACGGAATATCGATGTCATAGCTGCATGAGTACGGAGTTTTAATAAGAGACTGGTGGATGACACGGATGAATTTATAATCAACAGAAAATAAGTATGATTTGTTAAATAGTCTTCAGCGACGACATGCAACACATCGGTAGTTCATTGATCTGGACTTGGCAATTAATTCTTCTTCGCTTTCCCAACGCTAATAAACGCTGTACCGCACAAAGCCATTAATCAAAGAACAAATCCAAGCACAAGATACAAATGAAAAACCAATGTGTTGACTTTAAGCATTTTTCACCATCAACAATGACCATGATGAATGAATGAAAACTCATTTTTTACGCCCTTTGTAGGTTTGCAGGCCACAGCGAACATTGTTGCGATTAACAAATTGAAGAGGCTACAATTGGGTGATCTTCACATATTACGTTTACTTCAGTGTTGGCTATTGGGTGCAATTCACCAGATTCAAACCAAAACCGGTACCACAGTACTGTTTTTTTTTTGTTTCAATGATGATCCACTTTTCATCACTCTAAATTGCGGTATTGTTTTTTTTCTTTTTCTAGTTTTGAAGCGTATGATGGGTTTCAATTTAAAATCGATATCAATTACATGCTAGGCCTGTTAATTAACCGCTCCTTTACTTACCGCATATCTTCAACTCCTCCTTGCACATAAATACATCTCATGTTCGTTAAGAGAACAAGCCTTCCTATGAAAGCAATTTGTCATGACGATACTTCGTCTACAAAACAAAAAATGTGAATGTGGATACACATAAAAAATACATAGTCAGACGCGAAAAGCTTCATCGATAATCCCAGCATGAAGTATTGTCGGAAGAAGCAGTTTCATGCTATTTTCTTATTGTGTACAGCAGTGAACTTTACAACAGGTGGAAAAAAAACATTATTTAAGCCTCACCCACTCGAATAAATTTACAGCATTCCACTGAAAAGATATTCAGATATTTTTAGTGTCTTACTAACACAGAAAAGTCTGGTGCTATGTCGGAATGTTTTATATCTATCCATGAACTGCGTCTTTGAGTGATTTCTGTCTTGCCTGTTGTGATAATGATGATGGTAATCTTCAACGTTGTCGTCAACTTACATACAAATCACACCTCATTGACAGGCTGACAACACAGCGAAGCAATTTTCAATCCTAAAGTGCGCAGTCATCTGCAAAACACTTCAGTTGTGCCAATAGATGAAAGATATTGGTCGATGATAGTTTTTCAATAGATGTGGTGACTATGGTAATGGTGGCCATGTAAACAAATAAAAATCTTCTACCTATATGTGGCTACCATCCAGTTATGTAGATCCAATGTTTAAGAGATATTTAAGTTTGATATGGGCTGACCATGATTTCCCATACCATTCATAAGACCAGAATCTTTTACAACTTTACAAGAATCATGTGATGATTATTGACTAGGCTTTGGAATGCTGTATAATCGTATTTTTATTGAAAATTCCGTGCCAGCCTTGACATTTTACTTGTTGTTACTTGTCGTACTGAAAAACAAGATGATGGTGTAACTATCGTGCCCTCAAGAAATTAAGTGGTTTTACGACTAATACTTGTGACTTTTAAGGTTGGTAATTGTTGGTCTTATTGTTAAGCTATGCAATAATTACAAGAAGCTTATGAAAATGATATTTAGCACTTGTTTCCATTGCTACCGTAGCTATTTCATGCCGCTGTAACGTGAAACTGTTTAGATGTTGGCAACTGGGACCGGGCGTGATACTGAGCCTAACCGAAAATGTTCGGTTTGGGCACTTTCAGCTGGTTATCACAAACCGAAACCAGCCCACAGTTTCTCAAATAAAGACTCAATGACAGAGAACTGACAGCCTGGCGCGCGAAGGCCTCAGTCGCAGAGTTTTCCTCGAAACTTTCCTGGCGTTGTTTACATATCCATTTTCATTAAAGCTGCTCGATACGTTTAAAGTACACTCTGTCAAAGTCTGACTTGACAAGAATATCCATCAACATGTGACACGTAAGGCTTGGTAAGGATCACAACCATAGAGAATAACTATGGAGGAGCAATCCGCATATAATCAACACTAAACTATTTGAAGCAATTCCAGTCGTAAAAAGTAAACAGAGAGACACACGCCCTCCACTGCGCAACACCCGCGCAGTCTATATAAAAGCAAAGGAAGCACTTGAGATGTCATCCCCTCTCCTACTTCTCCTATTGGAACAATAACATTCCAGTCTGTCTCTCTGCCGCGGAACACCCGCCCGGTCCATATTGAAGCACGAGAGATGTCTAATTTCTATCCCCCTTCCTTCACCAAGTGAGGAATCACTTGTGCCGAATTACTTCGTTTCTCTCGCTTTTTTTCATTTCCTCTGATTCTCTCTCTTCAAAGATCACAACAGATTGAACGAAAACCACCAATATCTTACTGTTCCGCGTCACAAACACTTTTCCAGTGAACTTTTCGATTTTTCTTAGTAATGACACCTCGCTTCCATCAAGGTTAGCTTAGATTAGGTGCAGCGGCTGCCATGATAGATCACAGCACACTTAGAGCGCAAATTGGGTCCGTTGTGGTACCTCCAGAAACTTTCTATACCTTACCCTAAAAACTAGGTATTAAAACCAGCCGGTGCTAGCAATAAAACGATTGAGCTTTGTCACGCTTGCGTTGTTGAAGTATTCCAAGTCGTAAAAGAACGAGGAACCAAGAAATCTCCTCCTCTTGCCCGCCAAAACTCTACAGTGGCACAGAAGGTGAATAACGCTCTCGTCCTCGTCCACGTCCTCACAGCTTCTGCAGTAATCATGGTGAGGAAGGCGCAGCCTCCAGGCTAGTTCCTCAATAGGGCAATCCCCTGCCGATGTGTGATCTGCTTAATGATGGCAGTACGGCACAGCGTCTCGTCGAATCAAGTCTAGCCCAAATCGCCCTTGTCGTTTGGAACGAGTTAGACAGACGATACGCGATAATTTTCATTATCAGATAATTTATGTTTGTGAAGCATGTCTGTCATGTGCTGTTTCACCTGATGATAATTGAAAGACATCATTTCGATCGTCATTAACATAACGTCATTACGACTTAATTACGTTCACTTTCAACCGCTCGCCGCGCCATTCTTTGGAAAAAATGGAAAGAACAGCTGGTTTCCAGTTGTCATTTGCAATTGTTTGCACGGCAATGTCATCCGTTCACGTCCAAAACCGCACAAATCTTGTTCTGGTTCCCACTAGTGCTAGTCCCATTATTGGTGTCGACGGTCTGGGCACACCTAGAAGGTGTTTTTGTGTGTTTTTGTTCTGCAAATTCTCTTTTCCCACATTCGATACTTTGACAGTTCGAAAGTAATTATTTTTTTCACGTGTGTCACTAGTCAACGATAAACACGTTTGGACTTAATGATCATTGACGCAAACATGTTTAACGACGATCGTCTGTCACGGGTTTTACCACTGAGCCATCTTATGTTCGCCCTATCAATAGCAACTGACTTAGTTACTATTTTACCTACCGTAAAAGGCATTTTAATACTGTCCCGAATTCCAGCTACATTACCAGTTATCCCCTCACGCGCAAGCTCATCCCACTCTGCAGTTGGCTACAAAGCCACTCTGAACGGGTATCCAGAAAAACGTAGTGTTGAAAAAGCTGCCAATTAAAGTGAGGACTGTGCGACAGTTTACAATCGTTTTGGATGTAGTGAGAACCGACTCAAGTGAACGTATTGCAGCTTGGCTGTCCGTAAAAATAGGGATGTCCTTGGCAGTCATCATGTGAATTCCTAAGCAGGTCAGAGCCTCTGAAATCGCTGAAACCTCCGCCTGGAGGACACTACAAAAGTCAGGAAGTCTATAGTAAATTCCGGTCCCAGCTCCATCGTGCGTCTTAGAGCTGTCCGTGTAGATCAGCATGGAATTAGTCGTTAAGAGTGCATTCTGAGCCCAGAGATTCCTACATGGAATAAGGCAGGTATAGTTCCTATCAAAAGTTTGTTTCGCAGAGGTGTAGTCGGTCTCCGAAGGGAGATTCAGATTGCGCAGCATAGATTCAAGCCCAGTGCTCTTCACGCGCCACTGGCGTAGTGCCGTATTGGCCGCTAGTTGTTCGCCAGATATTTCCAGCGGGAACAAGTTCAGCAGAATGTCCAATTCAGTCGACGGAGTGGTTCTGAACGCCTCTAATATGGCTAGCGCAGCCAGTCTTTGCACCTTTCCCAACAAGTTATAGTAGGCAGCAACTTTAAGTGCCGTCCACCACACGCTAATATCATAAAGTAAAATAGGACGCACCACAGCAGTATACATCCAGTGTACCACCTTCGGCTGCAGGCCCCAGTTTTTTCTAATGGCCTTCCTATACAAGTAGAGTGCAAAACACGATGTGGGGTAGCAGTGATTTCAAAGAGAGAAATAAGGGGCTGCAATCCTACTTTTGTCACGGCAGCATCATTTATAAATTCACAAAATACGTCTATTAGTATCCACAGGCAGTTTTTGATCGCGTCGAGATTTGAACTCCGAGCTCAAGATTAGTATCGTAGAGCGGTGACCGAACGATCACGGCCACCGAGCGCGATCCTGTCCTTTATTAGAAAGGTGGCTGTTCTTTTGACTTAATTGGTTACGGCCTACGGCACAATAAATCTCTTATGGTCCCAGTGCCTTCCTGCTGGGTCAGTAGCTCGACTATCTTATTTTATCTTATCTAGTATAACATTTAACTTTTAACTTATGTGTGTAACCAAATTAATAGTAGTAATTTAGTAAACGATGAGACACAAGTCGTGTTTATCTTCTATCAATTATAACAATGTTGACGCGCCCAAGCCCCTGGAGGGGTCAAGTCAAGGCAGTTAACGGAATGACAGTTGACAATTAAAAATGTAAGCTGACATTAAATAATAACGGAAGCATGTCAGCCGTTGGTCTATAATCACAATTTAGTCATTGTCGTCTCATATGAAATCTACTCAGCATAAACATGTTCGCGATTTTGGATTCATCATCATCATCGTGTCGCGACAGCCTGACGTCGGGCCTTGGCCGTCTGATTTTGGAGTTAACTAATCGAAATCATGCGATTTCGAATCCAGCGAAAATGTAGTATACGTAATAAAATAAAAGATCCTCAATCATCAATCGCATTCTGAGTTTGGGTTACTGTCTTATGCATCCAACTCTTTCGTTTTTCTATGCATTTCCTTTAAAATAACAACTCCATGGTACCATCTATTCTTAACACATGATCCCACTGAAAACATCTCTGTCAACTTTTACGATTCCAATCAGAAGAGAATCGTCAAAAATTTCGCTGACTCTTTCAATTCGCAATGATTACAACTACAAAGATATATCGTTCAAGATTCGCTCTCAAGTAACTTAACCATTCAAAGAAATTCCAATCTTTCGCTCTTTGGATTGTGATACCGCAAAGATGTATTAAGGTGTAGCTACCAACCGGGTCTGTACCTGATTACTAATCGGAGTCTCATATGATCGTGTCTTGTGCCGAACACGGCAGAATGTGTGGACTGTGAAGAAAAGAAACCGGCTTCGGTTTCTCCAATCATAAAGAGCACAGGCAAGACACACGTTCGTCAGGTTGTCGAGTTCGCTTGATTACACTCTCACCTGAATTCGAACAGCGCAAAATCGAATAGAGATATTTGTGTTGGGCTGCCGCACCGGCTTTACTGAGTGGATAGAGGTACTGTACTAAGCCATGCATACCTTGCCATTAGAGTACAGTGGGTCGGAAAAATATAGGTGTAAATAAGTGGAATTTGGTCAGGTGTTTCAATGATTTCTGGTACATGGATTTTACACAAAAGATACTTCCATATATACAAGAACCAGTAAATCTTTTTTTTTCGAAAAAGCAATAAAATCTTCGCTTTCATTGAACACCTACAGGTTCACACCTACCATCCACAAACACATTTCCGTTACTGTACAAACACCGCTCCGCAACTACATGCCTACTCGCTACCGCAATACTTCTTGAGACCCTCTACCTGTAGTCTTCTAGTCTCTTACCGTGTTGTATATTGAAAGACTTGCGAGTCTCACAGCTTTTGCATACCTTTTCATCGTCTCCGGAATTTAGTTGCCGTGTGACTTTTGAGAATTCCGTTACAGCTCTACCTGGTGAGCGCAAGACGTGGAAATTGAAGCGAAGCAAAAAAAAAAATCTGAAATTGACCACGTCGCCGCCTGGTCGTTCGTTCTTTTCGAACTTGGCCATAATCTTGAAGAGTTTTGGCTAAGGATCGATCGTGTCGGGTGTTTGTTTTCTTTTTGTGACTGTATCCGGCAGGAACCGCCTGCCCTAAATAACCATTCGGACAAATTTCGCGAAACGTTCTAGAAATTTTTGCAATCCAAGAAAATTTTCTTGCTGAAAGAGGAATTTGTGTATGTGTGTTGTGTGCAGAAAAAAAGTGGGTGTAGCAATTTGGCATCTAGTGCTACCTTTGACCGAAGTATGGAGTTAGACTTGTGAACTCACACCCGCGGGAGTCCTATTCATTTTTCCACGGAAACTGAAAGGAATTCCATGTGATTTGGAGCGATCGGATTAAATCAACCATTCTGTTCTGTCTCCGATTGCTGCCGCCATATTTGTGGTTAATCACTTGATATATTAACCACACACCACACTATTTCTACCTGTTCCAAGTCGTCCGAAAGACGACGACGACAACAACCACGACTACGACCAAGTCGTCGACGAAACACTGCGCCACGGTGTACCTATGTACGTATATTGCTCAAGAGGAAAATATCTTAAGATGCTGATCACAGGGTGTGTGATAGTGTAGTTGTGCCGGTTAATTCGCCATAGTGTGACTGTATCGTGAGTTTTTTTTCTCCACCGGAGCTACCTCGGGGGGAAAAAAGGAATATTTCCTCGAACGTGATCGGGATGTGAAATATCTTGACATACCAGAAAGTCTTTGTGTTGAAAGGATGATGGTGTCGCTAGCTCAATTGATTGTGAAGTGAAAGTGGTGACCGTGGAATTTTCGGTACTGTAGTCGGGGACCACAGTTCTTCCAGATTCCGTGTAACTCAAAAACCCCGACATAATGGATTACGTAACCCAGAGTGTATAGTTTCAGAAATTGATACTTGCTTATTCGCACTATCTGCCCTTCTCAAGTTACCAGATCAGCCTTGAACGTGATCTCTGATTATTTATCAAACACCGTGTCTGTCTAAAGCCTCAAGTGTCTCCCCGCCTCAGTAAGAACCTCAACAATAATGGGCGATTCAACGCCTATATGTCGCTGTCGTGTACTTTATCTCGGCAGTGCGGTGCCGCGGCAAAGTAAAAACGGCCTCCAAGGAATTCAGGAGCCACTGCGTAGCCTCTATCCATCCGAAGGAGCCATCGGCGCCAAAGGAATCGACTCGTGGCTTAGTGTATGGTCCAACGGAATCCTTCTAGAGAATGTGGATGAAAACGGAAAACAGGTCACCCGTTTCTTTCCAATCGAATCACTGCACTATTGTGCGGCTGTACGTCAGGTCCTGATTCCGGAACGCGGCAATGCATCACCTGAATTTCTACCTTTAGATTCACCATTCGCACGAATCCCCAAGGCTCAACATCCGCCCATTTTTGCCGCGATTTTGCGAAGGACGACGGGAATCAAAGTTCTGGAATGTCACTTGTTCATATGTAAACGGGAAGCGGCTGCAAATGCTCTAGTCAGATGTTGTTTTCATGCCTATGCCGATAATTCGTACGCGCGACAACTGTCGGATTCGGAGAGTTTAAGGGGCGGCATTTCGAAATCGAATGGCGATCTCGCCGGAAGTAGTGGCAGTGCATGGAGATCGCGAGCCGGAAGTACGACAACGCTGAATAGCATTGGACGACATTCGACCGGAACAGGACTCATGAATGGTGGATTAAATGGTAGCGGTGTTGGTGGAAGTAATGGATTAGGAACCACGGAAGGATATACGTCTGTCAATAATTGTAAGTATACTATACTTTCTTCTTATTATTAGCCGTGTCGTCACCGTTGGGAGGGATGTGGCTTCCGAAAGTCGTCGCCTCCAATCGTCTCGGTCTTCACATCGCCGTTTCCAATCCTGCGCACCGAGCAACTTCCTACTGTCTACTCGCACTTTGTTCTCCCAGCGCTTCTTATGTTTTCTACGTGCTTTCACACCGGTGCTAGCAAAGGCGTTTTTGAGGATTTGGTGTTCGTCCATTCCTTACATGTGATCCGCCTAGTGTTTAAGTGGTGTCGTGAGTTTAATGAAGGATGAACGAATGACGAGCAAAGGTGTGGAAGACCTTCAATTATGACGGATGATTTGGTGCAATAAATCGAGGAAACTGCTCCTGAAGGCCGCCGATTGACAGTGGGTGAAATGTCTGCAATGTTTCCACGAATCTCCAGACCTCTTTTCCACGAGACAATTACGGAAACGCTGGGACTTCGAAAATTGTGCATAATAGTCGCCATACATTATTCTATCCGTCGCGTCGCCCGATCGATCGGCGGATGGATCGCCACAAAATATCAGCTGATCAAAATTATATGGAACTGTAAAAGAAACCGTCAACGATAGGCGCATACACAGGCCGATCCATCGACCGATATCGATATCGGGCGACGGATCGGCCGATCGATCGGTGTGTGTATGGCACGTTTTCGATGGGCTCCAAAACAACTGACAGAGCAGCTCAAATTGAATCGGGTTGCTAGCGCTCGCGAGTTCCTTAGGCGATTTGAATTGGAAGGTGAGGATTTTCTGAGCTCCATTGTGACTGGTGATTAAACATGGGTGACTTATTACACCCCTGAGACAAAAAGACAATCCTCACAGTGGTGGCACACTGGTTCCCCACCTGCGGAAAAATTCAAAACCTCAATATCGGGCAAAATTATCATAGCATCCCTGTTTTGGGATCGAAACGGGACCATTTTGATTGAATTTTTGCCTCTGGGGGAGACGATTAAGGCAGCACGATACAGTGAGACCTTGAAAAACCTCAAGAGAGCAATTCAACACCATCAGAGGGAATGTTGACAAAAGAAGTGTGTTTGTTGCATGGCAACGCCCGCCCACACATGACCAACTCCATTAAGGTGCTTTTGAATTCGTTTGGTTGGGACATTTTGAACCATCCTGCATACTCTTCTGACTTAGCGCCTTCCGATTTTCATCTTTTCATCTTCCTGAAGATCTACATGGGTGGAAAAAAATTGTCCAGTCGATGAGGAGGTGAAACAGGAGGTTTTGAAATGGACGAAGGAGATGGCGGGAGAGTTCCATGAGGAGCGCCTCAACAAACTTGTGCTACGGCTTGAAGCCTGCTTAGAACTGGAAGGCGACTACGTCGAAAATAAGTAACATAATACCTTCAATATTATATTTGAAGTATAATTATTTTTGTATTTACCACTGTTTTTATTAGTACTCCTTACGCGTTTCGTTTTTTCAAACATCTTCAGAGGAACCCCTTGTAGGGCATAGCGCGTCAACTGTTCCATGTGGCCCAGTTGACGTTTCGTTGGGTTAAACTAGTTTTGAAGAATGCAGTTGCCTGCATGAACCTCCTGCTCCCCCATTTAGGTGCCTACTTGCGACTAGTCGGGAGATGCTGTGGCTTATTACATATTATGCATCGCACCACATGGGAACAATACACAAGCATCCATGTTCACAAACTTCGTCGTGGACGGGATTCGAACCCGAAACGCCGATAGTAAAGCCGCTTCTATACAATGCTACGAACACCTTCCAACGTTGGACACTTGACGGTTCGTAGCATCGTGTGGCCGAATGTCGAGCTACGAGCTTCCAATGTCAAGCGTCGAACGTTCGCGTTGGAAGACGTTCGCTCGGTTGGCGAATTTCGTACCCGAATCAAATGAATTCGAACGTTCCAACGTTTGAACGAAACAATTGACGAACCGTTGAGCAGAAACATTTGAAGCAAGCTCGGTTGCAAGGCACGACGAATTTGGTAAACCGGATCCGTTTTTTTTAATTAAAAGGTAGCAACACGACAATACCACCATGGCGGCAGCAACAGATGCTATTTCTTCTTCCTTCCGCCATCACCGTGATAAGAAATTTCAATTTAATTTATTAATTGACAGCTCGGCCAAACCGTCAAACGTTTGAATCGAACGATCGAATTGCCGTTGCCGTTGAGAAGATACATTGGTCGCTTCAATTGCCAAATCGTTTGATTCAAACGTTGGATCGAACATTGGACGCATCGTTTAGAAGCGGCTTTAGACATGAGACTGATGCCTCTACGCACTGAGCTACCGGTCGCTCCTCTTACTTTCTGAACATGCCTCGTATTATTTTACAGTATTTAATTCATAAAATGATTATGGAATTTGACGACGCTATCTAATGCTATTAATTATCAACACAAAAGTGTAACATTTTCACTTTGGCGATTAAATAATCCAGATATGACTGCTTATTAAAATGTTATTCTCCAAGATAGTGATTTACTGATTGATGGATGACTATGTTAGCATTCAACTCCTCTTAATTGGCCAATTTCGTGACCAAAGTGTTCGGATTAGATAAATTTTGTTTTAAATATCTCATACCACTAATGTTATTTTCAAGTTCATTTTATGTATATTTTAGGAGTAGACTTTCACTGAAATGGTTTTGACTTTTATAATGTTATGTTTGTCTCCTTAATTTGCATTCCTAGATTCGTCATTTGATAATGTCAACCATTTTAGTTTTCTGTCGGGGGAGTTGAGTTGCATGCATGTTTTATTAAGACATCAATCACAAGCGAAAGATAACATCCAGATAAAAAAAAATGATTAAGCGAAAAGCAACTCAATGCCAATATTTGACCGCTTTCAAGTTTCGAACATTTTATGCTCTTCCGGCTAACTGCTAATAGCCCGGGAGCTAGCGACACTTTTCGTTAAGATATTTGTTACCATAGAGCTTTGGTTTGTCATAATAACAGTGCCTATTAATAAAATGATCTCCTGCCACCTCTACAACGGGACCACGCTTATCAGCAGACCTTTCTGCTCCTGCTGATGTCAGGTCCTGTCTGTCCTGGGTGACAGCATAAGTTTTTCCACTATTTTACTTAATAAAATAAAATAGTAAAGAAAATAAACTTTTGTCATTTAAGCCAAATGAGTTTTATTTTTGACATAATTACGTCGATTACATTATGTAGTAGATTTTTTTACAATATGGTACAAGTGACAGGAAGCTATTTTTGTTCTTCTTAATTGGCTTCAATCCTCCGGGAGCATGGACGCGTCAACATCTCTTGCATTTTTATGCTTTGTTGACAATTCGATAGCAAATCTACTTTTTCGGATGTGCAGTTGTTAGCATGCGCGGATAGCAGCGCCGTTTTTATACACACTTGTAATGAACCACCTGTAACGAACCATATTATGGTCTGGTACGAACCATATTATGGTCTGGTAGTGCTGCTCCCACCAGCAGATCGAAGCAGCAGCTGATGAGTAGTGATCTGTTGGTGGTACGAAACCAGACGCCGAGGGTCCCATTACACCCGGACCCAGGTGCGACCGTCAACCATTCCATCTTTATCGACTATTTTTTGCTATTCCCCATTTTTACCTCCCCTGTTTGTGTTGTTCTCCCCAGGCCTATGCATTTTTGTTAATACGTAAAGGACAGGGGCAACAAGCGGCGAAAACCCCGCCCACATCTCCCGAACTGAGCTACAGCAAGCATAGGCCGCTGCTTAGCTCGTTGAGGGGCCTTTTTCTTCGCCAGATGGCATGGCCCGACCTTCACGGTCATATGCTACCTTAGGCTCCGTCCCCACGGGCATCTTCGGATGCCCACCAAACCGTCCGTTACACATTCGGAGCGCAGTGGGAGTTCTACTAGTACCCACAGGCAGTTTTTGTTCTCCCCGAGGATCGAACCTTCATGTTCTAGATCTAAGAGCGGTGACCGAACGAGCACGGCTACTTCTTACTAAAGCGCAAATAAACAATATGTGAAGTTTCAGCTTTTAACATTTTTAAAATTTTACGGTAATTTTTTTTTAATTAACAATCTGCTGATAATTGTTTTCTCACTGGTGCACCGGCAGTAGTTGATGTTTTGTTAGTAAAGCACTCATATAACAATAAAAAAAATTATGATTTAGCAAATGTTTCAAGAAATAGTGTTGCTAGCTTCCGGACTCTAAGCAAAATTTAGTTGATGGATGACTATAACCACCAAATGCTAGGCAGCACGCCTAGCATTTGGTGTCCTTATCAATTCAACTGAATATCCTATTATGCTTTTCTTGACTATCAGCAGTTTCTAGACTCCTATAAGTATATTATGTATAAATTTACATAACTGCAATGCAATCTTTATAATGTTTTACCCAAAAAGCTGAAGAGTCTATGTAGGTAAGAAAAAACATTTGAATTTAACTCCAACTAAGCACAAATCTTGTTTGTTTGTTTTTTTTTATCTTGAATGACTAGATACATACTATAGTTTATTTCATATTGGCGTGGCTCAAGCATAAATACAATACTTGTGCACAGCCACATGGAAAATCAACCAATGCGAGTGTAGTAAGACTGGACTCAAAATATCTTTATACATATGTAGATAGCAGTACATACTATAATATTCGTATCTGATTCTGCCAGATTTAATTTTTCGTTTGGATTATTCATTATCTTTTCTCTCTCGTTTGGATTTGGAGGAAGCGAAATTGAATTTGTGACCAACTTTCTAAAAAAAAAAGGTTAAATCGGTTATTTGCATCTACGTTTGTGTGTATGTAAATGTTTTAATGTTATTTGCAAAAGATTGTAATGTGCAAGGTGTTCACCAAAAGGTGTTATGGGAAAGGAGCCGGAAGTTTGCCAAAGTGACGGTGAAGGTCCGGCGGCGCTATAACCGAATGCTCCACAACGAGCTAAGCGGCGGCACATGCTTGCTCCATCTCTGTTCGGGAGATGTGGGTGGGGTTTTTGCCCGCTCGTTGTTCCGGCCATCGTATAAATAACATACATATGTATATCATGGCCCTTACTACTCAATTGCCCTAACCCCTTGTGGGGCATAGCGCGTCAACTGTTTCATGTGGCCCAGTTGACGTTTCGTTGGCATAATCTGGTTTCGGAGAATGCAGTTGCCAGCATACACCTCCTGCACATCCATGGCCACGAACGTCGTCGTGGACGGGATTCGGACCCGAAACGATAGATAAACACAACAAAGGATGAAGCTGGGTCCCATCGACCCATAAAAATTAATGAAAAAATGTAGGCAATGGCAGTCGAACGGCTCATGCTACACGGACGGTCGTCTGAGAAAGAGAATCTGTATAATTATAAAAAAAATTGGACAATTCACATCCAAAAATTAACAACTTATTTAAGAAGACAATATTAATCGAAGAAAAAAGAAAAACAATTTAATAAGTCAATCTATTCCCGGTGTGTCGTTGTTCTCCAATTATCTCGGTCATGTGACCACGTCCTGTAATTTTGGAAGCCCAGTAGCTGATCAGCGTCAGCATATACTAAGCTATCCCAGCGAGCTCTCGTTCGTCTTCGCAGTCTCGTTCCGTCGACTCGTTCTGCGTTCATTACTCTTTTTAGATTGCGATCATCGTCCATTCGTTGTACATGTCCTTCCATTGAAGTCGTTGTAGTTTGACGATTTTCGAAACTTCCAGCTCATCTTACAGTTCATACAACTCAGGGTTCTACCAGACGCGCCATCCAACTCGTTCGCAAACTGCCCCGAAAATTCGCCGCAGAACCTTACGTTCAAATGTGGCTAGCAAGTTTCCGGAGGCTTGAGATAGGGTCCATGCTTCGCAGCCATAGCATAGCACTGGTCGTATAATGGTTTTGTACACGCGGAGCTTCGTGTTTCTGTGCACATACTTCGATTTCATTATGGAAAGAACCGCGAAAAAAGTCGTATTAGCTAACTGTATCCGTCGCTTGATTTCGTTAGTTTCGTTGGCGTCTCTTGACAAGTTGCAACCCAGGTATATGAAGTCGTTCACGAACTCGATGTTGAGGTCCCCCACATTGATGCTCGGTTGTGCAGGTGTCCTTGTCGTCGATTGCATCATTATTTTAGTTTTATCCTCGTTAATACGTAGTCCAACTTCTTTTGCAGCGGTATCAAACGTATGCAGAAGTTCTTCTGCGTCAGCCAATCTTCGGGACATGATGTTGATGTCCGCGTACGCTGCTAATTGTGTCGACTTGATGAGTAGCGTCTTGCTGTTGTCCATATTCATAGCCCGAATAGCGTATTCCAGGTTGATGAGCGTTGGTGCCAGTCCATCGCCCTGTTTCAGACCAGCGCGTGTTTCAAATAGATCAGCAAATCTATTATGGACCTGTGAGACGCAGTTGGGCATCGTCATCTTTGTCAGTCGCACTAATTTGGCCGGTATACCAAATTGCAGCATGATGTTGTACAGTACTCCACGATCGATACTGTCGTATGCCTGCTTGAAGTCGACAAAGATTTGGGATAGTCTACGTTGTATTCCCAGCACTTATGAAGTACCAGTTTGACCGTTAAGAGCTGATTGATTGTGGAGCGACGTCAACATCTCTAGCATTTCTATGCCTTGTTGACGTTTCAATAGCATATCTACTTGTCGAAAGTGCAGTTGCTAGCATGCACCTCCTATCCGCGCCGTCTTTTATACTGACATGCTCGGAGCGCTGTAAGAGTTCTATTATCTGATCTCTAGATTAGTATCGTAGACGTAGAGCGATGACCGAACGATCACGGCCACCGAGGGCGACTAAATTGATGACTAAATTGAGAAGATTCTTAATAAATTTTCTAATGAATAATGTAACAAAATTCATTACAAATTTAAAAAGATACATACATTGTTCTATTCAATACCACACCTTTTCTCCTTTCAATCTTTTAAAGAGATTGGGTCGTTATCTCTTGAAAATTCAAGCCTATCCGTCGTCAAATAAATAAATAATTTATGAATTAAACAAAACCAACATCTAAACGACTCGTAAAACACTACTCAATTTGCATTTAGGGTTAACATGGTACAACTCTCGCACAGCTCAAGGCTAGCCAGGGTTCAAATTTGCCAGCATGAAAATAGATACATTTGTGTTTACTAGATACATACTTATGTACATACCTTAGAAGCCTAGACAGCTGCTTGGAAACAACTTAACAGCGGCGTCCAAAATGATACATGTATACTCGTATTCATTTTTATGTACGAGTATCTATACTTTTGCATTCCGACGAAAATTATGCACCAAATGAATGGCTAATGAATTTTTATGTTGCGTTTTTGTGTACTTGTACATTGTTGAGTAGGTTGTGGTGGTCGTTGTCAGCATTTTGCATAAAATGCTTATTAAATTTATTATTCGTATGTGCAAGAGATATATGTAAATAATGGTTCTTTTGAGTACGTGCCTTTATGAGGTATAAATTACCAATGGTATGTATCATAGACGATGGGCTTGTGAACAGTTCATAATGGAACTAATTGCAACACTGGGAATGACGAACGAAGTAGACGGTTAAGCGGCCTCTATTTTTGGAATATTCTTGAGTGTTATTTCTACTAACTAAATTCAGAATTAACGTATACTCTAGGAAAGATGGACTTGAAACAGCAAATGGGGTGGAGGAATTCATAGGGGATGTAGTAATCAGATGAGCGTGTCCCCCTCCCTCCTTAAGAGACGACTTTATTTGGTTTTTCTCTTTTATCGCCGTAACTATTAGTTCTAGCGAAAAACTCGATAAAATCAAAATTAAAGATCACAAAAAAAATGTATAGTCACTTTTTTCGTATCTTGAATATTTTTGAAGATAATCTTACTTGAAAAACACCCCTTGTCGATTGATCATTTGTTCGCACGAAGTGGGAAAAGTCATCGTCTTTTATGTATTTCATCAAGTAACGTGTTAAATGTTAGTCCTTCGGGGATAATTCTGAAAATCGATTTTTATTATAATTAAATAAGCTTTAATTTGAGATAAGTCTGATCGCCGATGCCCCTTGGCATAAGCAACATTTTTTATGTGTTGTTTTCCGATTTTTAATTTTGTTCTTACTGAGTTTTTTTTTTTGCTAAGATTAAAAGTTACGGAGATAAAAGCGAATTTATATGCATATAGTACATATAACGTTGTCATTGCCGAAATATAATCCTTGTCAAGATGTTCAGATACCATTGGCCGCATTCTGGTAACTTCTGATTATGATCAAATATAAATGATAGTGAGTACCATACGTGTAATTGTGTGTCGATTAGGGGGGGGGGGGGGGGGGAATTGAAAGATACCGGTATCTCCTTCTATTTGAAACATTAAGCAAGGGACTGGAGTGAAGGTGAGGCTATCCTGACTATGTGTAGATCACACGGTCTGGTCATCCTCAACACATGGTTCATTAAGAACCAAAGGCACCTGATCACATACAACAGTGGAGCTCATGCGACGCAGATAGACTATCATCTGTGTCTAAATTTCATGAGAAGTTGGGTGAAAGACTGCAAAGTGATCTTGGGTGAATCTGCGGTCACCCAGCACCGGTTGCTCCTGACCGAATTTATTTTGAAAGGAGGAACAAGACCGCCAGTAATCCCCAAGCCAGTCGAGAAAATCAAGTGGCATAATCTCAACAACGAAAGCTTTGAATCTGTTGTAACTCCATTCATTGCTAAAATGGAGGATTGGCTTCAACACAACACCAACTGCGACGAGCAAAGTCCAACACAAATGTGGAATGCTTTGGAGGAGATGTTAGTAGGTGAGGCTGAAAAGACACTGGGAGTTTCGAAAGGGCCACTCCACACGAACAAGGAGACATGGTGGTGGAATACCGAAACAAAAGAAGCAGTGTTGGCCAAATCGAAGGCATTCAAGGCTTGGACAACATGCAGGACAAGCAGTGAAGCCGAGAAGGTTCAACTTCGGGAGAAATACGATAGATGCAGAAAGGAAGTAAAGCGAAAGGTGGCTCAAGCAAAGGCGATTGCAGCAGAGAAGTTCTACCAAGAACTAGAAGATCAGGCTGCCGATAAGAGACCGTCATTGCAAGAGAAACCTAAAGACAATGTCAGGATATCTAAGGTCACAGCCCAAAGGAGAAGAAACGCTCGAGAGATTCAGGCGCCAAAGTACGTTGAAGACTCACAAGGAGTGCTACTGGTTGAACACTCAGCAATCTGTAGCAGAATGCGTGAGTACTTCGAAGAACTTTTGAACGAAGAATTTCCGCGAGAAGCTGTTCAAACTGCGGAGCCAAACACCACTAATATCGCTGATTTTTCAGTGGAGGAGGTGATGAAGGCAATGATGCAGATGAAACGTGGAAAGGCAGCCGGACCGGACAAAATACCCTTGGAATTTTGGTTGAAGATGAATCATGTCGGGCTTAGATGGCTCACTATTCTTTTCAACAAAATTAAAAGGGGGCAACCGATGCCAGACGCTTTCAGGAAGAGCTTTCTTCTCCCGTTTTATAAGAACAAGGGTGACTCACGCAAGTTCAACAACTATAGGGCAATCAAGTTAACATCTCACACATTGAAGACTTACGAGCGAGTTGTCTGCAATCGACTGAAAGAGATTGTACGGTTGGATGACAATCAATGCGGCTTTGTGGAGGGTCGGTCCACAGTCGATGCTATCCAGTGCATGCGTGTTACGATGGAAAAGCACCGTGATGCACGGACGGACTTGCACTTTGTGTTCATCGATTTGGAAAAAGCCTTCGACAGAGTTCCTCGTGATCTGATATGGGTGGCCCTAAGAGCACTTAAGGTCCCGGAGGCATATGTAAAGATGATACAAGACATGTATGATGGGGCAACTACTAAAGTTAGATGCACAGCTGGAGAGTCTGAAGAATTTCTGGTTAAAGTCGGAGTTCACCAAGGCAGTGTATTGAGTCCCTTGCTCTTCAACATCATCATGTTCTATTTATTAACACTCATCTCTGATGGCCTGGAAATATCCCTTCTTTTCGCCGATGACGTTGTTCTGGGTAGCAAAGACATCGCTGCTTTGCAGGCTGCACTGACCAAGTGGTGTAAGATACTGGAGGATAGCAAAGACTGAGTACCTTTGCTGTCCTTTCTCAGATCCAGAGACCGATACCAGATATCTACATTAAAGGAGAGCAGCTGAAGTCCTGTACAAGGTTCAAATACCTGGGTTCGATGATCAACAAGGAAGCTAACTGCGATGACGACATCAAACATCGCACCAGTGTCGGTTGGATGAAGTGGCAAGAAAACTCTGAAGTCTTCTGCGACAAGAAGATGCCACGAAAGCTTAAAGGCAAGTTGTACAAAACGGTCGTACGTCCCGCAATCATGTATGGGTCTGAATGCTGGACTATGTATAAGACATACGAGAGTAAAATGACTGCGATCGAAATGAAAACGCTACGGATGTCACCCGGTGTGACCAAAAAGGATCGCATCAAAAGTACCTACATCCGAGGCAGCTTGTTTGTCGAGCAACCGATCACCGAAAAGCTCGAAGATCGTCGTATGGATTGGTATTGCCATGTTCTAAGGCGTCCACCTGAGAACCCAGTTATGAAGGCAATATCAATGAACGTTCCATTTGCTGGACCCAAACCCCGAGGCAGACGGAAACACACGTGGATCGATCAAATGAAGAAGCAACAACAACGCATAAATCTCGGCGATGAAACGATCCAAGACCGAGCTGCCTGCAGAAGGAAGCTGAGATTATACCGCCAGAACGGGCGAAGTGCCAACACCACGGGCAGAGCAACGCGAAGCCGCAGAGTGGTATGAAATGGCAAGAAAGAAGAAGCAAGGGACTAGGGGCGACCGGTAGCGCAGTGTGTTGAGGCATCAGTCTCATGTTTGACTATCGGCGTTTCGGGTTCGAATCCCGTCCACGACGACGTTCATGGCCATGGATGTGCAGGAGATGCATGCTGGCAACTGCATTCTCTGAAATCAATTTATGCCAACGAAATTTCAACTGGGCCACTTGGAACAGTTGACGCGCTTATGCCCCACAAGGGGTTAGGGCAATTGAGTATAGTCTGCATAAAGATCACAATTGGCCTTTTGGATATGGCTTGTAGAATACAAATATCATATCCATTCTATTCGATTCGATTGGATTGACTTCCAGGTTTTTTTTAAATACATAATCAGATTCTCTCCTTATCCGAAGGTAGGTCTTTTGTCTATTCCAAGTCCAAGCTCAAGTCTGACGAGACAGGCTATCTGGTACTCCCAGAAAGTTCATTGTCTAAGGGTTGTGTCGAATGCCCCTGTTGAGATTGGCTTGGTGTGAAACACAACCCAGAATTTGGCAATTCACACTTCTGAACAATAAAAACATCACGTTCTCATAATTAACACACAATTTTCCAATACAACTTTCTATTGACCCACCCAAGCATTTCCGACATTTATGAATGGTAGTATAATGTTACCAAACTTTGGTCATTCATAGCATAGGACCGCATAAACACGTATTAGCATTATTGTTTTTATCAACAAAATATGGAAAGAAACATCGATAGTGTCATAAATTTACAATAGACTGTACGCAGAAACAAAGAGAGCTTTATTTACAACTTGCCCCTCTCCATGTTGACATTTTGTTTTTCTTTTTGCCGCATTCCAACGTCTAATGATGACCATATCGTCGAACGTGTATTACTACTAGTTGACGCCATTTTTACTAGACTTGTATTGAAGATTGGAAAATCGATAGATTATCGTTAATAATGCGTATATGTATGTAGGTGTTGTTGACCATTTTGTTTTAAATAAAAGCAAGGCGTTGTAATGTGAAACAATGTTGCTTGAATTTGCCCTAAACCCTAGTAGGACATAGCGCGTCGACTATTCCATGTGGCTTAGCTTACGTTTCGTTGACGTACGGAGGCAACAACTTACTCGTAAAAAAGCCATATCCCTCTGGGGATAGTATGGCTATTAAGTAAGTAAATTTCATACAACTTGCCACAAAAAACATAAAATAAAGTCCCTCCCCGATACAGTTGAATTCACATTATACCTTATCTCTAATAATCCGATTATAAGACATTATTTAGTTCACTCCACCACATTCTGTCCACGTTCAGTACATCAAAGTCCACTTTATCATTATCAACTCTTCATGCACGCCAAGACTCTTCTCTCACGCATAACAATCCGCACTCTTCCTCTATGCCAACCACTAAAATGTAACAAATATTAAATTGTTTATAGTAGCCGTGCAGTCAGCTTGAACTCAAGATCATCGTCCATAATTAAATAATTATTGCAGCCATGAAAAGCGATTATTACAATAGTATATTGTTGTATTGCATTTCTTTAGCTCAACTTAGCAATATAGCTCTCCAAAGACTGCATAATTTTCGCTGGAATTGATCCGATAGAGAAAGCACAATTCGTCCGACTGAAACACTCAACCCGGACGGTTGCAACACTTTAATTGTTGCCGCGGGGATTCTTTCTTTGATTTAACGACAGCAGGGAAATTAACGCTAACAAAATGCATAATATTGAGGTTTCCGGCTTTTGGCATTGAAATCTTTCGTTTTGGGTTTCAAGGCGTTTCTTGTACGTATGTTGGTTATCTGTTAAATTTTCTTTGCCGGGTTTTGAATGATTTCAATTTTTGGTTCTCTTGTAGTTGAGGTAAATGTGAAATACATTTTTGCTGCTTGAATATATTATTGCTTTTATGGCAAACAGAAGAGAAGATGAAAATGTTAGTTTTATTGTAGACTCGATTTCTTGCGAGTTAATTTTTCTTTTTTTTTTCTCTTTTAAAGAAGACAATGAACTTGAAAAATTTGAATATGAATGCAATTCTGTACATTTTAGTGAAGTTCCCACGCCCGATAGCAAGATTTAATTTGTGGGGTTTAAATTAATGTATGATAGTTTCCTTATTTCACATTTTATTTTTTATTGATATTGGAAGGAAGCCAATTAAGTATTTGGTCGAATTTATAGTTACTATACATTTTTTTTGAGAGACATAAATGTTGGAATTCTTCATGTTATTTCAAAACTCTCTCTTAATTAAAAAAATGAATTTACTTTTTCCTTTTTTTCTTCTATCTTTTTTTTTATGCTGAATTTTTTTTGGGTGGGATCATTTCTAAATGATCTTGTTGATTGTTTAGCAATGGTACACTCCACTTTTATTCTTGTCTAAGAAGTGTTTTGATTGTGGATGTTCACCATTCAAAAGGAACTTAAGAAGCTCCAGATTCCATTAGGTTCTTTCTCCATTTGAGATCGTCACACTCTTTTCCAATTTCGACCATACCACCCACCACCACTGTTTTCTTCCGATTCGTCAGAACTTTTAAAAGAAAGAGACACTACTCGTATGTTAACATAATATCAAACTCGATCAGCCTGTAATCGTGATTGACGTTGTCCTTTTGTTTTCACACGGCGTGTTCCTTCCACTCTTTCCTTTTCAGTTATTAAATAACTTTCTCTTTCATTGTGCGTCCGTTCATAATTTCCCCTAGCTGATACTAATCTCCCTTGGTATTGATCTTCGGTTACAAAAGCTCTGACGCGGTTGTGATGTTCGCGATCGGATGTTAATCTCGTTCTTCAATACTTTCAAGCTCTCTTCTCGAGAGCTCGAGAGACCATTGTGTGAGCTCTCTGAAAACTCAAGCGAGATGCTCTCTTTGGACAAAACTTTCAGAATAGCGAGAAAATACATGACGATTCCGGTCCATGAAACAAAGAAGTCAAAATATCGCCATGCGCAGCAGGTCGGCTCTCAGAGTACACTATCGTCTACGTCACAGTTGTTATGTTATATTCTCTCGCATATGAAGACTTTTTTTTCTAGTTTTTGGCTCTTATCTCTGTAACTATTAATCCTAGCAAAAAACTAGACCTAGCAAACCTAGACTTTTCAGACTTTGGGGCGACCGGTAGCGCAGTGAGATCAGTCTCATGTTTGACTACCGTCGTTTCGGGTTCGAATCCCGTCCACGACGACGTTCGTGGCCATAGATGTGCAGGAGGTGCATGCTGGCAACTGCATTCTCCGAAACCAGTTTATGCCGTCAAAACGTCAACTGGGTCACATGGAACAGTTGACGCGCTATGCCTCACAAGGGGTTAGGGCAATTGAGAGAGAGGCTTTCAGTATAGGGTATATTGTTTTTGTTACGACAAAAATATGTAACACCTTAAAGGAGGCTCCGGAGGTATAGCAATGTAGATATATAAATGATCAGAGTCAGCTCCTGATTCGATTTAGCCATGTCTGTCCGTTTGTCTGTCCGTCTGTCTGTCTGTCTGTCCGTCCGTTCGCACGATAACTTTTGACAGAATGAAGGTAGAGTCTTGAAATTTTGGCGAAATGTTGGCAGTATAATCTTGTTGGTTGGTATTGAAAATGGGCATGATCAGACGAAGAGAACGCCTGTCTCACCCCTACATATGTAAAATAATTAAATTTAGTTATAACTCTCGATTAAATAAACATGAAAAGCTCTAGCTTTGGAAGATTTCTCCTGAGGGTAATGTTAAACTCTCCTGCAAAAATAAAATCGATCAGTTGAAAACTAACGGTAATTTTCCTACAAAGATCCCCGTACTACCCTACTTTTCAGGTTTTCTGTCTATAACTTTTGAACCAATTGACGTAAAAGACTATTTTTTGGCATGTAACCCTGAGGTCAAAAGCTGCTTGAATTTCAGTAGATAGATAGATATAAAAATTCGAGCTAATTTCCTAGCAGGAAGGCACTGCGACCATAAAGATCTATTGTGCCGTAACTCATTAATCCAAAAGACCGTCCACCCTTCTAATAAAGGGCAGTAAGTCTTTAGCAGGAATCAACCTGAATTCTGCAGTGCTGATAGTAGCCTGCCCGAGGAGTGACATCCTAAAACGCGCGATGGCGGGACATTCGCACAAGATGTGCTTGGTCGTTTCCACGTCTTCCAGACAAAGACGGCATTCAGTCTCGCTTGACAGACCCATCTTGTTCAGGTGATGGCCAGATAAGTACCCCACTAGGAGTCTTAGGTGGGTTCTACTCATTTGAGTATTACCCTTGTGACTGAAGGGCATTATCAGCTCCTTTGATTGACGAAGCCCTGGAAGGTTATCCCAGTACTGTTGACGCAATCGTGCAAACCAATCTGTGATCCGCAGTTTGGCCGAGGCCAGTCCAAAGCCACAGTAAGGCTCAGGTCCATGAAAACGACTGGATGATCCTTGTCTAGCAAGTTCATCCGCAGCCTCGTTCCCCTCAATGCCCTGGTGGCCTGGCACCCAACACAAGAAGACTCGGTTTTTGGTTGCCAACAGTTGAAGGAGATTGTAACACTCCTTCACCAGTTTTGAAGAGACCTTAAATGAGGAGAGCGCTTTTATAGCTGCTTGGCTGTCTGAGTAGATAGCAATGTGAGCGCCGCGAAGTCCAGTTTCCAAGATTACCCTGGCGCAGACCTCAATGGCGTGGATCTCAGCTTGAAAAACGCTGGGCGAAATTTCAGTAAGTTGGGCATAATCAGATCGAAGGAACGCCCACCTCCCCTACAAATTTCTAAAAATTAAATATTCCTTTAATTACGATAACTTTCGATAGAATGACACTAGCAAGTTGAAAATTTGGCAAAATGTTGGTAGTAAAATCTAGCTAGTTGGTATTGAAAATGGGTAAGATCTGACCCAAGGAACCCCTACCTCCCCTACAAATGCAACTTTAAATACCCGTAACTTACGTTAAAATAAAGCTAGTGACTTGAAATTTCGGTCAAGTGTTTGTAGTAGGATTCAGCTGGCTGATATTGAAAATACGTAAAATCCAAATAACGAAACTCCTACCTCCCCTACAAATGAAGCTTCAAATAAGCCATAACTTTCGATAGACTGAAGCTAGAGACCTGAAATTTTGTTTAAATGTTTGTCGCATGATCTTATTGGTTGGTGGCAATGATGGGCAAGATCCGACTCAAGGAACCCCTAGCTTCCCTACGAATGAAAGTGATAACTTTGGATAAAATGAAGCTAGTGACTTGAAATTTTGGTGAAATATTTCTACTGAGATCTAGTTGGTTGTTAATCAAAATGAGCAAGATTCGACAAAAGAAACCTCTACCTCCCCTACAAGCGTAGTGTATGTGTAGTTTATAGTGTATAAACTTTATACTATTTGCCAATACATACAAATCTACTGGCAGAGGCGAAAGTTCTATGGAGTGATCACTCTTATAGAATCTATACTATTTGGTATTGGCAAATGCGTATGTTTTAGAAAAGGTAAGAGTGAATTTTCTTTACAATGTAAACTTTGAGAGATATTAAGCAAAAAGCCACAAAAATTAAAAAAAAAAACAGATAAAACAAAAGCGGAAAAATTTCATTTCGGTATTTTGATCTAAAAATTTTTGTAGACAAAACTCAGATTAGAATTTGGCATCCCAAATACCATTAAAATCAAAAAGTTGTTTTTTTTTTTCTCAAAATAATAAAAATAGTTGTGTTAAACCGTCCAAATGTTAGCAAAGAAAAAGTTATTTCAGTCAATAAAACAGATTCCTAGCCGATAGTTTTGTTGACAAACCCCAGATTCGTGTTTAGCACCCCAATAAACATAAAGGTACACAAAAAAAGTACTGCAAAACTTTCCACACCGGGCGCTTATATGAAGCAGCATTCTTGGGGCTAACTACTAATAATCAGGTAATAAAATTCCCATCGATAAGGAGACTGGTATTTTATTATTAGCCCACTGCGAACACTGTTGCCTTAAAATCAATAACAATAACGACAAACAACGAGAACAGACACATTTATTTAAAAATTCTACTGACGTCGCGACGCATGTATGCAAATTTATGTATTTTGCGCCATTCGGTTTGAAATAATCGAAATGTGACCCTCCCATATTTACACTCCAAGAACCGATACACTCAAGAAAGAAATCGAAAACGACGCAAATTATCGTTAAATTAAATTCACACTTATACGATGATTCTGGAATAATAAATTCCACAAAAAAAAAGAAAGATAAAATAAATATTTCAATGATGATGATACCTCGTCGGTTGTTTGTTTGGCACACGGATTATATTAACCAGTTATTTGTATTTTATTCAGATGCATATAAAATATCTGAGTATCTATAGACACATTTTTCATGTAGAGTGTGTGATTTTAGTCAGAAAGATATATGTAAGGAAAATTCCAAGAATACTCGGTATTTTGAAAAGTTGAAAATGTGGAATCTTCACTTCACAACATCGCGAAGGTCATTGCAGATTTAGGCATTAGTGTATGGAGTAATATCGTCAAATTAAACATTTTTGTTAGGTAAATATGTGACACGGTGTGGAATCACGAAACAAAGCGTATTAAATTAAAGAGGATCGTTTTTTTATATATTTCATTTAGTTAATAACTCTGTGTTCAAATATATAATGTATTTGACCTTCAAAATGATGAGTACCTCGCTGGCGGACTCATCCTAGTAATTATAAGAATGATCTTTGTAGATTGATAGATGAAGTGATGTAATTTAAATGAAACATCTTCATAAAAATTGCTCATGAGATCAGTTTTTCTAATAATGATTGTAAGATCACCTCAGAAACGTCTGAAGTGAGGGAAATACATTTTAAAAAAGGCCCACTTGTAGTAAAGGAACCTTCACTTCCTGGCTTTCTCGGGAGAGTTTTTGCTGGACTTCCAAAATTGGAGAATGCGGTCACTTGACCCAGATAATTGGAGGACACAGGCGGGCAAAGACCAATGACGAGTTGTAGCATATCTTATTTATCTTATCTATTTCAATATTTTGACTATATGTAATATATAATATGTGTATGTATTTATCTATAGGTATATTTATCTAATATATTTCCTTTTCTCTTTTTTCAGGTAAGTGATCTTAACGAAATTGAATATGTAAGCTACCTACATTTACAAATATGTATTTTAATTCGGATCAGGACCAACAAATTGAAGCACATAGCGTCTAACGATTGTCTTACCTGAGCTGGGTTCACAATGAGGACGAACGCCGAGGCATGGTCTTACAGACCGTCCGAGACACCTAAGTGTTGTTGTTGTTGTAGCAATGGTCAGAAGTTCGTTGTGTGAATGTGTTACATGTTGTGTTTTTCTTCGTCTTCCTCGGTGTTGAGTGATAGGAAGGTAGCTGCCTCTATGGGGTTCTCCCGCAGCGATCTGGGGGTCAGGTGTGTGGGTGCAGCTGGGCATCTGAAAATGTGGTCTACATCATGAGGTGTGCCATTGCAGGCGGGGCATGTGTTCGTGACATCCCGATCGATGCGAGACAGGTAAGAGTTTAGACGTGAACACCAAGCCGACCTAAGTTGGGCAAGTGTCGTCCTCGTTGCTCTCGGAAGCGTTCTCTCGTCTGGGGAGATGGCTGGTGGTTGTGTCGAGAGGACTTTGTTTGGACCTAGTCTCGCAATTGATACCTGTACCTCCTCGTGGTGTATTGCTGCGATGGCTGTTCTGTATGCGCTGTTGTCGAAGGGGTCCCTTTTGTACCTCTGGACGTCTCTTTCGAGGTCCCTCAAATCACGCCTGACATGCCTTGGTGGCGGTGTCTTGTCCATGAGGTGAGAATTGGGGTGCTCCTCACGATAACAACCCACCAGGTACTGTTTTGCAAGAAGTAGACACCTAAGTGTCAGAACCTCCTCTGTTGCAACAGAAGGTGACTCGCGCTTGATAGCTAGCTCGGTTTCCGGTAGTGGGGGCGGGGTAGTGCGTGGTCACGACTGCCTAGAGACGTTACAAAATAAAAAAAAAATCGCGAGTCGGCCCGAGTGCCGAAACAAAACGGGTATGTCACCTCCCTGATCGCAGAACCCGACCCGCGTCCCTGCAACAGACTCGGGAACCGCTGTTGGCGATAGGGCTCCGAGCTCCCATCCCGACCTTGGGCTAGGCCCCGCATTTTGCCTAGCCCCCTTTGCGAAGAGGATGAAAAAAGCTAACCGTCGAGAGCGGAGTAGTAGAGGGCCCTTGGAGCTTCAGGAAGCAAAGGAATTAATTTATCGCGCGGATTAGAAGTATCTTAGTTAAGGACCATGGTTTTTTCATCTGGAGTTCAGTGTAGTCTTAAGATAAATTTATACATGTTATATATTTATTACTAATATCAATATGTATGCACTACATATTTGATTCAAACTCGTATCTTGGTAAAGGGAACTTAAAGGCGTCTTACATCTCTTATCTAAGCGCCGTTGAAAAAAAAAACAGTAGGTGGAAATGTCGCTCGAGAGAGCAATCATATAACTTGTGTTTATGTTTTATTAACATTTATCCCTCGAAAAAATTCAAGGTACTGTCGTGAAACCAATTTGACTGTATTTTCTACATTCCGGCTAGTTCCGATAACTAAGGAGACTCCTTTTATGATAAATGCATTCAACAGTATCGGATGTCGAGAGTTTTTTTTTTTTGTTTGCTTAAATATCTTACAGAAATCGCCAGTGATGCTCGATTGACTGCTGTGATCTCTATAACGGGGAAGCTGACCTTTTTCGTAGCTGATGTTTGTTGCCGAGGCAATGATTCTCGCCGATACTCTGCCGACGCTAGAGCTTGGTCGTTGCTCCGGTAGGCGGCCAATTGCTGGATGCAGCTGGCTGCGGGACAAGGGTGCTGACCATTTGCGATATAGACGGGGGTAGTCTGATTAGCAAACGGTTTACTGTGACCACCAATTGCCAACTGAAATTGCCCGATACCATGCAACTGCAAAGGAGTGGATGACGGGCAAAATAGCCAGGATGCGTCCGTCTCTCGTATGATCACCCACAACTCGACTACGTGTGGCTGACCGATTCCGATACAGTCAACACCTGATTTCACCCTGTGTTTTGGACGATATCGGGTGGGTAGCCCAAGTGAATCTTCCGTGGTGCCGGCGAGAGCCAATCTGTCAATTTTTTGAATCTCCCAGGAGTGTAGACGGTACTTGAAGAAATGGCTGCTTGCACTTTTAACACGCACGACAAACCGAACATTTCTCCTGCCATCACTCTATAAACTCCTCTCTTTTTCACTCTGACACATTTTCGACTGTTCCTGATTCAGGTTCCACCATTCCATTTGAAGTTCCACGTTGTAACTTCGAAAATGTGACATCTGAGATTAGAGTGTTTCCCGTGCATGCTGTTCCATGCGGGGTGGAGTTGCCAGATGATGCATCAGATGAGCTGAGACGTTGGCGGCCGATTTGAATCGAGAAAAATAGCGAGTCGGACGGATCGCTTTACACTTGATCATGCCGTCACATCCTCTCGATCCGGATCGGCCGGCAACCTCTCAATCGCATCCGTTGCAAACGCATCGAAAACTCCTGCGCACCGTCTTACTCGGTGATAGACAATGGGATGCATCACCTGGCGACGCACACACGTCAATCACGGATCGGCGCAATGAGTTTCTTAATTTAAACTTTTTCTAGAATACAGCTAAATTCATTTTCCTTGTAGCTCTATGGTCCTAAATGAAAGGGTCATTGGGTCAATTGGAGCCCAAAATCATCTTCCAACCAATCTAAATCGAAAAAAAACAGCACCTCCTACATTTCGTCCAAGTGGTGGATGACGCTTCGTTTGAGCGGTTGCCAGAGCATAAGGGAAAATTTACCTAACGCTTCACTCGTGTTTCTCTCTCTGACTCTCAGGGAGCGCTTGCAAGCACTGCACCTGCCGTCACATTTTTCACAGGTGCGAGAGCACCATCGACCAGCTCAACGAGTAACTTTTCCACATTCGCCAAGGCGTATCGTCGAGACAAGGCAACGACCAGTTCGGATTGGTCCTCGTCAGGGAGACAGAGGCAATGGTCTTGACAGGATAAGCAAAAATTCCAATTCCAAAATTGTCCAACGTTCGCTGTCAGCATCATGAGCGCAATTAGTATGCTTCAGCCTAGCCTGCATGAGGCGAAAGGATCATCGACCACTTTGTACGAGTTATTCCTGGAAAAATCGGCCACCACGGCTAATTCAAAAGACATGGGTGTCCCAGGGTCGTATTTGTGGACTAAACAAGTTGATTTACGACATTTTAAAACTTTACTTTTTTAAAATCGGAAGCAGGGTCTGTTGGAAGTACGAGGGTTGCCTTTTATATTTCGGGATTAGAGAACAAAAAAAAATATTAATCATTGAAAATCGCTTTATTGTTTTTCAAAATATTCCCCATGAAGATCTATACACTTTTGCATGCATTTGAACCAATTGTCAAAGCACTTTTGCCACTCTGATTGAGGTGTCTCCAAAACATGCATTCTGAACGCAGCAACCGCTTCTTCAGGTATTGAAAAACGTTGACCTTTCAGTTTGTTTTTTATGTACGGGAATAAAAAGAAGTCATTCGGTGCCAAGTCAGGACTATACGGCGGATGACCCATCAAATCTATGTTTTGAGTGCTCAAAAATGCAGTTGTTTGAGCTGATGTGTGAGAGCTCGCATTGTCGTGGTGAAGGGTGATCCGTCTTCGGCGGTTGGTTTTCCTGATTTCTTGGAAGACAACTGGCAAACAAATGGTTGTGTACCACTCAGAATTGACTGTTCTGCGTTGTTTTAGTGATACGGTTGCGACATGTCCAGTTTTTCCGGAAAAACAGGCGACCATTTGCTTGGAACTGCTTCGTGCGCGAACAACTTTTGTTGGGTTTGGCTCATCTTGAAACACCCATACAGTCGACTGTCAGGTTTACTTTCGGGCTCATACGCGTAAATCCACGATTCATCACCTGTCACGATGTCATAGACGTGTTTCGAAGCACCGCGATCGTATTTTTTGAGCATTTCTTTCGACCAATCGACACAAGCCTTTTTTTGAGCGATTGAGAAATTGTGTGGGATCCAACGCGAACAAATTTTGTTGACAGTCAAATGTTCATGCAATATTGAATGTATGCTGGTCCCACTAATGCCTAAGGTTGTCTCAATCTCACGATAGGTCACATGATGATCTTGCAATATCAGTTCGCGCACAGCATCAATGGTTTCCGGACCTTCAACTGATTTTGGACGACCTTCACGTAATTCGTCTTGGAGTGAACTACGACATCGATTGAATTCACCATACCATCGATAAACACTGGTCCTTGATGGAGCTTCATCGCCTAAAATTGAATTCAGTTCATCCATGCACTGTTGCTGTGTTAATCCACGTCGAAAGTTGTAAAAAATAATCGCACGAAAATATTCACGATTGAATTCCATTATTTGGCCGAGATTAATCTTTTAAGTTACTGTAAAAAACACAAATAGCGCTCGTATGTCAAAACGTTCTGAGTACGTATAACCTCAAAAATGTCAAACTTTACGATAGAGCTATCAGTTGCCAGATTGCAACACTAGGGTTGTCCAATGCCGAAATATAAAAGGCAACCTCCGTACAGCAATGACTAAACCTGGCGACAATAAAAATCATGTTAGTCTTCACCTTAAGTGCATTGCAAGATATTTATTTCCTGTCCAAAACAATTCCATACTTATTCAAGTATATCTGACGTACGTAAGTCGGGCTTCACGTAAATCACATTTACAATCATTGAAAGTGGTAAAAATGCATTAAAAGTTAATTTTCTCGGCATTTTTTTTTATTTACTAAAACGGATATAACAATAATGGACTGCATGTGTGTACTTTATGTATTTATTCCATTCTCATCTGTGCTCGTATGCGATGCGATTAGATGATCATTTACGAGGAAAGTGATAGAGAAATTTATCAAAAATTTAAATGAATTATAATGAACAGACGATGGATGTTGGATGGAATTCAAATGAGACGGAAGTGTATTTCGGTTTCTCATGTTACGATACTGTCGCTTTTTGTTGGACGCTCTGCTTCTTGCATGGAAAGTTGGAAAATGTCAACAACAATAGATGCAAATATTTATGAAGAGAAATGGTCAAGTCAGATGAGTGAGTGATATTCTGTGTATGTTGGAAAGTTGACAATGCAGTGGTCAATATGCAAGCCGAAAGTAAAATGTGGAATGCAAATATGTAGCACCAAATATCAACCAAGAAAATGACTTAACCACATTATCGTCGACTTTTCCGACAATGAGTCATGGCACTATTCAATATGCAGATATATAGGTAGGTATAGACTGCTTGTTTTAGTTACCAACTTTTTATTCATTTTCATAGTCATCATCCAACTCCCATTTTATCTTATTGCCCGTATTTTCAGGACTGGTGTATGCTGTGTGCCGAGTTCTTTTCCATTGTTTGGTAATCTGGTATCTGGTTTGTTCACTTCTCGTCTATTTAACGGGCTTAGTCGTCACAAAACTATTGTCTTGTTCGTCAGACATGATATCTGGTTACCAAGTGGTCATGACGGAACATACTCTCGGTTATCTATTTTTATTTTTATTCATTCTCTGTATTTTAGCTCGTCAGGAAATATTTATCTGAGTGAGGAACACAAAAAATGATCTTTCATATATGATCACCAAACAACAGACACAATTTCGTAGAGGAACTTGAGACGGCGACGCCGACGTCTAGTATGAAATGGAGCTCCTTTCAGAACTTGAAAGTCAGCCGAGTTCTTAGAGTGGTGCTGTCGTCACCATATCGTCAGGTTTGGTAACCAAGTGAAGAAGAGTATCCACCAGAGAAAACCTGTGTTATTATACATATTTTTGAAGTATGACTAACATTAATAACGCTAGAGTAGACTATGCGATAAGCGTGAATGTATCTCGTTGCTGTATGGATTTGAAAGAGCTTTTGCATTTTACTTGATTTTGATGTGAATCTTTACTGTGTGTCTTGTTTCTTCTTGTAGTGATCTGTAAATTGGAAATGGAAGGTAATAACTTAATGGCAGAGCTCGTTCCAAAGCTGATCGAGTGGTTTCTTGTCCCTTTCATAAGAGGGGAGATAAATTGCTGTGCACGAATTACTACAAAAATATTCGCGAAAATTTTGGAAAATAGGTTTAAAACCGTACGTTGAGCAGTATATTGATGAATAGCAAAGCGGCTTTTTAGACTTAGTCGATCAATAAATGACCAGCTTTTTGCGGTTAAGCGAATTCTGGAAAAATGCTGGGAGTACAACGAGCAGGCCGCCTGACAGGGAAGATGTTTGGTAGACTCAAGGTCCTCCAGATAAAGACAGAATTCTGTCTCCGTTGACCAAGCCCATCGTACCTAGTGTAATGAGCAAAGGTCACCAGATGGTATTTTGGGGACGGAGCCGAAAGTTTGCCGAAGGTGACCGTGAAAGTCCGGTGGCGCTAGAAGCGAATGCTCCACAACGAGGTGAACGGCGGCACATGCTTGTCCCACCTCAGTTCGGTAGATCTGGGCGGGGTTTTTGCCCGCTCGTTGCCCCAGCCATTACACAGATTACATGTATCATGTGCTTTGAGGGTAGACGAACACAACGAAGGATAAAACTGAGCCCCACGACTCAGGAAAAACTAGTAAAAAGATGCGGGCAATTGCTGTCGACCGGCTAATTCTACACACTCCGGATCCTGGTGTTGCGGACCCTTGGCCTCTTTACCCATAGATATAAAAACCCAACCAATGAGGTCCCATGGCCGGCAAAAATGTTGAGACCTCCCAAAGCGGAAATAAGACAGGCCTTCATCCTGAAAGGGGGTGTCGGAAAGTTCCTCAAAGGAAAACCGCTTAATTTATAAGAAATTCATAACATAGTCTCTATTTAAATTCAAATGTATTTTATTTTATATAATAGCAAAGAGATCCCAATCGAAAAGCAAATGAAGACTAAGATCCCAAGAAAGAAATAAAAATAATACTTGAATAATATTCCGGCAAAAAACGGAAACTAAGAGAACGCTAGCGAAAATCTATATGAAAAAAAAAAAAACTAAAAAAAAATGTCGTTAAATTTAAGAAAAATTACCTAATTACTACTTTGCCTTAACCCCTAGCGGGGCATAGCGCGTCAACTACTCCTGCGCGCCATCGTACTCTGTTCTGGGCAATGGGGCGCAACTCCCCAAAAGACTTACCCAGTACCTGACACTCCTTTGCCACAGATCGACGCCATGTGATTCGAGGACCCCCTCTTGGTCGGCCTTGGTTGGAAATGGGGTTCCATTTCATGGCATGCAAAGCAATGCAGTTATCACTCTTCCGCAATGTGTGACCTATCCACTGCCATTTTCGCCTGCGTATCAATTCGTCGATTGGCATCTGACCCGTACGCCGACTTAGCTCTTCATTTGATATTGTTTCGGGCCAGAAAATTCTTAAAATTCGACGAAGACATGAGTTGACGAAAACTTGCAGCTTTCTGGTAACTCCTACGGAAACTTTCCATGTACTGCTCCCATACAAAAGTACTGATAGTACCAGGGAGCGAAACAGGCCCAGCTTGGTCTTGATGCTGAGATAACTGCCCTGCCAGATTTTGGACAGCATGCCGTATGCACGTTTAGCCTGGTTGATACGACGAGCGATGTCCTGCTCCGTACCACCATTTTCGGCAACAATGCTACCCAGGTAGACGAAGTTGTCCACCTTCTCCACAGGCTGCCCATTAATATTGATGGCAACAGGTGTCGGATTTCTTTTTCGCAACGGCGGGCTAAGAACCTTGGTCTTGTTGGTATTAATCTTTAGCCCAACCTTGATTGCCTCCCTCTCGAGATCTAACGCCATTGCGGACAGATCCATGATTTTGTGGGAGAGTAGGCATATGTCGTCAGCGTAGTCAAGATGTTGTAGATAAGATGTCAAAGTCCACTGAATTCCTCTGTCGAGTCCGGATAGGGCTGCATGTAACACATCGCCGATCACAATGAGGAATAGGATCGGTGAGAGGATGCACCCCTGCCGAACTCCACTGCGAATCTCAAAGTCCCCCGACACCTTACCTTTATGCAGAACGCGACATTTCGCGCCGTCATAGGTTGCCTTAATAATAGCCACAAGCTTCTCAGGGATGCCTCTCCTGCGCAAGGCCGCCCATATAGAATCCCGGTTCACACTATCGAAAGCCTTTTCGAAATCGATGAAAAGCAAGTGAAGCGGAGAATCGTATTCAGCGCATTGCTCGATGATGATTCGCAAGGTGTTAATGTGATCGACACAGGAGAATCCGGATCGAAAGCCAGCCTGCTCTTCATCAATTGTGCTTTCTAAGTGGGCCTTTAGTCTTTCCAGGACGATTTTAGCTATTATCTTGGCAACGGCAGGAAGCACACAAATGCCTCTCCAATTATTACAGTCTGTGAGGCTACCCTTCTTTGGAAGTTTGATGATCAAACCTTCCTTCCACTCAGTGGGAAAGGTCTCTGTATTCCACGCTTTATCAACAAGTGGGTGCAGCAAATCGGCAGTTACGCTTGGGGCTGCTTGATAAAGTTCGGCAGGGATGCCGTCAAGTCCGGCGGCCTTTCCTCGTTTTAGTGCAATAATTGCAGTGACTATTTCCTCTTTAGTCGGGGCAGTGGACCGTATACGCACATTTTGATGGTTAGCTAAATTATCTATATGAGGGGGAACTTCACCAGAGGTTACACGGTTCAAGACCGCGGCGAAGTGTTCTTTCCACCGCCTCATTTGATCTTCTTCCAAGATAAGTAGCTTTCCATCACTATCTTTCACCGGATGTTGGCAGGAGTTACGACCACCTGTAAACTCCTTGATGACACCGTATACGGCGTTTAAGTTGTTACTTCTAGCGGCTTCTTCTGCTGACGCTAAAAGAGAATTGGCATAAACTCTTTTATCGCGTCGCACACTACGCTGAACTTCTCGAGCTTTCTGACGGTAAAGGAGTTCGATGCTGCTTCGATTGTCGTCTGAGGCTGCAGCCAAACGAACTTTCAGCTCCTTTCTTTCAACAATCCGCTGCCATGAAGCGTCGGACATCCAGGGCTTATTCCGGCAATCCGGGTTTAGGCCAAGGATGGTATTTGCGCTATCAATGTACGCATTTTTTATGGCATCCCAGTTTTCGTTTATGTCACTATCTGGGTGACTAGTTATCTCAGCCGCTTTTTGCGCAAGATGGTCATTATATTGTTGGAAGACAGCTGGATTTTTTAGTCGAGCGGTGTTGAATTTGCGGGGCCTGGATCTTTCGTCGCTGGGGCGGCGCACGGCTGCAATACGCAATCGAACATTAGCGATCATAAGATAATGGTCTCTTCCCATCCCAATATCGGCACCCTTCTTGTTTCGCACGTCCAGGAGGCAACTCTTGAATCTTTTACTAATGGCAAAATGGTCGATTTGATTTTGTGTTCTGCGCCGATCAACAGAGGACCAACTGATTTTGTGGTGGTCCTTATGCTCAAACATAGTACCACCGATGAAGAGACTGTGAAAGTTGCAGAACTCCACAAATCTTTCACCGTTGTCATTACGATCACCAAGACCGTGTCTCCCCATCACATGTCTGAGCCCATAGTTATCAGCGCCAACTTTCGCATTCAAATCACCCATAACCATTATAATGTCACCTTTAGGTGTTCTGCTCTGAACGGCGTTTAGTTCTTCGTAGAAGGAGTCTTTTGCCAAGACATTGTCTGGTTCAGTAGGGGCATAACATTGTATTATTGAGATGTTCCTCATTTTGGTCCGGAACCTGGCGGTCAAGACCCTGTCAGAGACCGGTTCCCAGGATAAGAGACAGTTTCGCGCGGCTCTGGTTAAAAGGAGCCCCACACCTGACTCACGACGACTACCGGTAGCTTTACCGGAGTACAACATTACAGTGCTGCCCGTTGGAGAGATGAATTCTCCGCTGTTCCACCATCTTATCTCACTAACTCCTAAGATATTTAATTTGTACCTCAAAAATTCACTCTCTAATTGAAGAAATCGTGCGTTCTGGGGACCTTCTGATCCATTGTCCAGGAGAGTACGCACATTCCAGAATCCAATCTTTGTCATTGTACGATAGCTAAAAGTCGTAACCGTTGAGTCAGTCCTTATCCGAGGCATAGTTGACGTTTCGTTAGCATATAAAGATTTCGGATAGTGCAAGTTGCTGGCATACACATCCTGTCCTTTGATTGTCGGTTTTAACGACAGGCCCTCAAAGGGAAAGGCCGTGGTATTTTTTTCACACCCCACACCACAGGGGTACCTCAACCAAATCATCGCACCGCCATCACTGGCGGCTTGACGTTGGTTGGCAATGGTCAGTGACCACTGCCGTTCCAGGGGGCGCCCACGCGGAGGACTATGGAAGAGGAGTTTTTGCCCCCCAATTAATAAATACATATCAAAACGAGTACACTTACCCCATTTATGGCGGCAGCACTGTAACCAAAAGAAAAGGCATCGGCAGACAATCTGGCACCACTTTCCAATTTATTCATAATAGCGGCAAATAAATGCTCAATACGACGACATCAAACTCTCCAACCGCCAGTTGCTCTATATCGCTCAGGTTGCCGTTTATCAGTATGTCCCAGGCAGACACAAAGGGACAATTTGTCGTCACTCCACGATAGCATTCGAAATTGACCATCAAGCAACTGCACTGCTAGAGAAATTCGCGATCATCAAACGGGACCGGTCTATCAGCAGCTGCGCACAGCCGGTTTCAAGGCGCGCGGCGTTCCCCCATTGCTCAAGTCAATGTGTATTTCAGATATTTTCTGCTCCGTCTGAAATTATCGGGGAAATCTTATGGCCGTCGATGGTAAACGCACCCGCAGTAAGGATACCCGAACGTGTGGACACAGATGGTAGGAAGGCATTCTGGAACTTTAACTTCCACTGTCTAAACGTCATCAAAGAAAATAGGAATGCCACGGTGATCACGAACCATGAATTCCTGCGACCTACTCGTAAAATTTGGCATTTATTGTAATTACCCGCCCGACTGCGTGAATCTCAACTGCTCGGCGACGAGGTGTCTAATTTTTCCTTTCTTTTTTTATAAATTTTTCGCGTCGACATCACGAAGTCTCAAAAATCCCAGCAGAGGGCGCTGGCGAGTGACGAGCAACTCCCGATTTGACAGCTGTCCATGCGCGTCACCAGGCACTCGTCCAACATGAAGTTGCCGCCGAGTGACTGGTGAGCGCGAAATTATTAAAAAGAAGGTGGTTGTTACACTAGCGTGCTCATTCGCAACTTCATTGTCATCAATGCCCAACATAGGGTAACCCAATAAGGGTTTGTATTATAATCAAGGGCATCCAAACACTTCACAAATTCCGATGAGATATTATTTGAAGGGTGGCAAGCTTTAATGGCTAGACGACTCTGTGAAGAGATTGCAACTTTAACGTTCTTGTCTAAAATTTCCCTGGTGCAGACCACAATGGCATGGATCTCAGCTTAGAGAACGCTGATCCAGGCGCCCATGACGATTGAGATCCCGGTGCTCAGCCCAAACACCCCAGCTTGAACCTCTAACTCGTATTGGACCCATCAGCAAACCACGTTTTGCATCTGAGTTCAAGGCAGAGGTAGCAAAATTTTCCATCAAGCAAAGTTAGAAAAATCGATAGAAGATTGATGGGCCGTGGCCCATAAAACACCCACAAGCACTGCAACAAAAAGTCTATTGCTATGCCCGTATCCTGGAGAACAGGACTAAATCTATTGATCAAATCTGCTCCTCTCAATAAATCGACTAAGATGGCCGAGTTTGATCGAGGTTACGTTCGCGGCCATGGGGTAGGCCATGTTGACGCAAACAGTTTGACGGCAAGCAGAAACATTCAAAGAGGATATGCTCTGGGGTTTCGTCGTCGACCTCACAGATACGACAGCTTGCATCCGAA